>CM026387.1:77006105-77069952 GCA_014843695.1 Archivesica marissinica | reverse complement strand
TCCATTAAGCAGCCAACCTGTATTAGTGGTCACTTCCATTAAGCAGCCAACCTGTATTAGTGGTCACTTCCATTAAGCAGCCAACCTGTATTAGTGGTCACTTCCATTAAGCAGCCAACCTGTATTAGTGGTCACTTCCATTAAGCAGCCAACCTGTATTAGTGGTCACTTCCATTAAGCAGCCAACCTGTATTAGTGGTCACTTCCATTAAGCAGCCAACCTGTATTAGTGGTCACTTCCATTAAGCAGCCAACCTGTATTAGTGGTCACTTCCATTAAGCAGCCAACCTGTATTAGTGGTCACTTCCATTAAGCAGCCAACCTGTGTTAGTGGTCACTTCCATTAAGCAGCCAACCTGTGTTAGTGGTCACTTCCATTAAGCAGCCAACCTGTATTAGTGGTCACTTCCATTAAGCAGCCAACCTGTATTAGTGGTCACTTCCATTAAGCAGCCAACCTGTATTAGTGGTCACTTCCATTAAGCAGCCAACCTGTATTAGTGGTCACTTCCATTAAGCAGCCAACCTGTATTAGTGGTCACTTCCATTAAGCAGCCAACCTGTATTAGTGGTCACTTCCATTAAGCAGCCAACCTGTATTAGTGGTCACTTCCATTAAGCAGCCAACCTGTGTTAGTGGTCACTTCCATTAAGCAGCCAACCTGTGTTAGTGGTCACTTCCATTAAGCAGCCAACCTGTATTAGTGGTCACTTCCATTAAGCAGCCAACCTGTATTAGTGGTCACTTCCATTAAGCAGCCAACCTGTATTAGTGGTCACTTCCATTAAGCAGCCAACCTGTATTAGTGGTCACTTCCATTAAGCAGCCAACCTGTATTAGTGGTCACTTCCATTAAGCAGCCAACCTGTATTAGTGGTCACTTCCATTAAGCAGCCAACCTGTATTAGTGGTCACTTCCATTAAGCAGCCAACCTGTATTAGTGGTCACTTCCATTAAGCAGCCAACCTGTATTAGTGGTCACTTCCATTAAGCAGCCAACCTGTATTAGTGGTCACTTCCATTAAGCAGCCAACCTGTATTAGTGGTCACTTCCATTAAGCAGCCAACCTGTATTAGTGGTCACTTCCATTAAGCAGCCAACCTGTATTAGTGGTCACTTCCATTAAGCAGCCAACCTGTATTAGTGGTCACTTCCATTAAGCAGCCAACCTGTATTAGTGGTCACTTCCATTAAGCAGCCAACCTGTATTAGTGGTCACTTCCATTAAGCAGCCAACCTGTATTAGTGGTCACTTCCATTAAGCAGCCAACCTGTATTAGTGGTCACTTCCATTAAGCAGCCAACCTGTATTAGTGGTCACTTCCATTAAGCAGCCAACCTGTATTAGTGGTCACTTCCATTAAGCAGCCAACCTGTATTAGTGGTCACTTCCATTAAGCAGCCAACCTGTATTAGTGGCCACTTCCATTAAGCAGCCAACCTGTATTAGTGGCCACTTCCATTAAGCAGCCAACCTGTATTAGTGGCCACTTCCATTAAGCAGCCAACCTGTATTAGTGGTCACTTCCATTAAGCAGCCAACCTGTATTAGTGGCCACTTCCATTAAGCAGCCAACCTGTATTAGTGGTCACTTCCATTAAGCAGCCAACCTGTATTAGTGGTCACTTCCATTAAGCAGCCAACCTGTATTAGTGGCCACTTCCATTAAGCAGCCAACCTGTATTAGTGGTCACTTCCATTAAGCAGCCAACCTGTATTAGTGGTCACTTCCATTAAGCAGCCAACCTGTATTAGTGGTCACTTCCATTAAGCAGCCAACCTGTATTAGTGGTCACTTCCATTAAGCAGCCAACCTGTATTAGTGGTCACTTCCATTAAGCAGCCAACCTGTATTAGTGGTCACTTCCATTAAGCAGCCAACCTGTATTAGTGGTCACTTCCATTAAGCAGCCAACCTGTATTAGTGGTCACTTCCATTAAGCAGCCAACCTGTATCAGTGGTCACTTCCATTAAGCAGCCAACCTGTATTAAGCAGCCAGTTTACATATTCCCAATCGCTTGTTTTATTATACAGTAAACCTGTCTTAAGCAGCCAGCCAAGGGAATAACAGAAAGTGGCTGCTTAATAGAGGTCAAAAGCATAGTAAAACAACATATTGGGAATCTGGAAACTGGCTGCTTAATACAGATTGGCTACTTAATACAGGTGACCACTAATACAGGTTTGACTGTACAATTGACCTCTATTAAGCAGCCACCTGTGTTAAGCAGCCACTTTCTCTGACTCCCTTGGCTGGCTGCTTAAGACAGGTTTGACTGTATTATCAAATCAAATGGTGGCTGCTTAAGACAGGTTTGACTATTATCAAATCAAACGGTGGTGTTGTTTTGTTTTTTGGTTTGGGTTTGTTTTGTGGCTGCTTAAGACAGGTTTGACTGTATTATCAATCAAACAGTGGCTGCTTAAGACAGGTTTGATCTGCTTAAGACAGGTTTGACTGTATTATCAAATCAAACAGTGGCTGCTTAAGACAGGTTTGACTGTATTATCAAATCAAACAGTGGCTGCTTAAGACAGGTTTGACTGTATTATCAAATCAAACAGTGGCTGCTTAAGACAGGTTTGACTACTATCAAATCAAATGGTGGCTGCTTAAGACAGGTTTGACTGTATTATCAAATCAAACAGTGGCTGCTTAAGACAGGTTTGTCTACTATCAAATCAAATGGTGGCTGCTTAAGACAGGTTTGACTGTATTATCAAATCAAACGGTGGCTGCTTAAGACAGGTTTGACTGTATTATCAAATCAAATGGTGGCTGCTTAAGACAGGTTTGATTGTATTATCAAATCAAACGGTGGCTGCTTAAGACAGGTTTGACTGTATTATCAAATCAAACGGTGGCTGCTTAAGACAGGTTTGACTGTATTATCAAATCAAACGATGGCTGCTTAAGACAGGTTTGACTGTATTATCAAGTCAACCGGAAAATGGTTTTCATTAGTTCACATACCATTATTATCTTCTGAAAATGTTCTAAATTGATACATAGATGGAAGATCACATGCTAAATGATGCATGAGAAGCTGGGCAGGTTATGACCTCCAGCAGTCTGACAAGGACAGTAATGGTCATTATCTGACCACAGACATCTAAATCAATGACATTAACAAATCAACCAGGATGCTGTCAACATCAAATGTATTTCTTCATCCAAGAAAACCTCCATATTATGATGATTGATAAAAGCATTAGTGGTTATAGATTAAATGCAACCAGCTTAGGCCTGAGCAAAATATGGTTTGTAACTACTACCTCTGTTCAATGCTAAGTAAACTATTTGGAAGTGGAAGCCGTGATAGCGCAGTGGTAGCGCGTTCGCTTCAGGTGCGAAAGGTCTGGAGTTCGAGCCTCGCTGGAGCCGTTACGATTGTACCCTTAGGCAAGACATTTAAATTCCACAATGCCTCTTCTCTCTCCCTCGTGCGATGGATTCCATCAGGAATGAGGTCTCGAGAGTGATTAATATAAGTTGTAAGAACTTGTTTCACAATCGAGCTAAAATAAATTTGTATAAACTAGCAACTTTTTCATTTATGTGTTGTAAAGTTCTGTAGTATTTAATTTTGTCAATTCTGTAGAAGGGACAATTCAATGACTGGCATATACTTGGCCGTGCTGATGCTAGAGGTCATGGTCCAAAGCCTAAAAGAACACTTACCCCAGCTTATTGCGCTTCACTCAGGTTATTGATGCACTTGGCTATGTATATAGGGGCAGGAAGAAACAAGCCGGTATATATATTATTTTTTTAAAGTTTATTTATCGTCACTACCGGTTGCCCATATGAGCGACAGGCAGTTTACCTAACAACACCTTTCCTGGGCAGGCTTCAGCATTTAACAAGTACTTGGTGCACCAATCTCCGTAAGAAACTGCCAACTTTTTCAAATAAAATATAAATAGACACGGTCTGAGCGGGGCTCAAACCCGTAGCTCAGTGATGATAGGTTACAGTGGAATACAAGTCAGCGACCGTAACAACTCGATCATGGAGGCGGTTCATTCCTTTTACTGAGTAAAATCCTGTCAATTGCTAACTATCTTGCACCAACTGCACCTATTCACAATAATATTGTCTTATCGGATTATTTAATGGTAGACCAAGTAATCTGATAGAACCCCATAATGTTATATTCCTAAGATTGGCTTTGTCCAATGTTTATCACCAGTCTGTTCCATTATATCTTTTCTGTCTATTCAAGCAAAATTTCAATGATCATTATGTATGCTTCTGTCTTCAGATCAGTTTCTCCATTAACCCATTCAACCCTAAGTAACTGACATGGACTGGTGCGTGATATTTTCAGACCAATAAATTAATAAGAAAATTACCTTTGGACCAGTTCATTTATCAAAATGGGTAATTTTATCTAAAAATAGTAATAATTATTACTGGCAAAAAAGTGCAGATCCTGATGAGACGGCTCGTCACGAGCCGGCTCATCTGGATCTACACTTTTCATAAGCCTATTTAGAGGCCTGTGGGGTTGAAAGGGTTAATATATTACTGAGTCCCACTCTCTGTACATATATCAGTCCCACTCTCTGTACATATATCACCATACAACTACATGTATTGTGTAGGGAAGCTGACAACGGCCAAGAAATGAACGCAAACAAGTTTTTTACGGCCAAGAAATGAACGAAAATATTTTATCTCAAATATCGGCATTAAAATAATCATGTTCCAGATACAAAATAAGCTGGGTTCTAAATATATATCTGAATAGAAATTATTGTATAACATGAAACCATAAAATATATAAATTGTTCGATCTCCCGATTACACACAAACTCCCACAGAGCTTACTTACATACATTACTTGTTCCCATAGAGTTAACATATCTTCTCTGATTACACACAAGCTCCCACAGAGCTTACTTACATACATTACTTGTTCCCATAGAGTTAACATATCTTCTCTGATTACACACAAGCTCCCACAGAGCTTACTTACATACTTTACTTACGTAAAGTTAACATATCTTCTCTGATTACACACAAGCTCCCACAGAGCTTACTTACATACATTACTTGTTCCCATAGAGTTAACATATCTTCTCTGATTACACACAAGCTCCCACAGAGCTTACTTACATACTTTACTTACGTAAAGTTAACATATCTTCTCTGATTACACACAAGCTCCCACAGAGCTTACTTACATACATTACTTGTTCCCATAGAGTTAACATATCTTCTCTGATTACACACAAGCTCCCACAGAGCTTACTTACATACTTTACTTACGTAAAGTTAACATATCTTCTCTGATTACACACAAGCTCCCACAGAGCTTACTTACATACATTACTTGTTCCCATAGAGTTAACATATCTTCTCTGATTACACACAAGCTCACACAGAGCTTACTTACATACTTTACTTGTTCCCATAGAGTTAACATATCTTCTCTGATTACACACAAGCTCACACAGAGCTTACTTACATACTTTACTTGTTCCCATAGAGTTAACATATCTTCTCTGATTACACACAAGCTCCCACAGAGCTTACTTACATACATTACTTAGGTAGAGTTAACATATCTTCTCTGATTACACACAAGCTCCCACAGAGCTTACTTACATACATTACTTACGTAGAGTTAACATATCTTCTCTGATTACACACAAGCTCCCACAGAGCTTACTTACATACATTACTTGTTCCCATAGAGTTAACATATCTTCCCTGATTACACACAAGCTCTCACAGAGCTTACTTACATACATTACTTACGTAGAATTAACATATCTTCTCTGATTACACACAAGCTCACACAGAGCTTACTTACATACTTTACTTGTTCCCATAGAGTTAACATATCTTCTCTGATTACACACAAGCTCACACAGAGCTTACTTACATACTTTACTTGTTCCCATAGAGTTAACATATCTTCTCTGATTACACACAAGCTCCCACAGAGCTTACTTACATACTTTACTTGTTCCCATAGAGTTAACATATCTTCTCTGATTACACACAAGCTCCCACAGAGCTTACTTACATACATTACTTGTTCCCATAGAGTTAACATATCTTCCCTGATTACACACAAGCTCTCACAGAGCTTACTTACATACATTACTTACGTAGAATTAACATATCTTCTCTGATTACACACAAGCTCACACAGAGCTTACTTACATACATTACTTGTTCCCATAGAGTTAACATATCTTCTCTGATTACACACAAGCTCTCACAGAGCTTACTTACATACATTACTTGTTCCTATAGAGTTAACATATCTTCTCTGATTACACACAAGCTCACACAGAGCTTACTTACATACTTTACTTACGTAGAGTTAACATATCTTCTCTGATTACACACAAGCTCACACAGAGCTTACTTACATACTTTACTTGTTCCCATAGAGTTAACATATCTTCTCTGATTACACACAAGCTCACACAAGAGCTTACTTACATACTTTACTTGTTCCCATAGAGTTAACATATCTTCTCTGATTACACACAAGCTCACACAGAGCTTACTTACATACTTTACTTGTTCCCATAGAGTTAACATATCTTCTCTGATTACACACAAGCTCCCACAGAGCTTACTTACATACATTACTTACGTAGAGTTAACATATCTTCTCTGATTACACACAAGCTCCCACAGAGCTTACTTACATACATTACTTACGTAGAGTTAACATATCTTCTCTGATTACACACAAGCTCCCACAGAGCTTACTTACATACATTACTTGTTCCCATAGAGTTAACATATCTTCCCTGATTACACACAAGCTCTCACAGAGCTTACTTACATACATTACTTACGTAGAATTAACATATCTTCTCTGATTACACACAAGCTCACACAGAGCTTACTTACATACTTTACTTGTTCCCATAGAGTTAACATATCTTCTCTGATTACACACAAGCTCACACAGAGCTTACTTACATACTTTACTTGTTCCCATAGAGTTAACATATCTTCTCTGATTACACACAAGCTCCCACAGAGCTTACTTACATACATTACTTGTTCCCATAGAGTTAACATATCTTCCCTGATTACACACAAGCTCTCACAGAGCTTACTTACATACATTACTTACGTAGAATTAACATATCTTCTCTGATTACACACAAGCTCACACAGAGCTTACTTACATACTTTACTTGTTCCCATAGAGTTAACATATCTTCTCTGATTACACACAAGCTCACACAGAGCTTACTTACATACTTTACTTGTTCCTATAGAGTTAACATATCTTCTCTGATTACACACAAGCTCACACAGAGCTTACTTACATACTTTACTTACGTAGAGTTAACATATCTTCTCTGATTACACACAAGCTCCCACAGAGCTACTTACATACATTACTTGTTCCCATAGAGTTAACATATCTTCTCTGATTACACACAAGCTCACACAGAGCTTACTTACATACATTACTTGTTCCCATAGAGTTAACATATCTTCTCTGATTACACACAAGCTCCCACAGAGCTTACTTACATACTTTACTTACGTAGAGTTAACATATCTTCCCTGATTACACACAAGCTCACACAGAGCTTACTTACATACGTTACTTACGTAGAGTTAACATATCTTCTCTGATTACACACAAGCTCTCACAGAGCTTACTTACATACTTTACTTACGTAGAGTTAACATATCTTCTCTGATTACACACAAGCTCTCACAGAGCTTACTTACATACATTACTTGTTCCCATAGAGTTAACATATCTTCTCTGATTACACACAAGCTCTCACAGAGCTTACTTACATACATTACTTGTTCCCATAGAGTTAACATATCTTCTCTGATTACACACAAGCTCTCACAGAGCTTACTTACATACATTACTTGTTCCCATAGAGTTAACATATCTTCTCTGATTACACACAAGCTCCCACAGAGCTTACTTACATACTTTACTTGTTCCCATAGAGTTAACATATCTTCTCTGATTACACACAAGCTCCCACAGAGCTTACTTACATACTTTACTTGTTCCCATAGAGTTAACATATCTTCTCTGATTATCTCGAATATTCAATGAAAATTCAAGACCAAATCAGTGGTACAGCTAGATCAGATTTGATGTACATGCCAACAGAATTGCACAGCCCAAGGGTGTCCTAGAATACTTGTGGAGTGTAAATTTGGGAATAAACATAGAGACAAAATGTCAGGTTTGTAGCTTAAAATTTGGCTAACGGATGCATGGCATTTGCTAATAAGATAAAAATCCATGAAGTGGTTCAAGAATTACTTAACCCATTCAACACCAAGTAACTGACATGGACTGGTCCATTCAACACCAAGTAACTGACATGGACTGGTCCATTCAACACCAAGTAACTGACATGGACTGGTCCATTCAACACCAAGTAACTGACATGGACTGGTGCATTCAACACCAAGTAACTGACTTGGACTGGTCCATTCAACACCAAGTAACTGACATGGACTGGTGCATTCAACACTAAGTAACTGACATGGACTGGTCCATTCAACACCAAGTAACTGACATGGACTGGTCCATTCAACACCAAGTAACTGACATGGACTGGTCCATTCAACACCAAGTAACTGACATGGACTGGTGCATTCAACACCAAGTAACTGACATGGACTGGTGCATGATATTTTTAAACCAATAAATTAATAAGAAAATTACATTTGGACCAGTTCATTTGATCAAAATGGGTAATTTTGTCTAAAATTAGTAACATTACTAGCAAAAAGTGCAGATCCTGTTGAGACATTTATTTATCGTCGCTACCGGTTGCCCATATGAGATTAGTCATTTTAGATATTTGGAGGATAGTGCAATGATACAGATAGAGCCCCATTCCAGAGTCTCCTCTGGTTCTTTTACGTGCACGGTGTAAAGCACTGACACAAGACCTCGGTTTAGCATCACATCTGAAAGACTGTTAATTTTATTAGGGTCAGACGGGGAGATCGAACCTGCGATCCCTGGATTACCAGTCCAGCGTGTTACCACTGGACTACGGATCCGTCTTGTTCATTTATTACATGTTCACTCTTTTGTAGCCATTCTTTAATTTTGAAGTGGATGTCATTGGCTAATTAGAAGTGTGTCAAACTGGTAAATAGTTAGAATTACAAAAGATATTACAAATTCTTACACAACCCAGCTAATAACATACATACTTGTAGAGTAAAATCTACCTCGGGTTATTCTGTGATATACCTACCTTGAACTATGCTGCGCGCGCACCATGTTTTGGCTATTCCATTTATACAATGCGTGTAAAGTTTTATGAATGAAAGTCACGTGATGTTTGTAAATACTATCGTGGGAATTCGCGGAAGTGATCTATTTTTAGAATCAGATAATCTCTTGTCCGTCTTGTTTTTTCTGTTAAGTAACGTTTCAGTTACTATTCTGTACAGTTTTATTTGACAAAATAAATAAAATTATTGATCAGTTTTTGTACATTTAAGCACTGGATTGATATTTTCCATAAAAAATAACGTCATCACCCCTTACACGGGAGGAAATTTCGAAAGCCAAATGCACGGTGTTTGAAGAAAATACTCCTTGATTCTCGTCTAAAATTATTAGAAGTAAGTCGTGTTAGAATCGAAATAATAAGTATCAACCGTGGTATATCGCAGAATAACCCTCGTTTGTCGTTCTTATGCGTAGAAATATATCACTCAGGCCTTCGGCCTTCGTAATATATTCTATGCTTTCGGCCTTCGTGATATATTTCTACGCATAAGAACTTCAAACTCGGGTTATTCTGCGATATACCACGGTTGATACTTATTATTTCTTAATTATCCCAAAATATTTAACATATGTATCAACAATACAACTCCCAGACAACATTACCTAATTTTGTTTTGCAATGAACCCAAAATATTTCTATACCAACCACATTATTATTACAAACAGCCATTATACATGTCCATCATATTTCATGAGGTATTATAATGGTTTTACCACAGTGTGTTATGTATAGGTTAATTATAATTACAGCAGTTTCCTACAGTGGTTCTGAGGAAGAATTCATAACTGCCTACTAATGAGACTGTTAGGGTGGGTGGAAAAACCAGATAACTAGAGACATTGTAAGAATGGTTTAGTACAAATTTGAATTCATAGATCAGGAAAAGGCTAGTTAGTTAATGGAAAAGGTGGATTACAAAATATAACAATTATTAGAGGTATGATTGATGACTTCAATGCTGTCTCTGCACTTATAGAATATTGACATATAGATGAAATATCAGAATAATTGCTATGGTTAGTTTAAACATATTTTATTTCAAGAATCAAACATTCGACATAGTGTAACATACAAAGTCCTCTTCCAATGATCCAATTACGTTCTAAAGAAATTTGCTTATACAATACATGTTCCTGCTTCTAAAGAAACCCACATTCCCATCAGAAACACACATATCCAGTGAGAAACCCACATGTCCAGTGAGAAACCCACATGTCCAGTGAGAAACCTACATGTCCAGTGAGAAACCCACATGTCCAGTGAGAAACCCACATGTCCAGTGAGAAACCCACATGTCCAGTGAGAAACCCACATGTCTAGTGAGAAACCCACATGTCCAGTGAGAAACCCACATGTCTAGTGAGAAACCCACATGTCCAGTGAAAAACCCACATGTCCAGTGAGAAACCCACATGTCCAGTGAGAAACCCACATGTCCAGTGAGACACCCATATGTCCCATCAGAAACCCACATGTCCAGTGAGAAACCCACATGTCCCATCAGAAACCCACATGTCCAGTGAGAAACCCACATGTCCCATCAGAAACCCACATGTCCAGTGAGAAACCCACATGTCCCATCAGAAACCCACATGTCCAGTGAGAAACCCACATGTCCAGTGAGAAACCCACATGTCCAGTGAGAAACCCACATGTCTAGTGAGAAACCCACATGTCCAGTGAGAAACCCACATGTCCAGTGAGAAACCCACATGTCTAGTGAGAAACCCACATGTCCAGTGAGAAACCCACATGTCTAGTGAGAAACCCACATGTCTAGTGAGAAACCCACATGTCTAGTGAGAAACCCACATGTCCAGTGAGAAACCCTCATGTCCAGTGAGAAACCCACATGTCCAGTGAGATACCCACATGTCCAGTGAGAAACCCACATGTCCAGTGAGAAACCCACATGTCCAGTGAGAAACCCACATGTCCAGTGAGAAACCCACATATCTAGTGAGAAACCCACATGTCTAGTGACAAAACCCACATGTCTAGTGAGAAACCCACATGTCTAGTGAGAAACCCACATGTCTAGTGAGAAACCCACATGTCCAGTGAGAAACCTACATGTCCCATCAGAAACCCACATGTCCAGTGAGAAACCCTCATGTCCAGTGAGAAACCCACATGTCCAGTGAGAAACCCACATATCTAGTGAGAAACCCACATGTCCAGTGAGAAACCCACATATCTAGTGAGAAACCCACATGTCCAGTGAGAAACCCACATGTCCAGTGAGAAACCCACATGAACCCACATGTCCAGTGAGAAACCCACATGTCCAGTGAGACACCCACATATCCAGTGAGAAACCCACATGTCCAGTGAGAAACCCACATGTCCAGTGAGAAACCCACATGTCCAGTGAGAAACCCACATATCTAGTGAGAAACCCACATGTCTAGTGAGAAACCCACATGTCCAGTGAGAAACCCTCATGTCTAGTGAGAAACCCACATGTCCAGTGAGAAACCCACATGTCTAGTGAGAAACCCACATGTCCAGTGAGAAACCCACATGTCTAGTGAGAAACCCACATGTCCAGTGAGAAACCCACATGTCTAGTGAGAAACCCACATGTCCAGTGAGAAACCCTCATGTCCAGTGAGAAACCCACATGTCTAGTGAGAAACCCACATGTCCAATGAGAAACCCACATGTCTAGTGAGAAACCCACATGTCCAGTGAGAAACCCACATGTCTAGTGAGAAACTCACATGTCTAGTGAGAAACCCACATGTCCAGTGAGAAACCCACATGTCTAGTGAGAAACCCACATGTCCAGTAGTGATAAGCATGCTGTACTAGTTGTTTAGTTCAACTATCTTGAGGAATAAGGCAGGCTATTGGGTTCTCCCTTGAATTACATCATCATTGCCCACTGGTTAAACTTTTATAATATATACAATCACTCAAGGTATTGCCTTGAAACTTACACTCAATTCTCATCAAAACTGTCAAAAACGAGATGTTTCAGCCAAATTATACAACGCTGGCCCATAACTTAACAAAACTATGCCCACTTCTTTAACCCTTTCTACACCACAGGCCTCTAAATTGGCTTACAAAAAAATGTAGATCCAGATGAGCCGGCTCGTGACCAGCTGTCTCATCAGGATCTGCACATTTGGCATGTAATATTATTACTTTTAGAAGAAGAAAAAACCATTTTAATAAATGAACTAATCCAAATGTAATTTTCTTATTCATTTATTGGTCTAAAAATATCATGGACCAGTCCATGTCAATTACTTGATGTTGAATGGGTTAAACTTAGAAAATCTAACCAGCATGAATGTAGAGAAAGACTACATGTAATGTTTTGGATAACAAGTAAAATTGTGTTGAAGGAGCAGGAAGAAACTTTAATTAACCACTTAATTTCTCAAAACCTGGTGGCAGTCCTTTTAATTTACTCTTGGGAATATTACACCTTCAATTTGTCCTGAAATTAGTGATCAAAATCAAATTAACACCTCTATAAAACTTAATTTTGTAGAAAATGTCTTCCTTTAATTGTATGCATGTTCTGTTTACAGTGTTTGTTCCAAATGGCACCCTCATGTGTTAAGAAAGGAAATAAATAAGTGAGAAAGTAAATGGGCTGACAGATTAATGAACTGTTTTAGTGTTCATGTTGAGCATGCTGCTTATGGTGCTGTCACTCTACAACGTATAGCAGTAACGTATGCCGACGTATGTGAATTTTCACCATTACTTTTAGAAGAAGAAAAAACCATTTTAATAAATGAACTAATCCAAATGTAATTTTCTTATTCATTTATTGGTCTAAAAATATCATGGACCAGTCCATGTCAATTACTTGATGTTGAATGGGTTAAACTTAGAAAATCTAACCAGCATGAATGTAGAGAAAGACTACATGTAATGTTTTGGATAACAAGTAAAATTGTGTTGAAGGAGCAGGAAGAAACTTTAATTAACCACTTAATTTCTCAAAACCTGGTGGCAGTCCTTTTAATTTACTCTTGGGAATATTACACCTTCAATTTGTCCTGAAATTAGTGATCAAAATCAAATTAACACCTCTATAAAACTTAATTTTGTAGAAAATGTCTTCCTTTAATTGTATGCATGTTCTGTTTACAGTGTTTGTTCCAAATGGCACCCTCATGTGTTAAGAAAGGAAATAAATAAGTGAGAAAGTAAATGGGCTGACAGATTAATGAACTGTTTTAGTGTTCATGTTGAGCATGCTGCTTATGGTGCTGTCACTCTACAACGTATAGCAGTAACGTATGCCGACGTATGTGAATTTTCACCATTACTTTTAGAAGAAGAAAAAACCATTTTAATAAATGAACTAATCCAAATGTAATTTTCTTATTCATTTATTGGTCTAAAAATATCATGGACCAGTCCATGTCAATTACTTGATGTTGAATGGGTTAAACTTAGAAAATCTAACCAGCATGAATGTAGAGAAAGACTACATGTAATGTTTTGGATAACAAGTAAAATTGTGTTGAAGGAGCAGGAAGAAACTTTAATTAACCACTTAATTTCTCAAAACCTGGTGGCAGTCCTTTTAATTTACTCTTGGGAATATTACACCTTCAATTTGTCCTGAAATTAGTGATCAAAATCAAATTAACACCTCTATAAAACTTAATTTTGTAGAAAATGTCTTCCTTTAATTGTATGCATGTTCTGTTTACAGTGTTTGTTCCAAATGGCACCCTCATGTGTTAAGAAAGGAAATAAATAAGTGAGAAAGTAAATGGGCTGACAGATTAATGAACTGTTTTAGTGTTCATGTTGAGCATGCTGCTTATGGTGCTGTCACTCTACAACGTATAGCAGTAACGTATGCCGACGTATGTGAATTTTCACCATTACTTTTAGAAGAAGAAAAAACCATTTTAATAAATGAACTAATCCAAATGTAATTTTCTTATTCATTTATTGGTCTAAAAATATCATGGACCAGTCCATGTCAATTACTTGATGTTGAATGGGTTAAACTTAGAAAATCTAACCAGCATGAATGTAGAGAAAGACTACATGTAATGTTTTGGATAACAAGTAAAATTGTGTTGAAGGAGCAGGAAGAAACTTTAATTAACCACTTAATTTCTCAAAACCTGGTGGCAGTCCTTTTAATTTACTCTTGGGAATATTACACCTTCAATTTGTCCTGAAATTAGTGATCAAAATCAAATTAACACCTCTATAAAACTTAATTTTGTAGAAAATGTCTTCCTTTAATTGTATGCATGTTCTGTTTACAGTGTTTGTTCCAAATGGCACCCTCATGTGTTAAGAAAGGAAATAAATAAGTGAGAAAGTAAATGGGCTGACAGATTAATGAACTGTTTTAGTGTTCATGTTGAGCATGCTGCTTATGGTGCTGTCACTCTACAACGTATAGCAGTAACGTATGCCGACGTATGTGAATTTTCACCAACACGCTGGTGTACGTAGGGGTAGGTTTCGTATAAGTTGTATACGTTAATAGCACGCTGGTATAAGCTGACATACGTTGTTGTACGCTGAGGCCGAAATATGCATGCTCAAAATGTTTGGGCGTATGCCGACGTCCTCTTCATAGGTTAGGCATAAGTTAGACATACGCTAAGTACGTTAGATGTAGGTTACTCATATGTCGAGATACGTCGAGATACATTGGCATATGGTGTACCGTACAGCTAACGTATTGCTAACCTATGAGTAACTTACTTCTAACCTACATATAACCTATATCTGACGTATATTGACGTATTCCGACATATTAGACGTATGCCTGACGATGGAGTAACTTATCGAACGTGTTTCTACCGTACAACTAGCATATTGTTGGCGTTGTGCGGTCCCTGTATATAAGGGGCATGTGTGTAGCTCACCATCACTTCTCCACCGATCATCAGAGAAGATGGATGATCCTGAGAGGCTTCGACAAGAATACCAACTAGTCGTTCTCCAACATTAGTATCACATCATCGAATTGGCACTTCACCAGATCCGTGCTCTGGACGGTGTCGGATGACGGTTTTCAGGAATCCGAACTTCGCCATGATCCACTCCTCCCTCTCAGTGAGCTCAGGAGCACCATCCCCACTCCTCTTCCTGTCAATGCGTGTATGGTTGTCCCTTAGTGACTTAAACCATCCCCTGAGGAGGTCTGAAGTCGTGCCCATCCGCTGTGCCTGGTCCTCCCATATCTTGCCCTTCTTGTCAGTCCTCCTGTAGTCCATCATTTTCATTTTCCAGAGGACAGGATTGTCTTGGAGGAACTCAAGCATGAGCTCCTCATCTTGCACTTTTTTCTTGGCCTTGTCATTAGGCTGGCGGGAGGAGGTGGAGGCAACTGATGCGGGAACTGAGTCAGCAGAAGAGGCACGGAAACCATCACCGGAAGGAGGAGATGGAGAGCGTGGTGACTGAGAGTGACAGTCTTTGGGCTCAGCAGCGAGATCATGAGCTGGTGAATCGGCGGCTTTCGACGATGGTCCTGGGGATGATGGTGCAGAGGTGATCTTGCCTCTACCTCGGCCACTAGCAGACTTCCTGGTTATTGACTTCTTTGTTTTCTTGGGTGCCATGTTCATAGTTCGATGACTACTATACAAAATGCGGTACTGTTCAGATCGGCGACGTATTTATGCAGAACGTCACGTGATCATTGGCAACACGCCAAGCGCGCTGCGCATAGGTTTCTCATAAATTACTCATACGTTGGGCATAAGTCGAGAACGCTGGACTTACGCTGGCTATACGCTATGATACGCTGTTATAAGTTATATATAAGTTAGTGATAGGTTACTAATAGGTTACACATACGATACAAAAACGTTCAATACGTTATGCATACGCCCAATGTATTCATACGGTAGAATTTTCGATGCTTTTTTGGACGTATGCCGACGTGTTGACATTATTTTATGAGTTTTCATACGGTATGTATAAGTTTCTCTAAAACGTTATAGTGTGACAGCACAATTAACTAAGTGCTATATTGGGAACTAAGTGCTATATTGGGAACTAAGTGCTATATTGGGAACTAAGTACTATATTGGGAACTAAGTACTATATTGGGATATTGTATTGGGAACAAAGTGCTATATTGGGAACTAAGTACTATATTGGAAACTAGGTACTATATTGGGAACTAAGTACTATATTGGGAACTAAGTGTTATATTGGGAACTAAGTGTTATATTGGGGACTACGTGTTATATTGGGGACTAAGTACTATATTGGGAACTAAGTACTTATATTGGGGACTAAGTACTTATATTGGGGACTAAGTACTTATATTGGGAACTAAGTACTTATATTGGGGACTAAGTACTTATATTGGGGACTAAGTACTTATATTGGGAACTAAGTACTTATATTGGGGACTAAGTGTTATATTGGGGACTAAGTGTTATATTGGGGACTAAGTACTATATTGGGAACTAAGTACTTATATTGGGGGACTTAAGTACTTATATTGGGGGACTAAGTGTTATATTGGGGGACTAAGTGTTATATTGGGGGACTAAGTGTTATATTGGGAACTAAGTGCTATATTGGGAACTAAGTGTTATATTGGGGGACTAAGTGCTATATTGGGAACTAAGTGTTATATTGGGAACTAAGTACTATATTTGAAACTAAGTACTTATATTGGGAACTAAGTGCTATATTGGGAACTAAGTACTATATTGGAAACTAAGTACTATATTGGGAACTAAGTACTTATATTGGGAACTAAGTACTTATATTGGGAACTAAGTGCTATATTGGGAACTAAGTGCTATATTGGGAACTAAGTACTATATTGGGAACTAAGTGCTATATTGGGAACTAAGTACTATATTGGGAACTAAGTACTATATTGAAAACTAAGTGCTATATTGGGAACTAAGTGCTATATTGGGAACTAAGTACTATATTGGGAACTAAGTACTATATTGAAAACTAAGTGCTATATTGGGAACTAAGTACTATATTGGGAACTAAGTACTATATTGGAAACTAAGTGCTATATTGGGAACTAAGTGCTATATTGGGAACTAAGTACTATATTGGGAACTAAGTACTATATTGAAAACTAAGTGCTATATTGGGAACTAAGTACTATATTGGGAACTAAGTACTATATTGGAAACTAAGTGCTATATTGGGAACTAAGTGCTATATTGTGTTTTTGGGTTCTATATTGGGAACTAAGTACTATATTGGGAACTAAGTACTATATTGAAAACTAAGTGCTATATTGGGAACTAAGTACTATATTGGGAACTAAGTACTATATTGGAAACTAAGTGCTATATTGGGAACTAAGTACTATAGTACTGCTAAGGCTCACACTACAGGTGATACACGTCCATGTTCTAACCTGGCCATACATGCTTATAGAAACAAGAAGACATTTTCCAAAAGGCATACAGGTTACTCCAATTTATATCTTCGGAAGGGTGGCTTTATTCCCATCTTCTGTACTCATTTCTCGCATCAATGCATGCATACTTTACTGCCAACTAAGTCACACTTGGCCCAGTTTGTGTACTCATTTCTCGCATCAATGTATGCATACTTTACTGCCAACTAAGTCACACTTGGCCCAGTTCTAATATTTCCAGTGTCCTGTAACCAAAAACTCCACATTCTGTGCTGATCTCTGCTTATAAGCAGTATATAGGACACAACAGGTAGAACATAAAAGCTTCAGTATCATAAACACTTAGAATGACTCTATACTGTATGGATAAAACTCCTCCCTACATTCCTAAACTCTTACCACTTGTAAAGCAGTTTCTGTTGATATCTTGCCCTCTTTCACCATCTGCATGAGTGCTATTCTATCATTGTCACCCATAGTGATCTCATGTGCCAATAGGTCACCTATAAATAGTAACATGAGGAAGTGAAGTATGTGAGTGTCTAAAAGTACCAGTCTGTGAGTGTCTAAAAGAGTACCAGTCTGTGAGTGTCTAAAAGTACCAGTCTGTGAGTGTCTAAAAGAGTACCAGTCTGTGAGTGTCTAAAAGTACCAGTCTGTGAGTGTCTAAAAGTACCAGTCTGTGAGTGTCTAAAAATACCAGTCTGTGAGTGTCTAAAAGAGTACCAGTCTGTGAGTGTCTAAAAGTACCAGTTTGTGAGTGTCTAAAAGAGTACCAGTCTGTGAGTGTCTAAAAGTACCAGTATGTGAGTGTCTAAAAGAGTACCAGTCTGTGAGTGTCTAAAAGAGTACCAGTCTGTGAGTGTCTAAAAGTACCAGTCTGTGAGTGTCTAAAAGTACCAGTCTGTGAGTGTCTAAAAGTACCAGTCTGTGAGTGTCTAAAAGAGTACCAGTCTGTGAGTGTCTAAAAGTACCAGTCTGTGAGTGTCTAAAAGAGTACCAGTATGTGAGTGTCTAAAAGTACCAGTCTGTGAGTGTCTAAAAGAGTACCAGTCTGTGAGTGTCTAAAAGAGTACCAGTCTGTGAGTGTCTAAAAGTACCAGTCTGTGAGTGTCTAAAAGAGTACCAGTCTGTGAGTGTCTAAAAGAGTACCAGTCTGTGAGTGTCTAAAAGAGTACCAGTCTGTGAGTGTCTAAAAGTACCAGTCTGTGAGTGTCTAAAAGAGTACCAGTCTGTGAGTGTCTAAAAGTACCAGTCTGTGAGTGTCTAAAAGTACCAGTCTGTGAGTGTCTAAAAGTACCAGTCTGTGAGTGTCTAAAAGAGTACCAGTCTGTGAGTGTCTAAAAGTACCAGTTTGTGAGTGTCTAAAAGAGTACCAGTCTGTGAGTGTTTAAAAGTACCAGTCTGTGAGTGTCTAAAAGAGTACCAGTCTGTGAGTGTCTAAAAGAGTACCAGTCTGTGAGTGTCTAAAAGTACCAGTCTGCGAGTGTCTAAAAGTACCAGTCTGTGAGTGTCTAAAAGTACCAGTCTGTGAGTGTCTAAAAGAGTACCAGTATGTGAGTGTCTAAAAGTACCAGTATGTGAGTGTCTAAAAGTACCAGTCTATGAGTGTCTAAAAGTACCAGTCTGTGAGTGTCTAAAAGAGTACCAGTATGTGAGTGTCTAAAAGTACCAGTATGCGAGTGTCTAAAAGTACCAGTCTGTGAGTGTCTAAAAGTACCAGTCTGCGAGTGTCTAAAAGTACCAGTATGTGAGTGTCTAAAAGTACCAGTCTGTGAGTGTTTAAAAGTACCAGTCTGTGAGTGTCTAAAAGTACCAGTCTGTGAGTGTCTAAAAGTACCAGTCAGTGAGTGTCTAAAAGTACCAGTATGTGAGTGTCTAATAGTACCAGTCTGTGAGTGTTTAAAAGTACCAGTCAGTGAGTGTCTAATAGTACCAGTATGTGAGTGTCTAAAAGTACCAGTATGTGAGTGTGTCTAAAAGAGTACCAGTCTGTGAGTGTCTAAAAGTACCAGTCTGTGAGTGTCTAAAAGTACCAGTCTGTGAGTGTGTCTAAAAGAGTACCAGTCTGTGAGTGTCTAAAAGTACCAGTATGTGAGTGTCTAAAAGTACCAGTCTGTGAGTGTCTAAAAGTACCAGTCTGTGAGTGTGTCTAAAAGAGTACCAGTCTGTGAGTGTCTAAAAGTACCAGTATGTGAGTGTCTAAAAGTACCAGTCTGTGAGTGTCTAAAAGTACCAGTCTGTGAGTGTCTAAAAGTACCAGTATGTGAGTGTCTAAAAGTACCAATATGTTAGTGTCTAAAAGTACCAGTATGTGAGTGTCTAAAAGTACCAGTCTGTGAGTGTTTAAAAGTACCAGTCTGTGAGTTTCCATGGAAAGTTTGCATGAATTACCTCTACCACTAAAAGTACCAGTCTGTGAGTTTCAATGGACAGTTTGCATGAATTACCTACCTCTACCACTAAAAGTACCAGTCTGTGAGTTCCAACGGACGGTTTGCATGAATTACCTCTACCACTAAAAGTACCAGTCTGTGAGTTCCAACGGACGGTTTGCATGAATTACCTCTACCACTAAAAGTACCTGTCTGTGAGTTTCCATGGACGGTTTGCATGAATTACCTCTAACACTAAATGTACATGAATAGCTTAACCTTTTCCTTCATAGAGATTTAGGTCAATATACTATTGAATCATGAGATTCTAGCCTTTATTATGAACATTGGTTTGGCTACTACAATGTCAATGTATGTCGTATTGGTAATGGCGTCGTCAAGAGATGCTTCTATGAGGGAATGGGTTAATGTATGTCGTATTGGAAATGGCATCAAGAGGTGCTTCTATGAGGGAAAGGGTCAATGTATGTCGTATTGGTAATGGCATCAAGAGGTGCTTCTATGAGAGAAAAGGTCTGTGTATGTCGTATTGGTAATGGCGTCAAGAGGTGCTTCTATGAGAGAAAGGGTTAATGTATGTCGTATTGGTAATGGCATCAAGAGGTGCTTCTATGAGGGAAATGGTCAATGTATGTCGTATCGGTAATGGCATCAAGAGGTGCTTCTATGAGGGAAAGGGTCCGCGTATGTCATATTGGTAATGGCGTCAAGAGGTGGTACTATGAGAGAGAGGGTTAATGTATGTCGTATTGGTAATGGCGTCAAGAGGTGCTTCTATGAGGGAAATGGTCAATATATGTCATATTGGTAATGGCATCAAGAGGTGCTTCTATGAGGGAAAGGGATAATGCATGTCATATTGGTAATGGCGTGAAGAGGTGCTTCTATGAGGGAAAGGGTCAATGTATGTCGTATTGGTAATGGCATCAAGGTGCTTCTATGAGGGAAAGGGTTAATGTATGTCATATTGGTAATGGCGTCAAGAGGTGCTTCTATGAAGGAAAGGGTCAATGTATGTTGTATTGGTAATGGCATCAAGAGGTGCTTCTATGAAGGAAAGGGTCAATGTATGTTGTATTGGTAATGGCATCAAGAGGTGCTTCTATGAAGGAAAGGGTCAATGTATGTCGTATTGGTAATGGCATCAAGAGGTGCTTCTATGAAGGAAAGGGTTAATGTATGTTGTATTGGTAATGGCATCAAGAGGTGCTTCTATGAAGGAAAGGGTTAATGTATGTCGTATTGGTAATGGCATCAAGAGGTGCTTCTATGAAGGAAAGGGTTAATGTATGTCGTATTGGTAATGGCATCAAGAGGTGCTTCTATGAAGGAAAGGGTTAATGTATGTCGTATTGGTAATGGCATCAAGAGGTGCTTCTATGAGGGAAAGGGTTAATGTATGTCGTATTGGTAATGGCGTCAAGAGGTGCTTCTATGAAGGAAAGGGTCAATGTATGTTGTATTGGTAATGGCATCAAGAGGTGCTTCTATGAAGGAAAGGGTCAATGTATGTTGTATTGGTAATGGCATCAAGAGGTGCTTCTATGAAGGAAAGGGTCAATGTATGTTGTATTGGTAATGGCATCAAGAGGTGCTTCTATGAAGGAAAGGGTTAAACGGCAGTGAATCATGGTTCTAGACACAACAATTGAGGCCACCTTAAGGTCAGTCAAAATACATAGTCTGTGTTTTTAATGTCACATAATTATGCTATATACCGACTCTAAATAAAGTGGGTATTTGTATCTAGCTGATAGCCAGTTGTGTACACAAATTTGCACAGAATGTGTCTCGACTAGATTTACTTACACATTGTAGATCATTCTAACATGAATGATGCCCACATTGTGTGACACAATCAACTTGATGACCCCTCGATAAACTGGGGCAAGCGGGGACATAATGATCCCTTAATTGCAAATAACGAGGTTATACTGGTACTGAATAACCCCACTTTCCTTAAATAACTTCTTATTTTTATATTGTTAGCTGTGTTCAATCTAGACTAGCATACAAACCCAGATCTCTTCTGCCATTACAGAAATTGTTATTTTACTACTGTTAAGGGGGGGAGGTTTGGAGAAACACTGAGAAACAAAATTAGACTAATTACTTTGTGGTAGAGCTGGGAGGTTGATAGTATGTCCAATAGTCTAGGACAATGTGGACAATTTACACACAGGCAAGCGCTCTTGATTAATTAGTCTGGCCTATCAAATTACAGACACACATTGGTGGTCTACAAGTCTGAACAATGGGAAAACATTAGGGAGCAAACATATTTTCTGCAATACATTGGACTATATTTACATCGCTATCGTTTTTCCTTTGATGAACGTATATGCCTTGTTTGTATTTATTTTTGCATGAATTTCCTCACTCATTTAACTTTATTTATTTTACAACGATTGCGAAGCAAGTTCTAACAACTTATATTAATCACTCTCATTGGTGCGGATGAAGGCGTATATGTGGTCATTCGTGGGGGGAGGAAACTGGAGTACAGGAGAAATCCCACCTGTCCGATCTGAAGGCCACCGTACCATCTCACATATTTCCTGGAATGAGGATCAAACCCGGGTTGCATTGTTGAGAAGCGAGAGCACTAACCACTGCGCTAATAGGACAGCCTCACTCACTCATGATATGTATCCGACATGCGCGCTCAAAGTTACGGGCAGTGTTGGTCAGCTGTCCTAGCAACAAAAGGTGTGTGTCTTACAGTTTACGCTATTTTCAAAGGATGATCTATTTACCAGATCTGGCACACGCCATGTCATAGATCTGCCCATCGGCCTGTACACACTTTAAACATGCCCGATGTAGTTCATACCTCGATGAAGATTATTAACCTGCGATTCATTCATTAAAAATATTCCCATTTTCCATGCCAGGTGAATGATCTATTATCCACTGTGCAGATAATCTATGGAATATCCTACCATACCAGCTGAATTATCTATACAGATAATCTATGGAATATCCGACCATACCAGCTGAATTATCCACTATACAGATAATCTATGGAATATCCTACCATGCCAGCTGAATTATCCACTATACAGATAATCTATGGAATATCCGACCATGCCAGCTGAATTATCTATACAGATAATCTATGAAATATCCGACCATACCAGCTGAATTATCCACTATACAGATAATCTATGGAATATCCTACCATGCCAGCTGAATTATCCACTATACAGATAATCTATGGAATATCCTACCATGCCAGCTGAATTATCCACTATACAGATAATCTATGGAATATCCTACCATGCCAGCTGAATTATCCACTAAAAAGATAATCTATGGAATATCCTACCATGCCAGCTGAATTATCTATACAGATAATCTATGAAATATCCGTTCATACCAGCTGAATTATCCACTATACAGATAATCTATGGAATATCCAATCATGCCCAATTCCCATTTTCATAAACCATAATTTTGTTGCAATTATATCTTTCATGAACCACACTCAAGATAGCAATCAGAAATCAGCTACAGACAGACACACTACACTGTATGCCCTTTATTTCTAGTTGTACAGGGAATATGTGTGAAATAACATTATGATATTTCCTCACAGCTGCTGAAAGTTGTGGGCTGTGTATAAGCCAAGACAAAACATTTCCAAACATATTAACAGGTGCCATTTTTCAGCAAACTGTCTATAAGTATGTAAAACTGACAATATTCCAAGAAAAATGAAGGCAATAATGTATATGAACGAAGTGAACGAATTATCCAGGCTGTAATAGGCTGCTCAAACAGAAGTTGAACTTGTGAAGAAAAGCAGTGGCGAGTGATCTACAGCTTACATACATGCTGTATATAACAGGAATAGTGGACTAACACTATCTTTCACAAAGATTATAACCATCTGGCCATGACCCTTTGCTATTTCGGACTGGCTTAAATAAAGGCAGAGTGGGTTACTGTTGTGAACTGAATGCCAGATGCTTGTTTTAGTTGCGGGTTTGAGTCCTATATTGGAGTAAAATTCCTCCAAATTTAGGAATCCAGCTGGCCTGTAGAAAAGTTGGTGGTTATATCTGGGTGCCTGCTCATGTCCCGTTACGGCGCATCAGGCGTATCTGCCTTCAGCAGGTAACTTAGCTGGAAGCCACTACATAATATATGGCCTTGGTTGATAATTTAACACTCTGTCAACTGGATTGTGTATGGTAGGTGATTCTACCTGGGCGCTCGTCTGTGTCTGTAATACTCAATACGCTGGATTGGTGTGTGGGATATATGTGTCTGCAATACTCAATATGCTGGATTGGTGTGTGGGATACATGTGCCTGTAATACTCAATACGCTGGATTGGTGTGTGGGATACATGTGCCTGTAATACTCAATATGCTGGATTGGTGTGTGGGATATATGTGTCTGCAATACTCAATATGCTGGATTGGTGTGTGGGATACATGTGCCTGTAATACTCAATATGCTGGATTGGTGTGTGGGATATATGTGTCTGCAATACTCAATATGCTGGATTGGTGTGTGGGATACATGTGCCTGTAATACTCAATACGCTGGGTTGGTGTGTGGGATATATGTGTCTGCAATACTCAATATGCTGGATTGGTGTGTGGGATACATGTGCTTGTAATACTCAATACGCTGGATTGGTGTGTGGGATATATGTGCCTGTAATACTCAATATGCTGGATTGGTGTGTGGGATACATGTGCCTGTAATACTCAATACGCTGGATTGGTGTGTGGGATATATGTGTCTGAATACTCAATATGCTGGATTGGTGTGTGGGATACATGTGCCTGTAATACTCAATACGCTGGGTTGGTGTGTGGGATATATGTGTCTGCAATACTCAATATGCTGGATTGGTGTGTGGGATACATGTGCTTGTAATACTCAATACGCTGGATTGGTGTGTGGGATATATGTGCCTGTAATACTCAATATGCTGGATTGGTGTGTGGGATACATGTGCCTGTAATACTCAATACGCTGGATTGGTGTGTGGGATATATGTGCCTGTAATACTCAATCAGCTGGATTGGTGTGTGGGATACATGTGCTTGTAATACTCAATACGCTGGGTTGGTGTGTGGGATACATGTGCCTGTAATACTCAATACGCTGGATTGGTGTGTGGGATACATGTGTCTGCAATACTCTGTCCAAGATGCACGTATGTTCCTCCATAAGTGAAAGCCAGAAAGCCATGAAAGCCAGATAGTCACCATATAACGTATGCTGTACAACAAGAAAACCCCCAAATCAAACCACCTATAAGGAAACATACAAACCTTGGTGTTTTTTGTAACTATGTTTTCTACTGGATCTGCGGAACCCCATATTTCTGAACAACCTGCCCAGCGTGGAAGTCTTCTTCTTCTCTGACATTGCTTCAGAATCTCCTGTAATATATGGATACTTAAGCCATTCTATTGCCTATTATCAATGAACACCATCAAAAGTAAGATATTGTCTGCAAGTGATATTGTGTTATTCAAATAATAGTTATTACATAATAGACTATATATATTATATTATAAACAAAGGCTGGCATAACATCGATTATTTCGAGATATAGTTATAGATTGGCCACGGAGCAGACATATCTGCTTAAATACTCTCATTCACATACTTAAATCATTAGTATATTTCCAGAGAATAACAATACAGATTTGGCGGGGTTGGGGTGGGTATGGGCTCACACTCTCATAGCCAACGCTCCAGGATACAGAAAGCAAAAACATCTTCAATCACATATTAATATTCAAATACACATTTAAATTATTTCCAAGAATAAAAAGTATATTCAATTCCAAGAACATGTACATATACAGTATGAATACTAGATTATGTATATAGAAAGAAACAGACACTGCTTAAACTAATTTCAAGAAAAACTAATAACCGAGAAAGAGCTGTACCCTGATTAATTTCACAGCCACTTTTGTGAGGAAACATATAAATTCCTAAACTTAATCATTTAGAAGTTATTTATGTTGATCTACTGGTAGTTTCTATCTCCAGGCAATAATAATTAAAATGTGTGTTTTCAGAACAGTGTGAGTATAATCTAAGAGAGTGGATTATGGCAGTAGGATGGAAGAGCGGAACACTGGTCCGGAGATAACATGCTGCAGGATGTAAGAGCGGAACACTGGTCCAGAGATAACATGCTGCAGGATGTAAGAGCGGAACACTGGTCCAGAGATAACATGCTGTAGGATGGAAGAGCGGAACACTGGTCCACAGATAACATGCTGTAGGATGGAAGGGTGGAACACTGGTCCAGAGATAACATGCTGGAGGATGGAAGTGGAACACTGGTCCAGAGATAACATGCTGGAGGATGGAAGAGTGGAACACTGGTCCAGAGATAACATGCTGTAGGATGGAAGAGCGGAACACTGGTCCAGAGATAACATGCTGTAGGATGGAAGAGTGGAACACTGGTCCAGAGATAACATGCTGTAGGATGGAAGAGCGGAACACTGGTCCAGAGATAACATGCTGTAGGATGGAAGAGTGGAACACTGGTCCAGAGATAACATGCTGTAGGATGGAAGAGCGGAACACTGGTCCAGAGATAACATGCTGTAGGATGGAAGAGTGGAACACTGGTCCACAGATAACATGCTGCAGGATGGAAGAGTGGAACACTGGTCCAGAGATAACATGCTGTAGGATGGAAGAGTGGAACACTGGTCCACAGATAACATGCTGCAGGATGGAAGAGTGGAACACTGGTCCAATGGTAATATGCTGGACACATAATTGAGGGATCACGCATTCAGTTCATAGGCTAATCCTAAAAATGAATAATCATAGTTTTTCAGATGAGTGTTTAACCATTCAGAATGTATGCTTAGTGTTTTACACAATGCACGTAAAAGAACTAGAGGAGTGGAATGAGGCTCAGTGTATACTATGTGCTATTCTCAAATAAAATTAAGACTAAATATTACACTTCTTGACGGCGTTACCGCATAGAACCGTAAGCTACACTAAAAATGCTTATTACAAGCTAATTAAGCAGCAGAAACAGACAAGCAAAATATTATAAACTGAAATACTACACAAGCTGAGGATTATATACAGAATTATTGTAGGCAAATTCAAAATGAGAAATAATACATTTAACAATTTGCACGCTAGCGGCAGATAAAAATCACTTTTGAAACAGCATATAGCCAGATCAGACGGCACAGAATGTGCCATCTGATCAGGCTCTATACCGTTTGCTAATCGGATAGTGGAGCTAAAACATTTGGCTGAATAGCAAACAACATAGATCCTGATCAGACGCGGCGCTAAGCCGCGGCTGATCTGGATCTATGTTGTTTGCAAATGTGATCTTATTTACTCAACAGGCAAAGGGTTAATATCTAATCCAAATCTAATTCACTTTCTGAACATTTCACCAATTTTGCGGGTTTGGTTTTATTTATTTATTTATTTATATTTCGGGTTTTACGCCTGCATCAGCACTATTTTGGGCTATATCGCCGGCGGGCAGTTTACCTAACAACACCTTTCCTGGGCAGGTTCCAGCGGTTAACCAGTACTTGGGTGCACCAACCTCCGTAAGAAACTGCCAACAAAAGAGTTAATATATAATCCAAATCTAATTCAGGTTCTGAACATTTCACCAATTGTGTGGGTTTGGTATGATTTACTGATAACAAAAATACTCTCCAAAACTCTACCATCATCTTCAAAACAAATACCCCCTCCTGATGTTAATTTTCATCTAATATGCAAATCCCTGTACATTGACTAGCTGATATAGTTTTAATTCATCAGTTTCTCCATTAAATGAATAAATAGCTCTGAACATTCCCACATTGCATGTCATTGTTTATGGCACTGTGCAGCATTAACCATTTAAGCCTGACAAGAAACAGCAGCAATGAGGGTAGGCCTGACTGTATATTGACAGTATTCTTCCCTATGATAGACCAGTTTCTTGGTAAATTGAGTCTAGAACTAGCACTTTACTTGATCCATTTCATTCTGTTGTCATTTCTAGCCTGTCTATTAATATAGCCTGTAAGAAGCAGACACATAATCAATCTCAACCAGAACATCTACAGAGATTTCAATTTAAGTAGCATTTATTCTATCATCTTCCAGCCCCAGCCAGCGGAGCGGTTTTAGGTGATTCATTAACAAACAATATTTGTGACTAAGGCAACTTAGAACATAAATTGTGCTTAGAAAACTACATTTTGATCACATCTATATGTTAGGCATCATAGGAACAATAGATGTGATTACACCAGGTGGTTGTGGTGTGTGTGATTACACCAGGTGGTTGTGGTGTGTGTGATTACACCAGGTGGTTGTGGAGTGTGTGATTACACCAGGTGGTTGTGGAGTGTGTGATTAAACCAGGTGGTTGTGGAGTGTGTGATTACACCAGGTGGTTGTGGAGTGTGTGATTACACCAGGTGGTTGTGGAGTGTGTGATTACACCAGGTGGTTGTGGAGTGTGTGATTACACCAGGTGGTTGTTGGAGTGTGTGATTACACCAGGTGGTTGTGGAGTGTGTGATTACACCAGGTGGTTGTGGAGTGTGTGATTACACCAGGTGGTTGTGGAGTGTGTGATTACACCAGGTGGTTCTCTGGAGTGTGTGATTACACCAGGTGGTTCTCTGGAGTGTGTGATTACACCAGGTGGTTGTGGAGTGTGTGATTACACCAGGTGGTTGTGGAGTGTGTGATTACACCAGGTGGTTCTCTGGAGTATGTGATTACACCAGGTGGTTGTGGAGTGTGTGATTACACCAGGTGGTTGTGGAGTGTGTGATTACACCAGGTGGTTGTGGAGTGTGTGATTACACCAGGTGGTTCTCTGGAGTGTGTGATTACACAAAGTGGTTCTCTGGAGTGTGTGATTACACCAGGTGGTTGTGGAGTGTGTGATTACACAAGGTGGTTCTCTGGAGTGTGTGATTAAACCAGGTGGTTCTCTGGAGTGTGTGATTATACCAGGTGGTTGTTGAGTGTGTGTTTACACAAGCTGGTTCTCTGGAGTGTGTGATTACACCAGGTGGTTGTGGAGTGTGTGATTACACCGGCTGGTTCTCTGGAGTGTGTGATTACACCAGGTGGTTGTGGAGTGTGTGGTTACACCAGGTGGTTGTGGAGTGTGTGATTACACCGGGTGGTTGTGGAGTGTGTGATTACACCAGGTGGTTGTGGAGTGTGTGATTACACCAGGTGGTTGTGGAGTGTGTGATTACACCAGGTGGTTGTGGAGTGTGTGATTACACCGGGTGGTTGTGGAGTGTGATTACACTGGGTGGTTGTGGAGTGTGTGATTACACCAGGTGGTTGTGGAGTGTGTGATTACACCAGGTGGTTGTGGAGTGTGTGATTACACCAGGTGGTTGTGGAGTGTGTGATTACACCAGGTGGTTGTGGAGTGTGTGATTACACCAGGTGGTTGTGGAGTGTGTGATTACACCAGGTGGTTGTGGAGTGTGTAATTACACCAGGTGATTGTGGAGTGTGTGATTACACCGGGTGGTTGTGGAGTGTGTGATTACACCAGGTGGTTGTGGTATGTGTGATTACACCAGGTGATTGTGGAGTGTGTGATTACACCAGGTGGTTGTGGATTGTGCGATTACACCAGGTGGTTGTGGATTGTGTGATTACACCAGGTGGTTGTGGATTGTGTGATTACACCAGGTGGTTGTGGAGTGTGTGATTACACCAGGTGGTTGTGGAGTGTGTGATTACACCAGGTGATTGTGGAGTGAGTGATTACACCGGGTGGTTGTGGAGTGTGTGATTACACCAGGTGGTTGTTGTATGTGTGATTACACCAGGTGGTTGTGGAGTGTGTGATTACACCAGGTGGTTGTGGAGTGTGTAATTACACCAGGTGGTTGTGGAGTGTGTGATTACACCGGGTGGTTGTGGAGTGTGCAATTACACCAGGTGGTTGTGGAGTGTATGATTACACCAGGTGGTTGTGGAGTGTATGATTACACCAGGTGGTTGTGGAGTGTGTGATTGCACCAGGTGGTGTGTAATTACACCAGGTGGTTGTGGAGTGTGTGATTACACCGGGTGGTTGTGGAGTGTGCGATTACACCAGGTGGTTGTGGAGTGTATGATTACACCAGGTGGTTGTGGAGTGTATGATTACACCAGGTGGTTGTGGAGTGTGTGATTGCACCAGGTGGTTGTGGAGTGTGTGATTACACCAGGTGGTTGTGGAGTGTGTGATTACACTGGGTGGTTGTGGAGTGTGTGATTACACCAGGTGGTTGTGGAGTGTGTGATTACACAAGGTGGTTGTGGAGTGTGTGATTACACCAGGTGGTTTTCTGGAGTATGTGATTACACCAGGTGGTTGTGGAGTGTGTGATTACACCGGGTGGTTGTGGAGTGTGTGATTACACCAGGTGGTTGTGGAGTGTGTGATTACACCAGGTGGTTGTGGAGTGTGTGATTACACCAGGTGGTTGTGGAGTGTGTGATTACACCAGGTGGTTGTGGAGTGCGTAGTTACACCAGGTGGTTGTGGAGTGTGTGATTACACCGGGTGGTTGTGGAGTGTGTGATTACACAAGGTGGTTGTGGAGTGTGTGATTACACAAGGTGGTTGTGGAGTGTGTGATTACACCGGGTGGTTGTGGAGTGTGTGATTACACAAGGTGGTTCTCTGGAGTGTGTGATTAAACCAGGTGGTTCTCTGGAGTGTGTGATTACACCAGGTGGTTCTCTGGAGTGTGTGATTATACCAGGTGGTTGTTGAGTGTGTGATTACACCGGATGGTTCTCTGGAGTGTGTGATTACACCAGGTGGTTGTGGAGTGTGTGATTACACCAGGTGGTTGTGGAGTGTGTGATTACACCAGGTGGTTGTGGAGTGTGTGATTACACCAGGTGGTTGTGGAGTGTGTGATTACACCAGGTGGTTGTGGAGTGTGTGATTACACCAGGTGGTTGTGGAGTGTGTGATTACACCAGGTGGTTGTGGATGTGATTACACGATGGTTGTGGAGTGTGTGATTACACCAGGTGGTTGTGGATTGTGTGATTACACCAGGTGGTTGTGGAGTGTGTGATTACACCAGGTGGTTGTGGAGTGTGTAATTACACCAGGTGATTGTGGAGTGTGTGATTACACCGGGTGGTTGTTGAGTGTGTGATTACACCAGGTGGTTGTGGTATGTGTGATTACACCAGGTGGTTGTGGAGTGTGTAATTACACCAGGTGGTTGTGGAGTGTGTGATTACACTGGGTGGTTGTGGAGTGTGCGACTACACCAGTTGGTTGTGGAGTGTGTGATTACACCAGGTGGTTGTGGAGTGTGTGATTGCACCAGGTGGTTGTGGAGTGTGTGATTACACCAGGTGGTTGTGGAGTGTGTGATTACACCGGGTGGTTGTGGAGTGTGTGATTACACCAGGTGGTTGTGGAGTGTGTGATTACACCAGGTGGTTGTGGAGTGTGTGATTACACCAGGTGGTTCTCTGCAGTATGTGATTACACCAGGTGGTTGTGGCGTGTGTGATTACACCAGGTGGTTGTGGAGTGTGTGATTACACCAGGTGGTTGTGGATTGTGTGATTACACCAGGTGGTTGTGGAGTGTGTAATTACACCAGGTGATTGTGGAGTGTGTGATTACACCGGGTGGTTGTGGAGTGTGTGATTACACCGGGTGGTTGTAGTGTGTGATTACACCAGGTGGTTGTGGTATGTGTGATTACACCAGGTGGTTGTGGAGTGTGTGATTACACCAGGTGGTTGTGGAGTGTGTAATTACACCAGGTGGTTGTGGAGTGTGTGATTACACCGGGTGGTTGTGGAGTGTGCGATTACACCAGGTGGTTGTGGAGTGTGTGATTACACCAGGTGGTTGTGGATTGTGTGATTACACCAGGTGGTTGTGGAGTGTGTGATTACACCAGGTGGTTGTGGAGTGTGTGATTACACCAGGTGGTTGTGGTATGTGTGATTACACCAGGTGGTTGTGGAGTGTGTGATTACACCAGGTGGTTGTGGAGTGTGTGATTACACCGGGTGGTTGTGGAGTGTGTGATTACACCAGGTGGTTGTGGAGTGTGTGATTACACCAGGTGGCTGTGGAGTGTGTGATTACACCAGGTACCAGAACACTTACACACAAGCCAAGAATCTACTAGAGATCACTTACACACAAGCCAAGAATCTCCTAGAGAACACTTACACACAAGCCAAGAATCTCCTAGAGAACACTTACAAACAAGGCAAGAATCTACTAGAGAACACTTACACACGAGCCAAGAATCTACTAGAGAACACTTACAAACAAGGCAAGAATCTACTGGAGAACACTTACACACAAGCCAAGAATCTACTAGAGAACACTTACACACAAGCCAAGAATCTACTAGAGAACACTTACACACAAGCCAAGAATCTACTAGAGAACACTTACACACAAGCCAAGAATCTACTAGAGAACACTTACACACAAGGCAAGAATCTACTAGAGAACACGTAAACATGAGCCAAGAATCTACTAGAGAACACTTACACACGAGCCAAGAATCTACTAGAGAACACTTACACACGAGCCAAGAATCTACTAGAGAACACTTACACACCAGCCAATAATCTACTAGAGAACACTTACACACAAGCCAAGAATCTACTAGAGAACACGTACACACGAGCCAAGAATCTACTAGAGAACACTTACACACAAGCCAAGAATCTCCTAGAGAACACTTACAAACAAGGCAAGAATCTACTAGAGAACACTTACTCACGAGCCAAGAATCTACTAGAGAACACTTACAAACAAGGCAAGAATCTACTGGAGAACACTTACACACAAGCCATGAATCTACTAGAGAACACTTACACACAAGCCAAGAATCTACTAGAGAACACTTACACACAAGGCAAGAATCTACTGGAGAACACTTACACACAAGCCAAGAATCTACTAGAGAACACTTACACACAAGCCAAGAATCTACTAGAGAACACTTACACACAAGCCAAGAATCTACTAGAGAACACTTACACACAAGGCAAGAATCTACTAGAGAACACGTACACACGAGCCAAGAATCTACTAGAGAACACTTACACACGAGCCAAGAATCTACTAGAGAACACTTACACACGAGCCAAGAATCTACTAGAGAACACTTACACACCAGCTAAGAATCTACTAGAGAACACTTACACACAAGCCAAGAATCTACTAGAGAACACTTACACACAAGGCAAGAATCTACTAGAGAACACTTACACACGAGCCAAGAATCTACTAGAGAACACGTACACACGAGCCAAGAATCTACTAGAGAACACTTACACACGAGCCAAGAATCTACTAGAGAACACTTACACACGAGCCAAGAATCTACTAGAGAACACTTACACACAAGGCAAGAATCTACTAGAGAACACTTACACACGAGCCAAGAATCTACTAGAGAACACTTACACACAAGGCAAGAATCTACTAGAGAACACTTACACACGAGCCAAGAATCTCCTAGAGAACACTTACACACAAGCCAAGAATCTACTAGAGAACATGTACACACGATCCAAGAATCTACAGTCAAGATCAACTAACACATGGGAGCATTGTGTCCTTTGATGAATTGGATTAAGAAATTGAGAAATGTACTAAAGATTTGGAGCAGCTTCTTTCATAATTATGTACATGTATCAATCACAAATGGCCTAATTTTAGTAAATGAAATCGAACAAACTGTAAGCATACATAATAGTATTTTGAAACAATAGCAACAAACAATTCATAATAAGGCAAACCTTAGCAGTGTAAGTAAAACTAGCAAGCTGCAAGAATGAGTAAGATTGCAAGCTGATAGTGACAAACAACAGACCATGGAGAAGCAGCATTCAGAAACATGTGCACTTTACAATTTTGGTAAACTCAAAAGGTGAAAGAGTTTGTTTTCTGCACTTCAGTACAATCATGTTTTAATCTGTCAGCAGTTTATCTTGTAGATATCAGTAATGTGAACCTTTACATAACAGAGTTCTTTGAGGACAAAATGGGTTAAATAGAGAGCCCACACTTATGGTTCACACAATGAAATCATGTGACATCAATCTATATGATATCAACAACTATAAAGTAGTGTCAACAATTATTAGATATTTCTGGTAAGTAAAACAGCCATATCTTCTAAACATATCATTAAATTTCAGCCTGGTAAAAATTACAGAATATGAATATACATGTCTGAAGAAACTACCGGTGTTATAGCTTCATAGAACAATTCTACTTAAGATGATAATTTTGACAACATTTTGATAATGTCCACTGCATATGAAACAAAATGTTTACAATATATTTCCAAATAATACAACAGACCATAATGCACAATCATCATATCTAATGTGCTAGAAACCAGACCATACTGCACAATCATCATATCTAATGTGCTAGAAACCAGACCATACTGCACAATCATCATATCTAATGTGCTAGAAACCAGACCATACTGCACAATCATCATATCTAATGTGCTAGAAACCAGACCATACTGCACCTGCATCATATCTAATGGTGGTTAGTGACTAGATACCAGACCATACTGCACAATCATCATATCTAATGTGCTAGAAACCAGACCATAATGCACCTGCATCATATCTAATGTGCTAGAAACCAGACCATACTGCACAATCATCATATCTAATGTGCTAGAAACCAGACCATACTGCACAATCATCATATCTAATGTGTTAGAAACCAGACCATACTGCACAATCATCATATCTAATGTGTTAGAAACCAGACCATACTGCACAATCATCATATCTAATGTGCTAGAAACCAGACCATACTGCACAATCATCATATCTAATGTGCTAGAAACCAGACCATACTGCACAATCATCATATCTAATGGTGGTTAGTGACTAGATACCAGACCATACTGCACAATCATCATATCTAATGTGCTAGAAACCAGACCATACTGCACAATCATCATATCTAATGTGCTAGAAACCAGACCATAATGCACCTGCATCATATCTAATGGTTGTTAATGACTAGATACCAGACCATAATGCACCTGCATCATATCTAATGGTGACTAGAAACCAGACCATAATGCACCTGCATCATATCTAATGGTGACTAGAAACCAGACCATAATGCACCTGCATCATATCTAATGGTGATTAGTTACTAGACACCAGACCATAATGCACCTGCATCATATCTAATGGTGATTAGTGATTAGACACCAGACCATAATGCACCAGTATCATATCTAATGGTGATTAGTGACTAGATACCAGACCACAATGCACCAGCATCATATCTAATGGTGATTAGTGATTAGACACCAGACCATAATGCACCAGTATCATATCTAATGGTGATTAGTGACTAGATACCAGACCATAATGCACCAGTATCATATATAATGGTGATTAGTGACTAGATACCAGACCATAATGCACCAGTATCATATCTAATGGTGATTAGTGACTAGATACCAGAGTATAATGCACCTGCATCATATCTAATGGTGATTAGATACCAGACCATAATGCACCAGCATCATATCTAATGGTGATTAGACACCAGACCATAATGCACCAGCATCATATCTAATGGTGATTAGACACCAGACCATAATGCACCTGCATCATATCTAATGGTGATTAGTGACTAGACACCAGACCATAATGCACCAGCATCATATATAATGGTGATTAGACACCAGACCATAATGCACCAGTATCATATCTAATGGTGATTAGTGACTAGACACCAGACCATAATGCACCAGTATCATATCTAATGGTGATTAGTGACTAGACACCAGACCACAATGCACCAGCATCATATCTAATGGTGATTAGTGACTAGACACCAGACCACAATGCACCAGCATCATATCTAATGGTGATTAGTGACTAGACACCAGACCACAATGCACCTGCATCATATCTAATGGTGATTAGTGACTAGACACCAGACCACAATGCACCAGCATCATATCTAATGGTGATTAGTGACTAGACACCAGACCACAATGCACCTGCATCATATCTAATGGTGACTAGACACCAGACTATAATGCACCAGCATCATATCTAATGGTGATTAGACACCAGACCATAATGCACCAGCATCATATCTAATGGTGATTAGTGACTAGATACCAGACCACAATGCACCAGCATCATATCTAATGGTGATTAGTGACTAGATACCAGACCACAATGCACCAGCATCATATCTAATGGTGATTAGTGACTAGACACCAGACCACAATGCACCAGCATCATATCTAATGGTGATTAGTGACTAGATACCAGACCACAATGCACCAGCATCATATCTAATGGTGATTAGTGACTAGATACAAAGCTTTTCAGAAGATGGAAGAAAGCAAATTATTCATTAAGGAATTACGATTGTTTTGCGTAGCAGAAATCGTTATTGCTGACTCCAATTTAGAACAATTATTATCACAGTAAGTCACATGATTCCAGTGTGTATGTCAGGACATACTAAATTAGCCAAATATTAATGACAGAAATCTGATTAACACAATTTCTTAGCTGGAAAATATTGTGTAGATTCAGCATAATGCCATGTTCTCTGTGGTGGGCAAAGGTCATGCTGGTTAAAAGCTTAACGGCAGGTGGAATCATAACCACAGATATAAGCAAAACTTGCAAAGCATTCAAACCCCAAATAAAGTGTTACTGTAAACATTGCAGTTACCTCTGATAACTTTCCTTGGAAAAACACAGCACATGCCTATGTATCAAAGACAATATTACTGTACAAAATAAAGAATTGATTCACAGTAACTCATACAACAAATATACATATACAAACTGAAATATGAAACGTAACACAAAATGGAATTATAACGAAATTATATATTTCATGAGCTAAATACATGTGTATGTGATTTTCAGATAAAGGTGTCTGCATGCATAAATGAAACTTTGTACTACATAAAATTAGATGTGGTGTTGCACATTAACTGCATTGGATAGCACTGTGATGGTTGTGTATACAGCCACTTTTATTGAACTTAATACCAGAATGAAGTGCAGTCAAACCTGTCTGAAGCACAAACTCCAGGGAAGTTATGAATGTAGCTAATTTGAACAGGCAGCTGCTTAAATTAGTATTATAGGTCTATAATATTTTATAAATAATATCCCGGTGTTACTGGTTTCCGACGATGTAGTACATAACGGACTCCTATAGGTTTAGAATTTTATGTCACCAAATAAACAATAATTTACCATTCATTCACAAAAATCTCGAAGAAAATCGATTGTTTACTTTTTGAGAAAAGTTGACAAAATAGCGGTACCTCATTCTCAGTAATCCGGAATGATGTCACATGTTTTCGCCTAACTGTGGAAATTGCCTACAGCACGAGCATTAGTATGAAGCAACAGTTCTTTTTTAACAAAACAATATAGCTACGGAAGACGTACTTTAATAACAGGCTTAATTTATCATTTTTACTCAAAATTCATTTGTTGGACAGCATTTTGTCTATATACTGTATCTAAAACACTAACATTTAGTTTAACTTAGACAAACACACGGGGCATGAGAAGTCGTCATCCCTCCTAATTACTCTGACTGAGTGCCGGACCCATCCATCGAACACATCACACGGTGCCTAACAGAGAATAACTAGGTTTACACAACCATGTATATTAGTTGGAGAACCTCTGTGACAACAACACATGGACCTGAAGGCGAAAAACGGTGATAATCGATATTATTCATAAGGACCCCTTGTGTGTAATAACGGACGAAACTCATAAACACAGAGCAGTGAGACTATAATGACATTTCTATTCGTAAATATATTGGCGTGGCAGTCGATGAATATACCATTTTGGAGAAAAAATTGCTAATTTCTTTAAAAAATGATATTTATATGGTGACATAAAACGGATATAGTGAAATTAGTGAAAACTGGGGTAGGTTTAAAGTTTTCACCGCTAATTTACCTGTCTGATCTCTATGATCGGTTAGAAATAGATTGGAAGTGCAAAAGGTATGTTTATTTATAATTCCGGTAACTGGAGCGTGAAATATTGCATGATCTCTCGCGACTTGCTAATCCCACAGTTAGGCGAAAACCAGTTCTGGGCGAAAACTCTTCACGCCGGGATATACACATATTATATGTATGATGATATGACAGATTTGACTGTACTAAATATAAACTATAAGTGTTATAACAGTTTAAATGTTTTTATAATTGTAAAACTGACAATAAAAGACAAAATATCCCACATAATTTTGAAATAGAAATATTGACATAAAAGGAATTATAGCCCAAATTATAAATTTAGCATTGGACAATTTATTTGTGTTTAAAATTATGCTCATTAAATTTTCATTTCTCGCATTAATCGTCTTTATCCTGGTATTACATTCAATATACAATCAAACATGTCTGCAAAGACAACCCATGAGAGAGGTGGTGATTGTTACAGACAGGGCTGGATGGTTATCTCTACTGGTATTAGATTCAATATACAATCAAACATGTCTGCAAAGACAACCCATGAGAGAGGTGGTGATTGTAGACAGGACTGGATGGTGATCTCTCATAACAGGTCAAAACACAGAGAACATGGGTCGATAGGATGCCAATGGTGGCCTTTGGAGATTGGATGTTTGGAAGGTGGTCTTTATTTGCACAGATTTGATGCAATAATGATAAACATAATGTGTTAAATCACTTGAAACTTGCTGGTGGCTACCACAAATAAAGTGTGAAGCAGAGACTGGAGCACATAGTTCTCAGCAGTGCCAGGTCTCAAACCAGTGACCGTCTGAAACCAGTGACCGTCTGAAACCAGTGACCGTCTCAAACCAGTGACCGTCTCAAACCAGTGCCAGGTCTCAAACCAGTGACCGTCTGAAATCAGTGACCGTCTGAAACCAGTGCCAGGTCTCAAACCAGTGACCGTCTGAAACCAGTGCTAGGTCTCAAACCAGTGACCGTCTGAAACCAGTGCCAGGTCTCAAACCAGTGACCGTCTGAAACTGTCTACTAAATACAAGCTTAAAGACAACTTCAGTAGTTTGCTCTGTGTATATTTCTGAGAAATATGCAACTCTTCAACAAGAAACTTCTAGCACTAATTCCAGACATGCGTTTATCTTCAGACATTCTGGCGAGTATTAAAGTATTAAAATACGAAAATGCCAGTTCAGACCTTTTTGAAGGGTTGCTGGTATATCTATATAGTTTGTGAAACAGTAGTATAAGTCGATATAATTTTGGAGTATATAGGCAAATCATTTCCTGTTGGGCTCCCCCCCCCCTCCTCCCTCAATATTTATATGAAATTATTGTGAATATAGAATAACATTAAGTGCGGCGACATCTATTGTTCCTGTTTCAGATAAACAATACAATTACCTTTCCCCTACAGACAATTGATATCATTTGAAAACATGTACATTTTGGTTTTAATAGCTTCTTGAATTCACAATAAAAATTGAACATTTGAATTTAAGTTTAAAATTCTATAGAAAACAAAACATTTCTCTTATGCACAATTGATGGATGTGTTGAGAAGTAACCTACTATACACTCACAAATCACAAGGGAAATATGCATGCTTAGTGCACAGAAATAAAAGATGCCTATACATGAACTAGACAATGCAACTGATCTATAAACATTAAAATAATTAAATCAAAATCAATATGTATCATGTTTCAACAATTACCTGTATCCAAGGTAACATAGTTGGCATGACTAGGACTGTCTGTGTATCTGAAATTATATGGAACACAAGTCTGTAATAATCATAACAATAATGATCGAGACACTTGATGAATTAATTTCAAGACAAGCAGTATGAGAAATCTAGAATTGCTCATCAACACTCATTAGCATATATTGACAAAATGGAAACAAACTGGAAACTTCGCTCTGTATCCCTCACTCTCCTGACACACATGAACCAAGACTTAGTGATCTGTGACAAAATGGAAACAAACTGGAAACTTCGCTCTGTATCCCTCACTCTCCTGACACACATGAACCAAGACTTAGTGATCTGTGACAAAATGGAAACAAACTGGAAAATTCGCTCTGTATCCCTCACTCTCCTGACACACATGAACCAAGACTTAGTGATCTGTGACAAAATGGAAACAAACTGGAACATTCGCTCTGTATCCCCTCTCACCTGACACACATGAACCAAGACTTAGTGATCTGTGACAAAATGGAAACAAACAGGAAAATTCGCTCGGCATCCTTCACTCTCCTGACACACATGAACCAAGACTTAGTGATCTGTGACAAAATGGAAACAAACTGGAAAATTCGCTCTGTATCCCCTCTCACCTGACACACATGAACCAAGACTTAGTGATCTGTGACAAATGGAAACAAACAGGAAAATTCGCTCGGCATCCTTCACTCTCCTGACACACATGAACCAAGACTTAGTGATCTGTGACAAATGGAAACAAACAGGAAAATTCGCTCTGTATCCCCTCTCACCTGACACACATGAACCAAGACTTAGTGATCTGTGACAAAATGGAAACAAACTGGAACATTCGCTCTGTATCCCTCACTCTCCTGACACACATGAACCAAGACTTAGTGATCTATGACAAAATGGAAACAAACTGGAAAATCCGCTCGGCATCCCCTCTCATCTGACACACATGAACCAAGACTTAGTGATCTATGACAAAATGGAAACAAACGGGAAAATTCGCTCGGCATCCGTCACCGGACACACATGAACCAAGACTTAGTGATCTGTTCACGAAATGGAAACAAATGGGATAATTCGCTCTGTATCCCTCACATGACACAAATGAACCATGACTTAGTGATCTGTTACAAAAGATTGGATTGTGTGGCCAAATTGATTAAAATTTCAGAGGTGATTTCTTTTGAGTTATTCTTCTGGTGGTGAGTTCTTTTGCAAGGATGTATTTAATTTCAGTTTATTTGACAGCCAGCCATCTGATAATAATTTCTGCAGATGAATTTTGTATTCTGGCCATCAGTTAGTTTAAACATTATTTATTTCAGTATATTTACATGTAATCAAGAAATGAACATTTACATAAAATTTAACAGCAGTTAGTGAAGGGAATGTTTTTTCCTTTGGATAAATATAGCAACCAGAGTTCTGCAAGGTCATACACATCATTTCAGCCTGCTTTGTAGAAGGATACCAGATCTAGAGATCACTTCTGAGCATTTAATCCATATTGCTTTCATAAGAGAAAGTTTTAAATATTTGAATGTAAATATAATTATGTACTATTTATTAGATAATACATGTAAATAAATAAATCACAAACTGGGAGCAAGTATCTCATGGACTATAACCCTGGTGTTACTGGGCTAAATTATTGCCCATGTTTTGGTCCTCACATTTATTTAAATTGCAAAATTGATCATGAAATGATTCTGCTTACATGGTACAATAAAGCAGTTTTACCTCCAGGGGGGAGGGGATGGGGGTATAACTCTGGTGCTACATTCTTGATTGATCTGGCTCATTATGAAACAGTTTGTCACCTCACATAGTATGAACATATGAGAGGCTGGAAATTCTTGTCACAATGTTGCATATCTGTTATATGGTTTTTCGTGTTGTTTATTTTTGTAACTATAATGTATATGCTGTTGAGACTGGAATTAGCATGGGTTCATATCATATACTCTACATTATTCTATTCTAGTGTACGACTGTGTTCTGAAACAGTTCGCCAACTCGTAGTATTAACATTTGAGTTCCTGTTTACACCTTAAATTTCGTTTCGGTAAGGTGTAGTCTCGGGATCAGATATTATAGTTAATTCAATGTTCGATTTTTTATGCGAGGCTGGAAATTCTTGTCACAATGTTGCATATCTGTTATATTGTTTTTCGTGTTGTTTATTTTTGTAATGACATGTATAGAGTTTACTTACGTGATATAACAATGTTTGTTCGTATTCAATAATAGTTGTAATATTATAATCTATCTATCTATCTATCTATCTATCTATCTATCTATCTATCTATCTATCTATCTATCTATCTATCTATCTATCTATCTATCTATCTATCTATCTATCTATCTATCTATCTATCTATCTATCTATATCTATCTATCTATCTATCTATCTATCTATCTATCTATCTATCTATCTATCTATCTATCTATCTATCTATCTATCTATCTATCTCTATCTATCTATCTATCTATCTATCTATCTATCTATCTATCTATCTATCTATCTATCTATCTATCTATTTCTATCTATCTATCTATCTATCTATCTATTCTATCTATCTATCTATCTATCTATCTATCTATCTATCTATCTATCTATCTCTATCTATCTATCTATCTATCTATTCTATCTATCTATCTATCTATCTCTATCTATCTATCTATTCTATCTATCTATATATCTATATATCTATCTATCTTGCAGTCATATACAGTATGTGAAAGTGTGGTTGGTCTAGCCTGCTCTAGAGTAGCTGCCTGTACAGTGCTCACAAGGTAATTATTGATGGATGATGCCCAGATAATGTGTGATGGCTGGTCAGAGAAGCTGTGGCAGCCAGACAGGCACTAATCATTAGTTGGTTTGTATCTTGGCCTTAAAGTCCCACAAACAGCGTAGCTAGGTCATATGGCAATCCTCCAACTATTATTGGTGGAGATAGACCCTCAGGATGCCTCTCCGAGCAGTATTTCGGGTACAGGCAGACAACCATGAGGAAACCTTCCACAAGCCGGCTGAATAGCTCCCTTGCATGAAAGAATTCGACACCCTGAGTGGGATTCGAACCTGCAACGGTTAGAGGCAAGTGATTTGACAGTAACAACTCGGCTAAGGAGTTGAATACAGGTTCATTACAGTACGTTTCTGACACCCTTCTGAGCAAGATGTTGCATGATATAAGCGAGTAATCATTCGGAATATCATTCGAATGTCAAGATCACCGTGGAAGTCATGATAGCGCAATGGATGCGCGCTCGCTTCAGGTGCGAAAGGTCCGGAGTTCGAGCCCCGCTGGAGCCGCTACGATTGTGCCCTTAGGCAAGGCATTTAATTTTCACGTTGCCTCTTCTCTCTCCCTCGTGGCGATGAATTCCATCAGGAATGAGGTCTCGAGAGTGATTAATATAACTTGTTTCGCAATCGAGCTAAAATAAACTTTTGCATACGCCCGAGTAAAATACATCATTTTGACGCCAGATTTAGGGGGTGCGCTAATATTAAATAAGTATAAAATAAATCAATGGCTTCACAAGCAACTGTGATATTATTTATGCACATGCTAAAATACATTAAATTCAACATAGTTCTCAGCAAACCCATTTGCAACCATACAAGACAGATGAAATAAATCAGGAGCTTTATTGGGTATAAATTTTCAGTGTTTGTCAGCCATTATTTTCTCCTCTCCACAGTTCCATCATGGCATCCTGGCAGGTGGTGCATCAGCTTAGTAGATCTATGATTTGCTTCATCCAGAATAAACACAATTTACAGATTAAAAAAACAAACAATGCCCCAGTCAGCATGTCCATGAACCATTTACTAAATAACATGACCAAGAACCTATACAAACAATTTCCTGGAAATGGGACAGTGCTTTCAAGACGCATATGCATGCTTTTGTGATGAATTTCATTATTTGTTTGAATATATACAGCTTAGAATCTGTTTTGAATATGAATGTTGACAATATTCCTGAATTTAGAAAACTAAGTATTAACCTGTTTGATTCTGGATACATTTAAAGGCTTTTGCAAACAACATAGATCCAGATCAGCTGCAGCGTGATGCTGATCAGGATCTGTGTTGTTTGCTGCATGACGCTACATGCTGATCAGTATCTATGTTGTTTGCTACATAGCCAAGTGTCTTAGCAAGATCATCTGAATAGCAAACAGCATAGAGCTGATCAGACGGCACTAATACTTACATATTGAGAGAATGTGGTATTAATATTCTCATGCAGTAATTGTTGTTATTTGTTCTCTATTAAGTAAAAAATTGAAATTCAGAGTTACGTTCCCAAAGAAAATTGTGCATATAATAATGTTACTTATTATACAATTAATTATAATACATTATTTATCTGCAAACCTTGTTAATGTTACAGTTGCCTCGTTCTATCATGAATTGTTGTTATATACCTCATAGTGTCATGTTTACATGAAATTAGAGAAATAAATTGAATTGAATTGAATTACAAGTTTATGATTAGTATAGTTTGCATACAGCCTAATTTTGGACTGATGTTTTAACGTTACATGTAACTATCATTAATGATTGGATTGGACAAGAATAAATTGATAGAATATTGAATTTTATAGAAGAAATATAGAGGGGCTCACATTGGTGCACTGATTTCTATTTGTAATAATGGCAACAGAAATAATCATTTATCATGCAATTTTTATTCTAAAATATGCATCAACATGATTTATAGAATATACGTCCCACTAGCAGATTCAGGGGGGGGCGCACCCGGCGCGCGCCCCCCTAAATCGCTGGAGCATAGGTAACTAATGTGCCGTATTTTGCGTTAAAAATGTTATATGGAAAAAAAAATATAACTGATTTGTTGATAAAAGTGCGCCTACGGTGTCTGCAACAAATATGCCAAACCGTCATGTGTTTGAGTCTGTGTCGCACTTTCAAATCCGTCCCGGCAACTATCCGCACTTGACATTCTGTAGAAGATGACGTCACTCGATGCTGTCAATCTAGTCCATCAAAACAATAATGGATGCCCAGAGTGCGAAACGCGTTAAATTTCAAACGATGATGAGTAGCTTTTTCCGAAAGAAACCAAAGAAAAGGTAAGATAATTGCTCAGAAAATAAACATATATTTTGCAGTAACGGTGATATAATTTTTTTTATACAAAGTCCATTATTAAATAAATTCTACCATGTGTCACGCATGTCTTGTTGGTCGGGTGAAATTTCATGCGCGGATCCAGAATTTTTCTCAGGGGTTCCAAACCGCCCCTGATTAATAGAATACATCGGAACGCCCAGAATGCACCTGGTGGATCCATTGTTTTCAACATTTTCCGGGGGAGCATGCCCGGACCCCCCTAGATGCTAGCCTTCAAATATCTTGTGCCCCCCTAACGCCAAATCCTGTATCCGCCCCTGCGTCCAACATTGTGCTGAAGATACACATAGTATTTGGTTTATAATATGAGATGGTGGCATAGTGGATACCTTTAAATGTCCTTTAATATAACCTAGAAACCATGTGGAGGATATATTTAACAAATTAAACTTAAATTGTAGAACTTAAATATGTCATAATATTTTATCACAAGTCCAATATTATGAAGAATTGACCAGATAATGCATCATTATCTACAAGTGGGGACTTGATTTGGAGGTGATATAAAGTATCAATGTTCACAGGTCTCATTTGGTGGTGGGATACAGCATGGTAAATGTGGAGGAGGATCCTGCATTTGGTGGTGGGATACAGCATGGTAAATGTGGAGGAGGATCCTGCATTTGGTGGTGGGATACAGCATGGTAAATGTGGAGGAGGATCCTGCATTTGGTGGTGGGATACAGCATGGTAAGTGTGGAGGAGGATCCTGCATTTGGTGGTGGGATACAGCATGGTAAATGTGGAGGAGGATCCTGCATTTGGTGGTGGGATACAGCATGGTAAGTGTGGTGGAGGATCCTGCATTTGGTGGTGGGATACAGCATGGTAAGTGTGGAGGAGGATCCTGTATTTGGTGGTGGGATACAGCATGGTAAGTGTGGAGGAGGATCCTGTATTTGGTGGTGGGATACAGCATGGTAAGTGTGGAGGAGGATCCTGTATTTGGTGGTGGGATACAGCATGGTAAGTGTGGAGGAGGATCCTGTATTTGGTGGTGGGATACAGCATGGTAAGTGTGGAGGAGGATCCTGCATTTGGTGGTGGGATACAGCATGGTAAATGTGGAGGAGGATCCTGCATTTGGTGGTGGGATACAGCATGGTAAATGTGGAGGAGGATCCTGCATTTGGTGGTGGGATACAGCATGGTAAGTGTGGAGGAGGATCCTGCATTTGGTGGTGGGATACAGCATGGTAAATGTGGAGGAGGATCCTGCATTTGGTGGCGGGATACAGCATGGTAAGTGTGGAGGAGGATCCTGCATTTGGTGGTGGGATACAGCATGGTAAGTGTGGAGGAGGATCCTGTATTTGGTGGTGGGATACAGTATGGTAAGTGTGGAGGAGGATCCTGTATTTGGTGGTGGGATACAGCATGGTAAGTGTAGAGGATCCTGTATTTGGTAGTTGGATACAGCATGGTAAGTGTAGAGGATCCTGCATTTGGTGGTGGGATACAGCATGGTAAGTGTAGAGGATCCTGCATTTGGTGGTAGGATACAGCATGGTAAGTGTGGTGGAGGATCCTGCATTTGGTGGTGGGATACAGCATGGTAAGTGTGGTGGAGGGTCCTGTATTTGGTGGTGGGATACATCATGGTAAGTGTAGAGGAGGATCCTGTATTTGGTGGTGGGATACAGCATGGTAAGTGTGGTGGAGGATCCTGTATTTGGTGGTGGGATACAGCATTTGGTGGTGGGATACATCATGGTAAGTGTAGAGGAGGATCCTGCATTTGGTGGTGGGATGCAGCATGGTAAGTGTAGAGGAGGATCCTGTATTTGGTGGTGGGATACATCATGGTAAGTGTAGAGGAGGATCCTGCATTTGGTGGTGGGATGCAGCATGGTAAGTGTGGAGGAGGATCCTGTATTTGGTGGTGGGATGCAGCATGGTAAGTGTAGAGGAGGATCCTGCATTTGGTGGTGGGATACATCATGGTAAGTGTAGAGGAGGATCCTGCATTTGGTGGTGGGATGCAACATAATAAGTCTAGAGGAAAATATGCACCACTATCTTATCAACAGTCTAATCATTCTATAGGAAAGTGAAAAATGTGACTAAATCTGCACAAATATTTGTCTATATGATTGTGTAAATAGGAAGCTGATGTGTGGGTGTATTCCTCAATTCACCGTGTCCAATGTAGTGCAAATCTGAATCACACAATCAACATCACTTGTGTTTTTGGCAAAACATGCTATTACTTAGGCTGCAAGCAATTACAGGAAATTACCACAGAATTCGATCAAGTCATCAAATTAGCAATGAGGCAATACCGCCTTGATGTAGAGGAAAGGTTAAATACACATGTATTTGATTTATATTCACTGTATATATAAACCAACCCCAATTTATGCTACTGTCTGTCAAATGTCAGCTGGGTGGTCAATGTTTTATAGCATTTCTCCAAATACAATGAGAGACATGTCTAATTTTCTATTACCTCCCTTGGCAGATAAATCCTGATTTATTCCAAAATGTGAATAGGTCCTTTTAGTTAGAATCCTTGTGATTTTATCAAAATCGTGTTAATTAACTGATAACATTGTTTTACAAATAAAGTACCCATTGCATATACTGTAGAAGATCTGTCGAAATATAATAATTTAATACTCTTAAGAAGGAAGCGATAGTGGAATAAAATTGCTAGCATGTTGTGCAAAGGAAACAACAATAAAAACAGAGGAAAACACTTAATAGAACCTATCTACCTTTAGGGAGTATTCAGGGGCAGTAACTGACCGATGTCTCTCATTCCTCAGTACACCAATTCCTGGCCAACAAATGATTTTTGCAGCAAAAAGATCACTTAACATCATATACTATCTCCGTGGCCTAGTGGTTAAGGCACCCGCTTACAGAGTGGCAGGTCGAATGTTCAAATCGTGTCAGGGGTTCGTTCTGATATGGCCGGTTGGTGAGCCACCAGCTAGTTAAATAATGGTTACCGATTGCCTACAAGCCTGGCGCCTGACATACAAGCATAGGATTCGGGAAGTACTGATGTTCATAAAAAAAGAGGTGTCTCATAAGTCAGAAATGGCTGTCCTTTTAAATAGGGGTGACACTATAATAAACAAACACTTCGATCCCCTGTCTGACCCTAATAAAATTAACAGTCTTTCAGATGGGATGTTAAACCGAGGTCTTGCGTCGGTGCTTTACACCGTGCACGTAAAAGAACCAGAGGAGACTCTGGAATGGGTATCTGTCTGTATCATTGCACTATCCTCCAAAATCTAAAATAACTAATCACTTCAGGAGTCGTCGCTCATATGGGCAACCGGTAGCGACGATAAATAAACGTAAAACACACATAAACAAACACTTTACTTTACTTTTTATACATCCATTGCCATGAACCTCAACCAAGCAACTCACAATGACAGCAGTAATATAGTAACAGGATTTGTGTGCAAAAATCGTTCATTTTTGACTTTCATTATGTCCCTTGGTGCTTTTGTTTGTTGAACATGTATTCCACTGATGACACCATCATCTACATAGTATTACACAAATGCATTAAGAATTACCAGGAAAATTTCATCCAGGAAAATCGGCGACACATTTCCTCCAGTCAGTAAAATGGACGACACATTTCCTACAGTCAGTAAAATGGGAGACACATTTCCTCCAGTCAGTAAAATGAGCGACACATTTCCTCCAGTCAGTAAAATGGGCAACACATTTCCTCCAGTCAGTAAAATGGGCGACACATTTCCTCCAATAAAATGGGCGTCACATTTCCTCCAGTAAAATGGGCGTCACATTTCCTCCAGTAAAATGGGCGACACATTTCCTCCAGTCAGTAAAATGGGCGACACATTTCCTCCAGTAAAATGGGCGACACATTTCCTCCAGTCAGTAAAATGGATGACACATTTCCTCCGGTAAAATGGGAGACACATTTCCTCCAGTAAAATGGACGACACATTTCCTCCAGTCAGTAAAATGGGCGACACATTTCCTCCAGTCAGTAAAATGGGCGACACATTTCCTCCAGTCAGTAAAATGGGTGACACATTTCCTCCAGTCAGTAAAATGGGCGACACATTTCCTCCAGTCAGTAAAATGGGCGACACATTTCCTCCAGTCAGTAAAATGGGCATCACATTTCCTCCAGTCAGTAAAATGGGCGACACATTTCCTCCATTCAGTAAAATGGGCATCACATTTCCTCCAGTCAGTAAAAAGGGCGACACATTTCCTCCAGTCAGTAAAATGGGCGACACATTTCCTCCAGTCAGTAAAATGGATGACACATTTCCTCCAGTCAGTAAAATGGGCAACACATTTCCTCCAGTCAGTAAAATGGGCGACACATTTCCTCCAGTCAGTAAAATGGGCGACACATTTCCTCCAGTCAGTAAAATGGACAACACATTTCCTCCAGTCATTAAATGGATGTCAAAGTAAATTTTGCATTTCCTACAAATTATATATTTCATACCTGGAAAGATAGTAGTGGTAATGTGATACTTGTGTAATGTGTCAGTGTTGATGGAAGATAATTGGGGTAAATAGAATAAATTGGTGTCTGACATGAACAGAATTGATTTTTTCGGATTGAGACAATTTAGAAATGGGTAAAATATTTGAGTATGTATGTGTGTCATTCTGGCCATGTGTGCTTTGCCTATATTTATGTTTGTTTTACAAGACTGACACGAAAATTGAACATTGTTGAATACAAGTATCCTCTATATTCTGTGCCTTGTTTGTGGAAGCTCCCCACTTCCTAAATACTTTTATTTCCTAAATATGTTTATTTCCTAATATTTTTATTTCCTAAATACGTTTATATCCTAAATACATTTATTTGCTAAATACGTTTATTTCCTAACACTTTTATTTGCTAAATACTTTTATTTGCTAAATACTTTTATTTCCTAATACATTTATTTCCTAAATACGTTTATTTCCTAATACATTTTTATTTCCTAATACGTTTATTTCCTAAATACGTTTATTTCATTTCCTAAATACGTTTATTTGCTAAATACGTTTATTTCCTAAATACATTTATTTCCTAATACGTTTATTTCCTAAATACTTTTATTTCCTAAATATATTTATTTCCTAATACGTTTATTTCCTAAATACGTTTATTTCCTAATACGTTTATTTCCAAATACGTTTATTTCCTAAATACGTTTATTTCCTAAATACGTTTATTTCCTAATACGTTTATTTGCTAAATACGTTTATTTCCTAAATACGGTTATTTCATTTCCTAAATACGTTTATTTCCAAATACGTTTATTTCCTAAATATGTTTATTTCCTAATACGTTTATTTCCTAAATACGTTTATTTCCTAAATACATTTATTTCCTAATACGTTTATTTCCTAAATACGTTTATTTCCTAAATGCTTTTGAAATATTTTGCTATTTATAGTACTTCAACTTTCTTAAAGGAAAAACATCAAAAAGCCAATGAGTAACGCTGAGTCTGCGTCTGATCAGAATCAAAGTTGTTTGCTATTCAGCCAAGTGTTTTAGCTCCACTATCCGAATAGCAAACAGCATAGAGCCTGATCTGGCTCTATACTCCTTGCAAAAGTAATTTTATCTGCCGCTAACGTGTAAAGGGTTAAAGGAAAAACATCAACAAAGGTAAAAATACTTATAATTTGAAGTTTTCATCATATTCACTATGTCATGTCTGGCTGTGAAAGAAATGTTTTAAACCTTATAAAGAAGAGATTAAAGTTTAAACTTTATTTAAACGATTGCGAAACAAGCTTTATCACCTTATATTAATCACCTCTCATTGGCGCGGATGAAAGCGTAAATGTGGTCATTTGTGTGGGAGGAAACCGGAGTACCCGGGGAAAACCCACCTGTCCGATCTGGCGACCACCGTACCATCTCACATACTTCTCGGTCCGAGGATCGAACCCGGGTCGCATTGGTGAGAGGCGAGTGTGCTAACCACTGCGCTAATCGGACAGACAAAGAAGAGATTGTCTTTGCGATTAAATGTTCACAGATATCGTGCAATAATAATACATCACTGGCGTATCCATTATGGAAGTTATTTACTTGGATTACTTTTGCTTTTATCACTTTTAGAAAGTATACATGACATCTGTGTTGGTCAGCCAGTAGTATTGTGTCTATATCAATACATTCCTTGTGTTTTTGTACTGGTGCAAATCGGTTTGTGTAAAATTCTCCGTTGATTAACCCTTTCAACAATACAGGCATCTAAATAGATTTACAAAAAGTGTAGATCCAGATGAGCCGGCTCATGACGAGCCGTCTCATCAGGATCTGCACTTTTTGCCAGTAATTTTAATTACTATTTTTAAATAGCCCATTTTGATAAATGAACTCGTCCAAAGGTAATTTTCTTATTAAGTTATTGGTCTAAAAATATCATGCACCAGTCCATGTCAGTTACTTGGTGTTGAATGTGTTAACATGGAACAATGGTCAGATATCACCTCTAGATGCAGGAATGTTCGGCTAATGGTTGTGTGTGAAATGTACAGGTGAAATTTAAGCTGCATCACCTAGAACTGTACAATTTTGTTGCAGCTTCACAAAGAATTGTCACCTTTCAAGCTGAATATAAACTACATGTTGATTTAAGCGTTGAATATAAGCTTAGAGACACTTAAAAAACAACAGGATTCAAAACATAAAACCTAAAACTAAATCTATTGTAAATTTCTCCTGTTCTATTAACCCATTTAATTCTGGATATATTTAAAGGCTTTTGCAAACAACATAGATCCAGATCAGCAGCAGCATTATGCTGCATGCTGATCAGGATCTATGTTGTTTGCTACATAGCCAAGTGTCTTAGCAAGATCATCTGAATAGCAAACAGCATAGAGCCTGATCAGACGGAACATTCCGCGGTGGTTGATCTGGCTCCATGTTCTTTGCAAATACTGTTTGAACGGTATCCCGAATGAAATGGGTTAATTATGCATTCTGTGTCTTGAAGGCTTCCAGGAGTCAAATCATTGACAGATATATATTGTTGTCAATACTGAGCATAATCAGGTAGTTTGTAGTACAGATACAGATTCGTGTACCAGTTAATAACTGTGAAAGAATATTTACTCTTCAAAAAGAAAAAGCTAACTTTTTGAAGCGCTTCATAGAACAATTCTAAGTGATTACTGTTATGTTATATTATGTTATGTTATGTAATAAGCTACAGTATAGTATTTTTCTTTTAACAAAACATCATTGTTATTTGAAAATGATGTGCAATCTGTAATGAATAATAATATTTAAACCTCGTTTATCCAGTTAGTATGACAGATGTTTGTTAACATCACGATTATCTATAAACTCATGCTAGTAGTACTTGATTGCATTTAGTTAGTAAATTTGTATATTGTAAACAACTGTTATTGTGTATATTGTAAACAACTGTTATTGTGTATATTGTAAACAACTGTTATTGTGTATATTGTAAACAACTGTTATTGTGTATATTGTAAACAGTTATTGTGTATATTGTAAACAACTGTTATTGTGTATATTGTAAACAACTGTTATTGTGTATATTGTAAACAGTTATTGTGTATATTGTAAACAGTTATTGTGTATATTGTAAACAACTGTTATTGTGTATATTGTAAACAGTTATTGTGTATATTGTAAACAGTTATTGTGTATATTGTAAACAACTGTTATTGTGTATATTGTAAACAACTGTTATTGTGTATATTGTAAACAACTGTTATTGTGTATATTGTAAATAACTGTTATTGTACATGATTGTTGAAAAAATTTAAATAAAAAGAGAAAAAGACAAAAGTACAGATACAAAAATCTTCAACACTCGCAAGAATGGATTCGTCAAAAGAGCCGTTCTTGCTGCTTTCACGCGTATTTAATTAGATTTCTGTATATTCCGGTTCAAATTTATATAACAACAGGCCCGAATAAATATTCTCAACATTCACTGCACACAATTGGAACATTGTGAATAAAAATATGCAGTTTCGCTGAACGTGTCAGAGAATTGATATTGTGGGCACTGTATCACCTTATAAGGAACCAGTAATTATGATGTACACAAACATGACACCTCAATATACATGTTTCTCTGTCATCTCACTAATTTAATAATTATAAATTACTGAACAAGAATAGGCTTAAATGATTTCACATTATTATGAAAATATTTCAAAAAATATATAAACGTGTTTAACCCATTCAACACCACAGACCTCTAAATAGGCTTACAAAAAGTGTAGATCCAGATGAGCCGGCTCATAACGAGTAGTCTCATCAGGATCTGCACTTTTTGCCAGTGATATGACTATTTTTAGACATAATTACCCATTTTGATAAATGAACTTGTCCAAATGTGATTTTCTGATTCATTTATTGGTTTATGAATATCATGGACCAGTCCATGTGAGTTACTTGGTGTTGAATGGGTTAATTGATGGAAGGCCATGAAAACGCTGTTGACATCTTTTCTTTAACCCATTTCATTCTGGATACATTTGAAGGCTTTTGCAAACAACATAGATCCAGATCAGCCACAACGTGACGCTGCATGCTGATCAGGATCTATGTTGTTTGCTACATAGCCAAGTGTCTTAGCAAGATCATCTGAATAGCAAACAGCATAGAGCCTGATCAGACGTAACGTTCCATGGCAGCTGATATGGCTCTATGTTCTTTGCAAATACTGGTTGAACGGTATCCAGAATCAAATGGGTTAAATAGGAAAATTGCAATGATCTGCTATGACTTGCTGTATTCCACGGAATAATACAACTGGAAACATGCCTTGGATTCACAACTGAAACAATAGAAACTTATCTTAATAGATAAATCAAATTTTATGATCGAAAGAATTATTTATTGGAGAAAATACACCTGTTTTGGCATTATTATCAGCAGAAATACATAAATGAACACCCACTGCAAGTTGTTGAACCCAGTAGAGTTTGGTGCTTGTAGATTACGTTCTGGATATTTCAACTATTTTTTTGAGTGTGTTTACGTTTATTTATCGTTGCTACCGATTGCCCATTTGAGCGACGCCTCCTGAAGAGATTAGTCATTTTAGATTTTTGGAGGATAGTGCAATGATACAGAGATCCATTCCAGAGTCTCCTCTGGTTCTTTTACGTGCACGGTGTACAGTACAGCACTGATACGAGACCTCGGTTTAAAGTCCCATCTGAAGGACTGTTTAATTTTATTAGGGTCAGACGGGGGATCGAACCTGCGATCCCTGGATTACCAGTCCAGCGTGCTACCACTGGACTACAGATCCGTCTGTAACTATTTTTGAAATTTTGCACAGTATTTAATACTACAGCTACATGACATTGGCATTATGACAATCTACTCATTGTATAACACATGACAACGGCATTATGACAATCTACTCATTGGATCACACATGACAATGGCATTATGACAATCTACACATTGGATCACACATGACAATGGCATTATGACAATCTACACATTGCATCACACATGACAATGGCATTATGACAATCTACTCATTGGATCACACATGACAATGGCATATGACAATCTACTCATTGGATCACACATGACATTGGCATTATGACAATCTACTCATTGGATCACACATGACAACGGCATTATGACAATCTACTCATTGGATCACACATGACAATGGCATTATGACAATCTACTCATTGGATCACACATGACAATGGCATTATGACAATCTACTCATTGGATCACACATGACAATGGCATTATGACAATCTACTCATTGGATCACACATGACATTGGCATTATGACAATCTACTCATTGGATCACACATGACATTGGCATTATGACAATCTACTCATTGGATCACACATGACAATGGCATTATGACAATCTACTCATTGGATCACACATGACAATGGCATTATGACAATCTACTCATTGGATCACACATGACATTGGCATTATGACAATCTACTCATTGGATCACACATGACATTGGCATTATGACAATCTACTCATTGGATCACACATGACAATGGCATTATGACAATCTACTCATTGGATCACACATGACATTGACATTATGACAATCTACTCATTGGATCACACATGACAATGGCATTATGACAATCTACTCAATGGATCACACATGACAATGGCATTATGACAATCTACTCATTGGATCACACATGACAATGGCATTATGACAATCTACTCATTGGATCACACATGACATTGGCATTATGACAATCTACTCATTGGATCACACATGACATTGGCATTATGACAATCTACTCATTGGATCACACATGACAATGGCATTATGACAATCTACACAATGGATCACACATGACATTGGCATTATGACAATCTACACATTGGATCACACATGACAATGGCATTATGACAATCTACTCTGTAAATCATTGGATCACACATGACAACGGCATTATGACAATCTACTCATTGGATCACACATGACATTGGCATTATGACAATCTACACATTGGATCACACATGACAATGGCATTATGACAATCTACTCATTGGATCACACATGACAATGGCATTATGACAATCTACTCATTGGATCACACATGACAATGGCATTATGACAATCTACTCATTGGATCACACATGACAATGGCATTATGACAATCTACACATTGGATTACACATGACAATGGCATTATGACAATCTACTCATTGGATCACACATGACATTGGCATTATGACAATCTACTCAATGGATCACACATGACAATGGCATTATGACAATCTACTCTGTAAATCATTGGATCACACATGACAACGGCATTATGACAATCTACTCATTGGATCACACATGACATTGGCAATATGACAATCTACTCAATGGATCACATATGACAATGGCATTATGACAATCTACAATGGATCACACATGACAATGGCATTATGACAATCTACTCATTGGACCAACAACACAGACATCTCATAAATGCGAAAAACTAGTTACAAAAAATCAGTCAATTTAACACATAACAAAATTTCAGAAAACACGGTTTGGCACCAAAATCCAATATAGCAACCTTTGGGAAATAGTTTTCGACTGGTCCACAGAATTTATGGCTTCCAGACTGTCAATCAGTAGATCCCAATAGACTAGTTCCAAACAAGAATGCCATTCCCACTTGTTATTTCAATAAATGATATTGCATCAGTCTCCAAAGAAGCTGTAGAAATTAAAATATTCTGTCTAGATGAAGCTTCTAAGAGATAGTGTTTCAAGGAAGATTAGCCGGCCCTTCTGATACTGTTGTTAGCAGGGCTCCTACTGTTGATCAAGAATTGCGACAAATAACAAATATTGGCGCTAAATTTTGTGAATTGGCAGATATATTTGGCGCAAATTTCTTTTTTTTTGGCACAACATGTTTTGTCAAATACAAATATGTACATGGCTTCACACATTTATCTGTGGTATATGGCTATTAGTTGGCTCCAAGTTTTCCAAATTGGCTCCAGTTTTTTTCAATTGGCTCCAGTTTTTTTCAATTGGCAACTGAAGTGGTGCAGACAAACATTCGGACAGAGGGAACCCTGGTATGGCAGCTTATACCCAGTAATATAGATATTTATACAGTAATTTTAAGTGGTAGATGGTATATATTTATAGTTTCTATAAGGTACTGATCTATAATAATTTAATATAATTGTCGCTGTCTCTTGTGTATTGCATGCAGTGTGGTTTTCTGTTGATATTATGACATAGAAAACATAAATCGTATCAAATTATTAACATTATATATTATAGTGGTGGATGGAACCTATGCTCGCGGTAACCCTATGCTCGCGGTTTTTTCTGAAAAACGCCTTAGAGAACAGTACTTATGCAGATACGCAACTTTCCTTGCCTGCAACGGAGACGAGATGATCGATAATATGCTTTCACGTTATCTGCATCAATAGCGCAGCGCCTGCGAATCACGGGACAAATCCATTTGTTATAAAAGACTTCCATAAATAGTGTGTGTTTGTGTGTTTGTGTATTTGTGCTTATGTTGACAACTTGACAGATTGATTCTTTATTTCAGTCTCATCGTTGTACAATACATAAAATATACACAACTAATTATCGTGGAAAAGTACAACACCATTCGTTATAAAAGAATTATAAGAGACTAATGTAATCACAGATAATCAAACTATTTTAGTTTAAAATATATTTTATTGCTTTCGAATAACATACATAAGAAACAAATGAAAAGAGCGTTCTGATTGGATTATTAGAATATATCTAGATGTTTGTTTGTTTTATGAAGAATAATCATAATCCAATCAGAACGCTCGTTTCAACACGAACTGCGCCGCTTGAGAAATTTTCAAAACAAATTGAAAAATTCTATGAAATCTCTTTTTGACGTACATTTTTGCCGAATAAACCTACACGTTAGTGGAAACACATTTTATTGATAATGTTATTCACTGTTAAAACTCTCCCGTCGAAGATTTTTTTTTGTTGCTGACAGAACCCGTGTCCTAGTATGGAAACGTGACCTGCTATGGCCAATGTCTGTGGCAATTGTTTGCAAAGTATACATGCATGCAGCTTAAAGTTTTGTTTTATTTGAAGAACAATATAAAGACTCGGGATAGGCGTTATATTTGGACAGATTTGTACACAATTGTTTCAGATAGGGCCATTTTACTGATCGATGCGAAATCTGACATCCCACAGAGTAGAGAATCCCTGTACTTAAATATATATACTAGTACCCCCAAATGTGCCGAATCCCTGTGGTCCGACCCTAATAAAATAACAGTCTTTCAGATGGGACGTTAAACCGAGGTCTCGTGTCAGTGCTTTACACTGTGCACATAAAAGAACCAGAGGAGACTCTGGAATGGGTCTCTGTCTGTATCATTGCACTATCCTCCAAAAATCTAAAATTACTAATATCTTCAGGAGGCGTCGCTCATATGGGCAACCGGTAGCGACGATAAATAAACGTAAAACACACACAGAAGACATACAATGCATTAATTAGTAACTAATTGCATTATTTGTAGCATAGTTATACTTAGTAACAAGAGTAAGCATACAATGCAACTACACTACAAAAAATGTAATGTAATTATTTTGCGAGCAATGCATACACGCAATTACGGTAACATATTGCATCATTCGCATGCAATGTGGCTATAAAATTGTTCAATGAAAAATAGTTCATGGTATGTAGTTGTGAACTGTCAGTAACGCTTGTCCATCATGGTATGTAGTTGTGAACTGTCAGTAATCAGTAAAGCTCACTGATCATGGTATGTAGTTGTGAACTGTCAGTAATCAGTAAAGCTCACTGATCATGGTATGTAGTTGTGAACTGTCAGTAATCAGTAAAGCTTGTCCATCATGGTATGTAGTTGTGAACTGTCAGTAATCATTAAAGCTCACTGATCATGGTATGTAGCTGTGAACTGTCAGTAATCAGTAAAGCTTGTCCATCATGGTATGTAGTTGTGAACTGTCAGTAATCAGTAAAGCTCAATCATCATGGTATGTAGTTGTGAACTGTCAGTAATCAGTAAAGCTCGTCCATCATGGTATGTAGTTGTGAACTGTCAGTAATCAGTAAAGCTTGTACATCATGGTATATAGTTGTGAACTGTCAGTAATCAGTAAAGCTCGTCCATCATGGTATGTAGTTGTGAACTGTCAGTAAAGCTCGTCCATCATGGTATGTAGTTGTGAACTGTCAGTAATCAGTAAAGCTCACTGATCATGGTATGTAGTTGTGAACTGTCAGTAATCAGTAATGCTCGTCCATCATGGTATGTAGTTGTGAACTGTCAGTAATCAGTAAAGCTTGTCCATCATGGTATGTAGTTGTGAACTGTCAGTAATCAGTAAAGCTCTAGCTCACTGATCATGGTATGTAGTTGTGAACTGTCAGTAATCAGTAAAGCTTGTCCATCATGGTATGTAGTTGTGAACTGTCAGTAATCAGTAAAGCTTGTACATCATGGTATGTAGTTGTGAACTGTCAGTAATCAGTAAAGCTCACTGATCATGGTATGTAGTTGTGAACTGTCAGTAATCAGTAAAGCTCACTGATCATGGTATGTAGTTGTCAACTGTCAGTAATCAGTAAATGCTCACCTTGTGTGGATGCTTTGAAGCTGACCATAACCATCCACATGACTGGCTTCAGGCTGAAATCATACATACGACATTGACATTAAAGGAATACTGTAATTAATATTACTTGTTTTCAATGGGAACCCCTACAAAGATGACTTCCTGGCATGAACTTGATGATGAATTTCTATGTTTTATTCATAAATCAGTCATCTCTATTAATAAACATTGAACAACTTGGTAGGAATGTCTATTTTATACTTTCCCATGAAATATACATTGTAGAAATTTATCAGTGAAATGATATGTATTATTCAATTATTATGTTGGAATGTTGTCAACGCGAATGTTTTCGAACTCAAGCTGTCAGTGACGTCATTTAAACTCAAGCTGTCAGTGACGTCATTTATGACATAATTTTGGGTCGTCTAAACACCACGCCATAAATTTGGGTACACCACGCCATAATTTTGTAATACTTTCGGATCGTCTAAACACCACGCCATAATTTTGGGTCGTCTAAACACCACGCCATAATGTTGGGTCGTCTAAACACTACGCCATAATTTTGGGTCGTCTAAACACCACGCCATAATTTTGGGTCGTCTAAACAACACGCCATAATTTTGGGTCGTCTAAACACCACGCCATAATTTTGGATCGTATAAAGACCACGCCATAATTTTGGGTCGTCTAAACACCACGCCATAATTTTGGGTCGTCTAAACAACACGCCATAATTTTGGGTCGTCTAAACACCACGCCATAATTTTGGGTCGTCTAAACACCACGCCATAATTTTGGGTCGTCTAAACACGTCATAATTTTGGGTCGTCTAAACACCACGCCATAATTTTAGGTTGTCTAAACACCACGCCATAATTTTGGGTCGTCTAAACACCACACCATTTAACGCGTGTTTGCATCGGTCTATCATAAAAACACTTTTCTCCCTAAAATAAAAAGACTGAAATTAGCTCTACATCATATCACCACTTGTAAATTGTTCTGTCTCTGTTTTTTAAACTTTATTTATTTTACATCGATTGCAAAGCAAGTTCTAACAACTCTTAACAACTTATATTAATCACTCTCGTTGGCGCGGATGAAAGCATAAATGTGGTCATTGGTGTGGGAGGAAACCGGAGTACCCGGAGAAAACCCACCTGTCCGATCTGGCGACCACCATACCATCTCACATACTTCCCGATCAAAGGATCAAACCTGGGTTGCATTGGTGAGAAGCGAGCACGCTTATGTCTTTATAAGTTATGTACTGCAAGAGCATGCTTTGTTAACCAGCAATGTAGAAACAAAATATTCTCTTAGAGGATATTTGTTTGTTTAAAGCAACATTACATCTCAAAAAGCAAAAAAATGCATTGTTCAGGTATAAATCCATTGCTACTACAAATTCTTCAGAATACATTCAATCACAAATATTGAATCAATAAACAGCGTGTTTGTGGTCTACAAACTTTCAATAGTGAATGTAGGATTTCATATACCGGTCATCCACGCTCCTGAATATTTGGAAACAAATTATACCATATAATAGGAAATTACATTCTGTATAAATTTGCGTTTTCACTGATGTAGTGTCGCTTTAAGTGAATGATCGATTAATATTTCACTCATGAAGATAGAAAACTATTATTATCACTCATAGCTAACGTCGTGAATTGGTACATAACGTTAACGATAAGACAAACGACGATTTAAAAATAGTCTTGACGTAATCATAACGTTGTTTAAAGGTTAAATATATATAATGCTGTTTTTGACTTCATCACAATTTAGTGATGTAATGACAATTTGCGCCTATCCTTGCTGCCAAAATTGCAAAAGTAGCAACGTTGTTTTCTGCATAAATATGATTAAAACGAGCGTTATATGATAACAGATGGATATGTAGTCCAGTGGTAACATGCTGGACTGGTAATCCAGGGATCGCAGGTTCGATCCACCGTCTGACCCTAATAAAATTAACAGTCTTTCAGATGGGACGTTAAACCGAGGTCTCGTGTCGGTGCTTTACACCGTGCACGTAAAAGAACCAGAGGAGATTCTGGAATGGGTCTCTGTCTGTATCATGCACTACCATCCAAAAATCTAAAATTAGTAATCTCTTCAGAAGGCGTCGCTCATATGGGCAACCGGTAGCGACGATAAATAAACGTAAAAAAACAAAATTATATGTAATGTGATAAAAAGGATCTTACACTCGTGATGATTTCATACCAAATTTTATCATAATTGTTTGAAATTTTGCTATTAAGCTCACCAAAAGTCTCGCTTAATACCAAACTTCCAAAACTCATTTCCCATGAAATGCTATATATATGTTCCTACTTACAGGTGGTACAGATGGTATAGGTGGTGGTCCGTCTCTCGGTGAACACGCGTACAGTGCGGGGTAATAGGGATCTTCCATCGTGGACGATGTCATCGAAGGAGGCTGAAATATTATACAGGAAAATTGTAATACATGTAACAATATGTGGAAGGAAAGGTATATAACAATAGGTAAATTGGACTGTAATTTAGTAGTCCAGTGGTAACACGCTGGACTGGTAATCCAGGGATCGCAGGTTCGATCCCCCGTCTAACCCTAATAAAATTAACAGTCTTTCAGATGAGATGTTAAACCGAGGTCTCGTGTCGGTGCTTTACACTGTGCACATAAAAAAAACCCAGAGGAGACTCTGGAATGGGTCTGTATCATTGCACTATCCTCCAAAAATCTAAAATGGCTAATCTCTTTAGGAGGCGTCGCTCATATAGGTAACCGGTAGCGACGATAAATAAACGTAAAACACACACACTGTAATTTATTAAAAGATTGATGTGTCTTCATGCATTTTCACGTATATATAATGCTACTATAAATTCTTCCGAAATATTTCGAAGGCTAACTAATATTTCGTAAACCAACTAATATTTCGAAAACTAACTACTATTTCAAAAACCAACTAATATTTCGAAAACCAACTAATATTTCGAAAACTAACTAATATTTTAAAAACAAAATTGAAAGTAAGTAGAATTGAAGTTTGTTTATTATTGAAGCCTAATCAGTCAATACTAAATGCGTGCTATTGTCAATTAGAGATACACTCAACAAAATTCCTAATCAGTCTATACTAAACGCGTGCTATTGTCGATTAGAGATACACTCAACAAAATTCCTAATCAGTCTATACTAAACGCGTGCTATTGTCAATTAGAGATACACTCAACAAAATTCCTAATCGGTCACCTGGTCTTTTACAGTATTTGGAGCCAACTAATTACCCTATAATATAATTATTCATATCATCTTATTTGATACATTTATTACAGATGTTTATGCAATGAATTGTTATATAAATATTCATCTGGAATAAAATGCTTTAACCCATTCCACACCAAGTAACTCACATGGACTGGTCCATGATATTCATAAACCAATAAATGAATCAGAAAATCACATTTGGACAAGTTCATTTATCAAAATGGGTAATTATGTCTAAAAATAGTCATATCACTGGCAAAAAGTGCAGATCCTGATGAGACGGCTTGTCACGAGCCGGCTCATCTGGATCTACACTTTTTGTAAGCCTATTTAGAGGTATGTGGTGTTGAAAGGGTTAAATGGCACTATACATGAAAATACATGTATTTATATTGTATGATTATTAATTGGCTCAAAATATAAAACAGTATTTATATTATTTTTTTATATTTCGGGTTTTAAGCCTGCATCAGCACCATTTTGGGCTATGTCGCCGGCGGGCAGTTTACCTAACAACACCTTTCCTGGGCAGGCTCCAAGCGGTTAACCAGTATTTGGGTGCACCAACCTCCGTAAGAAACTGCCAACATTTTCATATAAATGAGACATGGCCTGAGCGGGGCTCGAACCCGTGACCATCAGTGATGATAGGTTACACGTAGACCGTAACCACTCGACCACGGAGGCGGACACACAGTAGGTGACCGATTAGGGATTCTGTTGAGTGTATTTACATCAGATTAGTCTAAACATAAATATGCCACTGTGAGACATATCGGTAAATTTGTCCAATAAAAAGTTGTTAATCAGGATATTAGCCTTGTATTACGCATGCGTGCTGACCCCATCATAGTGTATGTCAACAAACGTCGAGGAAAAGAATTATATAAGATTCTGTCTTTCATTTTAATTCTTTTTCTTTATGTGTGATGCATTGTTCAAACTGTATAAGATTGGGAAATACAATATGTTTAAACTAACAAACGTCGTATACGACATTACTTATTAGTTGAAATACTCAGTTTCTGTGACAAATATTTGGACACAATTTATACCATATAATAAGAAATTACATTCTGTAGACATGTTCGTTTTCACCGATATAATGTCGCTTTAACCCTTTTAACACCACAGACCTCTAAATAGGCTTACAAAAAAGTGTAGATCCAGATGAGCCGGCTCGTAACGAGCCGTCTCATCAGGATCTGCACTTTTTTCAAGTAATATAACTATTTTTAGAAAAATAATTACCCATTTTGATAAATGAACTGATCCAAATGTAATTATGTTATTAATTTATTGGTCTAAAAATATCATGGACCAGTCCATGTCAGTTACTTGGTGTTGAATGGGTTAAACACAGGGTTATGGATATAATGTCGCTTTAAACACTGGGTTATGTATACTATAATTTGTAGATTGACAAAAAAGACTATCAAACCATCATTGGATATCCTTAGGTGTGTAATCAATATTTCCGTTCTCAATTTACTCATTGACTACCAAGAACAG
>CM026387.1:76916105-77001105 GCA_014843695.1 Archivesica marissinica | reverse complement strand
CCTGGTGCAGTATATTTGTTTGCTGTGGTGGGATGGTGAAAGGTTTATTTCAAAGACAAACAGTTGGCATGTATATAAAGTAAGTGAAGTAAAGTGTTTGTTTATTATAGTGTCATCCGTATTTAAAGGGCCAGCCATTTCTGACTTATGAGACACCTCTTTTTATGAACATCAGTACTTCCCAAATCCTATGCTTGTATGCCAGGCTGGTAGGCAATTAGTAACCATTATTTAACTAGCTGGCGGCTCACCAACCAGCCATATCAGAACGAACCCCCGACGAGATTCGAACCGTAGGCGGACGCCTTAACCACTAAGCCACAGAGACGGTATATATAGGTCCCGAGTTCGAACCCTGCTGGAGCCATTACGATTGTACCCTTAGGCAAGGCATTTAAATTCCATGTTGCCTCTTCTCTCTGCCTCGTGGCGATGGATTCCATCAGGAAGGAGGTCTCGAGAGTGATTAATATAAGTTGTAAGAACATGTTTCGCAATCGAGCTAAAATAAATTTGTATAAACTAAATACTAAATGTAAATAGTTCAATACACAAAATGTAATTTAATAGTCCACAATCAACTAAAACCTCAATTCATACCACTCACAGAAATATAAGTAAAATGTTTCAAGAATTAAAAGGCCATTTATCAAGATAAGATTTCCTTATAATATCTACTAACACTGATTCACACTAGATTAGTGTATATATCTACATCACAACACATTCCAACCAAATTACCACCTTAACAAATATTTTGTTAATCAAATTATTTTCACCTCTCAATATAAATGTTTGTTTTGTTAATTCTGAGATACAAAATGTTTAGTGGTTTAACCCTTTCAACACCACGGAACTCTAAATAGGCATACAAAAAGTATAGATCCAGATGAGCCAGCTCGAACAGTCTCATCAGGATGTGTGTGTGTGTTTTACGTTTATTTATTGTCGCTACCGGTCGCCCATATGAGCGACGTCTCCTGAAGAGATAAGTCATTTTAGATTTTTGGAGGATAGTGCAATGATACAGAAAGAGACCCATTCTAGAGTCTCCTCTGGTTCTTTTACGTGCACCATGTAAAGCACCGACACAAGACCTTGGTTTAAAGTCCAATCTGAAACACTGTTAATTTTATTAGGTTCAGACGGGGGATCGAACCTGCGATCCCTGGATTACCAGTCCAGCGTGTTACCACTGGTCTACTCTCATCAGGATCTGCACTTTTTTCGAGTAATATTACTATTTTTAGACAAAATTACTCATTTTGATAAATGAACTGGTCCAAATGTAATTTTCTTATCAATTTATTGGTCTAAAAATATCATGCACAAGTCCATGTTAGTTACTTGGTGTTGAATGGGTTACGTATAGAATTTCTAGTTCCTGTGATATAATGGATACTCCTTGTGTGTGTTTTACGTTTATTTATCGTCGCTATCGGTTGCCCATATGAAGCGACGCCTCCTGAAGAGATTACTAATTTTAGATTTTGGATGGTAGTGCAATGATACAGACAGAGACCCATTCCAGAGTCTCCTCTGGTTCTTTTACCTGCACGGTGTAAAGCACCGACACAAGACCTCGGTTTAACGTCCCATCTGAAAGGCTGTTAATTTTATTAGGGTCAGACGGGAGATCGATACTCCTCTGGGCTTAAGCACCTTTAAAATAGTGGAGAATCTTTAGGTCACATGAAAGGAAGTTGTTTCAAAATAGAGAGAAAGTGGGGCAGCTCAGGGCAGACTTAACTTTGGGCAGACTTAACTTGGGCAGACTTAACTTTGGGCAGACTTAACTTGGGCAGACTTAACTTGGGCAGGCAGACTTAACTTGGGCAGACTTAACTTGGGCAGACTTAACTTGGGCAGACTTAACTTGGGCAGGCAGACTTAACTTGGGCAGACTTAACTTGGGCATGCATACTTAACTTGGGCAGACTTAACTTGGGCGGACTTAACTTGCACGGCTTGCTTGAAATTTAACATTAATTAATATTACCGTATATATTGATACTGTGTCCTCTGTGATCTGCCACCACCTCAGGTCCTCTAGCCGGTCAAGAACATCTTCCACACATGTTCTCAACTCGCTGGCATACTTGATTGCCAAAGCTGTCAGACTACTCCAACATGGTGCCAAATTCTGAAAGTTCAAGATTGAACATTATTCAACTGTAAAATTATGCAATAATTATAATATGGTTTGTTATCTATTGTGGAAGTCGTGATAGCGCAGTGGATGCGCGTTCGCTTCAGGTGCGATAGGTCCGGTGTTCGAGCCCCACTGGAGCCGTTACGATTGTGCCCTTAGGCAAGGCATTTAAATTACATGTTGCCTCTTTGCTCTCCCTCGTGGCGATGGATTCCATCACAAATTAGGTCTCGAGAATGATTAAAAAAAGTTGTAAGAACTTGTTTCGCAATCGAGCTAAAATAAATTTGTATGAACTAGTTAACTATAACAATGCAAGTACGTTCGTGAAAGTGCAATATATACATTTGCATTTCTTAAAATTCTACATTCTGCTCCACCATTGTAACAACCCATTTTTAACGAGAGACATCGGTCAGTTACTGCCCCTGAATACTCCCTAAAAGTGGTTTCCTCTGTTTTTATCATTGTTTTCTATTGCACTACATGCTATCAATTCTCTTCCACTTTCCCATCTTATAATTATTAAATTACTATATCTCGACAGCTAGTCTACTGTATATCCAATGTGTTCTCACTCAGTGATCTGTACAAATTTGCTATCAATTAATCAAAATGTTTGTGATTGAATCACATTAAACATCTGGTTAGGGAACATCAGTAAAAACAAAGGATTCAAAGGGAAAGTACCACTACACATTGTGTGTTTTACGTTTATTTATCGTCGCTACCGGTTGCCCATATGAGCGACGCCTCCTGAAGAGGTTAGTCATTTTAGATTTTTGGAGGATAGTGCAATGATACAGACAGAGATCCATTCCAGAGTATCCTCTGGTTCTTTTACGAACATGGTGTAAAGCACCGACATAAGACCTCGGTTTAAAGTCCAATTTGAAAGACTGTTAATTTTATTAGGTTAGACGGGGGATCGAAACTGCGATCCCTGGATTACCAGTCCAACTACTGGACCCACTACACATTTCGGGATAAATAGGACTGTATCTGCCAAGGGAGATAATACACATTTCGGGATAAATAGGACTTTATCTGCCAAGGGAGATAATACACATTTTGGGATAAATAGGACTTTATCTGCCAAGGGAGATAATACACATTTCGGGATAAATAGGACTTTATCTGCCAAGGGAGGTAATACACATTTCGGGATAAATAGGACTGTATCTGCCAAGGGAGATAATACACATTTCGGGATAAATAGGATTTTATCTGCCAAGGGAGATAATACACATTTCGGGATAAATAGGACTTTATCTGCCAAGGGAGATAATACACATTTCGGGATAAATAGGACTTTATCTGCCAAGGGAGATAATACACATTTCGGGATAAATAGGACTTTATCTGCCAAGGAAGATAATAGAAAGCAAGTGAGGTCGCTCATTGTTACAAAAATATCTTTATCTACCAAGGGAGATAATAGAAAGAAAGAGAGGTCGCACATTATTGCAAACATATCTTTATCTACCAAGGGAGATAATAGAAAGCAAGTGAGGTCGCTCATTGTTACAAAAATATCTTTATCTAACAAGGGAGGTAATAGAAAGCAAGTGAGGTCGCTCATTAATGCAAAAATATCTTTATCTACCAAGGGAGGTAATAGAAAGCAAGTGAGGACGCTCATTGTTACAAAAATATCTTTATCTAACAAGGGAGGTAATAGAAAGCAAGTGAGGTCGCTCATTAATGCAAAAATATCTTTATCTACCAAGGGAGGTAATAGAAAGCAAGTGAGGTCGCTCATTGTTACAAAAATATCTTTATCTACCAAGGGAGATAATAGAAAGAAAGAGAGGTCGCACATTATTGCAAAAATATCTTTATCTACCAAGGGAGATAATAGAAAGCAAGTGAGGACGCTCATTGTTACAAAAATATCTTTATCTACCAAGGGAGATAATAGAAAGAGAGGTCGCACATTATTGCAAAAATATCTTTATCTACCAAGGGAGGTAATAGAAAGCAAGTGAGGTCGCTCATTGTTGCAAAAATATCTTTCCCCTCTGCTTTTGACCCCCTCAACTAGCTCTAGAATTAGGAAACCATTGTGTTGCTTTAAGAGTTTTTCCATCCAGCTGTGTTTTGCCACCAACTGAATGTTATCATGATGCCATAAAAAATACATAAATACAACAGGATTTCCGAAGTACTACTAAGTGCCAATGATGTCTCTATCACACAAACATGAAGTGATGCTTATCTTAGGAACAGAGTAACACCTGGAATTTGTCTAAACAGGCATTCTGTTCTGTTGTCAACAATGAATAAACATACATTATGTGAATGAGACACTCTGAGACAGTCACCTCCCTGTGTGGGTAATGTGCACACAACACCTGTGTAGTTAATTTGTGGTCACACCCATCTCTGTGTGGGCTATGTGGACAACACTCTATGTGTGGGTTATGTGCACACAACAGCTGTGTGGTTAATATGTGGACACACCACTTGTGTGGGTTATGTCGACACCCCACCCCAGCCTCTTGCGGGGCAAAGTGGACACACACACAACTGAGTGTAATGTAAGTTATATGGGCACACCGCCTGTGTGGGTTATATGGGCACCCCCCCCCCAGCAGGGCAAAGTGGACACACACACACACACACACACCAACTGAGTGTAATGTAAGATATTAGATTGTAAAAGTCAATCATCATGAAAACAACTTGGAAAAGTTATTTAACCCTTTCCTTCATAGAGATTTAGGTTAATACTATTATATCTCCATACAAACGACAGCCATTTAACCCTTTCCTTCATAGAGATTTAGTTAATATACTATTATATCTCCATACAAACGACAGCCATTTACCCTTTCCTTCATAGAGATTTAGTTATATACTATTATATCTCCATACAAACGACAGCCATTTAACCATTTACATACAAGTCATAGAGATTTAGTTAATATATATTATATCTCCATACAACGACAGCCATTTAACCCTTTCCTTCATAGAGATTTAGGTTAATATACTATTATATCTCCATACAAACGACAGCCATTTAACCCTTTCCTTCATAGAGATTTAGGTTAATATACTATTATATCTCCATACAAACGACAGCCATTTAACCCTTTCCTTCATAGAGATTTAGGTTAATATACTATTATATCTCCATACAAACGACAGCCATTTAACCCTTTCCTCATAGAGATTTAGGTTAATATACTATTATATCTCCATACAAACGACAGCCATTTAACCCTTTCCTTCATAGAGATTTAGGTTAATATACTATTATATCTCCATACAAACGACAGCCATTTAACCCTTTCCTTCATAGAGATTTAGGTTAATATACTATTATATCTCCATACAAACGACAGCCATTTAACCTTTCCTTCATAGAGATTTAGGTTAATATACTATTATATCTCCATACAAACGACAGCCATTTAACCCTTTCCTTCATAGAGATTTAGGTTAATATACTATTATATCTCCATACAAACGACAGCCATTTAACCCTTTCCTTCATAGAGATTTAGGTTAATATACTATTATATCTCCATACAAACGACAGCCATTTAACCCTTTCCTTCATAGAGATTTAGGTTAATATACTATTATCTCCATACAAACGAGCCATTTATCATAGAGATTTAGGTTAATATACTATTATATCTCCATACAAACGACAGCCATTTAACCCTTTCCTTCATAGAGATTTAGGTTAATATACTATTATATCTCCATACAAACGACAGCCATTTAACCCTTTCCTTCATAGAGATTTAGGTTAATATACTAATATATCTCCATACAAACAACAGCCATTTAACCCTTTCCTTCATAGAGATTTAGGTTAATATACTATTATATCTCCATACAAACAACAGCCATTTAACCCTTTCCTTCATAGAGATTTAGGTTAATATACTATTATATCTCCATACAAACAACAGCCATATAACCCTTTCCTTCATAGAGATTTAGGTTAATATACTATTATATCTCCATACAAACGACAGCCATTTAGCCATCATACAGTGGATAAGTAGTCGCCATAAATATCCTACATCCATAGATATTACTGGGACTACATGAGATTTAGGATAATATACTATTATATCTCCATACACGACAGCCATTTAGCTACCATGCAGTGGATAAGTAGTCGCCATATCTATCCCACCTCCATAGATATTACTGGGACTACATAGAGATTTATGTTAATATACTATTATATCTCCATACAAACGACAGCCATATAGCTACCATGCAGTGGATAAGTAGTCGCCATATCTATCCCACCTCCATAGATATTACTGGGACTACATGAGATTTAGGTTAATATACTATTATATCTCCATACAAATGACAGCCATTTAGTTATCATGCAGTGGATAAGTAGTCGCCATATCTATCCACCTTCATAGATATTACTGGAACTACATGAGATTCTGACCTTTATTATGGACATTGGTTTGGCTACTATATTGTCAATGTATGTGGTATTGGTAATGGCGTCAAGAGGTGCTTCTATGAGGGAAAGGGTTAAGACTTGTAATTTTTAAAATTGGGAGCCAAAGGAATGTTGAGACGGAGAGATTTCTATCCAAATTGTACATCTCTGGTAAAGGAACATTACTCTAAATCCAGGTAAATTTCAATTTCTTATAGAGATTATAACACGGAGGTACAGAATGATATCTAAGAGATCTACCTAAGTAAGAGAATATTGCTTGTTTCAGTGCATGATCGAATTCTATTTACCCGACTGAACACTGAAAGCATTATTATCAGGTGTTTTAGTTTAGTTTATACAAATTTATTTTAGCTCGATTGCGAAACAAGTTCTTAAAACTTATATTGATCACTCTCGATACCTCATTCCTGATGGAATCCATCGCCACGAGGGAGAGAGAAGAGACAACGTGGAATTTAACTGCATTGCCTGAGGGCACAATCGTAACTGCTCCAGTGGAGCTCAAACTCTGGACCTTTCGCACCTGAAGCGAACGTGCTACTACTGCACTATCACGACTTCCACAAATCATGATTTTATTTTTATTTTAGGCCAAAAAGTGTTTTTATGACACACAACAATGCATACAACAATGCAACAGTGTGCTAAATGGCACTAGAACATTGTGTATAGACGACCATAAACAACATCAGTGATGTTCACTCACAGCTTGAGTCCGAAAATGTTCACGTTGACAACATTTCACCATGTAGCGGCTAGGTACCACTGTGAGCTTTCAACAAGTGGAATAACACATTTTATTTCACTGATAAATTTCTATATTTCATTGGAAAGCATAAAATAACAGCTACTATGAAACAAGGGCTGCATAGCTACTATGAAACAAGGGGCTGCACAGCTACTATGAAACAAGGGGCTGCACAGCTACTATGAAACAAGGGCTGCACAGCTACTATGAAAAAAGGGGCTGCACAGCTACTATGAAACAAGGGCTGCACAGCTACTATGAAACAAGGGCTGCATAGCTACTATGAAACAAGGGCTGCACAGCTACTATGAAACAAGGGGCTGCACAGCTACTATGAAACAAGGGCTGCACAGCTACTATGAAACAAGGGCTGCACAATCAACATGACATGTGTAAAACAGCAGCATTATTTGTTCACACTTGAAAACAATATAGATTATTTATCAGACAAGATTGTGGGGATGCACAGATAAGGCTAGCCTGCTTTGTGTTGTTAAAATATTTATGTTTTGCATCTGTTACAAACATTTTTATTCCAGAGTAAAGAAGGGTCAATAGGTCAATATTCATGAAAGCTAGACAGTCATAGAGGTTAATCCCTTGCAGGATAGCAGCAGATAGAATCACTTTTGCAAACAGCTTAGATTCTGTGCTGTCTGATCAGGCCATATCACATTTGCTATTCAGATAGTGGTGCTAAAAAATTTGGCTGAATAGCAAACAACATAGATCCTGATCAAACACGGCGATATGATTTTATTTGCTTAGTATGCAATTATATATAATAACTATATCCTTCACAAACATGTACAGCTATGCTGTAACGTCCAATGATGTTCAATTTGGACCAATGATAATCATGCATTTTACTTGTTGGAAAATCTAATGATTTTTTTGTGTGAATCAAACTTAATTGTCTGTTTACTGTCTGTCCGATTAGCGCGCTCGCTTCTCACCAATGCAACCCGGGGTTTGATCCTCGGACAGGGAAGTATGTTAGCTGGTACGGTGGTTGCCTGATTGAACAGGTGGGTTTTCTCCGGGTACTCCAGTTTCCTCCCACACGAATGACAACATATACGCTTTCATCGCGCCAATGAGAGTGATTAATATAAGTTGTTAAAACTTACTTCGCAATCATTGTAAAATAAATAAAGTTTAAACTTATTTAATCAAATATACACTACATGTAGATAGAACACATTTGAATAAAAAATATATGGTAGCTATATAGTGTGGCACAGTGGGACTTTAAACCGAGGTCTCGAGTCGGTGCTGTACGCCGTGCACGTAAAGAACCAGAGGAGACTCTGGAATGGGTCTCTGTCTGTATCATTGCACTATCCTCCAAAATCTAAAATGACTAATCTCTTCAGGAGGCGTCGCTCATATGGGCAACCGGTAGCGACGATAAATAAACGCAAAACACACACGCTCCACTAAATCCCTGCAAATCCAACATCTATTGTAAGGCAGCAGTTTGTTGCAGGCTTAGCGGCGAGATCAATCAAGCCTGTATTAGTGAAGTAAAACCCTTACAAGTGAGTTACCAAAGGAGCAAATATTGACCCTAAAGGCAAAAGTATTGATCCAAGTCATTGCAGGAAACAACTGAATTCTTTTACATGGTATATTGATTCCATCATACACTGATCAGATACAAGGAGTATAATGTTCGATTTTTTAGTTCCTTGTACAAGGTCAATAATAGCGCCTGTCTGATTCGTCTGCAGCCACGTTCTGCAGGGGATCATGTTTTATAACATATCATATGGAACATACATGTATGCCAAGATAACATCTAATGATATGATATTCTTTTATGTTTTCCAATAAATGATAAGACTTTTCTCGGTGAAAGAATACTCCATCTTACACCACTTTGAAATGCCGTTACGATTGTGCCTTTAGGCATATAAATTCCACATTGCTTCTCTCTCACCAACCGGCCATATCAGAATGAACCCCTGCTGAATTTCGAACCTTCGACCTCCCGCACAGTAGGCGGATGTCTTAACCCTTTCCCCCTTATTAGCGCCTCTTGACGCCAATACCTATTGCACATAAATCGACACACTAGTCAAACAAGCTATAATAAAGATCGGAATATGGTAGTGTGTACAGCACTTAATAATTCCTAGTAACCTCCATGAAGGTGGAGTAGGCAAGTTCACAGCTTTTCCATTGTGTATGATTGGTAAATTACAGCCAAATGTATGAAATGAAACTACATCTCTATGGGGGAAAGGGTTATCCACTAGGCCACGGAGACGATGTATAATTTGAAAACAAATATTATCAAAGCCAAAGATAAAATAAAATCCTATCTTACACTAATAAACACAATTCTCTTACGTGACCATACCGTCACCTTAATAAATAACAACACAAACACAATTAACATTTCAAATTGTTATTTGATTTACGTTTCCGTGAGCACTTGCGAGACGCAACATGAAACCAACATGATACATATAAATTATAACATACTATATTTCAAAGACAATATTAATAAAAATCACCACCACTAACGCATCTCTATAATGCCTCTAGTTTATACTGTAACATTGGTTACATGTATATCATTTTCTATTTCTCAGTTTAATATGTTGATCTGTAATACATACACTGTACCAATCATAGGGTTTTGTTAATATTAAGAAAAAGAAAAATTCAACAGTCCGCTCGGTTGTGTCTCGCAAAGCTGAATGACAATACCACGGTAATCCCTGCGCTATAACAATAGCGCGGAAATCATTTACCTGTGACTATCTTACACACAAGAGAAAATAGTTTTCTTTTAATTCGTGAACTCAAACTCAGAAAACTATATATCTTCTTTTTTTATGATTTCTAATAACTTTGGCTAATATAATATTTGTTTTCAAATTGTATTCATTTTCACCGCTACGTGACACAACCACACAACCACTTCTGTTAGTGTGAACATCCGTAATAAGAAATAATGTATGATTATAAAGTTTCTGTTTGCTTAAGATAGGATTTTATTTCGAATGGTCACCGAAATTTGTATTTCCATGAGTATTTTTCCATACTACACCACTACCCCTAGTTAATCCCTACTTGACCTCCTAGGCCACACCCATTTTTTATCCCGGAGTCACCATTTGAATACCTTTGAAAGAGCATTGTACATTGATCACTCCTACCAAGATTTGTCAAAATCCGGCCGGCGGTTCATGAGAGGATTCTTTCATAATTTGTGCTATTTTTAGACGACGACCATCTTGGATTACGTAATGATATGATTTTAACACTATGTAATCTCCCTCCTACCCAAGTATCATGACCATAAACAGGGTTCCCTTTGTCTGCACCACTTCTGTCGCCAATTGAAAAACACTGGAGTCAATTTAAAAAACTTATAGTTCACAAATAAATATTTCAAGCCATATATTTGACAAAACATGTGTCCAAAAAAAAAAGGAAGCCAATTCACAAAATTTAGCGCCAATATTTATTTTTTGTCACAATTGGCTCCCTTGGCGACCAACAGCGGGAACCCTGCATAATGGTGGCTATAGACCCAATGGTTACTGAGGAGATGACGTTTTGAAAACGTTCACGGACGACCACGGACAGATACATTGCGTTAATAATACCTCACATGAGCTTTGCTCAGGTGAGCTCAAATCAGTGAAAGGTGCGACATTGATCAGTTTTTAACACTTTGACACCCAAGTACATTTCATGTGTGTTTTACGTTTATTTATCATCGCTACCGGTTGCCCATATGCTTCCTGAAGAGATTAATCATTTTAGATTTTTGGAGGATAGTGCAATGATACAGCTAGAGACCCATTCCAGAGTCTCCTCTGGTTCTGAAAAACTGTTAATTTTATTAGAGTCAGATGGGGGATCGAACCTGCGATCCCTGGATTACCAGTCTAGCATATTAACACTGGACTACAGATCCATCTGTAATTGCATTTCATTTACACAGGTAACCAAATATTGAATTTGTAATTAATATAATCAGGTATTCCAGTGTTTCACTGAGACTATTGATTATGGACCACCCACAGGAACAAGCATTTATTATTATTATTCTCTTGGTACTCATATAGCAACACATGAACGTGTGCTTTCTTCCACTTGTTTCACACTGCACAGACAATGTATAACATCGTTCTTGTTGCATTGGGGATTAATATAAAAATGTCCACCTATCTATCTCCTGCAAGTGCCCCTAGTTTCCCCCTATCTATCTCCTGCAAGTGCCCCTAGTGTCCACCCATCTATCTCCTGCAAGTGCCCCTAGTGTCCCCCTATCTATCTCCTGCAAGTGCCCCTAGTGTCCACCCATCTATCTCCTGCAAGTGCCCCTAGTGTCCCCCTATCTATCTCCTGCAAGTGCCCCTAGTGTCCCACCCATCTATCTCCTGCAAGTGACCCTAGTGTCCCCCATCTATCTCCTGCAAGTGCCCACCTATATATCTCCTGCAAGTGCCCCTATTGTCCCCCATCTATCTCCTGCAAGTGCCTCTAGTGTCCACCCATCTACCTCCTGCAAGTGCCTCTAGTGTCCACCCATCTACCTCCTGCAAGTGCCTCTAGTGTCAGTTTAGGTCATATTTCTAGATATTGGTGTAGAAAGACCCCGGGTGCCCATCGAGCAGTATTACAGGCGCGGGCGTACCCAGGTAGAACCACTAACCTTCCGCAAGCCAGCTGGATAGCTTCCACACATGAAATAATTCGGTCTAGTTGGTGTTAATAGTGGCTTATGGATTTGACCTCTAATACACCATTCTCCCGTGCTATATACATTTGTACATATATAACTCGGACATAAATACACGACATTACACAACAGTAGATAACACAATAGACTGGACACACATCGATAACCGGCACAGAAGACAAAGGCACAGCTACAGTACATACATGTATATACAAATACAAGAACACTGCTTGCAGTACAGCAATAATACACAATGTCATATTTTCTCCCAATAAATGAATCACTGCCTGCAACATTATGACTAAAATTGTTCTGTAGGGAAGCCCGCTGGCTGACCCCCCTATTTCCTAATTAACTCTAGAAATACATATTGAGGTTATAATTATCATGCCAGATATAACAGTTGATTATTGGAAGTGTACTTGGAAGAGGTCATCCCTCCTGCCACTGTTGGTAAACTGTCGGTAATAAATATAAAAACTGTTGTATTACGAACCTGGGGGAATTATGTATTTAACCCTAAAAATGCTGCAGAATTAATTGGAAGGAATGTGCAAATAACATAGATCCAGATCAGATAATATTATTCATCGAAAACTGTTTTTCACATTAATGTCATCACGACATGCACCTGGTTGACCAACGGGCCTCAAAATCAAAAGAGATCACCTACTTACCTATCGATTAGCCTATCAAGTATGTGGACATGATCGGAAACAACATAGAGCCTGATCAGGTTGCAAAAGCATCTTTTGTTGTGATTAGCATTTTAAAAGGGTTAATTAATAAATTAAAAATGTAGAGTTTAAAAACGAGCTGCTGTGTTTCATCTCTATTCCCACTTTGTGACTTAATATCCGGACTGGACATGTTACACTGGTACAAGGCATGGGCTACATAAATACCATATTTACTTGCCTATAAGACCACCACCCACTAATTTTGGTCTTAAATCAGTGGTATTTTGCATAGACCCTCACATAAGACAGGTTGAGAAAATGGAAATCACTCAGAAGTAAAGATCAAACAAATTGCACTGCAAAAGCACTATAAATTATGTCAAATCATTAAAAAATGCACAACAATTTGCTTTGCTAAAATGCTATTCAGTTCAGTTTACGGATATAGCTGTGAAAGTCTGTTTTCTACATTCTTGCAGTTATTTCAAAGGTCATGAATTATTGAGTTGGAACAAACTGATTTTTAAAAAAATTGAAATTTAAAAAATTTTGTCACTCGCTTATAAGACGGGAAGTCACTTTGAGACAATAATCTTATGATAAAAAGCCTGTCTTATACGTGAGTAAGTACGGTAGTTACATGAACTTATTTTGAACATAAAATGAAATTTAGTGAGATATCACATCTATATTGTTTTCCTGTTTCAGATAAACATGCAATCTGTACATTCATTGGTTAGCGTTTCTGGTTAGCGTTTTTTGTTTAATTCATCCCCGAGATTTGTGGAAATTACATGCATAGTATTATTGTGGCAGCTATCAGTGAGAACATGCATGTGTTGTTGATATTTAACTCTGCAGACCCATGCTGAACATGCATGTGATATCTCTGCATACCTATGCTGAACATGCATGCGATATTGAACTCTGCATACCTATGCTGAACATGCATGTGATATCTCTGCATACCTATGCTGAACATGCATGCGATATTGAAATCTGCATACCTATGCTGAACATGCATGTGATATTTAACTCTGCATACCTATGCTGAACATGCATGCGATATTGAACTCTGCATACCTATGCTGAACATGCATGCGATATTTAACTCTGCATACATATGCTGAACATGCATGTGATATTGAACTCTGCATACCTATGCTGAACATGCATGTGATATTGAACTCTGCAGACTTATGCTGAACATGCATGTGATATTTAACTCTGCATACCTATGCTGAACATGCATGTGATATTGAACTCTGCATACCTATGCTGAACATGCATGCAATATCTCTGCATACCTATGCTGAACATGCATGTGATATTGAACTCTGCATAGCTATTCCAGCATCAGTTACTTGAATGCCTTCATTGTTGGTAACCAGGATTGTATTATAGTTAACGCTTCACGGAGCAAAATAATTGCATTCTTTCCTTTCAATTTATAATCAAAATACCATCTGTCCCTTTAATCCAATAAAATGTCAACTTTTTCTATTTACACTGTGGAATTTCTATGTACATGTAATATTTCACTAAACACTGTTTTATTAATACAAGGTCATATGTTAATGATAGGCAATACAAGACAAATAAATGCAGTATTTGTGTAGATGTTGGTTTAACATACTGTACTATTTATTGTGTAGATGTTGGTTTAACATACTGTACTATTTTGTAGATGTTGGTTTAACATACTGTACTATTTATGGTGTAGATGTTGGTTTAACATACTGTACTATTGTGTTGATGTTGGTTTAACATACTGTACTATTGTGTAGATGTTGGTTTAACATACTGTGCTATTGTGTAGATGCTGGTTTAACATACTGTACTATTGTGTAGATGCTGGTTTAACATACTGTACTATTGTGTAGATGTTGGTTTAACATACTGTACTATTGTGTAGATGTTGGTTTAACATACTGTACTATTTATTGTGTAGATGTTGGTTTAACATACTGTACTATTTTGTAGATGTTGGTTTAACATACTGTACTATTTATGGTGTAGATGTTGGTTTAACATACTGTACTATTGTGTTGATGTTGGTTTAACATACTGTACTATTGTGTAGATGTTGGTTTAACATACTGTGCTATTGTGTAGATGCTGGTTTAACATACTGTACTATTGTGTAGATGCTGGTTTAACATACTGTACTATTGTGTAGATGTTGGTTTAACATACTGTACTATTGTGTAGATGTTGGTTTAACATACTGTACTATTTATTGTGTAGATGTTGGTTTAACATACTGTACTATTGTGTAGATGTTGGTTTAACATACTGTACTATTGTGTAGATGTTGGTTTAACATACTGTACTATTGTGTAGATGTGGTTTAACATACTGTACTATTGTGTAGATGTTGGTTTAACATACTGTACTATTGTGTAGATGTTGGTTTAACATACTGTACTATTGTGTAGATGTTGGTTTAACATACTGTACTATTGTGTAGATGTTGGTTTAACATACTGTACTATTGTGTAGATGTTGGTTTAACATACTGTACTATTGTGTAGATGTTGGTTTAACATACTGTACTATTGTGTAGATGTTGGTTTAACATACTGTACTATTGTGTAGATGTTGGTTTAACATACTGTACTATTGTGTAGATGTTGGTTTAACATACTGTACTATTGTGTAGATGTTGGTTTAACATACTGTACTATTGTGTAGATGTTGGTTTAACATACTGTACTATTGTGTAGATGTTGGTTTAACATACTGTACTATTGTGTAGATGTTGGTTTAACATACTGTACTATTGTGTAGATGTTGGTTTAACATACTGTACTATTGTGTAGATGTTGGTTTAACATACTGTACTATTGTGTAGATGTTGGTTTAACATACTGTACTATTGTGTAGATGTTGGTTTAACATACTGTACTATTGTGTAGATGTTGGTTTAACATACTGTACTATTGTGTAGATGTTGGTTTAACATACTGTACTATTGTGTAGATGTTGGTTTAACATACTGTACTATTGTGTAGATGTTGGTTTAACATACTGTACTATTGTGTAGATGCTGGTTTAACATACTGTACTATTGTGTAGATGTTGGTTTTGTTTTGTGTGTGTTGGTTTAACATACTGTACTATTGTGTAGATGCTGGTTTAACATACTGTACTATTGTGTAGATGTTGGTTTAACATACTGTACTATTGTGTAGATGTTGGTTTAACATACTGTACTATTGTGTAGATGTTGGTTTAACATACTGTACTATTTATTGTGTAGATGTTGGTTTAACATACTGTACTATTTATGGTGTAGATGTTGGTTTAACATACTGTACTATTGTGTTGATGTTGGTTTAACATACTGTACTATTGTGTAGATGTTGGTTTAACATACTGTACTATTGTGTAGATGTTGGTTTAACATACTGTACTATTGTGTAGATGCTGGTTTAACATACTGTACTATTGTGTAGATGTTGGTTTAACATACTGTACTATTGTGTAGATGTTGGTTTAACATACTGTACTATTGTGTAGATGCTGGTTTAACATACTGTACTATTGTGTAGATGTTGGTTTAACATACTGTACTATTGTGTAGATGTTGGTTTAACATACTGTACTATTTATTGTGTAGATGTTGGTTTAACATACTGTACTATTTATGGTGTAGATGTTGGTTTAACATACTGTACTATTGTGTAGATGTTGGTTTAACATACTGTACTATTGTGTAGATGTTGGTTTAACATACTGTACTATTGTGTAGATGTTGGTTTAACATACTGTACATACTATTGTGTAGATGTTGGTTTAACATACTGTACTAGTGTGTAGATGTTGGATTAACATATTGTGTACTATCAGCTGTTACATACATATAGTATACAAGTGGCATCCGTGGTCCAGTGGTAGAGCGTCGGATTGGAATCGATCGGTCCTGGGTTCGATACTCGGGCAGGCCACGTATGTAGTGTCATTGAGCAAGGCACATCACACACATTGCTTAGTTTTTGTTAGTTTATACAAATTTATTTTAGCTCAATTGCGAAACAAGTTCTTTCTACTTATATTAATCACTCTCGAGACCTCATTCCTGGTGGAATCCATCGCCATGAAGGAGAGAGAAGAGGCAATGTGGAATTTAAATGCCTTGCCTAAGGGCACAATCGTAACGGCTCCAGCGGGGCTCAAACTCCGGACCGTTCGCACCTGAAGCGAACGCGCATCCACTGAGCTATCACGACTTCCATATTGCTTAGTACTGGTTAACCATTTAGGCTGGCTAAGCTTGCCAAGGAAAACATGTCTACGTCCCCGCAAGGAGTTTGACATTAATGGAACATACATACATACATACATGTAGATTATGTACTTAACCCTGAAACCAGCTTCGTTTTTTATTAAGCTTTTACAAGTAGTGCGAAGCAAGTTTTAACAACTTATATTAATCACTCTCGTTGGCTCGGATGTAAGCGTATATGTGGTCATTCATGTGGGAGGAAACCGGAGTACCCGGAGAAAACCCACCTGTCCGATCTGGCGATTATCGTACCATCTCACATACTTCCCGGTCCGAGGATCGAACCCAGGTTGCATTGGTGAGAAGCGAGCGTGCTAAACACTGCGCTAATCGGACAGCCGATAACCAGTTGTAAAAGGTAGTGCACAGCCGCAGATAAAATCACTTTGGTCGGACTCGAGCACAAACGAAACGGGGTTTATACATCACATACTTTCACAAGTTGACATTATGCAGGCTACTTATACATGTAGCTAATTTAACCCTTTCAACACCACAAGCCTCTCAATAGGCTTACAAAAAGTGTAGATCCAGATGAGCCGGCTCGTCACGAGCCGTCTCATCAGGATCTGTACTTTTTGCCAGTAATAATTATTACTATTTTCAGATAAAATTACCCATTTTGATAAATGAACTGGTCCAAAGGTAATTTTCTTATTAATTTATTGGTCTAAAAATATCATGGACCAGTCCATGTCAGTTACTTGGGTTAAAGTAAGTATTTCTCCACCAGACTAGCAAATCAATATACTGCCACGATTTTATTATAGTCTTGGCAGATTCATTTGTAATGGCTAGACAATGTTGTTTCCTCAGGTCAAACAAATTTCTATTGATGTTTGCTTCCCCAGAAATTTAAGATAGAATTTTATTTAAAACAACATAATTATGTGTCCCCACTAGCTGTTTCTTCAGTGTACATGACTGTAGTAATAAAAGCATGCCATTATAAGAAGATATAATTATGTAGTAGACAAGCTTTGTGTTAAAAATATGTCCAAATGGTAGAAAATACACAAACAATCACCAACCGGAACACACAACTAGACCTCACACCGATGGCTTCCTGCCAAGTTTGGTGAACATCCAACAAGAGGTTTTGGAGATGAAGCGCTGACAAGCTTTGTGTCATACATGTATAAATGTTCCAATGGCAATAAATCTGTAAAAATCATCCAATCGGATATGCACCACTAGACATCATACCGATGCTTCCTGATAAGTTTGGTGACAGTCCAACAATGGGTTATGGTGATGAAGCGAGGTTACGGTGGACATACTCGTGAATGGGAATTAAGTGGATACCGCATTGTTCTCTCTTTTGTTCTATTAGACATGCAAGAGCATTTACAATCACATACGTGCTAATCCTAGACAATAGCGCTATGGTTCTCCTACCCTCTTGTGTGCACAGACAGACAGACAGACCCAAAATTGTATACTAAGTAGCTATTCCTTCAATCTCTATAGCCACAAAAACGGAATTGAGTGTGTGTTTTACGTTTATTTATCGTCGCTACCGGTTGCCCATATGAGCGACGCGCCTCCTGAAGAGATTAGTCATTTTAGATTTTTGGAGGATAGTGCAATGATACAGACAGAGACACATTCCAAAAACTCTTCTGGTTCTATTACGTGCACGGTGTACAGCACTGACACAAGACCTCGGTTTAAAGTTCCAATTTGTAAGACTATTAATTTTATTAAAATCAGATGGGAGATCGAACATGATCCCTGGATTAGCAGTCCAACGTGTTAACCACTGGACTATTGACGCAGTCCAACGTGTTAACCACTGGACTATTGATGCAGTTCAACGTGTTAACCACTGGACTATTGACGCAGTCCAACGTGTTAACCACTGGACTATTGACGCAGTTCAACGTGTTAACCACTGGACTATTGACGCAGTCCAACGTGTTAACCACTGGACTATTGACGCAGTTCAACGTGTTAACCACTGGACTATTGACGCAGTTCAACGTGTTAACCACTGGACTATTGACGCAGTCCAACTTGTTAACCACTGGACTATTGATGCAGTTCAACGTGTTAACCACTGGACTATTGACGCAGTTCAACGTGTTAACCACTGGACTATTGACGCAGTTCAACGTGTTAACCAATGGACTATTGACGCAGTTCAACGTGTTAACCACTGGACTATTGATGCAGTTCAACGTGTTAACCACTGGACTAATGATGCAGTTCAATGTGTTAACCACTGGACTATTGACGCAGTTCAACGTGTTAACCACTGGACTATTGATGCAGTTCAACGTGTTAACCACTGGACTATTGATGCAGTCCAACGTGTTAACCACTGGACTATTGATGCAGTTCAACGTGTTAACCACTGGACTATTGACGCAGTTCAACGTGTTAACCACTGGACTATTGATGCAGTCCAACGTGTTAACCTCTGGACTATTGACGCAGTTCAACGTGTTAACCACTGGACTACTGATCCAGAATTTATAACCACAGCATAAACGTTTTATAGCCACATAACCCCTAACTCTAGACCACTAGACCATAAACCTATTGATCTCCTAGCCACGTATTAAGTACCATTTTATAGGTGCGGACAAACAGACCAACGGCAATGGCAAAAACAATATGTTACCCCCCGTTAGGTGTATGGTAATTTGCAACCTGCTGTCATTCATTAGCAACTGTTAACTATACATGTACGTGTAGGTCTATTTGAGGTCTACAAGCAAATACATGTATAACTGGTACTCCACTCTGATTGGCAGGACAAGGAAAAGGCCATTGGTTCGCTTCATTGGGAGCGCAATCGGCTCATTCCTCGACATTTGTGGGAATGTGGTGCAGAATGTTCAAATTTTGAGGAAAATACTTTCCAGTGCAGACTTGGCATGAGGTTATGCGAAATGTATGGGAAAAGTGCATGATTTTGGTGGTTGTATTTTATGTAAATCATTATGGAACAAGTTCAATAAATATTGCTTCAATACCAGTGTGTACTTGCTACAGGCTATTCCTGAACCATTAGTTTATTTTAATAAAACAAGTTCTTTCAACTTATATTAATCACTCTCGAGACCTCATTCCTGATGGAATCCATCGCCATGAAGGAGAGAGAAGAGGCAATGTGGAATTTAAATGCCTTGCCTATGGTCACAATCGTAACGGCTCCAGCGGGGCTCGAACTCCAGACCTTTCGCACCTGAAGCGAATGCGCATCCACTGCGCTTTCACGACTTCCTGAACCATTGAAATTAGGGGATCAAGAAAGTAGGCAATCAATGAAACAGACAATGTCTCTTTGATAGCTAAACAATCCATTAGTCTTTAAAATCTACAAGGAATAGATATCTTAAAATAGTAATTGATCTAACAATATTAATCATATTAGTAGAGACAAACTGATGCCATTAACTGATATAAAATTAATAAGGTAGACACATTGTCCCCCTGAAACAATATACAACTATTAATAAGGTCGAGCTAAGTCACTCTATCCTTCTCGGGGTCAGGTGGCAAACGCATATCATTTACAGTTTCATAAAGATCCAGCAATTAACAAGATTGATTGAAATATGATTACAGTTGAACCATTAATCTTCAAGTGTATCGACATGCAAAGTTGAGACATTGTTTTAAAGTTGTCTAGTATTGTCTGCCAATGATTTGCTTCGGATGCTACTCTAGTAAACCTTGAATATTTAATACCAACATGATGATTTAATATCAATAGGATTATAACACTGTAGTGTATATCCACGGGCTCGCGACTAGCCATGAAGTCTACAATTATAACCATGAAGTCTACAATTATAACCATGAAGTCTACAATGTATACTTGTTCATTGTAAATTGTATACTCTTCATGGTCATGTGGGTGTGAAATGTAGGTAAACTCGGGAGCAACACACTGAAACTGAATGATTCAATCCGGGTATATAATCGGGGCGATCAAATTCATGACCCTAGATTATGCTCTTAAATGGTGTGCTGTGAGTATATATTTATCACATTTTAAAAATGTACCTTATAATTAATTACATAAGCAAAAAAAATCTGTATTTACGGTTTTCCAACCGACCCATTTTATTACCGGGCGATCAAAAATTTCATGACCCTAGATTATGCTCTTAAATGGTGTGCTGTGAGTATATATATTTATCACATTTTAAAAATGTACCTTACGATTACATAAGCAAAAATAATCTGTATTTACGGTTTTCCGACCGACCAAATAAAACACCCCGACCCAAATCTTTTATGAAATTTTGGAGAGAAAAAAAAATCAAAATTAAAAATTTTGTTGTTCACATTTTTCTGTGCCCACGAGTATGGCAAAAAACAATCGAAACAAAGGGTTACCTACTGACCGACCCTATCACTTGGCATGTAACAGTAAACATAGGTATATTAGTTTGGCCTTATTAGGTTGACTATTCAAAGAGCCTGTAGAGGTATTTAAAGAACATGCAACATGAACCTAAAAAAATTCTACTTTTATTACAAAAGATAATTATAAAACAATAATATCTCCAGTACAGTGCTGTAGATCTACATGTATATATACAAAATATAAACAATCAATAAATATCTCCAGTACAGTGCTGTAGATCTACATGTATATATACAAAATATAAACAATCAATAAATATCTCCAGTACAGTGCTGTAGATCTAGGTGTATATATACAAATATAAACAATACTAACAACAATTTAGTACCAAACTTAAATAACTACTGTATTGGTAGGTGGGTGGGGTAAGGCAAACTTTTGTTTCATTTTTGTTATTTCTTGTTGAGACTTCAAAAGCCTGTGGTAGTCATTGCACCTGTGGTAGTCATTGCACCTGTGGTAGTCATTGCACCTGTGGTAGTCATTGCACCTGTGGTAGTCATTGCACCTGTGGTAGTCATTGCACCTGTGGTAGTCATTGCACCTGTGGTAGTCATTGCACCGCACCTGTGGTAGTCATTGCACCTGTGGTAGGCATTGCACCTGTGGTAGTCATTGCACCTGTGGTAGTCATTGCACCGCACCTGTGGTAGTCATTGCACCTGTGGTAGGCATTGCACCTGTGGTAGTCATTGCACCTGTGGTAGTCAGAAAGTTCCGTCTGATCAGACTCTATTCTGTTTGCTATTTGGATAGTGGAGCTAAAGCACTTGGATGAATAGCAAACAACAGAGATTCTGATCAGATGCGGCGTTGCGCCATGGATGATCTGGATCTATGTTGTTTGCATAAGTGATTTTATCAGCTGCTAGCATGCAAAGGGTTAACAATGTTACATGTACTTTGCTCTTACATTGTAAGTACACGTCAGGGCCAGCTCTATGCTGTTTGCAAAAGTGATTTTATCTGCCGCTAGCGTGCAAAGGGTTAACCATTGGACAAGGAGAGCCATGAAGTATTATTCTGCTAAATACCTAATCGGCTTGAACCCAATTTAGTAAAGACAAAATTCTATGTGCTATCAAGGACAACAGTGTGGATCTATCTTTAGAAGCAGTCATTTGTAATGCCATAGGTCTTAAGTGTCAGGAGGGCTTGGACCTAATTTAGTATTTAAGTCAACATTCTTGGAGCTGTCAAGGACAATGCTGTGGATCTATTTTTAGAAGCAGTCATTTGTAACGTGGTAGGTCTTAAGTGTCAGGAGGGCTTGGACCTAATTTAGTATTTAAGTCAACATTCTTGGAGCTGTCAAGGACAATGCTGTGGATCTATTTTTAGAAGCAGTCATTTGTAACGTGGTAGGTCTTAAGTGTCAGCAGGGCTTGAACCCAATTTCGTAAAGTCAACATTCTAGGAGCTGTCAAGGATAATGGTGTGGATCTATTTTTAGAAGCAGTCATTTGTAACGTGGTAGGTCTTAAGTGTCATCAGGGCTTGAACCCAATTTAGTAAAGTCAACATTCTAGGAGCTGTCAAGGATAATGGTGTGGATCTATTTTTAGAAGCAGTCATTTGTAACGTGGTAGGTCTTAAGTGTCAGCAGGGCTTGAACCCAATTTCGTAAAGTCAACATTCTAGGAGCTGTCAAGGATAATGGTGTGGATCTATTTTTAGAAGCAGTCATTTGTAACGTGGTAGGTCTTAAGTGTCATCAGGGCTTGAACCCAATTTAGTAAAGTCAACATTCTAGGAGCTGTCAAGGATAATGGTGTGGATCTATTTTTAGAAGCAGTCATTTGTAACGTGGTAGGTCTTAAGTGTCAGCAGGGCTTGAACCCAATTTCGTAAAGTCAACATTCTAGGAGCTGTCAAGGATAATGGTGTGGATCTATTTTTAGAAGCAGTCATTTGTAACGCTGTAGGTAAACAGTATCAATGACTGAGCCGGTAAACTGCATCATGTAAAACAGTAGAATATATTAATCCTCATACAAGTGTATTTGGTTTTGTTAAAACTCTGACTAAGCTAATGAATAATACTATAATCATTCTTTCTCCTTTGTTAAATTAAATGACTGTATGCGGTTAACCCATTTCATGCTGGATATATTTAAAGGCTTTTGCAAACAACATAGATCCAGATCAGCCGCAGCGTGACGCTGCGTGCTGATCAGGATCTATGTTGTTTGCTGCATAGCCAAGTGTCTTAGCAAGATCATCTGAATAGCAAACAGCATATATCCTGATCAGACGGCATGTTCCGTGGCGGTTGATCTGGCTCTATGATCTTTGCAGATACCGTTTGAACGGTATCCAGAATGAAATGGGTTAAGAAAGTGTTCATGTGGTTGCACGCAAGCAATTCAATTTTGTCAGAATCAGGATCTTGATCATGATAAGTGGCAGAAAAATACGTGTTAACCCTTTGCATGCTGGGTAAATAAAATCACATTTGCAAACAACATAGATCCAGATCAGTCGCGGGGTAATGTCGCGTCTGATCAGGATCTATATTGTTTGCTATTCAGCCAAGTGTTTTAGCTCCACTATCCAAATAGCAAACGGCATAGGGCCTGATCAGACGTCATATTCTGTGCCGTTTGATCTGGCTCTATGCTATTTGCAAAAGTGATTTTATCTGCCGCTAGCGTGCAAAGGGTTAATGGAATTCTGACTCTGATCTGATCTGATCTGGCTCTATGCTATTTGCAAAAGTGATTTTATCTGCCACTTAATAATGATACATGTAGGTGTCATAAAACTAGTTCTTTATTGAGTCATGCATAGTCAAATGCTATACTACAATTATTCAGTCAACCAACAATGTTATACAAAATGGCATGTAACTGTGGTTTTATTTCATTTATAAAAATTTTATTTCGCGAAACAAGCTCTTAGTATACAACTTATATTAATCACTCTCGAGACCTCATTTTTGATGGAATCCATAGCCACAAAGTAGAGAGAAGAGGCAACGTGGAATTTAAATGTCTTGCCTAAGGGCACAATCGTAACTGCTCCAGCATGGCTTTAATTCATTTAAGACATTTACTATATAATTATTATATAATATATACATGTACCTGTACATAGTGTATGTATAATTGTATAGAAATATTTCTAATAAGTGTTTATCATGTTAAAATGTTATATGCAGGGATCATTCTAGAGGGCGATGTGGGCGAAATAGTCGCCCTAGGGACCCTGACTTCACCCTCTGGGGGCCCCACTTCTCCATAAAATAAAAATTCTTTTTTGGTTTTTACCATTTTCAAACAAAATTTTGTCTAGTAAGTAAGATACACTAGCCCATTATAAAGCACTCCTTCTATTCAAATGTTGTATTTAATGGTTGTACTGTGCATTTTAACCCTATTTTGCAGAAGTATATTAAAGAACACCATTTAAGGAAGCGATCACTGCCGCTTTCTCACTTCTCCCAAACATTCTGACCTAGAATGAACCCTGTAAATGGTCCATGCAGTGAGGATTGCCTGCACTGCACTCCTAAATGTTACTATATATACTAATATATATACTAATATATATATATATATACTAATTACAATACATGTATGTACAGTCATGTAGTCACTCAATTTAGAGTAATGTTACCTGCCCCTAGTTTTTACTACTAAAAGATTCTAATTTTTATGTTTGTGCCCAGTTACAGATGTTATAAATTGATTCTTCAACATCTTTCTCAGGCCAAATATTTGCTTTTCTTCTGTACTTTTAAATGCTTAGTCGAGACAAAGCCCAACCAACACGCATGCTAATTAACTTGGGAAACTGCATTTTAAATTGCAAGTCCAAAATTACAGTGCATCATTATAATTATGGCAATTCATACAATCAGCTATTGGTCAGTGCTTCCGTCAATGTGTATCAACCCTTTGCATGCCAGCAGATAAAATCTCTTTTGCAAACAGCAAAGAGCCAGATCAGACGGCACAGAACGTGCCATCTGATCAGGCTCTATGCTGTTTGCTATTCGGTAGTGGAGCTAAATCACTTAGCTGAATAACAAAAAACATAGATCCAGATCAGATGCAGCAAACAATATAGATCCTGATCAGATGCGGCATTATGCCACAGCTGATCTGGATCTATGTTGTTTGCAAATGTGATTTTATTTACTCGGCAGACAAAAGGCCTTCTCAGAATGTCCCAGATTTGGATTCTATGTGTACATGTTTAAGTTTCCCTTGATAAATGACCTACAACAGCTGCTACTGGATATTGAAGGATTACCTCCAGTCTATATAGCTAATGGTATACTGCTTTATCTTGGATTCTCAATGTTACATAGTAATGTAACTGCACAAGCTGAGATCATGGTTTGCAAGCTTTCCTCTTACATTGTAAGTACATGTCAGGGCCATAGCTTGCGATTTGGAACTTGCAGGCCTGACTAATAATAAACTGAGCATCAAAGATATGATGTTGCTAGAGGTCTGGAGTCATCCCAGAAATATTTTGAAAACTATAATGCAAATTGTGCACTCTGACGCATTTTATTGTACACCTTAGACGTTCAAATTTCGATATTTTCAGAGATGTATCCTCCATCACCCCCCCCCCCCATTACAGTTTTATTGCATTTTCAGGGATTTAGATTTTTCATTCTGGGGCAGTCTGCAGGCCCGGGCCTTCAGTGCCTTATAGTAGCTACGTACCGGCATGAATTATGGGATATGTTTACCTGCATGAATTATGGGATATGTTTACCTGCATGAATTATGGGATATGTTTACCCCTAGCACACTATTGACTGTTATTTACTGTACTTTCTATTTAACCTCAGTATTATAATCACTAACACATTATAATAATTAACACATTTTAATCACTAACACGTTATAATCACTAACACATTATAATCACTAACACATTATAATCACTAACACATTATAATCACTAACACATTATAATCACTAACACATTATAATCACTAACTCATTATAATCACTAACACATAATCACTAACTCATTATAATAACTAACACATTTTAATCACTAACTCATTATAATCACTAACACATTTTAATCACTAACTCATTATAATCACTAACACATTTTAATCACTAACACATTATAATCACTAACACATTACTAACACATTATAATCACTAACACATTATAATCACTAACACATTATAATCACTAACTCATTATAATCACTAACTCTTTTTAAGCTACATTACTGTATAGTCATGTAAGAAAGTTAATAATGGCTACCATCTCCAAATCATGACCTTTTATCTCATCTATTATCTAGTCTTTTATCTCACATGTATCTACCAGTATATCAACCTTACTGTACGCAAACATTATATGTCCACATTGATCAGTAATAGTTCGTCCCCAGGGGATCCCTGCTGCAGACATGGCTAATTTGACAGCATTGTATCAATTATCAAATATCAACACAGTTATCCATTCAGTGAAAAAACAATTACCTGAATCAGCACACTAATCTACTCCTGCTACCAGTAAGTGTACTGTTATAGAGATCAGGCTTTTCATTACACTCATATAATTATGTCACACATTAGTGAATCACATGATGATGCTGAACATGATATTAATGAAAAGACTGATCAACAGGTATTGGGAACTCAAGCCTTGGGTACAATGAGATCACCAGATAATGAGTACAGTGTGTTGTGAGATAGTCAGTGAAAATTGGCAGATTGTGATAGAAATTAGGAATACATCAGGAACTGAGACTGCAATGAAAGTATTGTTGGCAGATTGTGATAGGAACACATCAGGAACTGCGACTGCAATGAAAGTATTGTTGGCAGGTTGTGATAGAACACATCAGGAACTGCGACTGCAATGAAAGTGTTATTGGCAGATTGTGATAGAACACATCAGGAACTGCGACTGCAATGAAAGTGTTATTGGCAGATTGTGATAGAACACATCAGGAACTGAGACTGCAATGAAAGTATTGTTGGCAGGTTGTGATAGGAACACATCAGGAACTGAGACTGTAATGAAAGTATTGTTGGCAGGTTGTGATAGAACACATCAGGAACTGAGACTGTAATGAAAGTATTGTTGGCAGGTTGTGATAGAACACATCAGGAACTGAGACTGTAATGACAGTGTTGTTGGCAGGTTGTGATAGGAACATATCAGGAACTGAGACTGTAATGAAAGTATTGTTGGCAGATTGTGATAGAACATATCAGGAACTGAGACTGCAATGAAAGTATTGTTGGCAGGTTGTGATAGAACACATCAGGAACTGAGACTGTAATGAAAGTATTGTTGGCAGGTTGTGATAGGAACACATCAGGAACTGAGACTGTAATGAAAGTATTGTTGGCAGGTTGTGATAGAACACATCAGGAACTGAGACTGCTGCTCTTCGCTTCCGCTTCGGCGCTTCTTATCGAACAGTCAACAGCAGTGATCTTTGTTCTAGAAAAGGTGTCAGAAACATGCTTGCATCTGATCATCCATGACATACAAAACAACTTTGGCCATTCTGAATCACACTGATCATTGTTGCGTTATTGTTAGAATCATTGTTGCATTATTGTTAGAATCATTGTTCCGTTATTGCTATAATCATTGTTCCAATATTGTTAGAATCATTGTTATTGTTAGAATCATTGTTCCATTATTGTTAGAATCATTGTTCCAATATTGTTAGAATCATTGTCGCGTTATTGTTAGAATCATTGTTGCGATAGTTAGAATCATTGTTCCATTATTGTTAGAATCATTGTTCCATTATTGTTAGAATCATTGTTCCGTTATTGTTAGAATCATTGTTCCGTTATTGTTAGAATCATTGTCGCGTTATTGTTAGAATCATTGTTGCGATAGTTAGAATCATTGTTCCGTTATTGTTAGAATCATTGTTCCATTATTGTTAGAATCCTTGTTCCGTTATTGTTAGAATCGTTGTTGCAATATTGTTAGAATCATTGTTCCGTTATTGTTAGAATCATTGTTCCATTATTGTTAGAATCATTGTTGCGATATTGTTAGAATCATTGTTCCATTATTGTTGGGAATCATTGTTCCATTATTGTTAGAATCATTGTTCCATTGTTAGAATCATTGTTCCATTATTGTTAGAATCATTGTTCCGTTATTATTAGAATCAGTGTTGCGTTATTGTAGAATCAGTGTTGCGTTATTGTTAGAATCATTGTTCTGACACTGTAACCGGTGGTCGAACTTGCATCCCTACATCTTAACTACTGACCCAGCAATAAGGTAAACCATACATTAATTTATTTATACACAGCAGGTTAACCAATTATCTTTTCTCCATGTACAGCAGGTAGCACACTTATCTTGTGTTGTCAGATGGGGGACTGTCCTTACAGATCTATCATCTACATGTAATTACACCACATGACACAACCCTAACACAGTGTCCAGAGTGTGGTCAATGGATAAGTGGCTGGACAATATCTGTGCCAACATGTTATATTATAGTTGTCAAGGGATAGAGGCCTCAATGACAATATATCAGTCAGACAACACTTTCAACAAGTAGCAATTTTCAGTCCTTCAAACCAAAGACATTGATACTGTGTCACAAGTACATAAGTAAACAATTGCAAGTATGTATAGCAAGTTGCTACTATTTTGAATTGTTTGATACTTGTCATCATAATCCAACAAATAAATAGAGCAAGTAGCTGCATGTTTCAGAGCAGGATGCCTGAATTACCCACATCTATACACAGTTTATATGTATTGGGTGCATGAATTACCCACATATATACACAGTTTATATGTACTGGGTGCCTCAATTGCCCACAGCTACACACAGTGTATATGTACTGGGTGCCTGAATTACCCACATCTATACACAGTTTATATGTACTGGGTGCATGAATTACCCACATCTACACATAGTTTATATGTATTGGATGCCTGAATTACCCACATCTACACATAGTTTATATGTACTGGGTGCATGAATTACCCACATCTATACACAGTTTATATGTACTGGGTGCCTGAATTGCCCACAGCTATACACAGTTTATATGTACTGGGTGCCTGATTTACCCGCATCTACACATAGTTTATATGTACTGGGTGCATGAATTACACACATCTACACATAGTTTATATGTATTGGATGCCTGAATTACCCACATCTACACATAGTTTATATGTACTGGGTGCCTGAATTGCCCACAGCTATACACAGTTTATATGTACTGGGTGCCTGAATTGCCCACATCTACACATAGTTTATATGTACTGGGTGCATGAATTACCCACATATACACATAGTTTATATGTACTGGCCTACTGGGTGCATGAATTACCCACATATATACACAGTTTATATGTACTGGGTGCCTGAATTGCCCACATCTACACATAGTTTATATGTACTGGGTGCATGAATTACCCACATCTACACATAGTTTATATGTACTGGGTGCATGAATTACCCACATCTACACATAGTTTATATGTATTGGATGCCTGAATTATCCACATCTACACACAGTTTATATGTACTGGGTGCATGAATTACCCACATCTACACATAGTTTATATGTACTGGGTGCATGAATTACCCACATCTACACACAGTTTATATGTACTGGGTGCATGAATTATCCACATCTACACACAGTTTATATGTACTGGGTGCCTCAATTACCAACAGCTATACACAGTTTATATGTATTGGGTGCCTGAATTACCCACATCTATACACAGTTTATATGTACTGGGTGCCTCAATTACCCACAGCTATACACAGTTTATATGTACTGGGTGCCTCAATTACCCACAGCTATACACAGTTTATATGTACTGGGTGCCTCAATTACCCACATCTATACACAGTTTATATGTACTGGGTGCCTCAATTACCCACAGCTATACACAGTTTATATGTACTGGGTGCCTCAATTACCCACAGCTACATTGTACATGAATAGTATGCAATAAAAAAAGACCTAATTATGTACATGTAGTATTATGAAGTATTGGAGATGAAGCATGGACAAGCTTCGCGTTATAAAAATGTTCAAATAGCCGTAAATCCGCCACAAATCATCCAACCAGAATGGGGTTACAATATGCAAAGCTAGACATCATACCGATGGTTACTGCCATTTTGGTGAAAATCCTAATAGGGGGTTTGGAGATGAAGTGCCGCAGAAAAGCTTTGTGGTATAAAAATGTTCAAATGGCCATAAATCCACAGAAAATGATCCAACCAGAACAGGATTACAATATGCACAACTAGACATCATATTGATGCTTCCTGTCAAGGTTGGTGAACATCCAACAAGAACAGGGTTACAATATGCACAACTAGACATCATACCGATGCTTCCTGTCAAGGTTGGTGAACATCCAACAAGAACAGGATTACAATATGCACAACTAGACATCATACCAATGCTTCATGTCAAGGTTGGTGAACATCCAACAAGAACAGGGTTACAATATGCACAACTAGACATCATACCAATGCTTCCTGTCCAGCATGGTGAACATCCAACAAGAACAGGATTACAATATGCACAACTAGACATCATACCAATGCTTCCTGCCAAGGTTGGTGAACATCCAACAAGAACAGGGTTACAATATGCACAACTAGACATCATACCGATGCTTCCTGTCCAGCATGGTGAACATCCAACAAGAACAGGATTACAATATGCACAACTAGACATCATACCGATGCTTCCTGTCCAGCATGGTGAACATCCAACAAGAACAGGATTACAATATGCACAACTAGACATCATACCAATGCTTCCTGCCAAGGTTGGTGAACATCCAACAAGAACAGGGTTACAATATGCACAACTAGACATCATACCGATGCTTCCTGTCAAGATTGGTGAACATCCAATAAGGCGTTTTGGTGATGAAGCATAGAATAGAGTCATGTTATAAAAATGTTCAAATGGTCGTAAACCCGGGGGGGGAATCAACCGACTGGAACAGTTACAGGGTTACAATATGCGCAACTACACATCATACCATGCTTCCTGCCAAGCTTGGTGAAAATTCAACTAGGTGTTTTGTAGATAGGCACGGACAAGCTTTCTGTTATAAAGATATTCAAATGGCCGTAAATCCACAAACAAATCATCGAACCAGAACGGGGATACAGTATGCACAATTTCATACTGATGCTTCCTGCCAAGATTGGGGAATATTCAACAACAGGTTATGGAGATTAAGCCCAGATAAGGTAAAGCGCACAGACAGACGGCCAAAACAACACATGTACATGTCTTCCCCAATTAGGCACAATTACACTGGTATAGTGGTTAATAAAATTGAACACATATTGATCTGGCCTTTTTATTTATCTTGTTTCATGAGCTTTCATGATGGATAATTCACTCTAGCCCAGAGAATCTACAGCTCTATCATATAGGGTATATTGATTTCCATTTTAGCAATACAAGTTCTGATCAGACTCTGCTCAATGTTCATACAACACTGTATATTAAACTCATTATTTGAACACCCTATGAAAACTGTTTCATATTAATCTATACAAATTTCTTTTTGATTGATTGCTAAACATTATTAGCTTAAATTCTCTCGAGAACTCGTGTGTGATGGAATTGTTTTTTAACGTTGAGGCCCATTTCAGGTCACCACGTTTATTTATTTTCTGTACATACATACAAAGCAATGCAGTTAATTAAACAATGACATTTTATATTATTTAATATCAAAAAACGTATATAAACATTGCATTCCATGTATATACAAATCTGGTTTGTGGAGTGATGGATTTGCCATTGCCATGAAGGTTCAATGAGGGAGAAGAGCCAATATTGTATGTATACGCTTGTATGTCGTACATGGGTAAGACGTAGTGTATTGCCTAAGGACAACACCACCGTGGTTATGTCAGGCTTCAAACTTACAACCCCTGTACAATCTATGCATCATCAGCAATGGAGTAATCGACATTGTATACAAGTACATCGGCAATGGAGCAATCGACATTGTATACAAGTACATGTACATCGGCAATGGAGTAATCTACATTGTATACAAGTACATCGGCAATGGAGCAATCGACATTGTATACAAGTACAAGTACATCGGCAATGGAGTAATCAACATTGTATACAAGTACATCGGCAATGGAGCAATCGACATTGTATACAAGTACATCGGCAATGGAGCAATCGACATTGTATACAAGTACAAGTACATCGGCAATGGAGCAATCGACATTGTATACAAGTACATCGGCAATGGAGCAATCGACATTGTATACAAGTACAAGTACATCGGCAATGGAGTAATCTACATTGTATACATGTACATGTACATCGGCAATGGAGTAATCTACATTGTATACAAGTACATGTACATCGGCAATGGAGTAATCTACATTGTATACAAGTACATCGACAATGGAGTAATCTACATTGTATACATGTACATGTACATCGGCAATGGAGTAATCAACATTGTATACAAGTACATGTACATCGACAATGGAGTAATCTACATTGTATACAAGTACATCGACAATGGAGTAATCTACATTGTATACATGTACATCGGCAATGGAGTAATCAACATTGTATACAAGTACATGTACATCGGCAATGGAGTAATCAACATTGTATACAAGTACATGTACATCGGCAATGGAGTAATCTACATTGTATACAAGTACATGTACATCGGCAATGGAGTAATCAACATTGTATACAAGTACATCGGCAATGGAGTAATCTACATTGTATACAAGTACATGTACATCGGCAATGGAGTAATCTACATTGTATATAAGTACATGTACATCGGCAATGGAGTAATCTACATTGTATACAAGTACATGTACATCGGCAATGGAGTAATCTACATTGTATAAAAGTACATGTACATCGGCAATGGAGTAATCTACATTGTATACAAGTACATGTACATCGGCAATGGAGTAATCTACATTGTATACAAGTACATGTACATCGGCAATGGAGTAATCTACATTGTATACAAGTACATGTACATCGGCAATGGAGTATTCTACATTGTATACAAGTACAAGTACATCGGCAATGGAGCAATCAATATTGTATACAAGTACATGTACATTGACAATGGAGTAATCAACATTGTATACAAGTACATGTACATCGACAATGGAGTAATCAATATTGTATACAAGTACATGTACATCGACAATGGAGTAATCTACATTGTATACAAATACATGTACATCGACAATGGAGTAATCTACATTGTATACAAGTACATCGGCAATGGAGTAATCTACATTGTATACAAGTACATGTACATCGGCAATGGAGTAATCAACATTGTATACAAGTACATGTACATCGGCAATGGAGCAATCAATTATTGTATACAAGTACATCGGCAATGGAGTAATCGACATTGTATACAAGTACATCGGCAATGGAGTAATCAACAGTGTATACAAGTACATGTACATCGGTAATGGAGTAATCGACATTGTATACAAGTACATCGGCAATGGCGTAATCAACATTGTATACAAGTACATGTACATCGGCAATGGAGCAATCAACATTGTATACAAGTACATGTACATCGGCAATGGCGTAATCAACATTGTATACAAGTACATGTACATCGGCAATGGAGCAATCAACATTGTATACAAGTACATGTACATCGGCAATGGAGCAATCAACATTGTATACAAGTACATGTACATCGGCAATGGAGTAATCAACATTGTATACAAGTACATGTACATCGGCAATGGAGCAATCAACAGTGTATACAAGTACATGTACATCGGCAATGGAGTAATCAACATTGTATACAAGTACATGTACATCGGCAATGGAGTAATCAACATTGTATACAAGTACATGTACATCGGCAATGGCGTAATCAACATTGTATACAAGTACATGTACATCGGCAATGGAGCAATCAACATTGTATACAAGTACATGTACATCGGCAATGGAGTAATCAACATTGTATACAAGTACATGTACATCGGCAATGGAGCAATCAACAGTGTATACAAGTACATGTACATCGGCAATGGAGTAATCAACATTGTATACAAGTACATGTACATCGGCAATGGAGTAATCAACATTGTATACAAGTACATGTACATCGGCAATGGCGTAATCAACATTGTATACAAGTACATGTACATCGGCAATGGAGCAATCAACATTGTATACAAGTACATGTACATCGGCAATGGAGTAATCAACATTGTATACAAGTACATGTACATCGGCAATGGAGCAATCAACATTGTATACAAGTACATGTACATCGGCAATGGCGTAATCAACATTGTATACAAGTACATGTACATCGGCAATGGCGTAATCTACATTGTATACAAGTACATCGGCAATGGAGTAATCTACATTGTATACAAATACATCGACAATGGAGTAATCTACATTGTATACAAGTACATCGACAATGGAGTAATCTACATTGTATACAAATACATCGACAATGGAGTAATCTACATTGTATACAAGTACATGTACATCGGCAATGGAGTAATCTACATTGTATACAAGTACATCGGCAATGGAGTAATCAACATTGTATACAAGTACATCGGCAATGGAGTAATCAACATTGTATACATGTACATCGGCAATGGAGTAATCAACATTGTATACATGTACATCGGCAATGGAGTAATCAACATTGTATACAAGTACATGTACATCGGCAATGGAGTAATCTACATTGTATACAAGTACATGTACATCGACAATGGAGTAATCTACATTGTATACAAGTACATCGACAATGGAGTAATCTACATTGTATACATGTACATCGGCAATGGAGTAATCAACATTGTATACAAGTACATGTACATAGGCAATGGAGTAATCTACATTGTATACAAGTACATGTACATAGGCAATGGAGTAATCTACATTGTATACAAGTACATGTACATCGACAATGGAGTAATCTACATTGTATACAAGTACATGTACATCGACAATGGAGTAATCTACATTGTATACAAGTACATGTACATCGGCAATGGAGTAATCAACATTGTATACAAGTACATGTACATCGGCAATGGAGTAATCAACATTGTATACAAGTACATGTACATCGGCAATGGAGTAATCTACATTGTATACAAGTACATGTACATCGGCAATGGAGTAATCAACATTGTATAAAAGTACATCGGCAATGGAGTAATCTACATTGTATACAAGTACATGTACATCGACAATGGAGTAATCTACATTGTATACAAGTACATCGGCAATGGAGCAATCGACATTGTATACAAGTACATGTACATCGGCAATGGAGTAATCAACATTGTATACAAGTACATCGGCAATGGAGTAATCTACATTGTATACAAGTACATGTACATCGGCAATGGAGTAATCAACATTGTATACAACTAAAAAAAAACTAATACAAGTACATGTACATCGGCAATGGAGTAATCTACATTGTATACAAGTACATCGGCAATGGCGTAATCAACATTGTATACAAGTACATCGACAATGGAGTAATCTACATTGTATACAAGTACATGTACATCGGCAATGGAGTAATCTACATTGTATACAAGTACATCGGCAATGGCGTAATCAACATTGTATACAAGTACATCGACAATGGAGTAATCTACATTGTATACAAGTACATGTACATCGGCAATGGAGTAATCTACATTGTATACAAGTACATGTACATCGGCAATGGAGTAATCAACAGTGTATACAAGTACATGTACATCGGTAATGGAGTAATCGACATTGTATACAAGTACATGTACATCGGCAATGGAGTAATCAACATTGTATACAAGTACATGTACATCGGCAATGGCGTAATTAACATTGTATACAAGTACATGTACATCGGCAATGGAGTAATCAACATTGTATACAAGTACATGTACATCGGCAATGGAGCAATCAACATTGTATACAAGTACATGTACATCGGCAATGGCGTAATCAACATTGTATACAAGTACATGTACATCGGCAATGGCGTAATCTACATTGTATACAAGTACATCGGCAATGGAGCAATCAACATTGTATACAAGTACATGTACATCGGCAATGGAGTAATCAACAGTGTATACAAGTACATGTACAGCGGTAATGGAGTAATCGACATTGTATACAAGTACATGTACATCGGCAATGGAGTAATCAACATTGTATACAAGTACATGTACATCGGCAATGGCGTAATCAACATTGTATACAAATACATGTACATCGGCAATGGCGTAATCAACATTGTATACAAATACATGTACATCGGCAATGGAGTAATCAACATTGTATACAAGTACATGTACATCGGCAATGGAGCAATCAACATTGTATACAAGTACATGTACATCGGCAATGGCGTAATCAACATTGTATACAAGTACATCGGCAATGGAGTAATCAACATTGTATACAAGTACATGTACATCGGCAATGGCGTAATCTACATTGTATACAAGTACATCGGCAATGGAGTAATCTACATTGTATACAAATACATCGACAATGGAGTAATCTACATTGTATACAAGTACATCGACAATGGAGTAATCTACATTGTATACAAGTACATCGACAATGGAGTAATCTACATTGTATACAAGTACATCGGCAATGGAGTAATCTACATTGTATACAAATACATCGACAATGGAGTAATCTACATTGTATACAAGTACATAGGCAATGGAGTAATCTACATTGTATACAAGTACATGTACATAGGCAATGGCGTAATCAACATTGTATACAAGTACATCGGCAATGGAGTAATCAACATTGTATACAAGTACATCGGCAATGGAGTAATCAACATTGTATACAAGTACATCGGCAATGGAGTAATCAACATTGTATACAAGTACATGTACATCGGCAATGGAGTAATCTACATTGTATACAAGTACATGTACATAGGCAATGGCGTAATCAACATTGTATACAAGTACATGTATATCGGCAATGGAGTAATCTACATTGTATACAAGTACATGTACATAGGCAATGGCGTAATCAACATTGTATACAAGTACATCGGCAATGGAGTAATCTACATTGTATACAAGTACAAGTACATAGGCAATGGAGTAATCTACATTGTATACAAGTACATGTACATAGGCAATGGAGTAATCTACATTGTATACAAGTACATGTACATAGGCAATGGAGTAATCTACATTGTATACAAGTACATGTACATCGGCAATGGAGTAATCTACATTGTATACAAGTACATCGGCAATGGAGTAATCTACATTGTATACAAGTACATGTACATCGGCAATGGAGTAATCAACATTGTATACAAGTACATCGGCAATGGAGTAATCAACATTGTATACAAGTACATGTACAATCAATATTAATAATCATTTGCATGTTGCTGCCTCTAGCTAGTGAATTGTCTCATTGCACACGTGCAGTTACTCTTGTAATAGTTTTGGTCATGGTCGAGGGGATTGGTCACTCTTTATATAGAAATTGTTCAAAACAAAAGTACCTTGCTGTGCATGTACCTCCCCACAGCTAATGTACCCTCACATAGTCAATTACCATCTCCCCCACAGCTAATGTACCTTCCCCACAGCTAATGTACCTCCCCACAGCTAATTTACCCTCACATAGTCAATTACCATCTCCCCCACAACCAATGCACCGCCTCCACAACCAATGTACCTCCTCCACAACCAATGTACCTCCCCCACAACCAATGTACCTCCTCCCAAAACCTATGTACCTCCTCCACAACCAATGTACCTCCCCCACAACCAATGTACCTCCCCCACAGCCAATGTACCTCCTCCCAAAACCAATGTACTCCACCCAAATCAATTTACCTCCCCCACATTCAAAACCAATGTAGCTCATCCACAGTCAATGTACCTTGCCAACCGATGTACACACACACCCAAACAACATTTGAATTTAAATTAAAGTCTATTTAAATAAATCAATATAGTATAAAACTAAATATTATAATGTACAAGTATATACAACTGTATTGCCTGTACAATGTATGCACAACCAAACACTTGAAAACTCACATTTAATTCTCCCCCCAAAGTATTTGAATTAGTTTGTCAGGTGTAAATTACCCAAATGACCTTCGTGAAACTAAAATGTCACCCAAATACTGCCTTTTTCACCATATATGACAATAGGTGTGATGTAAGACATAAATAATTCCCAATCTAGCACAAGTGTTAATGGTAGCGGCTGGCCGCCTCCAAAGAAAATTAAACTACAAAATACAAATGTACACATAACAGTGTGTACAGTATATTGTTACATTGTAAATTTATGACAATTATAAAATTCAGTTGGCTTAATAATGTATCTGGTTTCGACTTTCGACTAAACGAAGCATTATATTCATACATTATATTGTGTACATGTACCTGCCATCGCCAACCATTCAAGGGCATTTAATATTAACTACACCATGCGGCACGTTGACAATGAGCACACTATCCTTATTAACAAACAAACCATAAAAAACTTTATACTTGTAATATACATTTTGTGTACATTTTATCACATAAATTTGCTTGTATTCAGTTTTGTACAGCCTTCACATATTGTCTTATACATGTACATTGTAAGTATGTACACATGTGTAATTATTATTAAATACATGTACACAACCTGGAAGGATTCTGGTTGGTTGAGGGAATAATCTGTATACAGTCAAACCTATGTTAGTGGTTACCACTATTAAGCAGCCAACCTGTATTGTGCAGTCAGTTTCCAGATATGTTGTTATATTATATATTTGCCCTTTTATTAAGCAGCCACCTGTGGTAAGCAGCCTCTTTTTGACATTCCCTTAGCTGGCTGCTTATCACAGGTTTGACTGTAATTTGTAAATTTAAATCTTTAAATTACCGTATTTAAATTATTACATTTAAACACCCCCTCCGCAATAAATGCCCCCCTCCATTTTGAAGCAAAACAAAATAATTCTCCCCTCAGTGCCCGCTGCTATCATAGTCTGTACTGCTAGAAACACAGCGGTCTGTGTCAATGTCAAGAGGTATGAAGAAGGGGGGGGGGCTTAAAGGAGTCCCAGACATACTTTGCATATAATTTGTCGCAAATTGCATCGCCCCCGGGGGTGTTTAAACGGGGGGTATACGGTATGCGTATTTCTAGGTGAATTGGTACATAACGATAAGACAAACGACAACATAACAGAACTCTCAACGTTATTATAACGCTGTATTAAATGTAGACATAACACTGTTTTGCATAATGACGTCATGAAAATTTAGTGACATAATTCCAATTTACGTTGGTTTGTGCCAAAATGAAGACAGCAACGTTATATTGTACATACAAAAATATTATTAAAATGAGCGCCATGTGGTAATGTGATAAAAAGGATCTTAATTACATTAAGTGGTGATTTCATTCATATACCGTGATACTTTATGAAACGTGTTATGGAATTTTGCTATTAAGCGTGCATTTTAAGTTTTATGTAAGATCCTATATATATACATGTACAGGTACGTCATTGTGATGTAATTACATGTACTTATAGTAGGAGACGTTTATTGTTATACCAGAGGGCCTGATACAGTCCTATACACGAGTGTGTTCTACACACCTGAAAACAGGGAGAGGTGACATACAATGTACATTTTAACTCAGGGAGAAGGGGTGGCTCAGGGAGGAGTGAGGTGGCTCAGGGAGAAGTGTGGTGGCTCAGGGAGGAGTGTGGTGGCTCAGGGAGGAGTGTGGTAGCTCAGGGAGGAGTGTGGTGGCTCAGGGAGGAGTCAGGTGGCCCAGGGAGGAGTGTGGTAGCTCATGGAGGAGTGTGGTGGCTCGGGAGGAGTGAGGTGGCTCAGGGAGAAGTGAGGGAGAAGTGATGTAGCTCAGGGAGGAGTGTGGTGGCTCAGGGAGGAGTAAGGTGGCCCAGGGAGAAGTGTGGTGGCTCAGGAAGGAGTGTGGTAGATCAGGGGGAATGTGGTGGCTCAGGGAGGAGTGTGGTAGCTCAGTAAGGAGTGTGGTGGCTCAGGGAGGAGTGTGGTAGCTCAGTAAGGAGTGTGGTAGCTCAGGGAGGAGTGTGGTGGCTCAGGGAGAAGTGAGGTAGCTCAGGGAGGAGTGTGGTGGCTCAGGGAGGAGTGTGGTGGCTAAGGGAGGAGTGTGGTAGCTCAGGGGGAATGTGGTGGCTCAGGGAGGAGTGTGGTGTCTCAGGGAGGAGTGAGGTGGCTCAGGGAGGAGTGTGGTAGCTCAGGGGGAATGTGGTGGCTCAGGGAGGAGTGTGGTGTCTCAGGGAGGAGTGTGATGGCTCAGGGAGGAGTGTGGTAGCTCAGTAAGGAGTGAGGTAGCTCAGGGAGGAGTGTGGTGGCTCAGGGAGAAGTGAGGTTGCTCAGGGAGGAGTGTCGTGGCTCAGGGAGGAGTGTGGTGGCTCAGGGAGAAGTGTGGTGGCTCAGGTAGAAGTGTGGTGGCTCAGGGAGAAGTGTGGTGGCTCAGGGAGGAGTGTCGTGGCTCAGGGAGGAGTGTGGTGGCTCAGGGAGAAATGTGGTGGCTCAGGGAGGAGTGTCATGGCTCAGGGAGGAGTGTGGTGGCTCAGGGAGAAATGTGGTGGCTCAGGGAGGAGTGTCATGGCTCAGGGAGGAGTGTGGTGGCTCAGGGAGAAGTGTGGTGGCTCAGGGAGGAGTGTCGTGGCTCAGGGAGGAGTGTGGTGGCTAAGGGAGAAGTGTGGTGGCTCAGGGAGAAGTGTGGTGGCTCAGGGAGGAGTGAGGTGGCTCAGGGAGAAGTGTGGTGGCTCAGGGAGGAGTGTGGTGGCTAAGGGAGGAGTGTGGTAGCTCAGGGGGAATGTGGTGGCTCAGGGAGGAGTGTGGTGTCTCAGGGAGGAGTGAGGTGGCTCAGGGAGAAGTGTGGTGGCTCAGGGAGAAGTGAGGTGGCTCAGGGAGAAGTGTGGTAGCTCAGGGAGATGTGAGATGGCTCAGGGAGAAGTGTGGTAGCTCAGGGAGATGTGAGATGGCTCAGGGAGGAGCGAGATAATTTAACTCAGGGAGAGGTGTGGTAGCCAAGAGAGGAGTGAGGTAGCTCAGGGAGTAGTGACCAAGATAATTCAGGAAGAAGTAAGGTACATGTAAGGGAGAAGTAAGGTACATGTAAGGGAGAAGTAAGGTACATGTAAGGGAGAAGTAAGGTACATGTAAGGGAGAAGTAAGGTACATGTAAGGGAGAAGTAAGGTACATGTAAGGGAGAAGTAAGGTACATGTAAGGGAGAGGTAAGGTACATGTAAGGGAGAAGTAAGGTACATGTAAGTGCGAAGGGAGGTACATGTAAGGGAGAAGTAAGGTACATGTAAGTGCGAAGGGAGGTACATGTAAGGGAGAAGTAAGGATGCTCATGGAGACTATTTCTAATTATCTCTCCAATCTCCCGATAATATTTATATTTATTTTAATTTATTTAATTTTTAATTTATACAAATTTATTTTAGCTCGATTGCGAAACAAGTTCTTATAACTTATATTAATCACTCTCGAGAACTCATTCCTGATGGAATCCATCGCCACGAGGGAGAGAGAAGAGGCAACGTGGAAATTAAATGCCTTGCCAAAGGGCACAATCGTAACAGCTCCAGCGGGGTTCGAACTCCGGACCTTTCGCACCTGAAGCGAACGCGCATCGCATCCACTGCGCTATCACGACGATAATATTTATAGATTATTATATGGCAAATTTCATATCAGACCTTCTAGTATCCACATGGATAAATTAAAGGGAGCTGTCAGATGCAAAACCTCTCCTATATCATTAACTGTTATTAGCTTATCAAGTTATCATATAATGTTATGAAAATACAGCTCAGTGTATGAGGTTTGAAGATTGGTCAGAATATATATATATATATATATATATATTCACAAAGTATAATATATCAGATAAAATGTTCATCAGTCATCACTGCTTGATATTATGCCAAATAGAACATTCTGATTAATATCAGAAACAAAAAGATAAAAAGGCACCAGACTGTTTATGATTTTTGAAGATCAAAGCTACATCATTAATTGTACTATCACTGGGGGTCTTTCATATCTACATGTATTTTATAAACACTTTTGGCAAGTTAAAGTACACCACTGACTACAATGTGTATATATATGTTTTGGAACTAGGCAAAATTATCTTGCCCTTCACCGCTGTAGGTTCAAATCCTACTGGGGGTGAAAAATTCTTTCAGCTGGCAGGCTTGTGGAAGCAGGGATCATTTTAGAGGGTGATGTGGGGTGAAAATACATTTCTCCCTAAAAAAAAAATTTTTATATTTTTTTTACAATTTTCATACCAAATTTTGGCCAGTAAGATACACTGACCCATTATAAAGCACTCCTTCTATTCAAAGGTTGTATTTAATGGTCATACTGTGCATTTTAACCATATTTTGTTGAAATTTATTAAATAACACCATTTTTAAGGACACGATCGCGAGTTTTCTCACTTCTCCCAAAAATTCTGAACTAGAATGAACCCTGCAGAAGGTTGGTGGTTCTATCGGGTTCCCGTCATGGTCAGTGCCTGAAATACTGCACAGAGGATCTTCCTCCACATATATCAATTGGATAAAAATATAAGATTAGCACAATTTAACAGGTTTCTTTAACCAACTGTGCAACCAACCATTATAATTTATTTGTAATGAAATTATCAAAATTCACCAAATTAAGTACAATGTATATCAAACCAAACATTCAAATTTTACCCTATTGAAACCTAAGCAAACCGTTAATATTAAGGGTACCGTTGGTCCTTCATTTAAATGTACAGTGCCATCGCGCAGGCAGGTCAAAATTGTACAAGTCTTACACACCAATAACAACTCCCATTATACTTCATGATGGACTCGAATGGTTTCTAGTTTCTACAGTCAAAGAGATGTCATGTATATGTAACAGTCAACCAGTGTCATTTTACCCGTACAACTGTAGCTGCAAAACCACAAACGCTTTGGGGTCGTGACACGTGGTTTTGGGTTCAAAACAAACTAATTTTTTTAAAAGAACATTTTGATAAAACATAGACTTGATGTCTATACATATAAAAAATATTACTTCATATCAAAGCATATTTAAAAATGACATATTGTCACTATCAGATTAATTATTCATAATTGAAAGATCTATCTATTCTATGCAACTTGTGCACAATACCAACCTGCGCAGTGTAAGGTGGACTAGCCAGATCAATTCTATCATCTAGCAGTTTGTCCCTTATCACAAGTGTCAGCTGTAACTTTGGGTAAGTGAGAAGATCACCAACTTGCACTTGTTCTGTGCTTGTTTCAGCATCCAGACCACACCCAGGGCTCGGTGATGGTGGCGGGACATCCGTCAGTAAATTGTCTAAAGTAGGCCTTACTGGAGTGTGTCTGGGAATACATTTATCTTCTTGTTCTAACGTAAGATAAACTGCCGTCCCACCCTTTTCTTTCAACGTTTGGACAGCATTGAGAAGTCTCTGTCTGTCTTCCACACATTCTACACCAATGGCATCCAAATCAGGCTCTCCCACTTGTTTACAAATTTCCAAATCATCATAGCCATTGTCAAGAAATTGCTGCGTATATTTCGCTAAATCCAAGGATTTTAGCCAATTTTCTACTATATTGTCACTCATGATAATCCAGTCGAAACGCGAATGAAAAATAAAATATATCCAAAACCACTGTACAAATCCATCAAGTTGTTTTCTAACCACACTCTAACACACAACTGATATTGAAATGTATGGGATTTCCTGATGTGCAGTCATGCGCACGCACTGTTTATATCGTTTTGTGACGTTTTACAGGAAAACACCTGTGATAAAAATAGAACATTCCGTATCACGGCGAACAGCCTGACACGGCTTACCGAGACAATACTTGTTCAGAGATTCATTTTCCAATAAATAATCAATGTTTCGACCTATACTGCCATTCATTCTCGCGAGTGTTACATGCAAGTATCCCGCCCGGCGTGACAGACGGTTGGGTTTGAGAACTATTTGGAGATTTAGACAGCAAATATGGGTAGGCTACTCGACCATCTATGTGGCACTCCCAACAGTAACACTCAATGATGAAGGTTGTAAAACAACAAATAAATTGCCTATTAAATACATAGTAAAAAGTAAAAACATACATTCTGTTCATTTATATTTCCAATCTTTCATTTCTTCTGATACCACATCCACTGTGAAGAGGTATCAAACTGGAAAACAGCAAAAGTATCCAAAAGTAATGCTTTGCATAGTCAGGGCTCAACTTTGAATAATACTGTTTAACACATAATTTCTCAAAAATATACAAAATCTATACATCGCCCATCAAGAAAATGCATTTTTACCTCAAAAAAGAAATATATTGGTCATTGGGACTACCTCGGATGCACTTTTGCCTATTTACGTATATATATACAACCTGAATATCAATTATTCTCTCAATGTAGAAGACCTCTATGAGCTATAGCTGTCGGTTCTAATCTTTTGCATACATGTATGTAAATTGTACATTTGTATATGTTATATCATTGTTTGAAATAAACTATGTTTAAACTAAATGCTGAATATAAAATCAAATCTGATTTAGATCTACTGTCGGCATAATATTTGTATAACTGGGAGACACTAAAATCAGGGACAGTGGTTTAAGATCTCATTAAGTGAGACCGCTAAAAAGAACTACATGTCTGTTTCATTAATTGATTTTAACTTCAACCACTTATTGGGTTTACCCGTTGATAGGCAGAGCCTATAATATTTCATATTAGATGCCCATTTAAAATGTTGTATTACTTAGGTATGCATTTTAGCCTATTTTTTGGACGTTATTTGCCTACCACAATACTGTCTACCACCCAGGTTATTTGCCTACCACAATACTGTCTACCACCCAGGTTATTTGCCTACCACAATACTGTCTGCAACCCAGGTTATTTGCCTACCACAATACTGTCTACCACCCAGGTTATTTGCCTACCACAATACTGTCTGCAACCCAGGTTATTTGCCTACCACAATACTGTCTACCACCCAGGTTATTTGCCTACCACAATACTGTCTGCCACCCAGGTTATTTGCCTACCACAATACTGTCTGCCACCCAGGTTATTTGCCTACCACAATACTGTCTGCCACCCAGGTTATTTGCCTACCACAATACTGTCTGCCACCCAGGTTATTTGCCTACCACAATACTGTCTGCCACCCAGGTTATTTGCCTACCACAATACTGTCTGCCACCCAGGTTATTTGCCTACCACAATACTGTCTGCCACCCAGGTTATTTGCCTACCACAATACTGTCTGCAACCCAGGTTATTTGCCTACCACAATACTGTCTACCACCCAGGTTATTTGCCTACCACAATACTGTCTACCACCCAGGTTATTTGCCTACCACAATACTGTCTGCCACCCAGGTTATTTGCCTACCACAATACTGTCTGCAACCCAGGTTATTTGCCTACCACAATACTGTCTACCACCCAGGTTATTTGCCTACCACAATACTGTCTGCAACCCAGGTTATTTGCCTACCACAATACTGTCTGCCACCCAGGTTATTTGCCTACCACAATACTGTCTGCCCACCCAGGTTATTTGCCTACCACAATACTGTCTGCCACCCAGGTTATTTGCCTACCACAATACTGTCTGCCACCCAGGTTATTTGCCTACCACAATACTGTCTGCCACCCAGGTTATTTGCCTACCACAATACTGTCTGCCACCCAGGTTATTTGCCTACCACAATACTGTCTGCCACCCAGGTTATTTGCCTACCACAATACTGTCTGCCACCCAGGTTATTTGCCTACCACAATACTGTCTGCAACCCAGGTTATTTGCCTACCACAATACTGTCTGCCACCCAGGTTATTTGCCTACCACAATACTGTCTGCCACCCAGGTTATTTGCCTACCACAATACTGTCTGCCACCCAGGTTATTTGCCTACCACAATACTGTCTGCCACCCAGGTTATTTGCCTACCACAATACTGTCTGCCACCCAGGTTATTTGCCTACCACAATACTGTCTGCCACCCAGGTTATTTGCCTACCACAATACTGTCTGCCACCCAGGTTATTTGCCTACCACAATACTGTCTACCACCCAGGTTATTTGCCTACCACAATACTGTCTGCCACCCAGGTTATTTGCCTACCACAATACTGTCTGCCACCCAGGTTATTTGCCTACCACAATACTGTCTAGCACCCAGGTTATTTGCCTACCACAATACTGTCTGCCACCAAGGTTATTTGCCTACCACAATACTGTCTGCCACCCAGGTTATTTGCCTACCACAATACTGTCTGCCACCCAGGTTATTTGCCTACCACAATACTGTCTGCCACCCAGGTTATTTGCCTACCACAATACTGTCTGCCACCCAGGTTATTTGCCTACCACAATACTGTCTGCCACCCAGGTTATTTGCCTACCACAATACTGTCTGCCACCCAGGTTATTTGCCTACCACAATACTGTCTACCACCCAGGTTATTTGCCTACCACAATACTGTCTACCACCCAGGTTATTTGCCTACCACAATACTGTCTACCACCCAGGTTATTTGCCTACCACAATACTGTCTACCACCCAGGTTATTTGCCTACCACAATACTGTCTGCCACCCAGGTTATTTGCCTACCACAATACTGTCTGCCACCCAGGTTATTTGCCTACCACAATACTGTCTGCCACCCAGGTTATTTGCCTACCACAATACTGTCTGCCACCCAGGTTATTTGCCTACCACAATACTGTCTGCCACCCAGGTTATTTGCCTACCACAATACTGTCTGCCACCCAGGTTATTTGCCTACCACAATACTGTCTGCCACCCAGGTTATTTGCCTACCACAATACTGTCTGCCACCCAGGTTATTTGCCTACCACAATACTGTCTGCAACCCAGGTTATTTGCCTACCACAATACTGTCTAGCACCCAGGTTATTTGCCTACCACAATACTGTCTGCCACCAAGGTTATTTGCCCACCACAATACTGTCTGCCACCAAGGTTATTTGCCTACCACAATACTGTCTGCCACCAAGGTTATTTGCCCACCACAATACTGTCTGCCACCCAGGTTATTTGCCTACCACAATACTGTCTGCCACCCAGGTTATTTGCCTACCACAATACTGTCTGCCACCCAGGTTATTTGCCTACCACAATACTGTCTGCCACCCAGGTTATTTGCCTACCACAATACTGTCTACCACCCAGGTTATTTGCCTACCACAATACTGTCTACCACCCAGGTTATTTGCCTACCACAATACTGTCTACCGCCCAGGTTATTTGCCTACCACAATACTGTCTACCACCCAGGTTATTTGCCTACCACAATACTGTCTGCCACCCAGGTTATTTGCCTACCACAATACTGTCTGCCACCCAGGTTATTTGCCTACCACACTACTGTCTGCCACCCAGGTTATTTGCCTACCACACTACTGTCTGCCACCCAGGTTATTTGCCTACCACAATACTGTCTGCCACCCAGGTTATTTGCCTACCACAATACTGTCTGCCACCCAGGTTATTTGCCTACCACAATACTGTCTGCCACCCAGGTTATTTGCCTACCACAATACTGTCTACCACCCAGGTTATTTGCCTACCACAATACTGTCTACCACCCAGGTTATTTGCCTACCACAATACTGTCTGCAACCCAGGTTATTTGCCTACCACAATACTGTCTGCAACCCAGGTTATTTGCCTACCACAATACTGTCTGCCACCCAGGTTATTTGCCTACCACAATACTGTCTGCCACCCAGGTTATTTGCCTACCACAATACTGTCTGCCACCCAGGTTATTTGCCTACCACAATACTGTCTGCCACCCAGGTTATTTGCCTACCACAATACTGTCTGCCACCCAGGTTATTTGCCTACCACAATACTGTCTACCACCCAGGTTATTTGCCTACCACAATACTGTCTGCAACCCAGGTTATTTGCCTACCACAATACTGTCTGCAACCCAGGTTATTTGCCTACCACAATACTGTCTGCCACCCAGGTTATTTGCCTACCACAATACTGTCTGCAACCCAGGTTATTTGCCTACCACAATACTGTCTGCAACCCAGGTTATTTGCCTACCACAATACTGTCTGCCACCCAGGTTATTTGCCTACCACAATACTGTCTGCAACCCAGGTTATTTGCCTACCACAATACTGTCTGCAACCCAGGTTATTTGCCTACCACAATACTGTCTACCACCCAGGTTATTTGCCTACCACAATACTGTCTGCAACCCAGGTTATTTGCCTACCACAATACTGTCTGCCACCCAGGTTATTTGCCTACCACAATACTGTCTACCACCCAGGTTATTTGCCTACCACAATACTGTCTACCACCCAGGTTATTTGCCTACCACAATACTGTCTACCACCCAGGTTATTTGCCTAACACACTACTGTCTACCACCCAGGTTATTTGCCTACCACAATACTGTCTACCACCCAGGTTATTTGCCTAACACACTACTGTCTGCCACCCAGGTTATTTGCCTACCACAATACTGTCTACCACCCAGGTTATTTGCCTACCACAATACTGTCTGCCACCCAGGTTATTTGCCTACCACAATACTGTCTGCCACCCAGGTTATTTGCCTACCACAATACTGTCTGCCACCCAGGTTATTTGCCTACCACAATACTGTCTGCAACCCATGTTGATACGCTGTGTTTTCCCGTATGATATCACGTTTTCTGGTTTGATATAATGTTTTATGGTGTGATACGGATCGTGCCCGTATTTAACCAGTTCCTGAGAAAATAACGCATGCGTACCCAGTGCTAGTTTGTTACTCCTGTGTAACCTGTTTCTAAATATAAGTCTATGTTTATGTTGTTATTGTTGTTGTTGTTGTAGCGTCTCTGTGTGTCAAATTTAACATACAACAGATGTTTGTAGTTTCTAGTAATATTTCAATCGTTTTTATCCATCTAATTCATATAAAATTACTAATAGGTTAGTACGTGGCTAATTTACCATTACATGTTCAAATTCATATCAAAGTAATACATGTTTGGCTGTATATATATACAGTCAAACCTGCCTTAAGCAGCCCGCCAAGGGAGTCAGAGAAAGTGGCTGCTTAATGTAGGTGACCACTAACACAGGTTTGACTGTACGCAAATAGGCGAATGTAATCCTGATAACTAATATAGTTCAGTTTTTTTCTTTTTGGTAAAAACATTTTCATGACAGGCAGTGTATAGTTTTTGTGTTTTTTGAGAAATTATGTGACCTAAGAAGACTTCAGACTAATTGATGTGGAGAAAAGATGTGATATAAGAAGGCAGGCAATGTAAACTGAAGATGTGGTATTTGGCGGAGGAATAGTGTGTAAACACAGTGACGTCATTCACAGGTGACCCGGTGCCAGTGATGACTAATACATGTGTGATATGTTTGCTGATTTGAATACCTCTTCACAGTAGTTTATACAACTTTATTTTAGCTCGATTGTGAAACAAGTTATTACAACTTATATTTATCACTCTCGAGACCTCATTCCTGATGGAATCCATCGCCACGAGGGAGAGAGAAGAGGCAATGTGGAATTTAAATGCCTTGCCTAAGGGCACAATCGTAACGGCTCCAGCGGGGCTCGAACTCCAGACCTTTCGCACCTGATGCGAACGCGCATCCACTGCGCTATCACGACTGCCTGGTTCTTCACAGTAGATATGGTAACTAGAAATGACGGATTGGAAATATAAATGAACAGACTGTATGTTTTTACTTTTTACTATGTATTTAATAGGCAATTTATTTGTTTACAACCTGTAACAGTGTGAAATATCTACAAAGTAATGAGTTACTCCCCCTTGACTGAAATTGACACATTTGTATTTAGTCTATATTTAGATTCACATATATGCTTTCGGTTTGCTGTCGGTGAACGGTTCTCCAGACATTGGAGGAAGCTACATACAAGATATGGCGGGTCAGTAGTCCAGTGGTTAACACGTTGGACTGCTTCAGTAGCCCAGTGGTTAACACGTTGGATGGCTAATCCAGTCATCGCAGGTTCGATCACCCTACTGACCCTAATAATATTAATGTTTAGTCTTTCAGATGAGACTTAAAACCGTGGTCTCGTGTCGGTGCTAAACAATGTGCACGTAAAAGAACCAGAGGAGACTCTGGAATGGGTCTCTGTCTGTAACACTGCACTATCCTCCACAAATCTAAAATGACTAATCTCTTCAGGAGGTGTCGCCCATATGGGCAACCGGTAGCGACGATAAATAAACGTAACACGCACGCACACACATATGATCACGTGACCACAATCAGTTGATTGTCGGCCATATTTCATCACTGAAGCAACATATGTTTTTTGAACACAAATGTTTTATATTTTTAAAGGGTAAATTTATATAGTTTCAAATTGCATTATTTCACAGGGATACAATACAGAAACTTGTGTGTGGTCATTCTATATTTGCAATGGTTTTCTTGTAGAGGTCAAGATAACAGCATTCTTTTGCCTGCTTCTAATATTTCTAAGATTAAACTACTAAGTAATAACATGACAATCACATATGCATTCTTATGTTGTTGTTTTTTCATTTTGCGGCCCCTAGCGGGTAACCCCTTTTATTTCCAGTTATAAAATATAATGTACAACATAGATACAAGTGATATGGCTATAATATTCAGTAGCGTATTTAGGGGGGGCATTGGGCCATGCCCCCCCCCCTCAGGGCCAGGCAAGACCAATACTACATAATACAACTACTTCTTACGGCGTCTAAAATAGCCGCAGATTGCATCTCGGGCAATTGAAACTCACAAATTTCCCAAATTTTCTGACCCCTCCCAATATGGTTGGACAGGGATATGATGGAGCCGCAGCAATGTCGGGACATAAAAATGGTGTTCAGAAGCACGTGCGGGGGCAATGCCCGTCTGCTAGTTACACACATTGCGTATCGCATTCGCTAAATCTATGTCTAATGAAGGCAGGGGAGGTACCAGAAATTCGTAAGGCAGTGACGCTTATGCATGAAATTGCTGTGTTTTTCTGTGACTCTAATAAGAGAGTATTGAATCTTGAAGCAGCTATCCAGGAGGAGTGTAGTGAGACCGCCCATTCACGTCTGAAGCTCCACTGTACCACCAGATGGGTGGAGCGCCAGGAAGCCGTGCGGATCTTCAAAGAGCTGTTACCGGCTATCAAAGTGTCCCTACAGAACATAAGCCTATGGCCCCGTGCTGATTGCGTCGGTAAGGCGCTAATATTCTCTTCAGCAATAGACAATGGCACCTTCTTGGTTGCCCTAGAGGTACTCCTCTCGGTGCTGGATATTACGAAGCCACTATCGGTGAAGCCTCAGCTCAAGACATTCACCATGCAGTGGACAGTGTCCAGGACTGTGCCAAAGTCCTGCAACAGATGAGATCGGACGACCAAGTCTTCGGGGACATTTTCGGACGTGCACAAGGATTGTTTGGTGAAGGGATAACCGTGCCCAGAATGACCGGCAGGCAGACGCAGAGGTCCAATCATCCGGCCGACACGCCAGAAGTTTATTACAGACGTTCGATTTTCATCCCGTATCTCGACGTCTGCATAAGCCAGCTCGATGAGCGATTCAGATTGCACGGTGCCAAAGCCTATGTGCTCAGTTTGCTACTCCCAGCATACTGCAATGATTACGCCTCAGGCGACCTCCTCGAAGCCGCCTAGTTATACCACCCATTCCTTCCAAGAGCAATAGAGTGTCTGAACGCGGAAGTATTGCGTTGGAAGGCGTACTGGGCCCGACAGGTGACCACCCGTGATTCCATCGAGATTCCGAAGAGTCGTGAATGCCGTGGCGGTTGCGGCGACTCTCGGGACTTATCCCATCATCGAGACTGCTGCGAATTTTCGAAACTCTACCGGTGACCACCGCAACAGGTGAACGCTCATTCAGTGCTCTGAAATTGATAAAATCATATCTGCGGTCCACCATGCACGAATAGAGACTGAATGGCCTAGCCCATCTTTATATCAACAAGGACATTTCACTAATTCATAGTGACGTTATTGATGAATTCGGCCGAACCAACCGTCGATTAGTTTTCAAGTGATTTTTAACGCGGTTAAAACAATGTGATCTTTCTCAGGTGAATCACTTATACGAATTGTGAAATTAACCACGCATACTCATGATACTCTCCATTCAGGTACTAACTATACATACTATGTAGTAATAGTAAAATAATTATGCATTTTTTCACGAAAATATAAAGTTGATCAGGAATATAAAGAGCGACTTAGTATAAGTATATATAATTATAGGACTTGTTCTCAATTGCGCATGAACGTTCAAGGATAAGGGGATATTGCTATTTGTGAGCTTGTATTGTGTCCTGATTATTTGATTTTCCATTTTTGTTGTGAAATGTCATGACATTTTTCGAGTATGATTCTGATTCGGAAACACCTCCAGATCGCTTCTCCGGTAATCTAGTTTCCAAAATGTTCAGTGGGGAAGAACCCCCCTAACCCCCCTCTATACCTCGCGCGGCTACGCCGCACTCGGTCGTCCGGCTACGACGGACATTCGGTCAGTATGGCCCCCCAAAATAAAATCCTGGCTACGCCACTGGGCTATATATAATACAATTGACACGAATAGTTATGCATTCACATATTTGATGCAAGGTCATTTCTTGTCTATGCTATGCATATTCGCATTTTATGTGTATAATAATTGTTTTGTTTCGGAGAGTGATGTTGAAATGGTGAAATGAGAGAACTAAAATGGGGTGTTGATCGTTTCCATCTGAAGGATCCATTCTTGTTTTATACGCATGTATTAAGCTATAGTGTATTACACTGAATGTTCAATTGTTTGATGCGATATTCATGTTATTGAATATGTTGATAACTATTTAACATGACGGTGTCTATTGAATATGTCAATTTCAATTTACTATGTTGATGCCTGTTGGATATCACGCTATGAGAAGAAAAAAGAAGGGTCTCCCGCTGGAATTGAAAAACTATCGGCCGGTCTCAAAATGGATCGAGTCTTATCTCACGAACAGAACAATGAAAGTCATGGTCGAACAGTCAGCATCGGAAACAGCCATTGAGGTTCGGTGTTCTACATGGTCCGTGTGCTGGACCGGTGATCTTTACCCTGTACATATCAGCCCTGAATCGCGTGGTGCAGACATATCCAGCCGATCTGTATGGATATGCAGACGATCACAAGATTGCATTCAAAATTCGAAACAGGCAATTCTCCAAACTAGGCAGTTGTTCTACAACAACTTGACATTTGCCTCAATGAAATAATAACATGGATGACAACTTTCAAACTGAAGATGAATAACTGTAAAGCTGAAGTAATCATTTATGGAACTAGGCAACACTTATCAAAATTAAACATTTCTAGTGTCAACGTTGGCGGTTGTGACGTAAAATGCGTTGATCATGTCAGAGATCTGGGTGTTCACATGACCAGTACACTCAACCCTCACATCCAAAACAAGTGCCAGATAGCAGGTGTGCAGTTACGAAATCGTAAAGCTATACGTAAACATCTAACAAAAAAGTCTACTGAATCATTAATGCACGGATCATTCGCACATCAACTTCTGCAACGGTCTGTTTACCGACATTCCAGTCTACCAAGTCGACAAACTACAGCGAGTCCAAAACAAAATCATGCCGCTAGAGTAGTCCTTAATGCCTCGTTTGAACAACCAAGCAACTTCTGAAAGAACTCCACTGGCTTCCAGTTAAAGCCAGAATCATTTTCGAAGTTCTAGTGATGGTATTCCGTGTCAATAATGGAACAGCTCCAGTATATCTGGGAGAAATGTTTGTACCCATTCGAGGAAGGTACAGACTAAGATCACAAAGTGACACTAACTTTAACATCCCAAGACGACGAACAAAATTAGCCGATAGATCTATGACCGTCGTTGGACCCAAATTGTGGAACGATCTACCTAGTTATCTGAAAAACATTGAGTCGGGGGCCAGTTTCCGATCAAAACTGAAAACCCATCTGTATAGGCAATGTTATGAACGATAAGTGTTATGCTCTTTGTACAAAAATAACACATGTGATGATATAAAACAGTTTAAATACAATATTTGTGTTCAATAAGATCAAAGATCGACTTTATAAGTATTGGATTGACGAGTACAGTGTTGTAAGGACATTCTCTTGGGTTCGAGCTCTGTCGTGTGGTATAATTTGTTAACATACATTTACTGTAAAAATATTGGTGCAATTACAATTCAAACTCAACATCTAAATAGTGTAAATAGGATTAATCATTAAATTAATAAAAATAATTTCATATTACATGTATATATTTTCCAAATTTTCCAAAATTTGTTATAATTATGATAAAACGTATATTCCACACCAGCTTGCACAATTCTTTGGTTTAAACATATTTATTCATTCATAATGTACAGTACATAGTTATTGTATACAGAATGAAAATGGATTTAATCGAAAGCGTAAAGCTTATTGAGATTATCTCCATTACATATATAAATGTGTGCACTATAGGCGACTAAGACGTAAACGTATTATGTAGTAATACCAAAATATATAATAAGTGTATGAAATTAAAGCTACATATTAAACGAGGAATGGCAGTGGTAGAAAGCGATGAAATAACACAAACAGTTTCCATGGTGTATCACTATGCAAGCGCGTCAGTCCCTGTTTACATACATATTGTTAGAAACGTTTAGACTTTTCTATGAATCTATGGACAGCTGAAAATATTATTTCATTACACAATTCTTTGACTGTTGGTTACAACTATGATTGTTTGGTTTTGAATTTAGAGCCTCGCGGACAGATATATAAATAAATACATAGTAGTTCACATGGAAATTCATCTTGTATGTATTAGACATGTTACATCTTTACATCAAATACTCTCATTTTCATTCTTTTAACAAATACACCTGTCTATATGTGTACATGTCTGTCACTAGCTGAAAACAGAGTCAATGTAGTCATTTCTTGGTTCATATTTTCTTGCCGCTTCGAGCAACTTTTCAATCCACTGTTTTAATGTTTCTGCAACAGACATCCCCGTGCCCTCTCTTTCCAAAGCAGCATAATATGCTTCATCATCGGCCTTTTCTTTCTCTCCAAGGATTCTGTAGTGATTACCGATCAAGTAGTGATTCTGCATATGTTCTAACACAGTCAATGCTTCAATGCTTCGGACGGCTTATTATCATGCTTAAGAAGCTGTGCACGATAGTGAAAGTACAAATCATCAACAGTGAGACTCACTACTCCACATTGCCCAACAACAGCTTTCAAAACGTCATCCAGCAGATGGTCATCTGCTTTAGTGAATATAACATGTTCTTTAAACAGAACAAATGGATCGTCCCAGTCGTCAGTTAGAGATGGTTCCTCCTTTAATGATGAGTATAGTTTAAAGTCATGTTCAAGACCGCCCATTGTAATGGTTTTATCGGTCCGCTGTCTTTCATTCACATTCTTTGAAAGTTTTTCAAATACACTCTCTGCATGGTCCTTTAGATTTAATTTCGTAAAACTCTGCCAAAGTCCAAACAGATTTATCAGGTCATGATGGTCATTTCGATTAATCAATGGTCTTATGCTATGCACCCGTTCTTCGTCATCGTCTTCAACTGTCGGGATGGCTTCCAATTGCTTCTCTAAACTCGTGTTCAATCTTCCAATCTCGGTAATCGGTTTCTCATCAAACTGTTTTATTCCCTCCCTTCTATGCAGACACTCCTCTATATCCCGACATTCTGTGTCCATCTGGTGTACGTCAGTTGTTGATTTAATGGTACTATATTCTGTCTCAGACAACTCTGTTTTTTCGTTTACAGATACACACAGACCTGACGACCTATCTTCTATGTTGCCATCATCTCCGCCACTTCCATCACACTGCAATTGTACATGAGCGCTTTCTTGGAGACGACCTGAATCTTCATATGCATCAACATATATTGGTTCCTCTACTATTGCTGACTTAGATTCTTCAAGATTATCTGTTGGTTCAACATTTCGATTGCACCCGATCACCGGATCACATTTGATAGTACTCAATAGTTTGCCAGCCTCAGAGTAACAATCACGAGCCATGAAATAATTCACCAGCTCCAAAATAACCGTAGGGTTAGAATCGCTCAGCAGTATGGCTTTCTCTAATAGTATTTGTGACCTTGAAATCATACCTTCACTAACACTAATAGATTGCTTAGCTTCAAATATGGACAATGTCCGTGCAAATATTGCAAGAAAAGTCTCTCGATGATTTTCTAACAATGTACATCTTGTTTTTGACATTGTCGTCTCGGTGTCTTCAACTTAAGTTCAGCCAATGAAAACGATATTCTCCATTCATAATCTTCCACTCGGCTTCCTTTTTGTCCTTTGGGTACAACAAGACACCCACTTGCTAATATCTCCTGCTTCACTTGCGGACTAGGCCATCCGCTGACTGGTTGGCGATTTCGCCAATCATTAGCAATTTCCGGCCAATCGGGATATGGAAGCGCAAACACTAAGTCTGTATTCAACTGAACGTCTAGATATATATTTGTAAAAGTTGAACTTGCTGCAGGACCCTGTGCCAAGACGTCATCATACACGAGTGAGTCTGTACCCCATTCGTCATCCAGACCTGCCCGAAAGACATCAGCCAACACAGGCTACATGTCATTCCAGTATTGGGTTCTGGATTGTGTAGTTTCTAGGCTACTCACCTAACGATGCGACAATGAAGTCTGTATAGGAAGTTCAGTTTTTCTGCATTTTCGCAACATCACATAACCAGGATACGTGTCACCCCACGTCTCAACATTGAGATAAAACGTATACGATTCGACAGTACTGTTTTCTTTTGAAATGTCTTTGCATTGTTTATGAAGCGTATCAACATATACGCCGTCAGTGTTCTCTATATTAGAGTCATCTTTATCGAATTCACATTCCCTTCGAACGTCCTTACAAATGGAAACAATATCGAAATCTCTGGCATCTAAAAAGTCTTTAGTGTTGAGATAAAATCCTTGTGCTGCACTTCCTGCCAGATACAAAGATGTTTCTCCAAAATCGCGAATTTCTGGATCGGTGTCGGCAATAATAGTATCTGATATTTTCAAAAGGAAGTGTTTCAGCTCAAGACCATAGTAAAGCATGAACACTACAGTTGACATTGGTACATTTGATACTGGGTCCACTGATGTGTCTGTTAACAGCCACTTGATTGTTTCCTCGTCCATTTTAATTGTAAACGTTTCCTAATAATCTGAAATATAGTACCTGTATATATTAAAACAGAAATTGAAATAAAACTGACACGTTGTCATGTTCGAATTCGATATAGTTTTGCAGTTGTATGTTGTGTAGTCAAACGAATCAATAGTGAGGTATTTGTTTTTAATGTTGTGCTCGCTAACGCTGTTTACAGAAAATGTGTTGACCTAGTTTCTTCATATGGCAGGCGGGGGCAGTGTTGACCTAGTTTCCTTCTGTCACGCAAATATGACAGGCTGGTCCAGTGTTGACATAGTTTCATCAAGGATGTCAGTATGGACCATCAAAGATGTGGGTATGAACCAGACTGACATATTTATGCCACACCCTAGTATCATAGATCAGCAATTACCCAGACTGACATATGTACATGACACTGGCCCATATGGACATCTTTGACGAAACTAGGTCAGAACAGCCCCGGTCTGCCATATTTGAGGAAACTGGCCCAGTCTAGCATTTTTGTAAACAACGTATTAAAGTGACCCGGACAGTCACTTTATTCTACTTTGGGGGCATATTTCCATACTGATTAATTATTCACTAAGATTTATTATTGACATTGTAATAAATTTAGACTATGACTATCCAGGAATGTATGTATGTTGCATTGATGTCAAACCACATACGGGGACCTAGACATGTTTCCTGGGCATGCTTAGCCGACCATAGCGGTTAACCAGTACTACATACGTGGCCTGACTGAGTATCGAACCCGGATCGTTCGATTCCAAATCCGATGCTCTACCATTGGACCACGGACGCCACACAATTGGCAAGATTATTCAGACACATGTCGGATTCACCTCTTTGAACTTGCCCTGCCCTGCCATATCTTAGACATTTTTGTCACAGATGCTAAAAGATGAAACAATATCCAACATTGAATGTTTGTGGGTATGTCTAAAGTTGCTACTTTTCACTGAATCTAGCTTTCATATTTTACTTTTGAACTATAAATAGGTTACTGATCCATCAGAAGTCATGACACGACTTTTACTCAATATTTGCAGTTTCAGTAGAACGTAGGGTTCATATTGCTATGTGGCGTATAAATATGGGAATATAACTGGTTTCTGTTTGTGTATACATATCTCAGTAAAGTGTTAAATTCCATAGATCAATCTTTCTATCTAAGATTTAAGAGAATTTAGATATTTCTGCCAAGGCTGAACATCACTGGTGTATTTGATGGCTACATATTATAGAAACATATCGTATATCACTGTAAGATGTTTGTGTCGACATTTCTGAGAACAATAGTTACACAGTACTTAAATCTCTAACATTTCTTAAGTCACTCATACAGTTAGCAAGATTAAACACACTAACACGAATAGCCAAATTGTGCTTACCGCTTAACCCTTACACCGAACACATTGTTCTGTTTTAGACGTTACTTATTTCGTAATCTATTGAAAGTGGGTTCACAGCAGTGTTTAGTTTTTCCCCAGTCAACTACCCCCCCATTATTAAGTTTCGTGAACAATTTAGTTTATACACATTTATTTTAGCTCGATTGTGAAATCAGTTCTTTCAACATATATTAATCACTCTCGAGACCTCATTCCTGATGGAATCCATCGCCATGAAGGAGAGATAAGAGACAATGTGGAATTTAAATGCATTGGCTAAGGGCACAATTCTAACGGCTCCAGCGTTCATTCATGATAAATGTATTATGTACATACCTACCTAAACTCTAGTGTAATAATATGTTATTGCATTCATTCTATATAAACAATGTACAGAACAAAACAAAGGAACACAAGTGTATAATTATGCATAGTATATACGATTTATGTCATTGTTGTGCACAAGAATTGTCAATAAATGTTGAAGCAAATGGGTTGGGCCACAAGGTTTAACAACATCAGTTACGGCCGTCCCCAAAATACTAGATTGTAACATGTAACAAACAAAGTGACTATATATATATATAATATAATAATATATGAGTTGTGCAAATACTAAAATTGATGATTACTAATATAAAAGGAAAATGAAGACAACATATCTTGTATTTCAGTTTGTTAAATAATGGTCTGTTATTGACATAGTGGCCTCGGATTGGTTGAAAAGGTGCAAGAAATCCCTTAACATGCTGAAGAGTTACTGATACATCCACTGATTTGCTGAGTAGGTCGCCAATTTTGTGAAAGTAATTTCAAAACATTAAAGTACAACATACGAGCTGCATTTTGGAATGTGTCAGTGCAACATTCATATTGATCACATTACCTTCAGAATAGGGGGTGAGTGCCATTAGTGGGACATTAAAAAAAACAGCAAGTGGTTAACCCTATTACAATTTGCCATTTTCTTGTGGCTCAAATGTAAGTCTATTGAAAAATACATTCTACATATAATGAAGATTTCAATAGCGGTGTCTGACCTAAATACATGTGATTTTGTAACCTGTTTTCACGACCCGGACGAAACATGTTGGATCTTGATTCCGATATATTTATATCGGGCATACGGTCGTACATTCTCGGGTTTCATTAATTAGATTAAAGGTTGGATGAGTATGTCATCATCTTAATAGAATACCTATGCCACAAATATGTCAGTGAGAGAATTGGAATTTAGAAATACATCATTAGATTGAAACTTATACATTTGTATAATAACTGACATTAAATTCTAGAATCTTACATTCCATACGTATTAAATAAACATTATCAAACATACAGTAAATTGATATTCTTAAATTATTACAAACAAATGGGGAATGTTAATCCAAGGAAGACAACCTCTGCAGAGCGTTATTAATTATACTTTTAACACGTTTTCGTTTTTCATATAGTAATTTTAATCACTGGAACAAGAGGCATGTATGCACATGATCGTGTAGTTAGTTTTAACAGAAACCCGAGAACACGTATTGCATTTATGTTGAGCATATATGTCCATAACGCATATGAACAGTTTATCCGACTTATTCACTAGTAATGTGGATTTATTGCAAGGGGAGATCACTTCACCGATCATGTTCAGTCTGTTCTCGAATGATATTGAGTTATGGTTTTAATGCTGGAATATCGATCGAACACATATCTATTTATCTTTTACTGTTCGCCGATGACGCTGCGATATTTTCAGATACAAGTGAAGGTCTACAAGAATCCTTAAATAATCGTGCAGAATATTGCGCTAAATGGAATATAACAGTTAATACTGATAAAACCAAAATTATTGTTTTTTGGAAAGGGTGGAGTCTTAAGTAAGCAATATAATTGGACATATGAAGGTAAACATATAAAGATAGTTAGCAGTTTTAATTACCTTGGTGTAGTTTTGTCTAGTGGCGGATCTTCATACCCGCAACTAATACACTTTCAGGTAAAGCTCTACGGGCTATGCACTCAATATATGTTATGACTACGGGGCTTCAAATACCAATACATATAATGTTTAATCTATTCGATACGTACGCACTCTCGATTTTAAGCTACAGTTGCGAAATATGGGCTACATGAAAGCTGATAATATTGAAAATTAACACAGAACATTTGGACTAGTACTGGTATGTTTGTATAATAGGGATTAAGGTTAGCTACACACTAGTAACGGATTCGACATTAGTAGAACACATGATTAAGTCTGTTGTAGCGATATTCATTGACTATTGTATGTGTAACAGACATCAAACCTCAGTCAAAAAGTAGACTGATTCAATGTAAATAAAGTTAATAAACACATACATATATACGAGTTACACTGATAGTTCTCACACAAGTTGTTACCAGTAAACTGTCTATGGATAAGACCGCTCTGGGTAGGATGGAACAGCTCCATTCCTCACATTCATATCCCTTATGAAAGAACTTCCGTTTTGTTCCACGAATGTTCATAATGCCGACAATTTTGGCTCCTGCAACCCATGTCTGAACGAGTTTGTTTTCACGTTTCAGCTTTCGCGCATCATATGCGAGTTCGTGTCTCCTGTGGTCGGGGCTTTCCTAATCTGTGACAGTTGTTTATGTCCGAAGACTTGATGTCAACGTTGGCTTTTTTTAGCGTATTCCAGTAGTTTTTGTTCAACATCTTCGTTGAAATCGCCATTGTCGCCTGGAATGCCAGTAATGTTTAGATTAAATCTACGGCCGTATTGTTCCATATCATCTAGAGATGTATGTGTTGATATGATACAGGCCCATAACCAGGGTTGGAAAAAAGACTGTCTTTTTTAATTTTGGACAGGACACATGTCCAAAAGTGTCTTTTATTAAAAAAGGCGTACTTTATTGTCCTTTATTGTCTTTATTTGTCTAATATCATAAGACTATGTGTTTGTGGTAATGCATTTTACAATTTATTATATAATATTAAGGTATTAGGTGTGTGTGTTGTTAATAAACACCAAATGCCATTCTCTTTTACTCATAATATCTTTCATATAAATAATAAGGAAAACAAACAATTGTCATTTATGTGTCACAATCATATATTTATTCAGCACAGGAATATATATTCAACACAGTTTAACACAACTAGATTAATGTAGAAAAAATACTAGCACAGTATAGTCTTTTATCAAGCAGCTGTTACCAAGGTAATCTGTTAGTCACTCATTCAGTAATCCAAATCATCCTTGCCACGAAGCATGCGAAAGCAAAACACTAACTTAGCAGCTCGTTTTACACCAAGTCTATTTCTGAGCTACTCTCATGAAACTGAGGAAAAGAGGATGTTCAATCACTGTAAATGGAATGTTGCACCCAAAGAACAGTTTGGCTAATTCCATATGTAGTAGCTCTGTTGTAGCTTGATCTGTCTTAGTAATGTGGTTATCAATGTGAGGCTGGGTGTTATGTCTCTTTGGAGGAGGTGCCACAATGTCTGGATCTTCCAACATACGCTTGGCTGCCTGTGGTTGTACTGGTGCAAGGACAGGCACTGGGTCTGGAAGTTGATTCTCTTGAGCATGTTGTTTGGCAGGGGTAGTTAACTTGCAACACTTTTCAAAGTGTTTCTTCATTCTGAGGGGTTTGCCAACTAACTGATATTCACATTTGGTACATCTGGCATACAAATGTTGTCCAACAAGGACTTCTTGAAAGTGCCCCCAAATAGGATCTCTAGGCCTGCCAGGCATTGTGGAGATATTATGTGAATGTGATATGACAGAATAACATTCAGTAAATGATATCCTTTTCACACAGCCCTAAACTTTTATAGGCTGGGTATGTTTAGACAGTCAATCACAGTCATTTGAAGTTTTCACACATACACTGTGGGTATAATAGGTCCTGTGACAACAAAGAAATTGACCTTAAATATGAGTCAATCACAGTCATTTGAAGTTTTCACACATACACTGTGGGTATAATAGGTCCTGTGACAACAAAGAAATTGACCTTAAATATGAGTCAATCACAGTCATTTGAAGTTTTCACACATACACTGTGGGTATAATAGGTCCTGTGACAACAAAGAAATTGACCTTAAATATGAGTCAATCACAGTCATTTGAAGTTTTCACACATACACTGTGGGTATAATAGGTCCTGTGACAACAAAGACAATGGTGAATTATATGTGTGAATGTAATCCCATATAACCCCTCCATATACAAAGAATCAATTTTGCTACAGAAACATATAAACTACTATGTTTATACTAGGATATGATTTAGTAAATACATTTTGCCAAAAATTCATTTAGGACACTTTTGGACAATTTGGTGTCTTTTATTAATTCTAGACAGGACACTTTTGGACTGTCCAAAACCCCTGTCCAAAATGCAATTGTCCAAAATGTGCCAACCCTGCCCATAACACACTATTCTCGATATTTTTAGTGCTGTAAGCTCATCCTGTAACTTTTTAGTTTTGGTTTCTACAATGTTTTCAAACACAGTAGCTTGTTAATTAATTGCGATTTGAACTGTTCAACCATTTTGGAAGCCACTTCGTTGAGGTCTTCTTTTGAAAAATTGCAATGGTCACACATAGTTGACTCTATGACCTCTTCTGTTTCAGAATGAGCACTATAAAAACTAACGTAACTTTCAATATCTAAGGGAATACTAGCTTTATGTTTTTTTTTAAGAAAGTAGTGATGGTGATGTTGTTGTTGAGTTGGAGAAGACCTGTTTCGCTTTCGTTGATGCTGCTTCAGCTTAGCAGGCATCGGGACGGTCGCTCATTTATGTGACGTCATACTATGTAATGAAGGTGGGTGGGGTACGACAATCTTCGCCAAATATGTAAATACCTCACCTTACATCGACATGTGTCTATATTTCATAGTCCATTTTATATAATTTATGTTGTCTCACTAATTTTCGTCACATACCCCCGTTAATGTATTTCTAATCCATAGAAAACTTCTTTTTTTATACTCAATAAAATGGCACCACTACATTTTGAATACCGGAAGTCCAATGCCATTACTAAGTTTATGTCTCATCTGCAAACAACCGTATATGCTTTGTATTTCATTAACAATATCGTTAATAAATATTAGGAATAAAAGAGGGCCTAAAATGGAACCATGCGGAACCCCAGCACGCATATATAGCCATTCAGAGGTATCACCTTGAAGTACATCACGTTGTCGTCTACTGTTTAGATAGGTTTACAAGAAGTTTTACAAGAATACCACTATACCACACCTTATCAAACGCTTTACGTATATCTGTAAACACTGCTCGAACTGTAAACAGAACTTTAATCGTGAAGGTACTATGTACATTTTTGAGAGAAAAAATGCCCTTGTTGGTTTCAATACATAATATTAGACGAGCGTCTAAACTAACAGCTGTTCTCTTGTGTATCGGATGAAGGTAAACAAAAAACCAACACCCCTGTAGCTCCGCCTCCAAGGCACACATGCGCAATAAAGTCGGTAAATCACTTAATGTTGTAAATACGTACTAATAAACTTTAACCTGGTTAGTGTTTTAAAGCTGATATACTAAAATAAATTCCTTCAAAGTTTGAAAAATGCTGCCATCTCATTGGACCAAAAATAATTTCAAACACGAAAAAGCATAACTTTGAACGTTTTGGGAATTTTGTTGAGTATAATTATCATGTCTCTGCGCTGAGAATTATTAATCAATATTGCATATCATCTATATTATTCTAATCAAATATATTAATGTATGTTTAAACTTTATTTATTTTACAACGATTGCGAAGCAAGTTCTAACAACTTATATTAATCATGATGAAAGCGTATATGTGATCATTCGTGTGGGAGGAAACCGGAGTACCTGGAGTAAACCCACCTGTCCGATCTGGCGACCACCGTACCATCTCGCATACTTCCCGGTCCGAAGATCGAACCCGGGTTGCATTGGTGAGAAGCGAGCGCGCTAACCAATGCGCTAAATAGTTCGTTTCGATAAGTTGGAGACTCGGGATCCGATATAAGCAACATGAATGAACATACCAGATATATCTCTCTGTAAAAGTGTACAACTCTCTCACAAAAGGATACACTAGTTTGATGTGGTTTGACAACGTGGCCCACCATCATTCGTCAATTTTTCTTGCATATTTTATCCTGACTATTCTCTACACTCAACACATGGTGGTAGCTCGTTGCAGCAATTTTACTGTGTTGTTGAGACTGAGAGTGTGGATGAGCATAGCGACCAACATGACACAACAACTAAATACATCGAAATCACAAGAGACAATAGTAATTCCCAAAGCAACACAGTTATTTATTTTCTAGATAGAATGCTACATTTATATAATGTAATCAGTGTGTATGGAGTGCGTTGTATGCTTGCTGTATTGTTTTGGTGTTTTATTTTCATTTATCACTGTAAATTTTGTATGTCTGAGGGCCTCATGGAAGATTAGTTTTGTAACTAAATGTGTAACCCTCTTTAAATAAAGTCTATTATTATTATTATTATTATATTTTGGTCGACTATCATCCCGCACTCATCTTCCCCGCGCAAATAAGCCAGTGTGTGGGGTTATTATTTCTGGGTATGGCAAAATCTATTATTTCCTAACTAAAGTCAAGATGTGTGTTGCTTCTCTTCAGTGTCACAACTGCCTTAAATTTGGATACATGTACATTTGACCTGTTAACTGTGTTCTGCCATTCCTTCAACGACCTATTTTGTTCACATTGCAGCTAGCTAGCACATTCAGCCAAGTCTCGTAATCTCAACCGCATACATTTAATGAATAGAGGAACGTCTTCGCATCGCAATCGCGCAACATCTTGGGTTTCGAGAGGTTAGAATAAAATGCTATATAGCCATCACCCGCATCAACATAATCACACAGGTTCGATCCCCCGTCTGACCCTAATAAAATTAACAGTCTTTCAGATGGGACGTTAAACCGAGGTCTCGTGTCGGTGCTTTACACCGTGCACGTAAAAGAACCAGAGGAGATTCTGGAATGGGTCTCTCTCTCTGTAAAAGAACCAGAGGAGATTCTGGAATGGGTCTCTCTCTCTGTATCATTGTACTACCCTCCAAAAATCTAAAATGACTAATCTCTTCAGGAGGCGTCGCTCATATGAGCAACCGGGGATCAGACGGGGGATCGAACCTGCGATCCATGGATTACCAGTCCAGCGTGTTACCACTGGACTACAGATCCGTCTGTTGTACCATTGCTTCCTTCATGCTATCAATGTTCATCCACTTTCTCATCTTATAATTATTAAATTACTATATCTCCACATATATCCTACAGTAATTCCAATGGATACTTACACATTTTTTTATTATTTAATTAACATGATTTTGATAAAAATCACATTTATCATACCACAATATCTGGTTAGAGAACCACAGTAAAAACCTAAAGGATTCCAACTGAAAGGACCACTATACATTTAGGGATACATCTGACTATATCTGCCAAGGGAGGTAATAGAAAAGCCAACGATGTTTCTCATTAGCACAACTTTGAAGACATTGTACACATGTAAGTGATGATCTAATCTTAGTTTAGATGATAATTTAATTCACTCTGAAAATCCCACTGAAAACTTTAAAAATAGTTTGCATACGATAGTAGAAGAATATATAGCAAAACCATCGCCGTTCTACAAAAGTCAAGAAACATTGAAAGTCACTATGATAAAACGCAGGGTGATACACACACGCACACCAAAAGAAAATGTAGACTCATTCGAAATAGTACGTGAACTATTAAAACTACTCAAAGGTCTTCATCGAAGAGGTGCGTGTCGCGTCTGAACTTAACTCTAGGTTTTCCTCAAAGAGGTGTATGTGTGCGTGCGTGCGCGTGCGCTTGTCGTGTCTGAACTTAACTTTTTTTTATTATTTTATATAAATTTATTTTAGCTCGATTGCGAACCAAGTTCTTACAACTTATATTAATCACTCTCGAGACCTCATTCCTGATGGAATCCATTGCCACGAGGGAGAGAGAAGAGGCAACGTGGCATTTAAATGCCTTGCCTAAGGACACAATCGTAACGGCTCCAGCGGGGCTCGAAACGGATCTTTCGCACCTGAAGCGAACGCGCATCCACTGTGCTATCACGACTTCCACAAGAACATAACTCTAGGATTTCCTCGACGAGGTGTGTGTCGTGTCTGAACTTACCTCTAGGGCTTCCTCGACGAGGTGTGTGTCGTGTCTGAACTTAACTCTAAGGACTTCCGCGACGAGGTGTGTGTCGTGTCTGAACTTAACTCTAGGATTTCCTCTACGAGGTGTGTGTCGTGTCTGAACTTAACTCTAGGACTTCCTCTACGCGGTATGTGTCGTGTCTGAACTTAACTCTTGGACTTCAGCTTAACAGGTTTGGTATAATATTATGATTAGAACAATGAATTGAAAATCTAACTCTTTAGCTCATATGAATGTATCGAATAAACATATTACCATACAGAGATATATTGCAAACACGTTTTATATGAAAGATAAATGATTGGCACAGACATGACTAGGGGATAGAATAACTCGAAGCACTTATGAGCTGTGAGCGAGTACCCACGTTGGCTACTACCCTTCATTAGTTACCAACGTGATTATCCAGACAGAAATTAACTGGGGTCAGCGGGTCAGTAATACCTACCTTTCACAAAACAACAACACACAACTTCACTTAAATAATACTGCTGAAACTGTTATTCTGTTTCACATTATAATTCACCACATGTACTGGCAAATGTATGCGTTATTTCCATCGCATTCCAAGTCGTTAAGTCTGAACATATGGTCAAGTGCCCAGCCTTCAAGTGAAGCACAGTGCTCGTACGAGTGATTCGGTTCGCCCATATGCCACAGAGATGCTGCTACCGGTTGCTTTGACGTTTGCCAGATGAAGGTGTGCTGGTTAGAGCTCTGTGCTGCGCCAACCCAATATTTTGCTGCAATAGACATGCAGTTACTCTGAATGTGTGCTAACTAAATAGTATCTTCTTAATATATGTTGTAATTGCTGCCTGTGTTTCTATAGCAAGTCCGTGTTGTAGTTACTGGTTCTTCTTATAGTTGGGGTTTAAAGTCGCCCCAACAGATGTTAAATGTACAAGAAATATTTAGAATACTCTGGTCCAAAGATATGGAATTGTCTACCATTGGAAATTAAGACGTCCAGATCTTTAAATATGTTCAAGACAAAATGTAAATTATGGATACAACAACTTTTTAATCGGTATATAGAGTTATATATATAGTGATTGGCATTCAACATGCTTATGTCTTTTTGTATTTCGATAGCATTACCTGATTTGTTTAAGTTACATTGTACAACATTATACATGTATATTGCATGGCGTAACTGTGTACTTTGGCTATGATTATTGTGTATGTGCATTAATGCTATAGTGCTAAGAAATTTAAGAAGGTCCTAAGGAAGAGTAGTTCAGAACTAATTAGGTCACCCTCTATTAATAAATCTATCTCTATCTAACAATAATAATAATAATAAAGACTTTATTTAACGAGAGTACTCATTTAACAAAAGTTAATCTACCATGAGGCCCTCAACATATATACAATCAAATGCAATCAAAAGATAGCACTATAAGTGAGAACTGCACATTGGAATAATATAGTAATGTAAAAGCTGAAAAATAGAGAAACTATATTTAATATGTAATGGAATATGATGATATATGGAATTGGCTAGCAGAGTAGAAAATGGGAATGAGACAATTAATGATACTAGATCTATCTAACAATATGCAGATTTGACTTGTAGTGGTATCTTCAAAATATGTATGAAATCAACTTAAAGACAGCAATATTTACGATTCTAATAAATATAGCAATCGCAATACACGTTTATAATAACAGTAGAAGTTCGCGATTAGTTTGAATTGTTATAGTTCCACCTTAAGTAGAGAATTTTGAACTGTTGGATAGTTGGAGCATTTTGAACTGAGTGAGGCAATGAATTCCAAATAGATGATCCTGAAAATTCAAATGTATTACGAAATAATTCACAATTTGGTCTCGGTGTGTATAATTGATATTCTGAGGTTGATCTAAGAATTCTAGGATGTATATCAGAAGTAAAAGTGAAGGATGATTTTAAATAGTCTGGAGCAGCTCCATGTAATGTGTTATACATTTGTATAGCCTTCTGATATATGACTCGTTCTGGAAAGGTCATCCATTTTAGTTGGGAGAATAATAATTGCGATGGAGTGTAACAGCTTAGGTCATTTGGCGACTCGCCAATTGTTATTGGTGGAGAAAGATTCCTTATAACATAATGCTATGCTTATGCAGCAGCATGTATGTATAACCGATTTAGAAAAATTTATCATTTTGGTAAATAATTGTGCAGAGATAGAAAATCCTATATATATACATGTTTATAGAATGACACAAAAAGAAACTGTGCACTGTGTGGTCGATCCCCCGTCTGACCATAATAAAATTAACAGTCTTTTCAGATGGGACTTTAAACCGAGGTCTCGTGTCGGTGCTGTACACCGTGCATGTAAAAGAACCAGAGGAGATTCTGGAATGGGTCTCTGTCTGTATCATTGCACTATCCCCCAACAATCTAAAATGACTAATCTCTACAGGAGGCGTCGCTCATATGGGCAACCGGTAGCGACGATAAATAAACGTAAAACACACACATACTGTGGAATATAGGGGCTTGAATGAATACCGAAAGACTTGCATATATTATATTCGAGCTTTATGCAAGTCTCATAAGACGGACGGAGGCTGATGATGCAACAGTGAATTGGTTCGTAACATGTTCGAATTGGCTCTTAAATATAAGATATAATTGATATGTGAATGCATGTGTGACGTTAGCTAAGAGTGCTAACATTGGTATCTGGAAGTATAAAAGACTCCATAAAAGTGCACACCGACATAGTATAACTAACATATACCTAACACATACTAGTAATACAAACTAGTAGAAGCGAAGTACGGCGGCTGGGATCTCACAAACCCCCAACAAGAAGTATAAATATTTGACAAATACATTCTACTACCGTAAGCCAAACGTGTAACACACCTGCTCCTAATGTCCTCATATTTGTGTCAAAGAATTGCATCTGCTCAGTGGAGTGGATCTCTGCAAGGTCTGCGTGCTCCGATTGACAACTGTTACGTGCTTTTTGCCAAGTGAGCGGAGATGTATGGATCTTGAAGCAGATATTGAGGCCCGGCACATACGTGTAACTGGCATCCGGACAAGTCTCTATGTATAAACAATAGTGTATATATGTTGTCCTCTCCATATCCGAATGTTCGACTTAAAAAGCCTTTTTCAAGGAAAACAAAACTCATCTGGCTCATTCATTTTCTTTAAGATTGTTATTGGAATGCATGTGAACATGAATTCGCCAGATGAGTTTTGTTTTCCTTGATAATGACTTTTCAAGCCGAAAATGAGGATATAGAGAGACCCACATAGATATATATATATACTATAGTTATTAACATATATATATATATATATACTATAGTTATTAACATATATATAATTATATACTATAGTTATTAACATATATATATATATATATTATACCTATAGTTATTAACATATATATATATATATATACTATAGTTATTACATATATATACTATAGTTTTACATATTATATATACTATAATATTAGTTTATTAACCTATATATATACTATAGTTATTAACATATATATCTATAGTTATTAACATATATATATATACTATAGTTATTAACATATATAATATATATACTATAGTTATTAACATATATATACATACTATAGTTATTAACATATATATTATACTATAGTTATTAACATATATATTAGATACTACTATATTAAATATATATACTATATAGTTATTAACATATATATATATACTATAGTTATTAACTATATATATATATATTATATAGTTATTACAATATATATATATATACTATAGTTATTAACATATATATATATACTAAGTTATTAACATATATATATATACTATAGTTATTAACATATATATACTATAGTTTAACTATATATATATATATAGTATAGTTATTATACTATAATTATTAACATATATATATATATAGTTATTAACATATATATATATATATACTTAGTTATTACATATATCTAAATATATACTATAGTTATTAACATATATATATATAATACTAGAGTTATTAACATATATATATATAGATATATACTAGTTTATTACATATAACTATATATACTAGTTATTAACTTATATATATATATATATATATATATATATACTATAGTTTTAACATCTATATATACTATAGTTATTACATATATATTATATACTATAGTTATTAACATATATATATATATATAGTTATTCTATAGTACTTATAGTTTATTAACATAGTATATATGTATACTATAGTTATTAACATATATATATATATATACTATCGTTATTAACATATATATACTTAGTATTACATATCTAATATATATACTATATTATTACATATATATATATATATATCTATAGTTATTAACTATTATATATATATATACTATAGTTATTAACATATATATACTATAGTTATTAACATATATATAATACTATAGTTTAACATATATATTACTATAGTTATTAACATAATATATACTATAGTTATTAACATATATATACTATAGTTATTAACATATATATATATACTATAGTTCTTAACATATATATATATACTATAGTTATTAACATATATATATACATACTATAGTTATTAACATATATATATACTATAGTTATTACCATATCTATATACATATTATAACATCTATATATATATACTATAGTTATTAACATATATATATATATATATACTATAGTTATTAACATATATATATATACTATAGTTATTACATATATATATTATCTATAGTTATTACCATATATATATAATACTATAGTTATTAACATATATATATATATACTATAGTTATTAACATATATATATATACTATAGTTATTAACATATATATATATACTATAGTTATTAACATATATATATATACTTATTATTAACATATATATATACTATAATTCTATATATATATACTATAGTTATTAACATATTATAATATATACTATAGTTATTAACTATATATATAATTATATACTATAGTTATTAACATATATATATATACTATAGTTTTAACATATATATATATATATACTATAGTTACATATATATATATTACTATAGTTATTACATATATATATATATATATATATATATATACTATAGTTTATTAACTATATATATATATACTATAGTTATTAACATATATATATATACATAGTTATTACTATATATATAAATACTATAGTTAACATATATATATAATATACTATAGTTATTAACATATATATATATATATATATATACTATGATTAACATATATATATATACTATAGTTATTAACATATATATATATATATAAGTTATTAACATATATATATATACTTAGTTATTAACATATATATATTATATACTATATTATATATACTATATTATATATATTAACTATAGTTATTAACTATATTATACATATAGTTATTAAATATATATATAGTATATATATACATACTATAGTTATTAACATATATATCATATACTATAGATATATTAACATTACATATATATATATATACTATAGTTATTAACATATATATATATATACTATAGTTTATTACCATATATATATATATATACTATGTTATTAACATATATATATATACCTATAGTTATTAACATATATATATATATATATATATATATACATACTATAGTTATTAACATATATATATATATACTATAGTTATTAACATATATATATATACTATAGTTATTAACATATATATATATACTATAGTTATTAACATATATATATTACTAGTTCCCTATCAACGAGCAATCAACATATAATAAACAATAGTGTTCAATAAATGAATCAGAAGATGTTATCTCGGGAACAATGTACATGTACTAGTAAGATTGTCCAATATATTAAAGGTCCTTAACTCCGTCATGAATCATTCAACCGGAAAGTGACTGTGTTTAAACATGTTCAAATATAAGGCTTCTGTTTCGATGCTGTACATGAGAAAATCCGCGAAGCAGGCATCACGTGAATCGTCGGTTAACATTGTGAGCATGTGATTAAATTATTGCGAAACAAGCTTTAACAACTTATATTAATCATTTTCGATGGCGTAGATGTGAGCGTAAATGTGGTCATTCGTGTGGGAGGAAACCGGAGTACCCGGAGAAAACCACTTGTCCGAACTGGTGACCACTGTACCATCTCATTTACTTCCCGGTCCGAGGATCGAACCCTGATTACATTGGTGAGAAGAGAGTGCGCTAACTACTGCGTTAATCGGACAGCCTGTGCCTTGCTCTATAAGTGAAACACTTAAATTAAAGTGAGCTACCTTCGCATATGAAGTATCCTTGGAAATCACAGTGGTTATCATTTAAAGCGTTCGTCTTATCCACCGGGTAGGGCTGTGCATAGTGTAGAAACTGGAGGCAATTTTCATCATGGTCATGGGCATTGTTTGGCTCCCCAATGCCCCATATGTAGTTCGATAGGACCTGTCGTCCGTTAAACCAATAGAAGTGGCCATCAGTATGTCTTGTAGCGCCAACCCAATAAGCCTTCCAATCTGGATGATTTTCTGTAATTGAGCGTGTGTTTTACGTTTATGTATCGTCGCTACTGGCTGCCCATATGAGCGACGCCTCCTGAAGAGATTAGTAATTTTAGATTTTTGGAGGATAGTGCAATGACACAGACAGAGACCCATTCCAGAGTCTCCTCTGGTTCTTTTACGTGCACGGTGTAAAGTACCGACACGAGACCTCGGTTTAACGTCCCATCTGAAAGACTGTTATTAGGGTCATACGGAGAATCGAACCTGCGATCCCTGGATTACCAGTCCAGCGTGTTACCACTGGACTACAGATCCGTCTGTATGTAATTGAGCATTCAACGTGGGTATATATATAGTCGGAACACCATGCGCGGGAAAATATCCAAACAAGATTTTGTTACAGGTTGTCTCTATATAATTATAGTAACAGGTTTAGCATGCATAGATAATTGCTCGATGGGCCTAAAATCAAATTGTGTTTACTCTATGCATGGTATATATAATCAACATACGCTATGTATGGCTTTTGACCTACATCAAATGGTCATCGAAATGGTGACATATATATATGTAGGCGGTCTTAAGTACTTGTTTCACTGTATGAGGACATACAGTATACTTGTACGTTACCGTGTATGGTGCATACAGTATGCATGTATACTTGTACGTTACCCTGTATGGTGCATACAGTATGCATGTATACATGTACGTTACACTGTATGGTGCATACAGTATGCATGTACGTTACCGTGTATGGTGCATACAGTATAATTGTACGTTACCGTGTATGGTGCATACAGTATGCATGTATACTTGTACGTTACCCTGTATGGTGCATACAGTATGCATGTACGTTACCGTGTATTATGCATACAGTATGCATGTATACTTGTACGTTACCCTGTATGGTGCATACAGTATGCATGTACGTTACCCTGTATGGTGCATACAGTATGCATGTACGTTACCGTGTATTATGCATACAGTATGCATGTATACTTGTACGTTACCCTGTATGGTGCATACAGTATGCATGTACGTTACCGTGATGGTGCATACAGTATGCATGTAGTTACTTATTATGCATACAGTATGCATGTATACTTGTACGTTACCCTGTATGGTGCATACAGTATGCATGTCTTACGTTACCTGTATGGTGCACAGTATCATGTATACTTGTACGTTACCCTGTATGGTGCATACAGTATGCATGTACGTTACCGTGTATGGTGCATACAGTATGCATGTATACTTGTACGTTACCCTGTATGGTGCATACAGTATGCATGTACGTTACCGTGTATGGTGCATACAGTATGCATGTACGTTACCGTGTATGGTGCATACAGTATGCATGTATACTTGTACATTACCCTGTATGGTGCATACAGTATGCATGTACGTTACCGTGTATGGTGCATACAGTATGCATGTACGTTACCCTGTATGGTGCATACAGTATGCATGTACGTTACCCTGTATGGTGCATACAGTATGCATGTACGTTACCGTGTATGGTGCATACAGTATGCATGTACGTTACCGTGTATGGTGCATACAGTATGCATGTACGTTACCGTGTATGGTGCATACAGTATGCATGTACGTTACCCTGTATGGTGCATACAGTATGCATGTACGTTACCCTGTATGGTGCATACAGTATGCATGTACGTTACCCTGTATGGTGCATATAGTATGCATGTACGTTACCGTGTATGGTGCATACAGTATGCATGTACGTTACCCTGTATGGTGCATACAGTATGCATGTACGTTACGATGTATGGTTCATACATGACGCATGTACGTTACACTGTATGGTTCATTCAGGCTGCACATGAATTGCCCTGTATGATTCATACAGAATGCATTTACATCGTACGTTACAATCTTCGCGTATCATAGGTCAATAGCCATGCCTATTCCCACAAAGTTGACGGATTGCATACTATTGTAGGCTATATGTAGAAAATCTAGTTCCGTCTGTTTGTCCCTCAGTTGGAGTAATTCAGCATCTTGCTTGTAACATAGTTCTCTAGCTTCGGGCATGGTTTTCAACTCGGAGTCGTACACTCTGTAACATATCCCGTGCTGCGAGTCGTATGTGTAGTCACTATTACGACAATGAGGTCTTGGAGGACTCGTCGTTGTTTCTAGAAGTGCTAAAATGAGATGCAAATTAGGCTCCGTTAAAAATATATAACTTCATTTTTCTATTAGATATTATCAATATAGCTTTAAAATTTATTTTAAGTTTATTGAACGTCGCTACCGGTTGCCCATTTTAGCGACGGGCAGTTTACCTAACAACACCTTTTCTGGGCCGGTTCCAGTGGTTAACCAGTACTTGGTGCACCAACCTCCGTAAGAAACTGCTAACGTGTTCATATAAATTGACACGGTCTGAGTGAGGCTCGAACCCATGTCCATCAGGGTCAGCGACCGTTACCACTCGATTACGGAGACAGTCATACACCCATTTGAAATATATAATATTATACCATTGATTGTGTTATTTATTTATCCCACTTCTCACGACATGTCAGGCTGGTGGTGAGGGAATGTTTTTATTCTCGTTCAATGTGCTTCCTACATTATATTCTAAAATAAGAATATGAATGCCCAAACACTCATGATTAGCATACCATGTAGTTTTATTTCGCATATGAAATTAGATCGCATATCACAATGTTCATCACTGAGCATCAGCCAGGTGTGGTCAGCAGTTTTTGTTGCGGCCGCACATATCCTGCAAGGAATGACAACATTCAACTAGTGTGACGCACATAAATAGTACATATGTGAGTAAGCGCCGAGTAACTGCAATGAATCAAAATGTTTAAATGCACATAGTAATCGCCGAGTAAACATACAGAATCCAATTTTCAATCAAATGTTATTCTCTCATGTCATACACAGTGACAACATGCCGTATACATTATATATAGAATTAATACACACGTTTACTAGTATTTGAATATAAATTATAATGAATACATAATCGGACAAAACTGGAGAGTTCCCTTATCCAGGTTGGAACACCAATCATTCCTAACCCACTGAAATCTACAATTAGGTAACGGGTATGTGTACACACAATTACTAAGCATAGTACTATATAACATACTTGGCAGTTTCGATACTTATATACAATGTATGTAAAATATCTAGGGATGACAACGAATATTCGCTCGGACGCCCGAATATCCGAATACTATTCCAGTATTGGAATATTCGGAAAAGATATTATATTTGCAAAACTGAAATAAACTGTCATAAATCAGATACGCTGTTTTCTTGTGAAACCATAACAAAATCTTCTAATACAAAAGAAATAGCCCATAGATGTGTGAATAAACTATGTTGTAGTCTCGTCCATGCCATGTCTTAATAATGTAATCGGATAATTACAGTAGGTGCTAAGGTAGGTAGTGTTTAATTATGACGTCACACCTGTTTAGACGAGAACATTCATTTGAACTATTACAGACACTGTTCAACAGCCCCCCCCCCATATTTCTTAATTTTTTAATTAACTGCTCAATATTACCCAACAGTACTATTCAACGTACGATGTTTATGATATTGTCCTCACAAATGTCAGTCACACGTTTGGAACGACTTCAATCGCTCTGAGAATAAGAAAACTGCTAGATGCAATCTATGCAAATTACATTAAACATACATATTCGCGAACAACTTCAATGTGAATAATCATTTGAAAAACAAACACCTTGTTAACGGAAAGCAGTTCTAGTGTAACAATGGCTTCATTTGTGAAAACCCCCATGAATGTACAGTGGCCGATAACAATAACTGAATGAGTCGTCGTCATATTTGCATTGACTTACAGGAAGAAGATGACGCTTACGCATAAAACAGAAAGTATGTTAATTTGGCAATTTTCATAAGAGTTTGAGTTTTTGATAGAATTATATCGAACATTCGAATAACTTCCCGACCGAATATTCGAATAGCAAAATTGCTACTCTTTGCCATCCTTAAAAATAACCTACCCATTACCACTTGGCTTGCCGGGAAAGAAATATGTCTTCGTATCTACCATTGTGTTATCGACCCATAACCAGTGATGTCCTCTATGGAAATGGTCTGATGCACCAACCCAATACTTATCAATTGACTCTGTCAACACAATTACATAAAAATCTCGTCACTATCGAATGCGTATAATTATGAGCGAAGCATCTTGAAAATATTAGTCACTTTAAATGTTGGTGAATGATACAGAAGAAGAAAAATGCTTTATTAAGACTTAAAATTTACAGTTTCTCGTCTGTAACATTTAAACATATTTACACTATATATAGTACAATATTATGATATATGCAATCATGATGAGGATGGACATATGATATAATGATTATGGACATACATGGAAAAATAATGACAATGTCATGATGTATTTTAGACTATGCAAAACAGACAGAATCACTTTTCGGAGTCTACTCTTATTCTTTTATGTGTACGGTGTAAAGAACCGACAGGAAACCTCGATTTTAAAGTCTCATCCGCAAGACTATGAAAAGAGTTTTAGTATGGTATATTGGGGGATCGGACCTGCGTCCAGCGTGTTAACCACTGGACCAGTGATCCGCTACCATAATAATCTAAATGTACAACATTTCTATTCATATATTTACTGAATTACACACATTTACCCAACTGCATAACTATACTTTAATAATATACACACAGTATCAATAACTTCTCAGTTGAATCATTCCTCTATACAGTCACACCTGTGTTATATTTGACTTCTATTAAACAACCACCTGTGCAGAGCCACTTTCTGAGATTCCACTGGCTTGCTGCTTAAGACAAGTTTGACTGTATATTGAAATAACTCAAAGGGTGTAATTCCTCTATATACTAGTAGTTAACGTATAGAAATACGGACCAAGAAAAGAGCCTTGGGGAACCACCAATAGGTCGAGTATCTGAAAACCAGTCATCTATACAGATCAAACTACGGATATATAGTATACGTCTTTAGACGTTAATCAATATAGTGCTTTCTCATATACTAAGATAAGATGAGATACATTTTATTTTGAGTCGGCAAGATACTGTTAGTGCAATTCGTCCAACACGCATCGTCCATTACAATCGTTAGTGATTTTATGAGTGTAGACATATGTACATGTCTATTTTTTTTTTACGATAATAGTCACGTCTCTTCATATGTACCACAGTGTCTAAATCATTGTTATTGAAAGAGATTGAAGTACATACGCCTTCGTAGCAGAAATATTAGACGGGCGGTGAATATATATCACATGAATCATGTGAGCTGTGTTATATGACAACCAACACTGCAATCATACCGCCACACAACCGACGAACCTCAGTCAGCACGAAATAATAGCATTGCAAAGTAAACCATACGTAGGTGCAGGCATCGCATACAACGTGTACTGGTTCAACGTGATATGTGAAATGTGTATATAAACAGAAAACCAATAAAATAAACACGATATAGGTGACCCAGGTAGTTGGTATCGACCACGTATAATCACAGGGATTCGGCACGTTTGGGGGTACTAGTATACTTAAATATATATACTAGTACCCCCAAACGTGCCGAATCCCTGTGCGTATAATGAGATACAATCACTTAGTCAAAATAAAAGCGTGTTTCACTATATCTTAGTGTAATGGTATCGTCCTCAATATCGCGTTGCATTTATACTGAGCAATCTACCTGTTCTGTTGATCAACAATGGCTGGAAGAAATCGTCGTCATGCTCGCCGTGAAATACAAACAGATCTCCGCCATCTTTGATACACTTGTCACGCGCGTGTTGCCACGTTAACTTCAGTACGGTATATGGCTTGATGCAACGCTGTGACCGCTGTAGATAGTGATAGTGATAGCCGTGCAGCAAACACTGTCGTTCTGCCACTGCAACAGTTAAAGTACTTGTGAGTATTGAGCTTATTTACCTTCGCCTGTGTGTTTTACGTTTATTTATCGTCTCTACCGATTGCCCATATGAGCGATGCCTCCTGAAGAGATTAGTCATTTTAGATTTGTGGACCCATTCCAGAGTCTCTTCTGGTACTTTTAGGTGCACGGTGTAAAGCACCGACTCGATACCTCGGTTTAAAGTCCAATCTGAATGACTGTTAATTTTATCAGGGTCAGACGGTTCAACATGTTACACTGGACTTCAGATCCATCTGTCTGGCAATACTGTTATTTAGTATACTGTAGTCACGTATAAGAGATGTATCACCATTTGTTTAAGTGATATCACACATAGACCTGCTGGCATTATACTAATTGTAGTCGACACACGGTGAGTTTGGGGAGCTAATGTTGGTAAAACGTGTTGCCCAACCCATTTGTTTCTATATTTTTATTCTCACAGTGTTCAAGTATAAACAACGCATTTCAGTTGTATCATTTTGTTCATATATTTATCATGTCAACCTCTTCTTCCTTTTGAAGCTCCGTGACCCTGTCCATCTGGTGGAGCACTAGCCATCTGACCCACAACCTCCATATATGATCCTGACGAAACTAGTTCCAAATGTTTATACTGAACTAGTCCATACACGACCACTTCATGACCCCCTACGACCTAAAAATCGAGTAAGCCAAACGCTCGAGAAGCCATCGGGATGCGATCGGATATTGGTCGAATAGAGGTAGAGTTGATTGAGAAACGATCTAGTTTGTCAGGATAAAAAAAGAATTACGGATTACTACCTGATCAATTGGACCTCTACTCGAGTAATACCTGATCGCTTCCCGATCAACGGTCGGGTCGAGCTCGGGTAGAGATAGAGTATAAGTCGAGTTGGTCGAGTAGAGATCGTGTATGGATCGTGATGATCGAGTGGAGATGGTAGTGGTTGTCGGGTGGAAGTCGTGAATGGTCAAGTGGAGGTCGTGTACATCGAGTAGCAGTCGGTAAGACACCCACGTGTTCAAGTTTCACAAAGCAGTTGGTCACACTTGGTTGGGGAATTTGGGCCATCGGGAAGATCGAATTGATTTGATTGGCAGTGGGAACGGACGGGCCATCTCGCAGGTTTGATGTCCAATTGAGTGATAAAAACGAACATTAATTGCCTACCATTATTCTGTGTCGTCGTAAGTGGGGATGTCAGAGCTGCTTGGGTTGGTGTCAGTAGATCTGTTGAAGTCATTTGTGTTGTAGCAGTTGTTGAGGTTGTTGTTGCTGTTGATGACAATGCTGCTGTTGATGATGACAGTGCTGCTGCTATTGTAGATGATGACAATGCTGCTGGTGATGGTGACGATATTACGGTAGTCTTGATGGTTGTGTCCTTAGTGGATTGTACATTTGTAATAGTTGCCGCGCTCTGTAGAGAATTACAGTCACTGAAAACACAAAAACTGATCTCATGTTGGACATGAAAACTATTAAATTATGTAATTCACCAAGTATTGATGTTTCTGTATATAGCGAGCGAGCATCGAAACGGTTTGTTACGGTAGTTCAAGAAGATGCATCCAATGGGTACATATTGTGCAATAATCGTATAGCTTTTTGGATTCATTAACAGTTCAGCTCCACTTTAAGCACACGTTAGAATGGCAGTATGTTAAGCAATGTAAAATTATGTAAGTTAGAATGGCAGTATGTTAAGCAATGTAAAATTATGTAAGTTAGAATGGCAGTATGTTAAGCAATGTAAAATTATGTAAGTTAGAATGGCAGCGCCACTATGTTAAGTCACGTGTTACATTATATAAATTAGAATGGCAGCATTACATCGTATAAAATAAAAGATATTTGATAAATTCATTTTTTACGTATGGGTAGCAATGCTGCTACATATTTTAACATTATACTTTGTATGCTTATGTTCATTTGGTAAACAGTGTTTTTGCGATAAAACAAACTCGAAACCGAAAGTAGGACTTTCCGAATCGATCGGTCACGCACTTGTTTACAACAGGAACGCATCGTCCGCACTTGTTTGCATTCGGAATGCATCGTCCCCATTTGTCCCACGTTGTCTTTTTTAATTAAACTACTTGATATGTTGATTCATACCTCTGTTAGCTAAGTCTTTAGGGACATTTCTACATCCCCGCGAGGGGTTCGCCATTAGAGGAAGATAGATAGATAGATAGTATTTCATGTTCAAAATATATACGCTGTTTTCTACATCCTCTGTTGTTTCACGCATGAGCACTGTGCGTGTTTACATTTCATGTGTTGATAAACAAATTCGCGTATACGACGGTTTAAATTTATTGGAAATTTATCGTTTCTGAGCGACTATTTCGATTTTTGTAAACATACATACATTAGTATTTATATTTTACCCAAAACATCCTTATTACGATGTAATGCTGCTTTAAGTTATGTGACGCTGTGTAAGTTAGAATCTAGAATTACAACACGAGTATGTGTGTAAGACATTAATACTCACTTGTTGCAGAAATCAGGACCGCAACATCCTGCGCATGTCAGCCCTCTTCTTCCTACCAGAATACCACCAACATTATTACACTGAAATAGATATCGCATATGGCTAATACGCCCGACGGTTTCACATATATATAATGCTAACCATATACATACCGCAGCTTCACATATACTCAAGCTATACATACCGCAGCTTCACATATACACAAGCTATGCATACCGCAGCTTCACATATACTCAAGCTATACATACCGCAGCTTCACATATACACAAGCTATGCATACCGCAGCTTCACATATACACAAGCTATGCATACCGCAGCTTCACATATACACAAGCTATGCATACCGCAGCTTCACATATACACAAGCTATGCATACCGCAGCTTCACATATACACAAGCTATACATACCGCAGCTTCACATATACACAAGCTATGCATACCGCAGCTTCACATATACACAATACTACCGCGCTTCACATATACGCAAGCTATGCATACCGCAGCTTCACATATACTCAAGCTATACATACCGCAGCTTCACATATACACAAGCTATACATACCGCAGCTTCACATATACACAAGCTATGCATACCGTAGCTTCACATATACTCAAGCTATACATACCGCAGCTTCACATATACACAAGCTATACATACCGCAGCTTCAGGTTCACATATACACAAGCTATACATACCGCAGCTTCACATATACACAAGCTATACATACCGCAGCTTCACATATACACAAGCTATGCATACCGCAGCTTCACATATACACAAGCTATGCATACCGCAGCTTCACATATACACAAGCTATACATACCGCAGCTTCACATATACACAAGCTATGCATACCGCAGCTTCACATATACACAAGCTATACATACCGCAGCTTCACATATACACAAGCTATGCATACCGCAGCTGTTTTTTTTTGTTTGAGCTCACATATACACAAGCTATGCATACCGCAGCTTCACATATACACAAGCTATACATACCGCAGCTTCACATATACACAAGCTATACATACCGTAGCTTCACATATACACAAGCTATACATACCGCAGCTTCACATATACACAAGCTATGCATACCGTAGCTTCACATATACTCAAGCTATGCATACCGCAGCTTCACATATACTCAAGCTATACATACCGCAGCTTCACATATACACAAGCTATACATACCGCAGCTTCACATATACACAAGCTATGCATACCGCAGCTTCACATATACACAAGCTATACATACCGCAGCTTCACATATGCACAAGCTATGCATACCGTAGCTTCACATATACTCAAGCTATACATACCGTAGCTTCACATATACTCAAGCTATACATACCGCAGCTTCACATATACTCAAGCTATACATACCACAGCTTCACATATACACAAGCTATACATACCGCAGCTTCACATATACACAAGCTATACATACCGCAGCTTCACATATACTCAAGCTATACATACCGCAGCTTCACATATACTCAAGCTATACATACCGCAGCTTCACATATACTCAAGCTATGCATACCGCAGCTTCACATATACTCAAGCTATGCATACCGTAGCTTCACATATACTCAAGCTATACATACAACAGCTTCACATATACTCAAGCTATACATACCGCAGCTTCACATATACTCAATCTATGCATACAGCAGCTTCACATATACTCAAGCTATACATACAGCAGCTTCACATATACTCAAGCTATGCATACAGCAGCTTCACATATACTCAAGCTATACATACCGTAGCTTCACATATACCTTTATAACTAAAAAAACACGGCAGGCAACCACACTTTAACTGAGAAATTAGGTTTTAGATAAACTCTTTGAAAAATGAATATTTTAAATACTGCTTTGTTGAGACCATACATCGAGCATGTAAACGAACCTGGAATGATTTTGGAATTGGAACATCTTCTGTATTGTGCACTATCCTCATATCCATTAAATGAATAACTTCTAGACGCGTCTCATCGAAGTTGTTGGTTGTTTAACATGACCGGTGTATGGCACCAATTTACGCGACAACGGCATAAAGACGTTCTTTGGAAGTCGCGACCAGCTGTAAGCCGTTACGATTATGCCCTTATGCAAGACACTTAAATTCCACATTGTCTCTTCTCTATCCCTCGTGACGATGGATTCTATCAGGAATGAGGTCTCGAGAGTGATTAATATAAGTTGTAGGAACTTGTTTCGCAATCTAGCTAACATGAAGTGGTATATATACTAAAGACTTTCTTACCATTTTACAGCCAGTTTTATACAAATGATCCCCGCCAAGACCAATGATCGGCTCTATAGAACAATTCTGAAAGGGAAGGAATGTTTGCATATAGGAACGTTGCCTTTTCTTTGAGTTATTTATATATACGTTTTCTGCACACAATCGTCTTTAATTCCCCAACCTTCTAATTTGTTTTTTAAACTAGTTGAGGCAGGTGAAAACTAGTTGGTGTGGTGAATATTGAGGCAGGTGAAAACTAGTTGGTGTGGTGAATATTGAAGCAGGTGAAACCTAGTTGGTGTGGTGAATATTGAAGCAGGTGATAACAAGTTTGTGTGGTGAATATTGTGGCAGGTGAAAACTAGTTGGTGTGGTGAATATTGAAGCAGGTGATAACAAGTTTGTGTGGTGAATA
>CM026387.1:76885658-76915105 GCA_014843695.1 Archivesica marissinica | reverse complement strand
AGCTAGCCATCGTAGACTGTGCCACTTTCAAAGACTGCTTGCTCTCAAAGTTACGATCATAATTTACCTGTAAGCTAGCCATCGTAGACTGTGCCACTTTCATAGACTGCTTGCTCTCATAGTTTCGATCATAATTTACCTGTAAGCTTGCCATCGTAGACTGTGCCACTTTCAAAGACTGCTTGCTCTCAAAGTTACGATCATAATTTACCTGTAAGCTAGCCATCGTAGACTGTGCCACTTTCATAGACTGCTTGCTCTCAAAGTTTCGATCATAATTTACCTGTAAGCTTGCCATCGTAGACTGTGCCACTTTCATAGACTGCTCACTCTCAAAGTTACGATCATAATTTACCTGTAAGCTTGCCATCGTAGACTGTGCCATTTTCATAGACTGCTTGCTCTCAAAGTTTCGATCATAATTTACCTGTAAGCTTGCCATCGTAGACTGTGCCACTTTCATAGACTGCTCACTCTCAAAGTTACGATCATGCGTGGCTCTGTTGATCTCAACCTCGGTGTTTGCCTTAGACTGTGCTCGCAAGATTATCTCGTCTCGATCCGATGTGGCGGGCATACGCAGGCGGAGATCCGCTATCAATTTGTCGCGGGCAATGAGGGCGTGTTCCAGCTGACGACTATGTTTCTCGACCTCCTCATTTCTCTGTAAAATACATGTTCATAGACCATCAAAGCTTTACATTCTCTATCTATATACATCTGTACTCAAATTAACTACCGTAATGAATGCAACTTTTATCAACTCCTGCAGACAATAGTCCTGTCTTACTGTTGTAAATACATAGCATAGCAATTTGACATGCTGTTGTAAATGCAAACTAAGAGAAATACAAACACATATAATTTCCAACCGATTACACACACATATAAATCTCATCTGGTTACACACACATATAAATATCATCCGATTACACACACATATAATTTCCATCTAATTACACACACATATAATTTCCATCCGATTACACACACATAAATCTCTTCTGGTTACACACTGTATAATTATCGTCCAATTACACACACATATAAATTATCTGTTTACACACACATATAAATATCATCTGTTTACACACACATATAAATATCATCTGGTTACACACACATATAAATATCATCTGGTTACACACACATATAAATATCATCTGGTTACACACACATATAAATCTCATCCATTTACACACACATATAAATATCATCCGTTTACACACACATATAAATATCATCTGGTTACACACACATATAAATATCATCTGTTTACACACACATATAAATATCATCTGTTTACACACACATATAAATATCATCTGGTTACACACACATATAAATATCATCTGGTTACACACTGTATAGTTATCATCGGAATACACACATACATATAATTTTCATCCGATTACGCATATATTTTTGTTCATGATAAACACACATTTTCAATCTTTATAAACATCTACATAATTATAGCAGGCCTACATCTCAGGTAAATAATCCAGTAATATGTCCAACACGGTACCTGTTTAAGCCTTTTAGAATCTGCCTGTGTGTCCAGTATGATCCTGACATTGGACTTGATGGTGGAGATAGCCTGCTCAAGCTGGTTTGCCACTGGCAACTTGGAGTCCGGCAGTCGACCCACAGCCTCCTCAAACTGAAACAGTACAGCTTTAATGATCTGCACAACAAGATATTCTAAGGGGCGGATGATAATAAATTCTAAGTACTGTATTAGAAATCTATTTTTTTAATAATAATTTAGGATGTTATGTAAAATTTAGAAGATCTTCCACATATTAACTGGTATTTGGGAAACTATGATTTGTCAGATTACCTCCCTTTATGGAAGTTTATTCAAAACAACCTAATAACGTTATAACGGTTGTTTTCTCGTGTTACAGTATCACACATAGGATAATTTCATAAAACAGTCTTTTCTTCTTCATTTTCCCTTTATATTAGTAATCACCAATTTTAGTATTTGCACAACTCGTATATTCAGTCACTTTGTTTGTTACAATCTAGTAATTTGGGGAGGGCTGTAACTAATGTTGTTAAAAATTTGTGGCCAACCCATTTGCTTCAACATTTATTTACAATTCTTGTGCACAACAATGACATAAATTGTATATACTATGCATAATTGTACAAGTGTGTTCAATTGTTTTGTTCTGTACATTGTATATATAGAATGAATGCAATTAAAAATGATTGAACTAAACTAAACGTAGTCTTATTTTTCCATTTGCAGAAAAGAATAGCATAAAGACACCTTCAATGGTGATTACATGGGTCATTTCATTAAATATAAACTTGTTTTTATCTACTACAATTACACCCCACTCCCAATCTTTCACCTCCAACCTTTGTGTGTGTTTTACGTTTATTTATCATCGCTACCGGTTACCCATATAAGCAACGCCTCCTGAAGAGATTAGTTATTTTAGATTTTGGAGGATAGTGCAATGATACAGACAGAGACCCATTCTAGAATCTCCTCTGGTTCTTTTACGTGCACGGTGTAAAGCACCGACACGAGACCTCGGCTTAACGTCCCATCTGAAAGACTGTTAATTTTTTTAGGGTCAGACGGGGGATCGAACCTGCGATCCCTGGATTACCTCCAACCTTGTTACTCCTGTTTATTTAAAGCCCCATTATGCGCTTACTTAGAAGAATGTGCTGCATACCAAGATATTGTAAGGAGTGGAAGATTAGATATTGTAAGGAGTGGATGATTAGATATTGTAAGGAGTGGATGATTAGATATTGTAAGGAGTGGATGATTAGATATTGTAAGGAGTGGATGATTAGATATTGTAAGGAGTGGAAGATTAGATATTGTAAGGAGTGGATGATTAGATATTGTAAGGCGTGGATGATTAGATATTGTAAGGAGCGGATGATTAGATATTGTAAGGCGTGGATGATTAGATATTGTAAGGAGTGGAAGATTAGATATTGTAAGGAGTGGATGATTAGATATTGTAAGGCGTGGATGATTAGATATTGTAAGGAGTGGATGATTAGATATTGTAAGGCGTGGATGATTAGATATTGTAAGGAGTGGATGATTAGATATTGTAAGGCGTGGATGATTAGATATTGTAAGGAGTGGAAGATTAGATATTGTAAGAGTGGATGATTAGATATTGTAAGGCGGGATGATTAGATATTGTAAGGAGTGGATGATTAGATATTGTAAGGAGTGGATGATTAGATATTGTAAGGAGTGGATGATTAGATATTGTAAGGAGTGGATGATTAGATATTGTAAGGAGTGGATGATTAGATATTGTAAGGAGTGGATGATTAGATATTGTAAGGAGTGGATGATTAGATATTGTAAGGAGCGGATGATTAGATATTGTAAGGAGTGGATGATTAGATATTGTAAGGAGTGGATGATTAGATATTGTAAGGAGTGGATGATTAGATATTGTAAGGAGTGGATGATTAGATATTGTAAGGAGTGGATGATTAGATATTGTAAGGAGTGGATGATTAGATATTGTAAGGAGTGGATGATTAGATATTGTAAGGAGTGGATGATTAGATATTGTAAGGAGTGGATGATTAGATATTGTAAGGAGTGGATGATTAGATATTGTAAGGAGTGGATGATTAGATATTGTAAGGAGTGGATGATTAGATATTGTAAGGAGTGGATGGTTAGATATTGTAAGGAGTGGATGATTAGATATTGTAAGGAGTGGAAGATTAGATATTGTGATTATTGTCTTATCATTTTTCACTACTGGTAGCAAATTATTATGATAAAAAGTATATATGACCACAAACGAACCTGCTTTTGTGAAATCACCATTTTTTAATTACCTCCCTTTTATGGATATTTCCTAACAAATTCACCATTAACTCTGTAAATGTTGGTTTAATAGAGCTAACACTAGCATAAATTTGTGATGGGATGTTAAACCGAGGTCTCGTGTCGGTGCTTTACACCGTGCATGTAAAAGAACCAGAGGAGACTCTGGAATGGGTCTCATATGGGCAACCGGTAGCGACGATAAATAAACGTAAAACACACACATAAATTTGCACATGAACACTCGATCATATGGTTCGCCAGAGGTGAGGGTAAATAAGCTCAATCATCATCATCATTTGCACATGAATTATAGAGTGGTGGAACCTATGCTCGGCGTATTCCTATGCTCGGCGTATTTTTTCCATTTACATCTGTATTTAAAATATTTAAATAGTTTTAACCTATTTTCGTTGAAGCATGGTTCAATAGTTCAGTAGCCGAATATAAACAGACAACTTGTCGGGAAAAATGTTTCCACCGAAATGTGCGGTTTATGAGCATTTCAGGTGCCTATCCAGATTGGGGGGGAAATGTACAAATAACCAGAAACAAGTTTCTTTTGAGTTGTAATATTGTTAGTTATTGATGTTACTAAGTCAAAATAATAGATTCAACATTTACCCATGCATAATAAAAAAAATTCATGTACGCCGTGCATAGGTGCCCTAAAGTATCTAGTTCCCCATGGAAACAAGTACCGTTGCGATAGCTGTATTTAGGCGCTTGGTTATGTAATGAAGCTAACATTTTCAACAACAATTTTATGAAAGTTGTGTTCACGACTTAAGAAAATAATAATATACGGCAAGTGCATTTAACTTTTTTTATAGGCCATGATATGCATGATTTACGCCGAGCATAGGTTCCACCACTCTAGTATTATTTTTCCACTGAAGAAAAAAACGCATATGGAGACTTTAAAGAAACATAATGTTTTGTGATACAAACTTGACAGTAACTTGCATGCAAATTGCAAACGTCAACGAAACACCGCGAGATCAGTCCAATTTACAGCTTTTATTCCCTGATTAGTAGCCTGGGTTCCAGTCTGTCTATTTTTCACTAATTTACTTCTGGCAAAATGATATTATCAGAAACTCAATACAGCCCAATTAATGGTCTCGGTATTAAAATATATTAATATGACTGACCAAGCAAAATATATCAAAGCCTGTTCCCAGGCTACCTGAATAGTTGAGACATTTAAATATGAACATATCTACATCGACTTAAAATATGCCCTAGTGCCTAGTGTCCCCTACCTTGGCTGCTGCTCCTGCGATCTGAGCTGTCTGTCGCTCCAGGGTAGCTATCTGCCGTTCCAAATCCACCTCGCGATGTTCCCATCTTAGCTGCCGCTCCTCAAACTCCTGCAACATAATAGATATAAAATCAAGTATAATCTATGACGTATATTAACCTTTAGCGTGCTGTAGGCGAAATGTAGCCTGGGTTCCAGTCTGTCGATTTTTCATTTTTTAACTTCTGGTTGATATTATCAGAAACTCAATACGGCCCAATTATTGTTCTCGGTGGTAAAATATATTTATTTGACTGACCAGGCAAAATGTATCGACGTCTGTTCCCAGACTAGGCGAAATGAGCAGATAACAAATGTGTAATATTTTTCATATATTTCCTAGAAAGATGGACTTGTGATTCCATTAAAATCGTGCTAAAGGTTAATGAAGATTCCTTGGTATGCAAGCAATACGCTTTCATTTCAGTTAGATATCTTTATTACCTCCACAATAGAGTTTAAACTTTATTTATTTTACAACGATTGCAACTTTTAACAACTTATATATTAATCACTCTCGTTGGTGCGGATGAAAGCGTATATGTGGTCATTCGTGTGGGAGGAAACCGGAGTACCCGGAGAAAACCCATCTGTAGATCTGGCGACAACCGTACCATCTCACATACTTCCTGGTCCGAGGATTGAACCCGGGTTTCATTGGTGAGAAGCGAGCACGCTAACCTCCACAATAGAAGAACACCATAATGAATGGAAGGATATAGATGGTGCAAAAATATTATGAGAATGATGGACAATATATGACAAGATGGTACACACCTAAAAAATGTTCAGTCACAGAAAGACCCAAGTTATACAGAAATAACTTTATTCCTGTGTTGCGTACAATATCACCCTAGAACCATATTACGCTAGTTATTTCAAACCTGAACTTAATCTTTGACTTTCTTCCATACACAGCAGTGTAGCTTCCAATAGGAAGTGGGGGATATTTTTTCGCAAATAAATTTAAGGATATTGATATTATTGTAAACATATTTAGCGTCGAAATATATGCCATAACGCATCCGACAATCAAGTTGAAAAATATTATCGGGGGGGTGACACCCCTTAGAACTCAGCCTACACATACATCATTGTCAGCGAAGCTATGCCCCTGATAACTGGAAGGTCAAACTGTGTGGTGGAGAGAAGACAATCCACATTTGGATCGGCACTATTACTACTGGAGAGAATATGAGCACAGTACTGGAGAAAACCACATAACAGTGAACAGTATAATTGATGTTACTTTCACCACTATTTGAATGAGGCTTGAAACAAGACATTTCTATAGACAGGTTTGATCCCCTGTCTGACCCTAATAAAATTAGTCTTTCATTTGGGACTTTAAACCGAGGTCTTGTGTCGGTGCTGTACACCATGCACGTAAAAGAACCAGAGCAGTCTCTGGAATGGGTCTCTGTTTGTATCATTGCACTATCCTCCAAAACTCTTAAAATCTTCATGAGGCGCCACTCATATGGACAACTGGTAGCGACGATAAATAAACGTAAAACACACACACACTCCTATACATACAGGTGAAGTATACTCCAAATGTATTTAAAATCAGATATATTTCCAACAAACCATAAAAAACCACCCCCTTTTGACGTTTCCTTTTTTGTTCTATAAAAAAATGTTATTTGCTCCCTTTAAATTGAATGGAGGTGTCCCCTTGGGCTCTAGAAAAGGTTCATAGTAGCGTGGCCAGACACATAATATTAGCCTGGGTTCCAGTCTGTCGAAAAATAACTTCTGTCAAAATGACATATGATCAGAAACTCAATACGACCCAATTAATAGTCTTGGTGTTAACATATATTTATTTGACTGACCAGGCAAAATATATCGACGCCTGTTTCCAGGCTAACATAATATATACAAACAATATTTATTTTTTAAATAGTACAAACAATATTTATTTTTTAAATAGATCTATCTGAGAATATTGATTGCTAATATTAATAATTTACACATATTGTTGCAGATTGTATATTTGTATTATATTTATATATTTGGCTTCACACAAAAATCTGCAAGATCACAAAACCATGCCCCCCACAAAAATCTGAAATAAAAAAACCACTCCATGCCCCCAGTGAGAGTCGAACTCACGACCCCTGGTTTACGAGACCAGTGCTCTAACCACTGAGCTATAGGGGCAACGACAATTTGCAAGCCGAAGATGAATACTACATTGAGAGTATCATCTACTATTTCAAATTTGGCTAAAAATAGAGCATATCTCGCAAATACCCGGCTGAAATTGATATTTTTATTCCGCTAGAAGAATATTTTTACATGAAAACGTCCATATGTGCGCGTTGCTAACATAATAACCGATCAAATATTCAATGCATGCCTATTCGGTTATTTCCGATACACAATTAACGGAGTTAGACGATTGGTATATTGCTATAGTCTGTTTCAAATTCTCGCTTGACTTTCCCGAGTTTTCGTTGTTGAGAGACGGACTAGTTTATAAACCGTATAAGTTTATATGCATGCACCTAGAATCTGATCAAACATGTTACAGTCGTATTCAATATATTTTTCACTCTAATTTCAAGCATAACAAGCAGGTATTTTTTTCTGATTCGCGCACCTGTCGTCCCAATTAGCCCCACGATATAACGTCACCACATGAAAGCGCTTAATCCCCTGCTGACCAAGTACGTCATACGTAGGAATAGGCGTTGATATATTTTGCCTGGTCAGTAATATAAATGTATTTTTAACACAGACACCATTAAATGAGCCGCATTGAGATGCTGATAATATCGAGTGTGTGTGTCTTACGTTTATTTACCGTCGCTAACGGTTGTCCATATCAGCGACGCCTCCTGAAGAGATTGGTCATTTTAGATTTTTGGGGGATAGTGCAATGATACAGACAGATGCCCATTCCAGAATATCATCTGGTTCTTTTACGTGCACGGTGTAAAGCACCGACACGAGACCTCGGCTTAAAATCCCATTCTGAAAGACTGTTAATAGTATTAGGGTCAGGCGGTGGATCGAACCTGTGAGCCTTGGATTCCCAGTCCATCGTGTTAACCACAATCTTTTATTGTATGCCATAATGGTCTCATAGTATAGTTGGTGCAAATTCACCTGTCTCAGTTAACTATTATTTACATACAGTATGGATAGTGAACTATATTAAGATGGGTATTATTTGGGAACATTAAACTGAGACTAATTAATCTCCGCCAAAACCTTCGTGAGTTTTCGGGAACTACGACCACGACATACGTTAGGTTTTTACCGTTAATATTTTAATCAGGTAAGTAAGTACGTGTACAGTAATCTAAAGCTCATATTGAAATATATTAAGTTATCAGAAACCATGGTGGTAGTAATTTGACTTAAAACACTGTAGTGGCGTAATACCTTGTACCAAAAGGCCAGAGTATTATATCAAACCCTACGCGTAAATGTACGAAATTAACAATTTTATTTAGTAGGACTTTGTTATATAAGTGTGTGTTTTAAGTAAGATATAAGCCTCAAACGGATCCAATATGTAAAATATTGGCAATGTCCTCGGCGTAACGCACCTCACACAGTCCAATATTTTACGTTTTCGGCTTATATCGTATACTTACTTTTACCTGACATCCTATTACCTTTTATCGAGACATTGACCAAATAATCCTGTTATATACTTACCCTATTATATTCCTCCAATCAATACTAACTGATTACTAACCTGTACACAAATACATTAGTGGCAGTGAAAGGTTCGGAGAAGATGGATGCTTTCTAAACTGTTTATATGCGGATTGCAATTCAGATACTGTCGTCAAAGACTCGTCATTGTCAGATCAACCAGATTATTTATTCAACTATCTTCTCTTTATATTAATCTCTTCTTCTTTTCGCGCTCAGATTGGATATGTTATGTTCTTGGACTTACTTCAAATATTAATTTAAATGTTAACCATTTTATTTTTAACAAACTCAAATATTAACAACCTCATTAGAAATTGTTTAGCATATATCGTGATTAGGATTCACGTATTTTCAGTGTTAAATATATTATGCTCCGACCTATTATATAACAACCAATTGTTAGGGAGAACAACTATATAAGTTGTTTTCGTTCTAATCCCTTTCAGTCTACTGCTGTTAATTTATATATAAAATGTTAATTCTATTATGTACATATAAAATACTGAAATAAATAATGTTTAAACTAACTGCCTCCACTGAGCCTTCCACCAGGAAGAGAACCCCAATGTCGGCTACTTTTTAGGCCCATATATAGACAAATTCAACAATATATACTATCTGTCTCCGTGGCCTAGTGGTTACGGCATCCGCCTACGGAGCGATGGGTCGAAGGAGTTCGTTCTGATATATCCTGTTGGTGAGCCGACAGCTAGGTATTGCCTGGCGCCTGGCAATAACTAGCATAGGATTCGTAAAAATGTCTCATAAGTCAGAAATGGCTGGCCCTTTAAATTGGGTGAAACTAGTATATATAGACAAATGAAACTAGTATACATATAGACAAATGAAACTAGTATATATAGACAAATGAAACTAGTCTACATATAGACAAATGAAACTAGTATATATAGACAAATGAAACTAGTATACATATAGACAAATGAAACTAGTATATATAGACAAATGAAACTAGTATATATAGACAAATGAAACTAGTATATATAGACAAATGAAACTAGTATACATATAGACAAATGAAACTAGTATATATAGACAAATGAAACTAGTTATATAGACAAATGAAACTAGTATATATAGACAAATGGAACTAGTATACATATAGACAAATGAAACTAGTATATATAGACAAATGAAACTAGTATACATATAGACAAATGAAACTAGTATACATATAGACAAATGAAACTAGTATATATAGACAAATGAAACTAGTTATATAGACAAATGAAACTAGTATATATAGACAAATGGAACTAGTATACATATAGACAAATGAAACTAGTATATATAGACAAATGAAACTAGTATACATATAGACAAATGAAACTAGTATACATATAGACAAATGCAATTGCCAAGGATATAGCTTTTTGTCCCCCAAAATAAAGCAGATATGCAGATTCAAACATTCTTGCATAAAAGCCATTAATAAGTCGAGGGTTATAAAACTCTTATGCGTGACAGAGTGTGTAACACTGCTGTACTATAAACCTGTGAAAAGTTCACCCATGTATTCTCAGTAAAACCGCTAAAATTTAAAATAGCAATAATTTTGATCCAGTACTTCAGGATGGACAAGGCAAGTTTGTTGCAGAACATAGCAGAAAAGTTGCAACAAGAAATGGAAAGTGTCCAAAGAAGCCAACAGAGCTACAAACATGTGATTGCAGAAGCGGAAATTCATGTTGACAACATTGACTAAACACTGGATATATTAGAGAAATGCACTGGAAATGAAGCTGCTCAGTATTTTGTATGCATCATTGCTGTACAGAACAGTATAACTAACACAGTAGTGTCAGAAAGTCGTTTGAGAAGGAAGAAAACATCAGCCTTCAGTTTTTCACTGATGTTAATATATGGACATTTCTCATGAAGCATAAAGTCATCAGACTAGTACAGACCAATCGTAAAGTATCTGCTAGTCACCAAAGACCACCATCAACATAATGAAATCCGGTACAGGAGTACCTGCTAAATTGTCAAATGAATATCACATGCACTATCACAGAGTGAATGGCGTGTAATATGCACTATCACAGAGTGAATGGCGTGTAATATGCACTATCACAGAGCGAATGGCGTGTAATATGCACTATCACAGAGCGAATGGCGTGTAATATGCACTATCACAGAGTGAATGGCATGTAATATGCACTATCACAGAGCGAATGGCGTGTAATATGCACTATCACAGAGCAAATGGCGTGTAATATGCACTATCACAGAGCAAATGGCGTGTAATATGCGCTATCACAGAGCAAATGGCATGTAATATGCACTATCACAGAGCAAATGGCGTGTAATATGCACTATCACAGAGCAAATGGCGTGTAATATGTACTATCACAGAGCGGATGGCACATACTATGCACTATCACAGAGCGAATCAATGGCGTGTAATATGCACTACCACAGAGCGAATCAATGGCGTGTAATATGCACTATCACATAGTGAATGGCGTGTAATATGCACTTGGCAACTAGTCGCCCACACACAACACTTATGGTCACTAGTGGAGCTTGACAAGGCTCATTTTGCATGTCCAAAAGTTGGTAAAAATCACTTGGCATAATTTCTGCATTTCTTGAGAGATTGAGTTGATAAAAGTACATACTACTGCATGTACTAGTCACAAGTGCTCAACGTTCACATATAAATAGGTATGGCTTGGGATGGAGATATCGCTGATTTATATATCTAGAGATTACCCTTGAAATTGGAAAGTTTCCAGTCACTGGGTATTTATAAGGAATCAACTTCTAGTTTGGTCTATGCTCAACAATGTATACAGCAACAAGGTCAGTGGTGGCCATCTGTGTGCTATACTAGGGGAGGTAAATCATACGTGTACACAAATCACACATGTACATACATGTACACAAATCACACATGTATATACGTGTACACAAATCACACATGTACATACGTGTACACAAATCACACATGTACATACATGTACACAAATCACACATGTACATACATGTACACAAATCACACATGTACATACGTGTACACAAATCACATATGTACATACATGTACACAAATCACACATGTACATACATGTACACAAATCACACATGTACATACATGTACACAAATCACACATGTACATACATGTACACAAATCACACATGTACATACATGTACACAAATCACATTGTCTACATACATACATACATACATGTACAAAAATTACACGTCTACATGCAGGTGTACATGCATGCATGTGAACACATCACATGTGTACACACATATATGTACACAAATCACAAGTATACACACATAACAAACATAGAAAGTCTACTGACCTGTGTAAGTCGAACATTGTCAGCGTCTAACTCGGCTATACCGCTCTCATGTGTTCTAACCACTCCCTCCAGGTAACTAATCTGTAAGCAATCAACAAACACTGTACTATTATACATGGTGCACAATCAGACAGGTACGGTATTACATCCAGGTAACTAATCTGTAAGCAATCAACAAACACTGTACTATTATACATGGTGCACAATCAGACAGGTACGGTATTACATCCAGGTAACTAATCTGTAAGCAATCAACAAACACTGTACTATTATACATGGTACACAATCAGACAGGTACGGTATTACATCCAGGTAACTAATCTGTAAGCAATCAACAAACACTGTACTATTATACATGGTACACAATCAGACAGGTACGGTATTACATCCAGGTAACTACTCTGTAAGCAATCAACAAACACTGTACTATTATACATGGTACACAATCAGACAGGTACGGTATTACATCCAGGTAACTACTCTGTAAGCAATCAACAAACACTGTACTATTATACATGGTGCACAATCAGACAGGTACGGTATTACATCCAGGTAACTACTCTGTAAGCAATCAACAAACATTGTACTATTATACATGGTACACAATCAGACAGGTACGGTATTACATCCAGGTAACTAATCTGTAAGCAATCAACAAACACTGTACTATTATACATGGTACACAATCAGACAGGTACGGTATTACATCCAGGTAACTAATCTGTAAGCAATCAACAAACACTGTACTATTATACATGGTACACAATCAGACAGGTACGGTATTACATCCAGGTAACTAATCTGTAAGCAATCAACAAACATTGTACTATTATACATGGTACACAATCAGACAGGTACGGTATTACATCCAGGTAACTAATCTGTAAGCAATCAACAAACACTGTACTATTATACATGGTACACAATCAGACAGGTACGGTATTACATCCAGGTAACTAATCTGTAAGCAATCAACAAACACTGTACTATTATACATGGTGCACAATCAGACAGGTACGGTATTACATCCAGGTAACTAATCTGTAAGCAATCAACAAACACTGTACTATTATACATGGTGCATAATCAGACAGGTACGGTATTACATCCAGGTAACTAATCTGTAAGCAATCAACAAACACTGTACTATTATACATGGTACACAATCAGACAGGTATGGTATTACATCCAGGTAACTAATCTGTAAGCAATCAACAAACACTGTACTATTATACATGGTACACAATCAGACAGGTACGGTATTACATCCAAGTAACTACTCTGTAAGCAATCAACAAACACTGTACTATTATACATGGTACACAATCAGACAGGTACGGTATTACATCCAGGTAACTAATCTGTAAGCAATCAACAAACACTGTACTATTATACATGGTACACAATCAGACAGGTACGGTATTACATCCAGGTAACTAATCTGTAAGCAATCAACAAACACTGTACTATTATACATGGTACACAATCAGACAGGTACGGTATTACATCCAGGTAACTAATCTGTAAGCAATCAACAAACACTGTACTATTATACATGGTACACAATCAGACAGGTACGGTATTACATCCAGGTAACTACTCTGTAAGCAATCCACAAACATTGTACTATTATACATGGTACACAATCAGACAGGTACGGTATTACATCCAGGTAACTAATCTGTAAGCAATCAACAAACACTGTACTATTATACATGGTACACAATCAGACAGGTACGGTATTACATCCAGGTAACTACTCTGTAAGCAATCAACAAACACTGTACTATTATACATGGTACACAATCAGACAGGTATGGTATTACATCCAGGTAACTAATCTGTAAGCAATCAACAAACACTGTACTATTATACATGGTACACAATCAGACAGGTACGGTATTACATCCAGGTAACTACTCTGTAAGCAATCAACAAACACTGTACTATTATACATGGTACACAATCAGACAGGTATGGTATTACATCCAGGTAACTAATCTGTAAGCAATCAACAAACACTGTACTATTATACATGGTACACAATCAGACAGGTACGGTATTACATCCAGGTAACTAATCTGTAAGCAATCAACAAACACTGTACTATTATACATGGTACACAATCAGACAGGTACGGTATTACATCCAGGTAACTAATCTGTAAGCAATCAACAAACACTGTACTATTATACATGGTACACAATCAGACAGGTACGGTATTACATCCAGGTAACTAATCTGTAAGCAATCAACAAACACTGTACTATTATACATGGTGCACAATCAGACAGGTACGGTATTACATCCAGGTAACTAATCTGTAAGCAATCAACAAACACTGTACTATTATACATGGTGCACAATCAGACAGGTACGGTATTACATCCAGGTAACTAATCTGTAAGCAATCAACAAACACTGTACTATTATACATGGTGCACAATCAGACAGGTACGGTATTACATCCAGGTAACTAATCTGTAAGCAATCAACAAACACTGTACTATTATACATGGTGCACAATCAGACAGGTACGGTATTACATCCAGGTAACTAATCTGTAAGCAATCAACAAACACTGTACTATTATACATGGTACACAATCAGACAGGTACGGTATTACATCCAGGTAACTAATCTGTAAGCAATCAACAAACACTGTACTATTATACATGGTGCACAATCAGACAGGTACGGTATTACATCCAGGTAACTAATCTGTAAGCAATCAACAAACATTGTACTATTATACATGGTGCACAATCAGACAGGTACGGTATTACATCCAGGTAACTATAGTCAAACAACCAGGTCTGAACATCAAAGATCAGACAGGTTCATTTCATACACAATAATAGGGTGGTTAATATTTTAGTGTATTGGAAATTTGGTTCATATTATAAAAATTACAACAGTCATGTATATACATCATACTTGGCTGTGACAGTTAGACCGTTTAGTTTAAGAACTAGTGTTACTGTGGAGTTTGGGTTCGAGCCCTACTTTGGAAATTATTTTTTTTATTAAAATATTTAATTATATTTATTTTATGCACGAAATAGTCGTGAAACATTTCAAATACACACGCTATGTGGCTATATAAGTGCATTTTTACACATACCAGTCGCAAACACAACATAGTTATAGCTGTGATGCTAGAGAAATTGTTAAAAATGTACATGTATTTTGTACGAAGGAGAAGGAGTTAGGATTGCAGGTGGCGCTAAATCAAACCAAGCCATAGATTCATTTACTATTGACCTCACTTCTGACAGTGATGGGGACAGCGGCTCGGATACAGAGACAGCCAGCAAAGGTGAAGATACTGATTGATACTGTGAAATCATGAACTGTAACTGTAATTGCTTGAAATGAAATAAAGTTGAAAATTAAATTATGAGAGAAAAAAATGAGAGTAAAAATACATACAATTCACTTTATATAAAATATAAATTTGAAAAAAAAAATAGTAATAATACACCCAGTGAGATTTGAACTCGCAACTACAAAATATATCACAAGATATTGTATCTGTATTCCTCCGTCGTTACCGTTCGGCCACGTATCATGTTCATTGATTTTGCGATGTTTATATTTTATTATACTAATGTTATTATAATAATAAATGCCCTATGTTATACGAAAGCTTCCACCCCTCTGAAATGGATGTGGCCGATCTTTGATCGTTCAAAGTTGGAAGTTTATTTATAATCTGTAAGCAATCAACAAACACACATGAATGTATATGTGAACCTAAACATTTTTCTAACCATATGAAGAAAAGCAAATATAACCTGTGCATTTTTCATGTTAAATTTTGATATTCGAACATAAAACAATATTTTATATTCTGTGTAACGTTAAATCAAATTTTCCATTAAAAATGATATTGGAAGGAGATACATGTATATGCAGCCATTTTCTCCAAGCTAACAGAACATACATTGAATTGTAAAACGTTTTTACCATACGTTACGCTGTATCTAATAAAGTTATATATCCCCACATGTTGTTGTATTTTACCATACGTTACGCTGTATCTAATAAAGTTATATATCCCCACATGTTGTTGTATTTTACCATACGTTACGCTGTATCTAATAAAGTTATATATCCCCACATGTTGTTGTATTTTACATTACGTTACTGTATATCTAATAAAGTTATATATCCCCACATGTTGTTGTATTTTACCAAACGTTACGCTGTATCTAATAAAGTTATATATCCCCACATGTTGTTGTATTTTACCATACGTTACGCTGTATCTAATAAAGTTATATATCCCCACATGTTGTTGTATTTTACCAAACGTTACGTTGTATCTAATAAAGTTATATATCCCCACATGTTGTTGTATTTTACCATACGTTACGCTGTATCTAATAAAGTTATATATCCCCACATGTTGTTGTATTTTACCATACGTTACGTTGTATCTAATAAAGTTATATATCCCCACATGTTGTTGTATTTTACCATACGTTACATTGTATCTAATAAAGTTATATATCCCCACATGTTGTTGTATTTTACCAAACGTTACATTGTATCTAATAAAGTTATATATCCCCACATGTTGTTGTATTTTACCATACGTTACATTGTATCTAATAAAGTTATATATCCCCACATGTTGTTGTATTTTACCAAACGTTACATTGTATCTAATAAAGTTATATATCCCCACCTGTTGTTGTATTTTACCATACTTTACGCTGTATCTAATAAAGTTATATATCCCACCTGTTGTTGTATTTTAGTGATATGTCTTCGATGTTTTAGTTCCTCTAGTCTCAGTGTGTCCATTTTCCCGTGCCACTCCCTGACCTTGGCCGCTCCACGCCCATCTTTCAGGGTTGTCATCAGATCTTGTAGACTTTTATGCTGTAACTCCAGGGCGGCCAATCTGTCCTCCATGTCCTCCTTGGTTTTCTTTACCTACACATATACAGCTGATTAGATGAGTAGCTATATATGTTCGTACATGGTTTATACAAATTTATTTTAGCTCGATTGCTAAACAAGTTTTTACAACTTATATTAATCAATCTCGAGACCTCATTCCTGATGGAATCCATTGCCACAAGTGAGAGAGAAGAGGCAACGTGGAATTTACCTAATTTGCCTTGCCTAAGGGCACAATCGTAACGGCTGCATCAGGGCTTGAACTCTGTTTCAGGTGCAAAAGGGAACTAAAAGGACCTATTTACATTTTGGGATAAATCAAAATGAAGACTTTATCTGCCAGGGGAGGTAATAGAAAATTAGCGATGTCTCTCATTGCAACAGGGTATACAACCCAACATGGTACAAGGTCTCGGCTTCAGCATTGTTCAGTGACTGGATTATCCACAATATTCATGATACACTGATGTGTATGACTCGTCCAATCAGCATCTATTCAAGATTTTCTTTATTTGCATTTAAACCAAAATGTTAAACAGGATTTGTTAATTATTAAGTATTATTAAGTAATCAAATATACATGTAGACACGGACCTGTCTGAGCTCCTCCTCCAGGTGTGACTTGTCTTTCTGTAGCTGCATCAGATTCTTGGAAAATTTCTCTTGTTTAGACAGAGGTATAGCACCAGCAAATTGCAATCTCAAATCCTAGAAATATAGCACAAAGGTAGACAGTATAATGCATGCAATTCCTAGAAACACTGTACACATTTTAGTAAATAACATCTTGAATCTTAACCCATTCAACACCAAGTAACTCACATGGACTGGTCCATGATATTCATAAACCAATAAATGAATCAGAAAATCACATTTGGACAAGTTCATTTATCAAACTGGGTAATTATGTCTAAAAATAGTCATATCACTGGCAAAAAGTGCAGATCCTGATGAGACGGCTCGCCACGAGCCGGCTCATCTGGATCTACACTTTTTGTAAGCCTATTTAGAGGTATGTGGTGTTGAAAGGGTTAATATTCTGAGAACAAGAACAAGATAAAAACAACACTGAAATGGAACTTGTGTCCAACAACCTACATCATAGAACTATTATGAATGCAAAGAAATTCCAAGAGGACAATGGCAAAATAATAGGGACTGTGGTTTTCCTAGTATCTCAGAGACATTGCTCCTTGTGTTTGGATTCACATCTCAGTTAGTGCTTGCTACAGGGTGTGTCACTAGGATCAACAGAGTTTGCTACATGGTGTGTCACTAGGATCAACAGAGTTTGCTACAGGGTATGTCACTAGGATCAACAGAGTTTGCTACATGGTGTGTCACTAGGATCAACAGAGTTTGCTACAGGGTGTGTCACTAGGATCAACAGAGTTTGCTACAGGGTGTGTCACTAGGATCGACAGAGTTTGCTACAGGGTGTGTCACTAGGATCAACAGAGTTTGCTACAGGGTGTGTCACTAGGATCAACAGAGTTGCTACAGGGTGTGTCACTAGGATCAACAGAGTTTGCTACAGGGTGTGTCACTAGGATCAACAGAGTTTGCTACATGGTGTGTCACTAGGATCGACAGAGTTTGCTACAGGGTGTGTCACTAGGATCGGCAGAGTTTGTACAGGGTGTGTCACTAGGATCGGCAGAGTTTGTTACAGGGTGTGTCATTAGGATCAACAGTTTGCTACAGGGTGTGTCACTAGGATCAACAGTTTGTTACAGGGTGTGTCACTAGGATCGACAGAGTTTGCTACAGGGTGTGTCACTAGGATCGACAAAGTTTGCTAGAGAGTATGTCACTAAGACCGACAGTTTGCTACAGGGAGTGTCACTGGATTGACAGAGTTTGCTACAGGGTATGTCACTAGGATCAACAGAGTTTGCTACAGGGTGTGTCACTAGGATCGACAGTTTGCTACAGGGTGTGTCACTGGTATCGACAGAGTTTGCTATAGGGTGTGTCACTAGGATCAACAGTTTGCTACAGGGTGTGTCACTAGAATCGGCAGAGTTTGCTACAGAGTGTGTCACTAGGATCGACTTCGTTTGCTACAGGGTGTGTCACTAGGATCGACTTCGTTTGCTACAGAGTGTGTTACTAGAATCGACAGAGTTTGCTACAGGGTGTATCACTAGGATCGACTTCGCTTGCTACAGGGTGTGTCACTAGGACATTTTCTTTTATGCCTTCCAATGAATGATTGAGTTTTCTCAGTCAAAGAACATTCCTATATCTAAACATTGAAAGATGGCATTTTCATTGCGTGTGCTTCGTATTCCTCCACTATTGGATGTAGTTTGTATTTTAGCTAAATTCTAACAATCATAAACAATAAAAGTAATATGCTCTAATCAATTTGCTTTGTCTGTCGTCTTTAATTTTGACAGCAAACAGAAACTAACCATTTTGTATTGCGAACGTTCACACTAACATAAATGATTGTGTTTTGTAGTGAAATGAAGGGACAGTTAAAATTAATAAATTGGATATCGAATACTGTTTTCATCAAAATCAGTGTTCGAAAAATAGGACAACCCGATGCTCGGGGTGTGCAAAACCCCAATTTGCACGAAATGTTTATTATTGTTATATATAAATAGTAATGTATTATATAAATACATTAAACTGTTTCTATATATGGCCAAATGTTTACCATGTAATATATATATATTTGTTTTATGCATAATCGTCTGCTATTATTTTCGCGCCTAAAATTATCAATCTCGCTTCGCGCGGGAAATGACTTAAGATGTTAGGCCTAATCTCAGTTTATCAAGGCCGTGGTTGCAGGTGTCCAGTTATGTAATACAAAGGCACCGAACTGGTTTGATGGTGTAATATTAGATAACATAACAGATGTTTAGGAATAACAGATGTTTTAGGAATTGTTATATCATATATACACTGATTCAATCATGTATATAAGAAATGGATTTTATTAACATAAATCAGACACACTAGAGCCTAACTCCAGGAGCGAGAAAGGTCGTGATCTCAATCTAGTATATAGAACATATAAACTGTATTTATGATACTTAGATATTATGGACATTATAAGAAATATAACTTATAAAGATTTGTCGAATAATTAAATGGTTCAGCCATAGAAGAAACATAGAGTTTCGGCGAACCATATAGAAGGTGATTAAAAGTTAATCTAATCAGAAACAGTGATTAGATTATAGTGATATTGAGTAATGACGGATTAGAAAGATTGGATGTTAAATATACTGTGTAAGCGCAGAGTCGGCTCACACAAATGGATTGTTAAATAAGCTTTTAATGATACGATGTATATATATATAGATCACTGATTATATATATATGGATATTTCTGATGCCAATTTAAACAAGATATTATATAGAAGAAATGTAATACTGTGTTGAGTTATCATTAATACATATAATAACGAAGAAACCCCCTAGACAACTCCAGCGAGTCTACAATAGGATAGACCCTGGTAAGAGCCGTAGCAACCGAGACATATTATTACGAGAAGAAAAAGGAGAGTTTGCGACAATTGGGACGCTCGTCCGGGATTGGAAATAAAGAAGAGGTGACATATCGTGACATATTGTGAAGGACACTAGAATTTATATATGGAATATTGTGAAGGACACTAGGATTTATACATGAAGAATACAAGGGACTATTAATTAACGTGGGAAAACAGAAGTGCATGCGAGACAGTGTTAGAATTTGGAAATAAGTGAAAGACGTCAACGAATTATTAAATTAATGAAATGGATTAAATTATTGGAAATGTGCAAACTTTGAATATGTGATAAATTATATATTGGATTAACGGACGAGACAGACTTCGGTAAGTACCAGTTTTCTTTTCATAGAGGCTTAATATTATCATTAAAATTATATTAGTGATTTACTTCCTTTTATTGAACTCAATTCTATAATACATTTGGAGATACATTCTGGGGATTAAAAATTTTGGGAAATAAAAAAATAAAATGGCTACAACTAGGAGTGCTAATAAGGAAACTGAGGGGCCGGTTCACCCCGACTTGCAGACAACAGGTGATGAGATATGGGACAAATTAATGAGACTTCCCTTCTTTAATCAGGCAAATCTGGAACGTCAGGGTGAGATTTATGAGAAAGAAAGGGAAGAAGTAAAACAAAGAGAAGAAAGAGAGAGAGAAAGAGAGAGGGAAGAAGTAAAACAAAGAGAAGAAAGAGAGAGGGAAAGAGAAGAAAGAGAGAGAGAAAGAGAGAGGGAAGAAGTAAAACAAAGAGAAGAAAGAGAGAGGGAAGAAGTAAAACAAAGAGAAGAAAGAGAGAGGGAAAGAGAAGAAAGAGAGAGAGAAAGAGAGAGGGAAGAAGTAAAACAAAGAGGGGAAAGAGAAGAGAAAGAAAGGGACAGGGAGGAAAGAATGCAAAGGGAGAAAATGCAGATGGAGATTCGCCTGAGAGAAATCCAGAGAGATCAGGAATCTCAGCAAAATAACCCCCTCCATACAGATAATAGGCCCTCTAAGACAAACATTTCTGTTCCTATTTGGACCCAGACTATGAGGCCAGATAAATTCTTCGCAACATGTGAGAGACTGTTCGAAGCTAGCCAGGTCGCCAAACAAACATGGGTGGGCCATATTATAGACAAGTTGTCCGACAAGGCCAGAAATATATATGCCACTCTTCCTGTCCAAGACGCTAATAATTACGATACCCTCAAGGCCGCCATCTTGGATGAATATAGACTCTCACCCACTGTATATAGAAAGAATTTCTTCTCTTGGGTAAAGAAACCTCAGCAGACATATTCCGAATTCATTAAGGAATTAAGGGAGCAAATGACTCTATGGACGGAGAACAATGATCCGAGCGAGGTCAACTGGATCGAGCTGCTCTTGAGATATAGATTCGATTCCCAGCTAAGTGATGAGCTTAATTTGTTCATTCTGGATAAGAAAGCATCTACTCTCCAGGAATGTATTTCCCTGGCTGATGAATATAACCTCCATCGCAGATTAGCGCCCAGGACACGGATTAATTCAAATCCGAATGTGAAACCCAGAGATACAGAACACCGACCTCCAGCCCCAAGGCCATATATCCCATCACCCATGTATCGACCCAATATTAGGATAGATAATTCCCAAGCTACCCATAGAACTCCCCGGATAGAAAAATATTGTAGTTATTGTAGGCGTAATGGCCACGGACGAACAGAGTGTTGGGCAGATCCCAATTCACCTAGGTACAGGGGTACTAGAAACCTAGCAAACGGACACCAAGTGTCAAACACTACTCATAGTTCAGCCTTTATAACCAATGAGCCAGTGAACTCATGTGAAAATACCGAGATGGTAAATCCATTACTTGTCAAATATACAGGTCAAGCACGCATAAATAATAACACCGCACAAGTGACGTATTTGAGAGATTCAGGTGCGACAATTAGTTTATTGTCGGCTACTGATCAGACCGCTGATCATTTAGAATACACAGGTGAACGGGTAACAATCCGCGGTGTCAATTATATCCCTGGTAATTATCCGATAGCAAAGATTAGCGTCGATTGTCCAATATACCAAGGAACATTGAAGGTGGCTGTATTAAAACACAGATGCACCGCGGGGGTGGATCTTATAATAGGTAACGACTGTGAAACTGCCCCTGTCACTGATTTGATTACCTGTGGCGTGGTTACACGCTCAAATAAGAAAATTATCCCGTTTGATGAAATTGTCACGTCCAACCCAGACTCAGAAAACACGACCGATACAAATCACAATGTCTTACCTTTTCGGAATACAATTGAGATCAATTCCCCCTCTGAGAAAGCCAGTACAGTTAAACCCCAAAATATTCCCTCTATTGACGATTTGAGTCCTGATAAATTATTGCAAGAACAGAATAATGACCCGACCTTAGCACCCCTCTGGGAAATGGCTCAAGAAGGAACACCTATTCGGCAAGGATATTACATCCAGCTCGAACCCCGACTACTTATGAGGAGAGAACAACCTCAAGACACGTCCAAAGTTCGACCCTGGAAAATATATGATCAGGTGGTAGTTCCACGGGGATTCCGTGATCATATAACGGGACTCGCCCATGACAGTTTAAGTACGGGACACCAGGGACCTAGTAAGACCCTGAAGCGCATTAAGCGCCGCTTCTTTTGGCCGGGAATCCGCGCAGATGTTAAACGATTCTGCCATAGCTGTGGGCCGTGCCAGAGAGCGGGTAAGGGACAGAAAGCCACTGTAGCCCCATTGAAACCCCTGCCCATTATATCCCAACCATTCAAATTTATATCCGCTGATTTCGTTGGACCCATGAAGAAAACTATAAATGGGAACCAGTATATCTTGAATTTTATTGATCATGCCACTAAATATACGGAATCTTTCCCATGCGCCGCAGCGACAGCTGTTAATGCACAAAAAGCCCTGATCGAGATAATATCTCGACATGGAAAACCCCAGACCCTGTTGACTGACCGAGGAAGCGCTTTCATAGCTGAAACATTCACACGCTTCCTAGCCGAGCACGATATACGTCACTTAACTAGCACGAGTTACAGGCCTCAAACCAACGGATCAATAGAGAAATATAATGGTACATTGAAAACCATGCTTAGAATCCTTGGGGAGAACTCTTTATCGTCTTGGGATGAGATGCTACCCTGGCTATTATTTGCATATAGAAGTGCAGAGCACTCTAGCACAGGATATTCTCCCTTCTACCTTCTATATGGGCGCGAACCTAGAGATAATCTAGATTCCACTTATGATCTCTGGGCTAGAAATGAGCGGGATGAAGGGATCCCCATAAATAACTATGTACAAGAATTATGTCATAGATTAGCTGAAGCGTTACGTGACGCCAGCGAGAATGCACAACAGGCCGCAGATGGTCGTAAAACAAAGTATGACAGAAGTAAGAAAGCGAAAATGCGTGTATTCCAGCGTGGTGAATTAGTGTTAGTACGATTACCGTTAAAAGGTAATAAGCTGAAAAATGCCCTCCAGGGACCGTATCCGGTACACGAAAAGGTAGCGTCGCATACCTATATTATATACATGCCTGATAAGAGAGTAAAATACCGTGTTATGCATGTAAACCAGTTGAAGCCCTGGACAGGTAGGGAGGAGGGTGCAGCTCTAGCTGATAGTAGTCCGGTGTATGAGTCCCAAGACCCTACCCTATTAGATTACCAAGCCCCTACGGACATTGAGAAAGAATTCGATCCTTGCAGTCCTCTTGAATCTGTACCTAAGAAAACCTGGCCGGATATCAGTCATTTAAACCCAGACCACAGGGACGATATTAGTCAGTTATTTGACCGTTACCCCCGTTTATTCTCTGGACAACTGGGACGTTTCCACGATGTTACCCATGATATTGATGTGCAAGGTGCTTCACCCGTAGTCCAGCCTTACTACCGCATGTCTCCAGAAAAGAAACAAATATTAAAAACTGAGCTAGATCAAATGTTGGAGTTAGGAATTATCCGCCCTAGCAGAAGCCAGTGGGCCTCTCCCATAATATTGGTACGCAAATCAGACTCAGAATGGCGACCATGTATTGATTATCGGAAAATTAATGACCTGACTCGAGGAGAAGCCTTCCCCATCCCGAGATTAGACGATCTCATTGATCAGGTCGCAGGTTCGAGTCTGATATCAATTTTAGATCTTAATAAAGGTTACTGGCAGATTCCGCTAACCCCTCGAGCTAGTGAAATTGCAGCGTTCATAACCCCCTGGGGCTTGTTTGAACCATTAACTCTCCCATTTGGTTTAAAAAACGGTGGAGTTACCTTCCAGAGGGCCATAAACGAGATAATCGCTCAATCCCCGACAGAACCCATCCGTGATAGATTTGCCGACGCATATCTGGATGATATTGCTGTTCGATCCAATTTATGGTCACAGCACATAAATCACTTGGATTGGACATTTCATAGACTAGAGGATAGTGGTGTTACTTTGAATCCGAAGAAGTGTAAAATTGGGTCTGGAACAGTCAAGTACTTGGGACATGAATTAGGGTCGGGAAAAATCAAACCAATTTCCAGCAAGGTTGAGTGTATTAGTAATATCTCTCCCCCACAGACCAAGAAACAATTACGAGGATATCTGGGATCAGTAGGATTTTACAGGAAATTCATTCCCCAGTTCGCTGAGATCGCCGCTCCCCTGACTGACTTATTAAAGGGCAAGCGATCAGGGAACATCATAACTCAGTGGAGCGATAAACATCAACTTGCTTTCGAATCCTTAAAGAAAGCTTTAACCAATAAACCCATACTGAAGGCCCCTGACTTTAACCAAGAGTTCGAACTCTATACTGATGCTTCCGATTTGGGAATTTCGGCTGTACTGACTCAGACCGTTGACCAAGTACCACACCCAGTAGCATTTTATTCCCGAAAACTTATTCCACGAGAGAAAAACTACTCTACAATAGAGAAGGAATTATTAGCTATAGTGGCCGGTATCGAACATTTTCGCATATATGTAAGCACAAGCAAAACAATAATTAATTCAGATCATAATCCCCTTGTATGGTTAAGTAGGTCGAAAACGTCCAATCAACGCCTCTTAAGATGGGCACTGTGTCTCTCAGAATTTAATCTGACCATTAAACATATCAAAGGGACTCAAAATGTTCTAGCAGACTTTCTCAGTAGAGTTCAATGACTGTGATGTTTGACTTAGTAAATGTACTTGGTATTATTTCAGTTGTTCAGTAAATAGTTATTGCCTCTATGATTAGAATGTTGGTACCTAGCGAAAGAAATGCTATTTTAGGACATATGATGTATTGATATTATGATTGTTTTCTACTGTATATTCAAAGGAATGAAGATTTGTAAATCGGCCGATAGCGGGCGATGTCAAACTTCTCCCCGGGTAGGGAGGATTGTGCAAAACCCCAATTTGCACGAAATGTTTATTATTGTTATATATAAATAGTAATGTATTATATAAATACATTAAACTGTTTCTATATATGGCCAAATGTTTACCATGTAATATATATATATTTGTTTTATGCATAATCGTCTGCTATTATTTTCGCGCCTAAAATTATCAATCTCGCTTCGCGCGGGAAATGACTTAAGATGTTAGGCCTAATCTCAGTTTATCAAGGCCGTGGTTGCAGGTGTCCAGTTATGTAATACAAAGGCACCGAACTGGTTTGATGGTGTAATATTAGATAACATAACAGATGTTTAGGAATAACAGATGTTTTAGGAATTGTTATATCATATATACACTGATTCAATCATGTATATAAGAAATGGATTTTATTAACATAAATCAGACACACTAGAGCCTAACTCCAGGAGCGAGAAAGGTCGTGATCTCAATCTAGTATATAGAACATATAAACTGTATTTATGATACTTAGATATTATGGACATTATAAGAAATATAACTTATAAAGATTTGTCGAATAATTAAATGGTTCAGCCATAGAAGAAACATAGAGTTTCGGCGAACCATATAGAAGGTGATTAAAAGTTAATCTAATCAGAAACAGTGATTAGATTATAGTGATATTGAGTAATGACGGATTAGAAAGATTGGATGTTAAATATACTGTGTAAGCGCATAGTCGGCTCACACAAATGGATTGTTAAATAAGCTTTTAATGATACGATGTATATATATATAGATCACTGATTATATATATATGGATATTTCTGATGCCAATTTAAACAAGATATTATATAGAAGAAATGTAATACTGTGTTGAGTTATCATTAATACATATAATAACGAAGAAACCCCCTAGACAACTCCAGCGAGTCTACAATAGGATAGACCCTGGTAAGAGCCGTAGCAACCGAGACATATTATTACGAGAAGAAAAAGGAGAGTTTGCGACAGGGGCTCCTCAAAATCCAAGTGGGGCCTGTCTTTCTTTAAATCTGACAAGCCCGCGGCCTGTGTCTAAAAATATATTGGGCCTGTAGAAAAATTTTGATGTCGCGTTTTAATGTCGTGTGATTTCTGGTCTCGGAGACGACACTCGTAAACATTCTTGGGCCTATCAATTATACCTCATTTGTCCGTTTACAGCACATTAGCTACTGCAACACCTAAATTATAGCCCCCAATAAACAATGACTTCATTAATTTCTCAATCATGCTGCGAAACCTCCGATACATTAGCATACGACTCGCTGATTGGCTGTATCGGGGATATACCTTCATTAATATGCATAAATAAATTGCGTGGTCTTTGTCTGCACAATGCATGAAAGACGGATTAATTAGCAGATTAGCGGCGAGATATGATAGGATATATTAGCGTAATTGAGTAGATGGAACTTCTACAGATGTGAAGTGGACAAACATGTTGAAATTTCTCAAGGGTCGTCCAAAATGAAAGTGAAAGTAGAAAATGTAAACACAATATTGAACAACGTGACAGTAAAAACATTTCAAAACGGAAGAGTTTTTCAGTCGTCATAGAAAGAAACTTTCCACTGGCTATGGTTTGATGAAATAACACACAAGATGTTTTGTATGGGTTAGGGATAGAGGCAGTAATCCCACAAAATAGGTGGGCTGGCAGTAAATTAGAGCTAAACTAAACTAAAGATCAAATTTAACACTAAATATAATATCACGATTACTGCCAATTGTCCCAAGATTCCTGCTAATTGTATATTTCGTTACTGCCTCTATCATTAATGTTTTATTGCATCTACTGTGAGTGATTTCCTATTCTGATAGACAAGAATGTGTTTACTACAGGTATGGATCAGTTCCGGTTAGATCCAATAAGGGCACACCAGGCAAGCAGCTCACACAAAGCTTGTGCCACTCAGTACTTTCATCAGGAAGATGATATAAGTTCACAGACCAGGACTGTATACTAGAAAGTCACCCATGTTGATATAACGTGCATATAATGAATGGTCCTGTCCACTTTTAATCAGGGCCTGTCCACTTTAAATCAGGGCTTGTCTATTTTAAATTGGGGCCTGTCCATTTTCAGAGGGTTTAGGTTTAATAATATTTTATTGAATTGATCATACATGTACAGTAGCAGCAATTCAGAGGGGGCAAGCCGTGGGCCTGTCTGTTAAAAAAAATTTCCGTGAGCACTGAAAATCATTGGAAATCATAAAAGATAAAGAAGATTTGTGTTTACTAGTGTAATATAGGATTTTACTTCACCTCGTGATCACCGGAATATCTTTTTTGGTGATCACTCGATAAAATACATTCCAATCTACACTAGTAAACACATATATCCTCTATGTCATTGTACAGCACAACTTCAAACCTGTGAGCAAACAGTTCATAAATCTACACTAGTAAACACATATATCCTCTATGTCATTGTACAGCACAACTTCAAACCTGTGAGCAAACAGTTCATAAACAATTCTGCAAATCATGTCTACAAATGCTGTACAGTCTACAACCGTTATGTCAAAGTCGGTTATGTTGAATTATCCGGTTATCTCGAAGTCGGATCAAAGTCCCGTTTCATACACTATCATGTTACATATAACTGGCTCTGTTTATATCGAATTTCGTTAAGTCAAATTTCGGGTATTTTGTTCGGTCGGACAGAATTCGATATAGCAGATGTAGACTGTATTTTGAATTGAGAAAACAATAATATGATGTACATACATGCAGGTTTCTCTTGAGGTATTGAACTTTGTTCTGAGCTTCCTTCCTCTTGTGGAAGATCGTATTCTCTTTATCGTCAAGTTTTTGCTCGAGACGTAGCACCATGGCCTCCAGTTTGGTGACCTTCTTCCTCGACTCTTCCAGCTTCCTGATGGCCGTTCCTTCACTCACTTGTAGCTGCACAATATGTCGATGAAGTTTTCCTGTAAAATTTGGAAGATTCGATATTGATGAAGATTAACCTTAGAATCTAGGTTTTAAAGAATATGTCTGTGGTGCGAGGATCCAAGCTAGGCTATGTCTATGTCTGGGGTGTGAGGATCCAAGCTAGGCTATGTCTATGTCGCGAGGATCCAAGCTAGGCTATGTCTGGGGTGTGAGGATCCAAGCTAGGCTATGTCTGGGGTGTGAGGATCCAAGCTAGGCTATGTCTATGTCTGGGGTGTGAGGATCCAAGCTAGGCTATGTCTGGGGTGTGAGGATCCAAGCTAGGCTATGTCTATGTCTGGGGTGTGAGGATCCAAGCTAGGCTATGTCTATGTCTGGGGTGTGAGGATCCAAGCTAGGCTATGTCTATGTCTGGGGTGTGAGGATCCAAGCTAGGCTATGTCTGGGGTGTGAGGATCCAAGCTAGGCTATGTCTATGTCTGGGGTGTGAGGATCCAAGCTAGGCTATGTCTATGTCTGGGGTGTGAGGATCCAAGCTAGGCTATGTCTGGGGTGTGAGGATCCAAGCT
>CM026387.1:76860184-76884658 GCA_014843695.1 Archivesica marissinica | reverse complement strand
GACGAAGTTACATGGCTGCCGGGAGGATCTGAGGAGGACGGCCCATTTCGTGTTTGCTGCCGGCTTGTCCATGTGATTCGCGAACGACAAGAAGAAGAAGAAGACAGGTTAGTATACCAATCAGAAGACACCTAACAGACAAGTTATTCTACCAATCAGAAGACACCTAACACAGACAAGTTATTATACCAATCAGAAGACACCTAACACAGACAGGTTAGCATACCAATCAGAAGACACCTAACAGACACGTTATTATACCAATCAGAAGACACCTAACACAGACAAGCTATTATACCAATCAGAAGACACCTAACACAGACAAGCTATTATACCAATCAGAAGACACCTAACACAGACAAGCTATTATACCAATCAGAAGACACCTAACACAGACAAGCTATTATACCAATCAGAAGACACCTAACACAGACAAGCTATTATACCAATCAGAAGACACCTAACACAGACAAGTTATTCTACCAATCAGAAGACACCTAACACAGACAGGTTAGTATACCAATCAGAAGACACCTAACACAGACAAGCTATTAAACCAATCAGAAGACACCTAACACAGACAGGTTAGTATACCAATCAGAAGACACCTAACACAGACAGGTTAGTATACCAATCAGAAGACACCTAACACAGACAAGCTATTATACCAATCAGAAGACACCTAACACAGACAAGCTATTATACCAATCAGAAGACACCTAACACAGACAAGCTATTATACCAATCAGAAGACACCCAACACAGACAAGCTATTATACCAATCAGAAGACACCTAACACAGACAAGCTATTATACCAATCAGAAGACACCTAACACAGACAAGCTATTATACCAATCAGAAGACACCCAACACAGACAAGCTATTATACCAATCAGAAGACACCCAACACAGACAGGTTAGTATACCAATCAGAAGACACCTAACAGACAAGTTATTCTACCAATCAGAAGACACCTAACACAGACAAGCTATTATACCAATCAGAAGACACCTAATAGACAAGCTATTCTACCAATCAGAAGACACCTAACACAGACAAGCTATTATACCAATCAGAAGACACCTAATAGACAAGTTATTATACCAATCAGAAGACACCTAACAAAGACAAGCTATTATACCAATCAGAAGACACCTAACACAGACAGGTTAGCATACCAATCAGAAGACACCTAACACAGACAAGTTAATCTACCAATCAGAAGACACCTAACACAGACAGGTTAGTATACCAATCAGAAGACACCTAACACAGACAAGCTATTATACCAATCAGAAGACACCTAACACAGACAAGCTATTATACCAATCAGAAGACACCTAACACAGACAAGCTATTATACCAATCAGAAGACACCTAACACAGACAAGTTATTCTACCAATCAGAAGACACCTAACACAGACAGGTTAGTATACCAATCAGAAGACACCTAACACAGACAAGCTATTATACCAATCAGAAGACACCTAACACAGACAAGCTATTATACCAATCAGAAGACACCCAACACAGACAAGCTATTATACCAATCAGAAGACACCCAACACAGACAAGCTATTATACCAATCAGAAGACACCTAACAGACAAGCTATTATACCAATCAGAAGACACCTAACACAGACAAGCTATTATACCAATCAGAAGACACCTAACACAGACAAGTTATTCTACCAATCAGAAGACACCTAACACAGACAAGCTATTATACCAATCAGAAGACACCTAACACAGACAAGCTATTATACCAATCAGAAGACACGTAACAAAGACAAGCTATTATACCAATAATTGTCTTTTCATCACTTTGGACCTGGAAGTCGAGTAGCTGTTGCCGTAGTGACTTCACTTCCTTCTCTTTGGATATATGCTGCATCTCCAATGCTTTCACCTGAGAACTGGCCACATCCGTCACTTCCTGGAAATGACAATTAAGAAATTATGTATACAACATTTACATAGGATTACTAAACGCTCAAACACCGCGAAACACATTAATGTGTTTATAGCTGATTACGAGTATCGACCCATTTCTGCTCAATTATTTCGTTTTAATACAAATTTCTTTTATATCGTTCACGAAACAAGTTATTTCAACTATATTAAGCACTCTCGAGACCTCATTCCTGATGGAATCCATCGCCATGAAGGAGAGAGAAGAGGCACTGTGGGATATTATTTTTAACTTAGATTAAAACAGATGTAAGTTTCCATGGACTGAGTGTGTCTGTGAATACTGCCACAATAAACACCAATACTAACAATAATACATGTACTGCAGTATAATAATTCTGTATTACTAATTTTATCAGTGCAATGGTATTTGTGTGAGTGGGTGGGGTATGTTGTGCAGTTGGATATGTTACTGCTAGTTGCTAGGCAACAAAGCCTTGCCAGTGCGGATTCAACATATGAATGTGTCTGTATCAGGAATCTGATCAGGACATGTCTAACCATGAGTATCAAGTTCTCATGCTGTAACATGAACAAATGATCTTCGTGAACACATGATCTTCATGAATAAATGATTTTCGTGAACACATGATTTTCGTGAACACATGATCTTCATGAACAAATGATCTTCATGAACAAATTATCTTCATGAACAAATGATCTTCATGAACAAATTATCTTCATGAACAAATTATCTTCGTGAACAAATTATCTTCGTGAACACATGATCTTCATGAACAAATGATCTTCGTGAACACATGATCTTCATGAACACATGATCTTTGTGAACACATGATCTTCGTGAACACATGATCTTCATGAACACATGATCTTCGTGAACACATGATCTTCGTGAACACATGATCTTCATGAACAAATGATGTTCATGAACAAATGATCTTCATGAACAAATGATTTTTGTGTACAAATGATTTTCGTGCCAGTAATTGTCACCTGAGCTTAGAGGTTTCATGCTATCAGTTAAGCACATCTTCATTGTACCTGTATAATTTAATTGTCACCTGAGCTTAGAGGTTTCATGCTATCAGTTAAACACATCTTCATTGTACCTGTATAATTTAAGTGTCACCTTGAGCTTAGAGGTTTCATGCTATCAGTTAAGCACATCTTCATTGTACCTGTATAATTTAATTGTCACCTGAGCTTAGAGGTTTCATGCTATATGTTAAGCACATCTTCATTGTACCTGTATAATTTAATTGTCACCTGAGTTTAGAGGTTTCATGCTATCAGTTAAGCACATCATCATTGTACCTGTATAATTTAATTGTCACCTGAGCTTAGAGGTTTCATGCTATAAGTTATGCACATCTTCATTGTACCTGTATAATTTAATTGTCACCTGAGCTTAGAGGTTTCATGCTATAAGTTAAGCACATCTTCATTGTACCTGTATAATTTAATTGTCACCTGAGCTTAGAGGTTTCATGCTATAAGTTAAGCACATCTTCATTGTACCTGTATAATTTAATTGTCACCTGAGCTTAGAGGTTTCATGCTATCAGTTAAGCACATCGTCATTGTACCTGTATAATTTAATTGTCACTTTGAGTTTAGAGGTTTCATGCTACAAGTTAAGCACATCGTCATTGTACCTGTATAATTTAATTGTCACCTGAGTTTAGAGGTTTCATGCTATCAGTTAAGCACATCTTCATTGTACCTGTATAATTTAATTGTCACCTGAGCTTAGAGGTTTCATGCTATAAGTTAAGCACATCTTCATTGTACCTGTATAATTTAATTGTCACCTGAGCTTAGAGGTTTCATGCTATAAGTTAAGCACATCGTCAGTGTACCTGTATAATTTAATTGTCACCTTGAGTTTAGAGGTTTTATGCTTTCAGTTAAGCACATCTTCATTGTACCTGTATAATTTAATTGTCACCTGAGCTTAGAGGTTTCATGCTATAAGTTAAGCACATCGTCAGTGTACCTGTATAATTTAATTGTCACCTGAGTTTAGAGGTTTTATGCTTTCAGTTAAGCACCTCTTCATTGTACCTGTATAATTTAATTGTCATCTGAGTTTAGAGGTTTCATGCTATAAATTAAGCACATCGTCATTGTACCTGTATAATTAAACATCTCACCTTGAGTTTAGAATTTTCATGCTTTAAGTTGAGCACATGTTCTTCGTGCTGTTCAATCTTCCGTCTGTCTGCATCACTCACAGCCTTCGTCACAGAATCTGCATAATGGAAATAAGAATTTGTTGTTTTACAGATGCAAATAACTGTCCGATTAGCGCAGTGGTTAGCGAGCTCGCTTCTCACCAATGCAACCTGGGTTCGATCCTCGGACAGGGCGGTATGTCAGATGGTACGGTGATCGGACAGGTGGGTTTTCCAGTTTCCTCCCACACGAATGACCACATTTATGTTTTCATCTGCGCCAACGAGAGTGATTAATATAAGTTGTTAGAACTTGCTTCACAATAATTGTAAAATAAATAAAGTTTAAACTTGAAATAACATGAGATAATTAACCTCTGCCATAGGAAAGGCGTTATTGGTTTTGGTTGCGTCTGTCTGTCCTGTGCCTGCCTGTCTGTCTGTGTCTGTCTGTCTGTCTGCCTGTCCTGTGCCTGCCTGTCTGCCCTGCCCTGCCCGTCCCATCTGTGCCTGCCCTGCCCCGCCCCGTCCGTCCGTCTGTCAGCATGTGGACAGGATAACTCAAGTTGTGGATGGATGTTGATGAAACTTTATGGATATATAGTGGGTTGGTCTTGGAGGAAGTTATTTTGGGATAAATCAGTCATGGCCTGTGGTCAGGATGCCCAGTGAAGTATCCACTCCAATTGACAATATACTGCTGTAAGATCAAGTATTGGTCTGTGTGTCCTAATTTAAAATACTAAAATTATTTTCTTTATGGAAAAAAATCTAAAACAAATCAAAATCAATTAATTTTGAAAAATTGCGAAAAGGTAAAGTTCATAAACTAAGTACACATTATTAACAATAAATTGAGCTCTGACAATAACTTTAGTAAGATATTTCACGTACCTGAAAGCTCATCTCTCAGGTCTCGCTCTATCTTTTGAAGATCTAAATTGGACCTAGTAATCTGAAAAATACAATCAATGAAATACAATGTGGAAACTTACTGTATACTCAGGAGGTACCGGTACATCATGCAATATTTACAAACATTTAATTTCATTAATATTTTCATTAATATTTACCATCATTTATTTTCATTAATATTACCATAATTTATTTTCATTAATATTTACTATATTTACCATCATTAATTTTCATTAATATTTACCATCATTTAATTTCATTAATATTTACCATCATTTATTTTCATTAATATTTACCATCATTTATTTTCATTAATATTTACCATCATTTATTTTCATTAATATTTACCACCATTTATTTTCATTAATATTTACCATCATTTAATTTCATTAATATTTACCATCATTTATTTTCATTAATATTTACCATCATTTATTTTCATTAATATTTACCATCATTTATTTTCATTAATATTTACCACCATTTATTTTCATTAATATTTACCATCATTTAATTTCATTAATATTCATCATTAACTTCATTGCAACTTCAAAATTCATGGAAATCTGCACTTTACAGTATTACTATAACTGCATACTACACAGAATGTCATGAAATCCAAACTACACAAAACAACAAGACAGGAGCCAATCTTGTACAATAATCTTGTAAAAAACTTAATCCAGTGAAATTGAAGTAGTTATCAATATTACCAGTGTTTGTATTTGTAGCATAATACTCAATTGGTGTCATTAAAACAGAATTATTAAACATATATAGCATCTTACATGAGTGGTGATTTCATATCATATTTTACCTTAAAAGTGTAAGATCCTTTGTATCACATTACCATATTGGGTTTTAATAATATTTTTTCACAAAATAATGCTGCTTCTTTCATTTTGGTGCAAACTATCAGCGAAAATTGTCATGACGTCACTAAATTGTCATGACATCACTAAATTGTCATGACATCACTAAATTGTCATGACGTCACTAAATTGTCATGACATCACTAAATTGTCATGACATCACTAAATTGTCATGACATCACTAAATTGTCACGACATCACTAAATTGTCATGACATCACTAGGACATCACTAAATTGTCACGACATCACTAGGACATCACTAAATTGTCATGACATCACTAGGACATCACTAAATTGTCACGACATCACTAAATTGTCATGACATCACTAAGTCATGACATCACTAAATTGTCATGATATCACTAAATTGTCATGACATCACTAAATTGTTATTACATCACTAAATTGTTATTACATCACTAAATTGTTATTACATCACTAAATTGTCATGACATCACTAAATTGTCATGACATCACTAAATTGTCACGACATTACTAAATTGTCATGACATCACTAAATTGTCATGACGTCACTAAATTGTCATGACGTCACTAAATTGTCATGACGTCACTAAATTGTCATGACATCACTAAATTGTCATGACATCACTAAATTGTCATGACGTCACTAAATTGTCATGACATCACTAAATTGTCATGACATCACTAAATTGTCACGACATCACTAAATTGTCACGACATCACTAAATTGTCACGATGTCACTAAATTGTCACGACATCACTAAATTGTCACGACATCACTAAATTGTCATGATGTCACTAAATTGTCACGACATCACTAAATTGTCACGACATCACTAAATTGTCACGACATCACTAAATTGTCATGATGTCACTAAATTGTCACAACATCACTAAATTGTCACGACATCACTAAATTGTCACGACGTCACTAAATTGTCACGACATCACTAAATTGTCACGACATCACTAAATTGTCACGATGTCACTAAATTGTCACGACATCACTAAATTGTCACGATGTCACTAAATTGTCACGACATCACTAAATTGTCACGACATCACTAAATTGTCACGACATCACTAAATTGTCACGACATCACTAAATTGTCATGATGTCACTAAATTGTCACGACATCACTAATTTGTCACGATGTCACTAAATTGTCACGATGTCACTACGCAATGTAACGTTATATTTATATTTTAAACAGCGTTATAATTCTTTTAAATCATAGTTTGTCCTACCAATATCGGTATGTAACCATTATCGGTATGTAACCATTATCGGTATGTAACCATTATCGGTATGTAACCATTATCGGTATGTAACCATTATCGGTATGTAACCATTATCGGTATGTAACCAATATCGGTATGTAACCATTATCGGTATGTAACCATTATCGGTATGTAACCATTATCGGTATGTAACCATTATCGGTATGTAACCATTATCGGTATGTAACCAATATCGGTATGTACCAATTCAAATAGAAATATGCATACTTTAAAGGTTAATTTACAAATTATATGGATTATTCTCTCAGAATCCTTCCATGTGTTATTACACGTGTGTACATATAAGAAATTATGAAATGACTGTATGAACCTGAATACAAGCAAAGTATATAATTATAGTAGGGATGGCAACGAATAGTATCCGGTCAGTAAGGTATTCGATTATTTGTTATAATTCTATTAAAAACTCAAAATCACTCAAACTCTTATAAGAAATGCCAAATTAAGCTACTTTTAAATTACTAAACGTCATCTTCTTCCTGTAAGGCCATGCAATTATGACGACAATTCAGTCAGTTATTGTTATCGGCCACTGTACATTTATGGGCGTGAAGCCGATGTCACTTGAACTGCTTTCCGTTGAAGTGTGTTTGTTTTTCAAATGATTATTCAGATTGATCTTGTAACCGAATCTGTTAAATCCAATTTGCACCTAACAGTTTTCTTATTCCCTGCGCGATTGTAGTCTTTCCAAACGTATGACTGAGTGGGCGGCATTTTTATGAGGACAACATCATAAAGATCGTATTTTATATAGTACGTTTGGGTAATATTGAGCAGTTAATTATAAATTTAAGAAACACAGGGTGGATGTTGCAGCTTGTCTGTAATATTTCAAAGGAATTTTCTCATCTATTTAGTTTTGACATCATAATTAAACATCTTAGCACCTACTGTAATTATCCAATTACATGGCAATTAACACTTGCCATGGATGCGACAACAACATTGTTTATTCAAACATCCGTGGGCAGTTTCTTTTGTATTGGAAGGTTTTATGATGGCTTCAAATTGTAAAAGAAAGCAACGTATCGGATTTATGACAATTTTTGCAAATATTATATATTTTTTCCGAATATTCGAATACTGGAATAGTATTCGGATATTCGGACGTTCGAGCGAGTATCGAATATTCATTGCCATCCCTAAATTATGGACAAATACTGCCCTGATAACACGAATTACCTCAGCAAATTTATCCTCCAAGTCTCTATTTCTGTTTTCAAGACCGTGTAGGATAGATTTCTGCTGCTCGTACATGTTGACGGCATGTTCTGCCCGCTGTCGTTCGTTCATTTCCTTCATTTCTAGGGTAGTTATCTTCTTGGAAGTAGAAATGACATCACCGTCTGTGATACCCTTAATCTCTGTACCACCAGTAACACCTGTCAGTCAAACAGAATATCTCGCAAGTTGATAAACCACAGACATGCATCACACATAATGTGCCAGAAAAATAGATATAGTGTTTCCCCTAAGCAGGAATAGGAGGACGGATCTGTAGTCCAGTGGTAACACGCTGGACTGGTAATCCAGGGATCGTAGGTTCGATCCCCCGTCTGACCCTAATACAATTAACAGTCTTTCAGATGGGACGTAAAACCAAGGTCTCGTGTCGGTGCTTTACACCGTGCACGTAAAAGAACCAGAGGAGACTCTGGAATGGGTCTCTGTCCATATCATTGCACTATCCTCCAAAATCTAAAATGACTAATCTCTTCAGGAGGCGTCGCTCATATGGGCAACCGGTAGCGATGATAAATAAACGTAAAACACACACAGGAATAGTAGGGCGGCCAGCCCCTATGCTCGAAATTCTGAAAATGCTGGCTCTCGTGTGCCTAAATTCTCAATAAAACTTGATAATAATTGTTGCAATATTGCTTCAAATCCCTCAACAATTCTTAGTCCCATGTTAGACTGATGCTATAATCTGGAATACGCAGGTTTACGATCAATATGCTGTGAAATGTCCACCTATATACTGTGTAGCCTAGGGCAATGTACATGGTATTAGCACAGGTAATGATCGGGCAACCAACTTTTGTCAACCAATTTTTGTCGTCTGTATGCATCAATTTGTGGTATGTATATTGAAAAGACATATAAGTCAATATGTGCAAACCAATTTGGCAAGTAATCATGATACGTGCCAATCAGTTCATTTGCGCACATTTATGCCGCAATTTTCGTTTCAGACATTGTTGTACGACAAATGTAGGATTATTATCGACGTGCAGAAATTCTTTCACGTCTTTAGTTTTACTGGTACTGTGCATATCACAGCATGTGGATTGCCCCATTGCACTGGACGGAAATTCCGCCAACGGATTTTAATTATGCCGCCATTATATTTTATATGAAAGCTTCTATTTAATTGAATGTAAATGAATTTGTTTATACAAATTTATTTTAGCTCGATTGTGAAACAAGTTATTACAACTTATATTTATCACTCTCGAGACCTCATTCCTGATGGAATCCATCGCCACGAGGGAGAGAGAAGAGGCAATGTGGATTTTAAATGCCTTGCTTAAGGGCACAATCGTAACGGCTCCAGCGGGGCTCGAACTCCAGACCTTTCGCACCTGAAGCGAACGCGCATCCACTGCGCTATCACGACTTCCACATGATGAATTATTGTTATAATTTTGTGTCTTACATTTTTGCTTAGATAATTATCTGGATACCACACCATTGTCATGAACTACCGGTATATATTTTGAATTGTAATACGCAATAGGTTGCAAAATTGATTCGTCCTCAAATGTTTTGTACTTATAATAACATAAAGTATGTGAGATGGTACGGTGGTTGCCAGATTAGACAGGTGGGTTTTCTCCGGGTACTCCGGTTTCCTCCCATACGAATGACCACATATACGCTTTCATCCACGCCAAAGAGAGTGATTAAGAAAAGTTGCTAGAACTTGCTTAAACTCATAATAACATGAATTAGACCTTGTCAATTCTGCCCTTTTAAGAACAGGCAACATGAAAAAATGCCCTTTTTCTACCTGCACCCAGCCTTCTGTCTTGGGGAAACACTACAAGAAACTACAGACATAATTCCCCTATTATTAATTGAGTTTCACTGTGTACTGGCGAGTTAAATCATTCACCGAACATGTTAGCACGTTTATAATTGCCAAAGATATATTGCAACAGGCTAGTACACTTCATTTATCTTACTATAATCATTACACCAACAAAACAATTCTTTAAACATACATGTATTAATGTTGCCGAGACATTTCTCACCTTTTCTATGTAGTTCGGCTAATGCTGCCTCTAGTGTATGTAATCTCTCCTTATCTAGGGTCATTGTGTTCTTCAACTCCTCGTTCTCTACACTCATTCTCTTTACTTCAACCTTTTAACCATAGCAATTGAAAGTATTATGTATGCAAATGAAATATGATTATTGTATAAAGAGGTGGAAGTTGTAGATGTTTAAAATAGATGAAATGTACACTTCTGGAAGTAGATGCTGTAGGTGGTGTTGTGAATTAGCAAATAGACGGATTCCACTGCAGTCACCATACTGTCAGAGAACTAACATACTGTAGCAGACAGCAACAACAAGGCAATCACTGATGGTATTGTAAATTAGCAAATAGACGGATTCCACTGCAGTCACCATACTGTCAGAGAACTAACATACTGTAGCAGACAGCAACAACAAGGCAATCACTGATGGTATTGTAAATTAGCAAATAGACAGATTCCACTGCAGTCACCATACTGTCAGAGAACTAACATACTGTAGCAGACAGCAACAACAAGGCAATCACTGATGGTATTGTAAATTAGCAAATAGACGGATTCCACTGCAGTCACCATACTGTCAGAGAACTAACATACTGTAGAAGACAGCAACAACAAGGCAATCACTGATGGTATTGTGAATTAGCAAATAGACGGATTCAACTGCAGTCACCGTACATTCAGAGAACTAACATACTGTAGCAGACAGCAACAATAAGGCAATCACTGCTAACCTCAACAGCAAAGCAAACTCTACTCTGTAAGCATCTATAACTTCACACCTTGGGGTCATAACATATCAGTATTATTTGTGATACAATATTCAAGGTTGTGACGGAGGCATAGTGGTCGAGTGGTCACAATTCTTATTGCTTGTCAGGATAATGTGGGTTCATAACCTGGCTTGTGGGGCTGGGGTGGAGGCATAGTGGTCGAGTGGTCACAATTCGTATTGCTTGTCATGATAATGTGGGACCATAACCTGGCTTATGGGGCTCGGGTGGAGGCGGTGGTCAAGTGGTCACAATTCTTATTGCTTGTCATGATAATATGGGACCATAACCTGGCTTATGGGGCTCAGGTGGAGGCAGTGGTCAAGTGGTCACAATTCTTATTGCTTGTCATGATAATATGGGACCATAACCTGGCATATACCAGTGTATAATTAGTCTACTATGAGGGAACATAAAACTGAAACACAGTTTCAACGCTCCTGGCCCTGTCAGTGATTCTCCAGTCATCATTTTCAAACACTCACTTTCCTAGAATTCTCTTCCTTAATCTACTACAATGTTTAGAAGAATGTTTCAGAAAATCAATGATGCTCCGTTACCTCTAGTCCCGTCAGCATTTCAGCTTTAAGAACTAGGTTATTCCCCTTTTCTAGTAAGTCTCTGTATTTTTCTGTGAGCTCATGGTATTTTTTGTTGGCATAGTCAAGGTCAGTACTAGGCACAGACTCTTCCATGGCTTTCTGCAAACCTGCCATCTTGAAAGCTGCCATGTCCTGAAATGAACAGTAAGTAAGTACCGGTAAGTAGATACCATTTACACACATTTATTTTCATTAAAAAGCAGGGATAATCAATAGTTGTGTCTGTATAAGGTACCAGTTTAGTAGCATTTATATTTCTTAGAAGATTCAATGGAAGAAACGATAACCGGCATTTTCTGTCAAATTATCATTTTCGTTTATACAAATTTATTCTAGCTCAATTGCGAAACAAGTTCCTACAACTTATATTAATCACTCTCGAGACCTCATTACTGTGGAATCCATCACTACGAGGGAAGAGAGAAGAGGCAACATGGAAATTAAATGCCTTGCCTATGGGCACAATCATAATGGCTCCAGCAGGGCTCGAACTTTGGCACCTGAAGCGAACACGCTACCATTGCGCTATCACTAATTCCAAGTATGTACTGGTGTGTTTGTATCTCTTCCTTATTAACGTATGCCTGGAATACAGGTACATATGGTACCATACAGCGGCACATACATGTATTTGCAATTGCACTTAATTGAGAACATATACCTCGGGAAGGGCCGTTTAATTTGTCACGTTTTATATTCACATGTATATGTAAAACAAATCAAGCAATACAAGAGTGGTGGAACTTATGCTCGGCGTATTCCTATGCTCGGCGTATTCCTATGCTCGGCGTATTCCTATGCTCGGCGTATTCCTATGCTCGGCGTATTTTTTCCATTTACATCCGTATTTAAAATATTTAAATAGTTTTAACCTATTTTCGCTGACAGAGGTGAAGCATGGTTCAATAACATTTCGTTGTGCGTACCGGTAGCCTAATGCAACTGTCACCTGACTGGTTCAGTAGCCGAATATAAACAGATAACTTGATGGGAATTGTTTTCCACAGAAATGATGCGGTTTATGAGCATTTCAGGTGGCTATCCGGATTGGAAAAAAAATGTACAAATAACCAGAAAACAGTTTCTTATGATTTGTAATATTGTTAGTTTTTGATGATACTAAGTCAAAATAATATATTCAACATTTACCTATGCATAAATAAAAGAATTCATGTACGCCATGCATAGGGGCCCTAAAGTATCTAGTTCCCCATGGAAACAGGTGCCATTGCGATAGCTATATTTAGGCGCATGGTTACGTAATGAAGCTAAAATTTCAACAACAATTTTATGAAAGTTGTGTTCACGACTTCAGAAAATAATAATATACGGGAAGTGCATTTAACTTTTTTTATAGGCCATGGTATGTAGGATTTACGCCGAGCATAGGTTCCACCACTCTATATGTAGGATTTACGTCGAGCATAGGTTCCACCACTCAATATGTAGGATTTATGCCGAGCATAGGTTCCACCACTCAATATGTAGGATTTATGCCGAGCATAGGTTCCACCACTCAATATGTAGGATTTACGCCGAGCATAGGTTCCACCACTCTATATGAGGATTTACGCTGAGCATAGGTTCCACCACTCAATATGTAGGATTTATGCCGAGCATAGGTTCCACCACTCAATATGTAGGATTTACGCCGAGCATAGGTTCCACCACTCAATATGTAGGATTTACGCAAAGCATAGGTTCCACCACTCAATATGTAGGATTTACGCCGAGCATAGGTTCCACCACTCAATATGTAGGATTTACGCCGAGCATAGGTTCCACCACTCAATATGATTAAATTAACTGATGAGTTTGAAACCCTCATCCATTAAAGCATACCTAGGTTAACTACTACCACATGCACACCAATAGATTGTTATGTTATATGTCGGGTTTTATGCCTGCATCAGCACCATTTTGGGCTATATCGCCGGCAGGCAGTTTACCTAACAACACCTTTCCTGGGCAGGCTCCAGTGGTTAACCAGTACTTGGGTGCACCAACCTCCGTAAGAAACTGCCAACTTTTTCATATAAATGAGACACGGTCTGAGCGGGGCTCAAACCCGTGACCATCAGTGATGATAGGTTACAGTGGTATACAAGTCAGCGACCGTAACCACTCGACCACGGAGGCGGACTGCACACCAATAGAACCATGTATATCTGTGTAGTACATAGTACAACATATACATTTAACAACATGAGATAAATGTAAGCATCACTTGTTTTTATTCTAAATAAAACGTCCGCTAATAAATCTACTTACACAGTAACTGAACAAAACTATTCTATATTACACCTATATTTAAACTGTTACATCGGCCAACCATAGGGATCAATCCGGCCAACAATAGGGATCAATCTGGCCAACAATAGGGATTAATCCGGCCAACAATAGGGATCAATCCGGCCAACAATAGGGATCAATCAGGCCAACAATAGGGATCAATCCGGCCAACAATAGGGATCAATCTGGCCAACAATATGGATCAATCCGGCCAACAATATGGATCAATCCGACCAACAATATGGATCAATCCGACCAACAATATGGATCAATCCGACCAACAATAGGTATCAATCCACCCAACCATAGGGATCAATCCGGCCAACAATAGGGATCAATCCGGCCAACAATAGAGATCAATCCGGCCAACAATAGGGATTATTCCGAGAGTTGAGTGAGGTCATTGCTCCCTAATCTACTTTTTCTCTCATTTTTTCCACATACAGTCTACATCCGCTATGTCAAAGTCAGTTATGTCGAATGCTCCGGTTATCTCGAAGTCGGATCAAAATCCCTTTTCAGATCATTTTACATGTAACTGGCTACGTTTATGTATAATTTTGTTAACTCAAACTTCGGTTATGTCGAAGTATTGTGTTCGGTCCGACGGAATTCGGATGTAGACTGAATTTATTTATCATAGTCCGCCACACTTACAGAAATATGTTACTCATTTTTACCTTTTGGAGGACGAAACCTCGGTTTAAAGTCCCATCTGAAACACTGTTAATATTATTAAGGTCAGACAGGGGATCAAACCAAGTATCCCTGGATCCGCAGTCAAATGTGTTAACCACTGGACTACTGATCCATCTATAAAGTCTATCTTTAGCTTGAGCCCAGAATTTTTTACAGATGGATCTGTAGTCCAGTGGTAACACACTGGACTGGTAATCCAGGGATCGCAGGTTCGTTCCCCCGTCTGACACTAATAAAATTAACAGTCATTGGGACTTTAAACCGAGGCCTCGTATCAAGTGCTGTACACCGTGCATGTAAAAGAACCAGAGGAGCTCTGGAATTTGTCTCTGTCTGTATCATTGCACTATCCTCCAAAAATCTAAATTGACTCATCTCTTCAGGAGGCATCGCTCAAATGGGTAACCGGTAGCGATGATAAATACGGATAACAAGATGGTATCTACAGTTAAAGTACGAAGTCTTCTTTATACCTTGTATCTCTGTAGATATCCCATCCTCTCAACAACAGCCTGTTCCATGTCTACCATCTCATTCTTTAAACGACTGATCTCCTAAATTAACAAACAATTTTGGAGAGGAATTAATATGAGTTTTCTGAAAACTTGTTTTCCAATCCAAACCATTCACAATTTATGTAATTTGTAACATTTTTTGTGTTATACATGTAAATTTATTGGAATAAATACTGTTTAAACCAACAATAGACATACAAATTAATGAAACATAGGAACATCAAATTACATTATAAAATATATAGGATCTTACATGAGTGGTGATTTCATACCAAATTTTATGAAACGAATTTTGGAATTTTGCTTCTAGAGCCTGCAAATAATATTTCTTCATTATCGACACAATATTTTTAATCACTGTCTTTTGCTAGTTCATATTTAGCATTTTATTGATTTAGCAGTTGATTTTCAACAAATAAAGCTTGAATACAAACAACATGTAATGTCTATTGCAAGCTGTCCATGTCATGCAGCGACCAATCAGAATCCTAGTGTATTATAGTGAATACAAGCAACATGTAATGTCTATTGCAAGCTGTCCATGTCATGCAGCGACCAATCAGAATCCTAGTGTATTACAGTGAATACAAGCAACATGTAATGTCTATTGCAAGCTGTCCATGTCATGCCGCGACCAATCAGAATCCTAGTGTATTACAGTGAATACAAGCAACATGTAATGTCTATTGCAAGCTGTCCATGTCATGCAGCGACCAATCAGAATCCTAGTGTATTACAGTGAATACAAGCAACATGTAATGTCTATTGCAAGCTGTCCATGTCATGCAGCGACCAATCAGAATCCTAGTGTATTACAGTGAATACAAGCAACATGTAATGTCTATTGCAAGCTGTCCATGTCATGCAGCGACCAATCAGAATCCTAGTGTATTACAGTGAATACAAGCAACATGTAATGTCTATTGCAAGCTGTCCATGTCATGCAGCGACCAATCAGAATCCTAGTGTATTACAGTGAATACAAGCAACATGTAATGTCTATTGCAAGCTGTCCATGTCATGCCGCGACCAATCAGAATCCTAGTGTATTACAGTGAATACAAGCAACATGTAATGTCTATTGCAAGCTGTCCATGTCATGCCGCGACCAATCAGAATCCTAGTGTATTACAGTGAATACAAGCAAACTTATGTGATAATACATTTATAACTGATCACTCTATAAAATGCATTTGGTTTCAATAATTTCTAATACAGTAACTTAAATATCAAGTAAGCTTAAAAAAATAGCTTTATAAAGCTATATATATATTTCGGGTTTTACGCCTGCATCAGCACCATTTTGGGCTATATCGCCGGTGGGCAGTTTACCTAACAACACCTTTCCTGGGCAGGCTCCAGCGGTTAACCAGTACTTGGGTGCACCAACCTCCGTAAGAAACTGCCAACATTTTCATATAAATGAGACACGGCCTGAGCAGTTGACCTCTATTAAACAGTCACCTGTGCTAAGCAGCCACTCTCCATGAGTCCCTTGACCGGCTGCTTAAGACAGGTTTAACTGTATACAGAAAAAATATTTGTACAAAATGTTGAGGTGGAAGCTTAATCGATATTGACCCTACCTTTCTCTGCCGTGTATCCATCTCCTCCATCGTTTGGTATCTCCTGGTCAGGGCCTTCTCATTCACCCTATACACTGTGATACGCCGCGTCATGTCCGATAACCGACGCTTTATGTCACTGTCGTCATGGTTCAGTGTGTCAATCAGCCGCTGAAAGAAATGCACAGCTTGCTACTACCAACATACACAATGTAAACGTTTACACAACATACACAATGTACATGTTTACACAACATACACAATGTAAACGTTTACACAACATACACAATGTAAACGTTTCCACAACATACACAATGTACATGTTTACACAACATACACAATGTACACGTTTACACAACATACACAATGTACACGTTTACACAACATACACAATGTACACGTTTACACAACATACACAATGTACACGTTTACACAACATACACAATGTACACGTTTACACAACATACACAATGTACACGTTTACACAACATACACAATGTACACGTTTACACAACATACACAATGTACACGTTTACACAACATACACATTGTACATGTTTACACAACATACACAATGTAAACTTTACACAACATACACAATGTAAACGTTTCCACAACATACACAATGTAAACGTTTACACAACATACACAATGTACATGTTTACACAACATACACAATGTACATGTTTACACAACATACACAATGTACATGTTTACACAACATACACAATGTACATGTTTACACAACATACACAATGTAAATGTTTACAAAACATACACAATGTACATGTTTACACAACATACACAATGTACATGTTTACACAACATACACAATGTACATGTTTACACAACATACACAATGTACATGTTTACACAACATACACAATGTACATGTTTACACAACATACACAATGTAAACTTTACACAACATACACAATGTAAACTTTTACACAACATACACAATGTAAACGTTTCCACAACATACACAATGTAAACGTTTCCACAACATACACAATGTAAACGTTTCCACAACATACACAATGTAAACGTTTCCACAACATACACAATGTAAACGTTTCCACAACATACACAATGTAAACGTTTACACAACATACACAATGTACACGTTTACACAACATACACAATGTACACGTTTACACAACATACACAATGTACACGTTTACACAACATACACAATGTACACGTTTACACAACATACACAATGTAAACGTTTCCACAACATACACAATGTAAACGTTTCCACAACATACACAATGTAAACGTTTACACAACATACACAATGTAAACGTGTCCACAACATACACAATGTAAACGTTTCCACAACATACACAATGTAAACGTTTCCACAACATACACAATGTAAACGTTTACACAACATACACAATGTACACGTTTACACAACATACACAATGTACACGTTTACACAACATACACAATGTACACGTTTACACAACATACACAATGTACACGTTTACACAACATACACAATGTACACGTTTACACAACATACACCATGTACACGTTTACACAACATACACAATGTACACGTTTACACAACATACACAATACAGTTTACACAACATACACATGTACACGTTACACAACATACACAATGTACACTTTAAACACATACACAATGTACACGTTTACACAACATACACAATGTACACGTTTACACAACATACACAATGTACACGTTTACACAACATACACAATGTAAACGTTTCCACAACATACACAATGTACATGTTTACACAACATACACAATGTACATGTTTACACAACATACACAATGTACATGTTTACACAACATACACAATGTACATGTTTACACAACATACACAATGTACATGTTTAACAACATACACAATGTACATGTTTACACAACATACACAATGTACATGTTTACACAACATACACAATGTACATGTTTACACAACATACACAATGTACATGTTTACACAACATACACAATGTACATGTTTACACAACATACACAATGTACATGTTTACACAACATACACAATGTACATGTTTACACAACATACACAATGTACATGTTTACACAACATACACAATGTAAACGTTTCCACAACATACACATTGTAAACGTTTACACAACATACACAATGTACATGTTTACACAACATACACAATGTAAACGTTTCCACAACATACACAATGTAAACGTTTACACAACATACATGATGTAAGCATTTACACAACATACACAATGTAAATGTTTACACAACATACACAATGTAAACTTTTACACAACATACACAATGTAAACGTTTACACAACATACACAATGTAAACATTATTAGAAAACCATTTACACATTGTGCAGATAGTGATGGTGATTTAGCCAAGGGTCCATTATATAATCTAAATGCAAACGCTTCTCCAGTTCAATATCCGGTGATGTGAGGCAGGTCAAATTGCCCTCTAGTTCAAGCCCTGTATCATGGACTGGGAAAGCATTTCCTGTGCTGTCTACTTAGTTAATACAAATTTATTTCAGCTCAATTGCGAAACAAGTTCTTACAACTTATATTAATCGTGCTCAAGACCTCATTCCCGATGGAATCCATCGCCACGAGGGAGAGAGAAGAGGCAACGTGGAATTTAAATGCCTTGCCTAAGGGCACAATCATAACAGCTCCAGCGGGGTTCGAACTCTGGACTTTTTGCACCTGAAGCGAATGCTCATCCACTGCGCTATCACGACTTCCACTAGTAGACTGCTGTCTACTTTATACCCCGCTCGCACTGTCAAGGATTGGGATGCCGGATTAGCCACGGATATAATCTGGCACAATTAATAGCAATCCATAGCTGTACTTGTAGTCCTTGAGAAGGTTTCAAAGTTCCAAAATTCATCATGAATCGGACAACCATAGTACATCTCTAATGATCCGTAATACAACTTACTAATTTGTTCCAATCCATAATAAACTGTACTTATTCATAACAATCCTTGTACTAGACCATACTAAGCCATTTTAATGTGCACTAAACCCGCAGCATTGTTTCCCGTAGTAACATTCTGTATTCCGATATGTAATACTCCCGCAATGAGAGACATCGGTCAGTTACTGCCCCTGAATACTCCCAAAAAGTAGATAGGTCCTATTAAGGGTTTTAATATGTTTTTATCGTTGTTTCCTTTGCACAATATGCTAACACCTTTATTCCACTATCGCTTCTATGATTATTGAATTACTATATCTCGACAGATCAGTTAATTAACACGATTTGGATAAAATCACATTTATCATACCACAACATCTGGTTAGGGCACAACAGTAAAAACAAAGGATTCCAACCCAAAGGACCTATTTACATTTTGGGATCAAGCAGACTTTATCTGCCAAGGGAGGTAATTGAAAATTAGCGATGTCTCTCATTAACAACTAGCCCCTATCCTTCTTTATACTTGGATATGTGTCGATAACCATAGCTCAACCATAATGCATTTGTACGGGACTGTGAACAGACCACTATCTGGGGTCATCGGTGACTTTTTCATCCATAGTGGATCCAGCCTATCCTTGACCGGATAATTTAAACCGAAAATCCGCACCAATTTCCACATATACTCCATTTACGGTTTAGAACAATGCATAAATTTGAGAAATACTTACATCAAATTCCAGAATTCTAACTTTGTCTTCCTCCATCAGTCCTTCAACATTCCCCAAATTATCCTTTAATTTCTTCATGTCCGCCTCCCAACTCTGAGAAAAATGGAAAACTATCAATAAAACAAGATACACATAACACATGTGTTTAGTACTACATTGTACGTGTATTTGTACAAGCATATAGTCCTTAGAATTATTGTCTATATATACAGACAAGGTGATATTGTAGGTTAAACATGAAGCGGTTCTATCTGTTGTCTATTATCTATATGCACAGTTTGGCACTAAGTCTCTGATATATGACTCCAATTTAATGTGGTAAAAGACCTCATGTGCCTCTCCCAAGCACTGCTTCACTGCTTCAGATATGGGGTAACACTCGAGCATACCACCACATAGTATAGTTGTTGAAGTTTATAGTGTAGTTGTTGAAGTTTATAGTGTAGATGTTGAAGTTTATAGTGTAGATGTTGAAGTTTATAGTGTATATGTTGAAGTTTGTACTGTAGATGTTGAAGTTTATAGTGTAGTTTTTGAAGTTTGTACTGTAGATGTTGAAGTTTATAGTGTAGATGTTGAAGTTTGTAGTGTAGTTGTTGAAGTTTATAGTGTAGATGTTGAAGTTTATAGTGTAGTTGTTGAAGTCTATAGTGTAGTTATTGAAGTCTATAGTGTAGTTGTTGAAGTTTATAGTGTAGTTGTTGAAGTTTATAGTGTAGATGTTGAAGTTTATAGTGTAGATGTTGAAGTTTATAGTGTAGATGTTGAAGTTTCTACTGTAGATGTTGAAGTTTATAGTGTAGATGTTGAAGTTTATAGTGTAGATGTTGAAGTTTGTAGTGTAGTTGTTGAAGTTTATAGTTAGATGTTGAAGTTTATAGTGTATATGTTGAAGTTTATAGTGTAGTTGTTGAAGTTTATAGTGTAGATGTTGAAGTTTGTAGTGTAGTTGTTGAAGTTTATAGTGTAGTTGTTGAAGTTTATAGTGTAGATGTTGAAGTTTATAGTGTAGATGTTGAAGTTTATAGTGTAGATGTTGAAGTTTATAGTGTAGTTGTTGAAGTTTATAGTGTAGTTGTTGAAGTTTATAATGTATATGTTGAAGTTTATAGTGTAGTTGTTGAAGTTTGTAGTGTATATGTTGAAGTTTATAGTGTATATGTTGAAGTTTATAGTGTAGATGTTGAAGTTTATAGTGTAGTTGTTGAAGTTTATAGTGTAGATGTTGAAGTCTATAGTGTAGTTGTTGAAGCTTATAGTGTAGATTTTGAAGTTGATGGTGTAGATGTTGAAGTTTATAGTGTAGTTGTTGAAGTTTATAGTGTAGATGTTGAAGTTTATAATGTAGTAGTTGAAGTTTATAATGTATATGTTGAAGTTTATAGTGTAGATGTTGAAGTTTATAGTGTATATGTTGAAGTTTATAGTGTAGATGTTGAAGTTTATAGTGTAGATGTTGAAGTTTATAGTGTAGTTGTTGAAGTTTATAGTGTATATGTTGAAGTTTATAGTGTAGATGTTGAAGTTTATAGTGTAGTTGTTGAAGTTTATAGTGTAGTTGTTGAAGTTTATAATGTATATGTTGAAGTTTATAGTGTAGTTGTTGAAGTTTGTAGTGTATATGTTGAAGTTTATAGTGTATATGTTGAAGTTTATAGTGTAGATGTTGAAGTTTATAGTGTAGATGTTGAAGTTTATAGTGTATATGTTGAAGTTTGTACTGTAGATGTTGAAGTTTATAGTGTAGTTTTTGAAGTTTGTACTGTAGATGTTGAAGTTTATAGTGTAGATGTTGAAGTTTGTAGTGTAGTTATTGTTATTGTTATGATTCGGGTTTTACGCCTGCATCAGCACCATTTTGGGCTATATCGCCGGCGGGCAGTTTACCTAACAACACCTTTCCTGGGCAGGCTCCAGCGGTTAACCAGTACTTGGGTGCACCAACCTCCGTAAGAAACTGCCAACTTTATCATATAAATGAGACACGGCCCTTGTAATGTAGTTGTTGAAGTTTATAGTGTAGATGTTGAAGTTTATAGTGTAGTTGTTGAAGTCTATAGTGTAGTTGTTGAAGTCTATAGTGTAGTTGTTGAAGTTTATAGTGTAGATGTTGAAGTTTATAGTGTAGATGTTGAAGTTTATAGTGTAGATGTTGAAGTTTGTACTGTAGATGTTGAAGTTTATAGTGTAGTTTTTGAAGTTTCTACTGTAGATGTTGAAGTTTATAGTGTAGATGTTGAAGTTTATAGTGTAGATGTTGAAGTTTGTAGTGTAGTTGTTGAAGTTTATAGTGTAGATGTTGAAGTTTATAATGTATATGTTGAAGTTTATAGTGTAGTTGTTGAAGTTTATAGTGTAGATGTTGAAGTTTGTAGTGTAGTTGTTGAAGTTTATAGTGTAGATGTTGAAGTTTATAGTGTAGTTGTGAAAGTTTTAGTGTAGTTGTTGAAGTTTATAGTGTAGATGTTGAAGTTATCAGTGTGTTGTTGAAGTTTGTAGTGTATATGTTGAAGTATATAGTGTAGTTGTTGAAGTTTATAGTGTAGTTGTGAAGTTTATAGTGTAGATGTGAAGTCTATAGTGTAGTTTTTGAAGTTTTAGGTAGTTGTTGAAGTATATAGTGTGTTGTTGAAGTTTATAGTGTATATGTTGAAGTTTATAGTGTAGTTGTTGAAGTTTATAGTGTAGATGTTGTAGTGTAGTTGTTGAAGTTTATAGTGTAGATGTTGAAGTATATAGTGTAGTTGTTGAAGTTTATAGTGTAGTTGTTGAAGTTTATAGTGTAGATGTTGAAGTCTATAGTGTAGTTGTTGAAGTTTATAGTGTAGATGTTGAAGTATATAGTGTAGTTGTTGAAGTTTGTAGTGAGTTGTTGAAGTATATAGTGTAGTTGTTGAAGTTTATAGTGTAGTGGTTGAAGTTTATAGTGTAGATGTTGAAGTTTATAGTGTAGATGTTGAAGTTTATAGTGTAGATGTTGAAGTTTATAGTGTAGTTGTTGAAGTTTATAGTGTAGATGTTGAAGTTATAGTGTAGATGTTGAAGTTTATAGTGTATGTTGAAGTTTATAGTGTAGTTGTTGAAGTTTATAGTGTAGTTGTTGAAGTTTATAGTGTATATGTTGAAGTTTATAGTGTAGTTGTTGAAGTTTGTAGTGTATATGTTGAAGTTTATAGTGTATATGTTGAAGTTTATAGTGTAGATGTTGAAGTTTATAGTGTAGTTGTTGAAGTTTATAGTGTAGAGTTGAAGTCTATAGTGTAGTTGTTGAAGCTATAGTGTAGATTTGAAGTTGATGGTGTAGATGTTGAAGTTTATAGTGTAGTTGTTGAAGTTTATAGTGTAGATGTTGAAGTTTATAATGTAGTAGTTGAAGTTTATAATGTATATGTTGAAGTTTATAGTGTAGATGTTGAAGTTTATAGTGTATATGTTGAAGTTTATAGTGTAGATGTTGAAGTTTATAGTGTAGATGTTGAAGTTTATAGTGTAGTTGTTGAAGTTTATAGTGTATATGTTGAAGTTTATAGTGTAGATGTTGAAGTTTATAGTGTAGTTGTTGAAGTTTATAGTGTAGTTGTTGAAGTTTATAATGTATATGTTGAAGTTTATAGTGTAGTTGTTGAAGTTTGTAGTGTATATGTTGAAGTTTATAGTGTAGTTGTTGAAGTTTGTAGTGTATATGTTGAAGTTTATAGTGTATATGTTGAAGTTTATAGTGTAGATGTTGAAGTTTATAGTGTAGATGTTGAAGTTTATAGTGTAGTTGTTGAAGTTTATAGTGTAGTTGTTGAAGTTTATAGTGTAGTTGTTGAAGCTTATAGTGTAGATGTTGAAGTTGATAGTGTAGATGTTGAAGTTTATAGTGTAGTTGTTGAAGTTTATAGTGTAGTTGTTGAAGTTTATAGTGTA
>CM026387.1:76738580-76859184 GCA_014843695.1 Archivesica marissinica | reverse complement strand
GAAGTTTATAGTGTAGATGTTGAAGTTTATAGTGTAGATGTTGAAGTTTATAGTGTATATGTTGAAGTTTGTACTGTAGATGTTGAAGTTTATAGTGTAGTTTTTGAAGTTTGTACTGTAGATGTTGAAGTTTATAGTGTAGATGTTGAAGTTTGTAGTGTAGTTATTGTTATTGTTATGATTCGGGTTTTACGCCTGCATCAGCACCATTTTGGGCTATATCGCCGGCGGGCAGTTTACCTAACAACACCTTTCCTGGGCAGGCTCCAGCGGTTAACCAGTACTTGGGTGCACCAACCTCCGTAAGAAACTGCCAACTTTATCATATAAATGAGACACGGCCCTTGTAATGTAGTTGTTGAAGTTTATAGTGTAGATGTTGAAGTTTATAGTGTAGTTGTTGAAGGTTCTATAGTGTGGTGTTGGAAGTCTATAGTGTGTGTTGAAGTTATAGGTAGATGTTGAAGTTATAGTGTAGATGTGAAGTTATAGTGTAGTGTTGAAGTTTGTACTGTAGATGTTGAAGTTTATAGTGTTAGTTTTTGAGTTTCTACTGTAGTGTTGAAGTTTTAGTGTAGGATGTTGAAGTTTATAGTGTAGATGTTGAAGTTTGTAGTGTAGTTGTTGAAGTTTATAGTGTAGATGTGAAGTTATAATGTATATGTTGAAGTTATAGTTAGTTGTTGAAGTTTATAGTGTAGATGTTGAAGTTGTAGTGTAGTTGTTGAAGTTTATAGGTAGATGTTGAAGTTTATAGTGTTGTTTTGTTTGAAGTTTATAGTGTAGTTGTTGAAGTTTATAGTGTAGATGTTGAAGTCTATAGTGTAGTTGTTGAAGTTTGTAGTGTAGTTGTTGAAGTATATAGTGTAGTTGTTGAAGTTTGTAGTGTAGTTGTTGAAGTTTATAGTGTAGTTGTTGAAGTTTATAGTGTAGTTGTTGAAGTTTGTAGTGTAGTTGTTGAAGTTTATAGTGTAGTTGTTGAAGTTTATAGTGTATATGTTGAAGTTTATAGTGTAGTTGTTGAAGTTTATAGTGTAGATGTTGAAGTTTGTAGTGTAGTTGTTGAAGTTTATAGTGTAGATGTTGAAGTTTATAGTGTAGTTGTTGAAGTTTATAGTGTAGTTGTTGAAGTTTATAGTGTAGATGTTGAAGTCTATAGTGTAGTTGTTGAAGTTTATAGTGTAGATGTTGAAGTTTATAGTGTAGTTGTTGAAGTTTGTAGTGTAGTTGTTGAAGTATATAGTGTAGTTGTTGAAGTTTATAGTGTAGTGGTTGAAGTTTATAGTGTAGATGTTGAAGTTTATAGTGTAGATGTTGAAGTTTATAGTGTAGTTGTTGAAGTTTATAGTGTAGTTGTTGAAGTTTATAGTGTAGATGTTGAAGTTTATAGTGTAGATGTTGAAGTTTATAGTGTAGATGTTGAAGTTTATAGTGTAGTTGTTGAAGTTTATAGTGTAGTTGTTGAAGTTTATAATGTATATGTTGAAGTTTATAGTGTAGTTGTTGAAGTTTGTAGTGTATATGTTGAAGTTTATAGTGTATATGTTGAAGTTTATAGTGTAGATGTTGAAGTTTATAGTGTAGTTGTTGAAGTTTATAGTGTAGATGTTGAAGTCTATAGTGTAGTTGTTGAACTTATAGTGTAGATTTTGAAGTTGATGGTGTAGATGTTGAAGTTTATAGTGTAGTTGTTGAAGTTTATAGTGTAGATGTTGAAGTTTATAATGTAGTAGTTGAAGTTTATAATGTATATGTTGAAGTTTATAGTGTAGATGTTGAAGTTTATAGTGTATATGTTGAAGTTTATAGTGTAGATGTTGAAGTTTATAGTGTAGATGTTGAAGTTTATAGTGTAGTTGTTGAAGTTTATAGTGTATATGTTGAAGTTTATAGTGTAGATGTTGAAGTTTATAGTGTAGTTGTTGAAGTTTATAGTGTAGTTGTTGAAGTTTATAATGTATATGTTGAAGTTTATAGTGTAGTTGTTGAAGTTTGTAGTGTATATGTTGAAGTTTATAGTGTAGTTGTTGAAGTTTGTAGTGTATATGTTGAAGTTTATAGTGTATATGTTGAAGTTTATAGTGTAGATGTTGAAGTTTATAGTGTAGATGTTGAAGTTTATAGTGTAGTTGTTGAAGTTTATAGTGTAGTTGTTGAAGTTTATAGTGTAGATGTTGAAGTTTATAGTGTAGATGTTGAAGTTTATAGTGTAGATGTTGAAGTTTATAGTGTAGTTGTTGAAGTTTATAGTGTAGTTGTTGAAGTTTATAATGTATATGTTGAAGTTTATAGTGTAGTTGTTGAAGTTTGTAGTGTATATGTTGAAGTTTATAGTGTATATGTTGAAGTTTATAGTGTAGATGTTGAAGTTTATAGTGTAGTTGTTGAAGTTTATAGTGTAGATGTTGAAGTCTATAGTGTAGTTGTTGAAGCTTATAGTGTAGATTTTGAAGTTGATGGTGTAGATGTTGAAGTTTATAGTGTAGTTGTTGAAGTTTATAGTGTAGATGTTGAAGTTTATAATGTAGTAGTTGAAGTTTATAATGTATATGTTGAAGTTTATAGTGTAGATGTTGAAGTTTATAGTGTATATGTTGAAGTTTATAGTGTAGATGTTGAAGTTTATAGTGTAGATGTTGAAGTTTATAGTGTAGTTGTTGAAGTTTATAGTGTATATGTTGAAGTTTATAGTGTAGATGTTGAAGTTTATAGTGTAGTTGTTGAAGTTTATAGTGTAGTTGTTGAAGTTTATAATGTATATGTTGAAGTTTATAGTGTAGTTGTTGAAGTTTGTAGTGTATATGTTGAAGTTTATAGTGTAGTTGTTGAAGTTTGTAGTGTATATGTTGAAGTTTATAGTGTATATGTTGAAGTTTATAGTGTAGATGTTGAAGTTTATAGTGTAGATGTTGAAGTTCATAGTGTAGTTGTTGAAGTTTATAGTGTAGTTGTTGAAGTTTATAGTGTAGTTGTTGAAGTTTATAGTGTATATGTTGAGTTATAGTGTAGTTGTTGAAGTTTATAGTGTAGTTGTGAAGTTTATAGTGTAGATGTGAAGTTTATAGTGTAGTTGTTGAAGTTATAGTGTAGTTGTTGAAGTTATAATGTATTGTTGAAGTTTATAGGTATATGTTGAAGTTTATAGTGTAGTTGTTAAAGCTTATAGTGTAGATGTTGAAGTTTATAGTGTAGTTGTTGAAGTTTATAGTGTAGTTGTTGAAGTTTATAGTGTAGTTGTTGAAGTTTATAATGTATATGTTGAAGTTTATAGTGTAGATGTTGAAGTTTATAGTGTATTTGTTGAAGCTTATAGTGTAGATGTTGAAGTTTATAGTGTAGTTGTTGAAGTTTATAGTGTAGTTGTTGAAGTTTATAATGTATATGTTGAAGTTTATAGTGTAGTTGTTGAAGTTTATAGTGTAGTTGTTGAAGCTTATAGTGTAGATGTTGAAGTTGATAGTGTAGATGTTGAAGTTTATAGTGTAGTTGTTGAAGTTTATAGTGTAGTTGTTGAAGTTTATAGTGTAGATGTTGAAGTTTATAGTGTAGTTGTTGAAGTTTGTAGTGTAGTTGTTGAAGTATATAGTGTAGTTGTTGAAGTTTATAGTGTAGTTGTTGAGTTCAGTTCGAGGCAATGTCTTAGTTCATATAACTTTTTCCTTAATCCGGTTGACACACTGTAATATGTAATTGACAATGAATAACATATTTGAAATAAAATATTGAAGTAATTAACCTGTTTATCTTTGAGGTAGTCGTGGTAGAGGAGGCCCTGTTGGTGCCTCACTACGGCATACTTGCGCTTGTAGTCCTCCAGCTTGCCCTCCGTCTTGTTCAACAAGTTCTCTTTCACGTGTAACTCCTACAAAGCCACAATGTATGGAATCACTATATTAGGTTTCACGAAAAACAGTTCTTATTAATGGAATTGATGCTTCTGGTTTCATTAATTCTTTTTCCCATATATATAGAATAAATGCTACAAGTTTCTTTGCCTAGCTGTAGTACATATATTATACTAGATGGCATTTAAAGCCCTATATGCATTTACATAGGATGTCCTGTACACCGAGATATTGTAAGGAGCGGATGATTAAATATTGTGATTATTGTCTATTTTTTCATTTTTCAATAATAAATTATTAGTGTTCGTTGAGACTGGCTATCACCTCTACACTAGTAGTGATCAGGCTATCTGGGAGAGTTGCTGACACCATTATATATGTAATGGAGTAGATAATGTTACCTGCAACACAGTGACGAGGTGTTCGTTGAGACTGGCTATCACCTCTGCACTAGTGGTGGCCATGTTTTCTGGGAGATTCGTGGCTTTGAAGAAGCCTGTACCGACTCCACCGGGACCCTTCACAGACTTCAACTCTTCCTCAATCTGCTTCACCTGCACATTACACAGTAAATAATTGAAATTATTACAGATATAAGCTAGGTTCTTAAATTGTCACCGCTATGGCAAGAATTCACCTAGCCATAACATATCTTTTCGCAACTGCCACAACCCTCAAACCTGGTGGTGCAAATGATGCTGCTACAGTAATCTTCATTTCATGAAACTGATGACAGGTTTATCATCAAGGAATATATATAGTAAATGTGTTACTCAACGTTCAAAACTCATATATAAAAAATGTGCCGCATATATAATAAATGTGCTGCATATATAGTAAATGTGCTGCATATATAGTAAATGTGCTGCATATATAGTAAATGTGCTGCATATATAGTAAATGTGCTGCATATATAGTAAATGTGCTGCATATATAGTAAATGTGCTGCATATATAGTAAATGTGTTACTCAACGTTCAAAACTCATATATAAAAAATGTGCCGCATATATAATAAATGTGCCGCATATATAATAAATGTGCTGCATATATAGTAAATGTGCTGCACATATAATAAATGTGCTGCATATATAGTAAATGTGCCGCATATATAATAAATGTGCCGCATATATAATAAATGTGCCGCATATATAGTAAATGTGCTGCATATATAGTAAATGTGCTGCATATATAGTAAATGTGCCGCACATATAATAAATGTGCTGCATATATAATAAATGTGCCGCATATATAGTAAATGTGCCGCATATATAGTAAATGTGCTGCATATATAGTATATGTGCCTCATATATAGTAAATGTGCTGCATATATAGTAAATGTGCCGCATATATAGTTAATGTGTATCTCTGAGTCTACAGTGGCTCAGACGACCTGTTTTGACTTCATTTTTGCTTTACATTTTAGCCAAATACAAAACATATATCCCATTTCCACAAACGTACAACAATGAATGGAATCTATGAAGCAATGCACATTACATGGGAGTACACAATGTGTGACCAAGCATCGATGTCAAGTTCCATTGCAATCTCAATTGAGCTTAATAACCACTCCATCATATCTGCCAGCATTGAGAAGAAGTGTAACAATGAATTGTTCTGATTGTGTTAACATGTAAAGTAAATGGGGTAACACAAATCTGTCATATGAACGTAGAATTAATGAAGCTAAAACAATCATCGCCTGTCGGATCCCATGTATATTTCACCCAACACGCTCTCTTTTATGTAAATAATGTATCCATTTGATTTATTGATTGTGTGTCTCTTATCCATTCCGAGAAACAGCTGCTAATTAGTTCAACCGCGATCTGATCGAGGTTGATTACTGATTTTTTAAAACATTTCTTAATTGCGCATTAGTGCTTTTTTACCATTTCAGTATTTCAAAATTTCTAGTTTTAATAAGTATTTAATTTTCAATTAGCGACTGTTCCTCGGTTTTAATATGTAAATATAATAATATGTCAGTAGACTGTGATAGTTTGATTATCTGTGATTAGATTAGTCTCTTATAATTCTTTTATAATGGTGTTGTACTTTGCCACGATAATTTGTTGTGTATATTTTATGTATTGTACAACGATGAGACTGAAATAAAGAATAAATCTAAATCTCTCTCATCTCCAATGACTAATTATTCGAAGTAATAAGTGCAGTCTAATCAAGCAAACCTTTTCCATAGCTTTCTCGAGTTCTAGATTGGCTGTGTTTGATTCATGTCTGGTTTCTCTCAGGACCATACGTAACTCATCATTCCTGCCCTGTAGATTGTCCATCTGGGCCTTCAGAAACAACGACGTGTCGTGTCTCCCCAGCACAGACTTGGCTTCTATAGCCTGTAAAACCAGTAGAATTATCAATAACAACTTCACTGAGTGGTACATCATAACACACGAGTAACATATTTTTCTTACATTCAACAGTGACCAATAAACAACATCAACATATTTTTCTATATCTGTTTATTTTTTTGAGCTACCAGGAGTAACCCGTTTATTTTTTCATTATATAGGTAATTAACAATTACTTACTGTATGTAAACATATAATATAAATTACAATTATTTTACAATAATTTATAGATACTACATACTAATATAGTATACATAGTATATTTTTCTATATCTCATATGGTTTCAAAACATTTCCCATTAGAAGCAATGTAAATTTAGCCACATCGCCAGTGTATTGAAATCTGTATAACATTTACAGAGCAATTTCGTGTGCCTGATTGTTACTATGATGATTGTTACTATGACCAGCGAATGACATTTGGCAGACGTTGTCAAATCTCGAGACTCAGTTCCATAATGTCTTGAATATGTCAATGTTTCATATCTGGTCTGGTGTAACGAATACGTAATGTCACTGCTGTTCGTTGAAGAATAATGAACTTAACCACGTTTATTTGGACAACAGATAATTACAATAATCTGTCAATATATGATTAATACAGTAGTACACACGTACAACCCTGATTGCAAAACATACCATTGAATCGCCGCCATTATTTTTATGAGATTCAGCGATATTTTGAACGATTTTGATTGGGGGCTCACTGTGGAAGATCAAGAATGTCACAATACTGTCCGACTCCATACATAAACATGGTCATAGTTAACATTGTATGACAAATACTAATCAGATCATACTGATACATACAATATGACAGAATGCAGACTAAGATCTAGTAGTACATACAAATGAGGACTACAGAATCTATAAAGCTGGGATTTAATCATATTTTATTGCTTATTTATATACAATACAATTACAAATCTAAACATGATAAATATATAAGCAAAATGATACAACTGCAATGCTATGCTTATACTTGAACATTGTAAGAATAAAATCTAGAAGCAAATGGGTTGGGCAACAAGTTTTACCAACATTAGTGAGTGTCCTCCCCAAAAATATAAAGCTTAGCAGGTAAACAATCGTTCGATCCACCGTCTGACCCTAATAAAATTAACAGTCTTTCAGATGGGACGTTAAACCGAGGTCTCTTGTCGGTGCTTTACACCGTGCACGTAAAAGAACCAGAGGAGACTCTGGAATGGGTCTCTGTCTGTATCATTGCACTATCCTCCAAAAATCTAAAATGACTAATCTCTTCAGGAGGCGTCGCTCATATGGATAACCGGTAGCGACGATAAATAAACGTAAAACACACACACAATCTTTCTCTCAACTACACAGCATAAAGCACTGACAAGAATCAAAATGTTCAGTCGGCGACTCTCACATGTGAGCTGATTAGGTCACGTAATTCTCCATTATATGGTTATAACTTACTGCCAACATCCTCTCCAGTGCAGGGAACTGCATCTCTGACACCTCCCATTCCCCTTTCTCCATCCCCTCACGGTCCTCAGCGGTTCTTACACCATATCCCTTCATGGCCTCCATCACCTCTTTGAGGCCCTGCTCCAGATTGTTGTTCTCCTCACCAAGTTGTTCTGCCTTTGCTTTCAATTGTGCGTTGTCACTGTACAGTCTGTCCATCTCACGGAAATTCTCACGTAAATCTTGGTCATACTCATTTCTCTGTAAGTACAATTACACACGCATATATCTCAGGTATATATCTCAATTGTGTTTTCACTAGGGATGCCAATGAATATCCGGTCAGTTAGGTATTCGAATATTCGATTTATTTCTATTGAAAACTCAAAATCACTCAAACTCTTAGAAGAAATGCCAAATTAACCTAATTTTAAATTACTAAACGTCATCTTCTTCCTGTAAGGCCATGCAAATATGACGACGATTCATTCAGTTATTTTTATCGGCCACTGTATATTCATGGGCGTTTTCACAAATGAAGCCGATGTCACTTGAACTGCTTTCCATTGAAGTGTGTTTGGTTTTCAAATGATTATTCAGATTGATCTTGTACCCGAATCTGTTAAATCCAATTTGCACCTAGCAGTTTTCTTATTCCCTGCGTGATTGTAGTCTTTCCAAACGTATGACTGAGAGGACAACATCATAAAGATCGTATTTTATATAGTACTTTTGGGTAATATTGAGCAGTTAATTATAAATTTAAGAAACACGGGGTGGATGTTGCAGCTTGTCTGTAATATTTCAAAGGAATTTTCTCGTCGGTCTAAACAGTTTTGACATCATAATTAAACACCTTAGCACCTACTGTAATTATCCAATTACATGGCAGAGTATCAATTAACACTTGCCATGGATATGCGACCACAACATTGTTTATTCAAACATCCTGGGGCAATTTCTTTTGTATTGGAAGGTTTTATAATGGCTTCAAATTGTAAAAGAAAGCAACATATCGGATTTTATGATAGTTTATATCAGTTTTACACATATTATATATCGCTTTCCGAATACTGGAATAGTATTCGGATATTCGGACGTTTGAGCGAATAGTCGAATGTTCGTTGACATCCCTAGTTTTCACAGAATATTATATCCTTTTAAACTTTATTTATTTTATAACGACTGCGAAGCAAGTTTTAACAACTTATATTAATCATTCTCATTGGTGCAGATGAAAGCGTAAATGTGGTCATTCGTGTGGGAGGAAACCGGAGTACTCGGAGAAAAGCCACCTGTCCGATCTGGCAAACATTGTACAATCTCACATACTTCCCGGCCCAAGGATCGAACCCAGGTTGCATTGGTGAGAAGCGAGCACGATAACCACTGTGCTAATCGGACATATCGGATATATCCTTTTATAATCAATCAAAGCTGGTACTGGTATATTTAGCTCCAAAAATTGTAAATGTAGGAAAAACCTTATATGGCTTTATGCTGTTTGCAAAAGTGATTTTATCTCCCACTAGTGTGCAAAGGGTTAAAGACTACCATTGTGATCTCCTACCATGCATTAACAGTGCATATTTCACGAGATCTGAAGGACCACATTCTATCATTCCTGTGGGTGGTTCTTACACACAGATGTATTTACCCTCATGTGTGGTTCTTCCATTGCCACTTCTCTCTTGATGATTGATGCCACAGACTCTGGTTTCCGTTTCTCTTTCAGTGTCTCTGTGTAATCCTGTACAGCAAGCAAATCATCTGCTGTAAGACCAAGGGCTACAGCTCTGCAAAAAAATGTTTTTGTGTATTTTTAAACTTTATTTATTTTACAATGATTGCGAAACAAGCTTCAACAACTTATATTAATCACTCTCGTTGGCGCGGATGAAAGCGTAAATGTGGTCATTCATGTGGGAGGAAACCGTAGTACCCGGAGAAAACCCACCTGTCCGAGCTGGCGACCACCGTACCATCTCACATACTTCCCATTCCGAAGATCGAGCCTGGGTTGCATTGGTGAGAAGCGAGCACGCTAAGTTTCAATGAATTGTAATGATAGATTGCGGGTCCTAATTTTATACCTATTCATTCCCCCAACTGAACTGAACAAATCTTACTGAAAACATACAACTCAATATTCAACAACCATTTCCTCATTACTGTATTAGTAGATTTATTGGCAGAGGTTTTATTTATGTTTTATATTTGAGCAGGATTACGTAAAAGGTCAAAATTTTCATGATACATAATGTTAGGAGGGTGGGTCTCGGGTCAAGGACGAACCCATTAGATTTTGGAGGTGCTCCGGGTCTGGTTCTATATGTATTTGGCGCATTAACTGGGTAAAGCAGAAATATAAAGGGAGATAATAAAATAAACATGCATTTTATAGAGATAGATAGATTTCTTTATTTATAGAGGGTGACCTAATTAGTTTTGAACTAATCCTCCTTAGGGCCCTCTTCAATGTGTTAACACTATAGAATAAATGTACATACACAATAATTATAACATAGTTACGCCGTACAATATACATGCATAATGTTGTACAAAGTAACTTAAACAGCCTAAATAAATCATGTACTTTGATAGAAATACAAAACGACATAAGCATATTGATTTACAATCATTATATATATATAACTGTCTAGTGACTACCGATTAAAACGTTGTATCCATACTTTACATTTTGTCTTGAATATATTTAAAGATCTGGACGTCTTAATTTCAAATGGTAGACAATTCCATATCTTTGGACCAGAGTATTCTAATGATTTCTTATACATTTCACATCTAGGTCTTGGAATATAGAGATCCATATTTGAAACATTTCTCAATGTCATATCTGAAGTAACTGAATTGCACTGTCTTAATTGAAAATGTTCATTCAAATAATTCGGTACAAGATTGTTCATAATTTTGTACATTGTTACTGCTTTTTGAAAAATAATCCATTGGTCAAAAGTCATTATATTAATTTCAGACATTGATTCACGCAAAGAAATATAATCTTGGCCCAGAATGAATTTACAAGCTCGTCTCTGCAATCTTAATAGTGTGTTAATATTTTGTTGTGTGGTGTTTCCCCATATGATACAACAATAATCAAAATGTGGTTGGATATATGCCTTGTAATAAAGTATTCTGTAGTTCAGATTCACAATATACCGTATTTTACCTAATAGCCAAATGTTAGTTGAAATCTTTTTCACAATATATTTGATATGTGAGTCCCATTTTAATGAATCCTGAATGTGTACTCCAAGCAACTTCTCTGATTTGCTGGTTTTCAATAATATATTTTCATATTTAAGAGAGAGTGTAGGGTTAGGGAAAGCACATTTTCGCTGGGCTGTCATCATAAATAGAACTTTCGTTTTGTCTGTATTAATCTTCATTCCATTTTGGAAACACCAGTATTTCAAGTCTTCCAAAGCTTGTTGTAATCTTGTTTCTAACACTTCTTTCTTATTATGGATATCATATAATGTAGTATCATCTGCATATAAATCGCTACCGGTGATTTTATTTGAAAACATTAGTGGTAAGTCATTGATAAAAAGTAAGAATAAAAGAGGTCCTAATATTGAGCCCTGCGGGACTCCACAATTAACAGTTCTATTTTCAGATAAAACGTCATTTATAGAAACAGTTTGCTTTCTATCACAAAGATATGATTGAAAAAGCTTCAAAGTATTGTTGCTACATTTGTATAATGATAATTTCTTAAACAAAACAGTATGATCGACAAGATCAAAAGCTTTTCGAAAATCGACCATTACAATTCCAATCAATTTCCCCTCATTCAGTGCTTGAATCCATTTATCTATCATATAAAGTAAAGCTGATTCAGTTGAGTGGCCAGTTCTGAAACCACTTTGTGTTTTGTGAAGTAAATTGAAGTGATCAAAAAAAGTCTGCAGCGATTTATGCACGTGTCTTTCAAAAAGTTTCGACAAAGATGGTAAAATTGAAATAGGTCTATAGTTATTGACGTCATTGGTTTTTCCACTTTTGAATAATGGTTTGACTTTTGCAAATTTCCAAGCTTCAGGGAAAGTTGATGTTTGCAAACTCTTATTTATTTTAACAGTTAAATGTTGTACAATGATATCAGCTGAAAGTTTTAACAGCTTTGGTCCAATATTATCGATTCCAGTAGCTTTAGAAACATTAAGTTCAAGTAATTGCTTTCTGATATTACTCTGTGTAACTTCTGGTATTTCAAACACTACATCAACAGGTGCATGTTCATTAATAAAATCTTTTATATAGTCAAAGTTTAAGAGATCAGGGACTGGATCTTTGATATTAGATGCAACATTAACAAAGAATTCATTAAATATATTTGCCATTTCAACATTTTGAGAGTAATCAGATCCTTGATGGTATATTGAGTTAATATTGTTTCCAGATTGTGTTGATTTTCCTGAACCAAACTCTTTAAAAAAATCTTCCAGACAGTACATGGGTTATCTTTACCAGACTCTATTTTTCTTTCACATGACTCTTTCCTTGCTGTATTAATCATTGCCGACACTTTGTTTCTAAGTAGTTATGTAAACAATATGTTATATATACAAATAAAAGCACGGTTTTAAAATAAGATCTGTAGTCCAGTGGTAACACAATGGACAGGTAATCCAGGGATTGCAGGTTCGATCACCGTCTGACCTTAATAAAATTAACTAGTCTTTCAGATGTGACTTTTAACCGAGGTCTCGTGTCGGTGCTGTACACCGTGCACGTAAAAGAACCAGAGTTGACTCTGGAATGGGTCTCTGTCTGTATCATTGCACAATCCTTCCAAAAATCTAAAATGAATAATCTCTTCAGGAGGCGTCGCTGATATGGGCAACCGCTAGCGACGATAAATAAACGTAAAACACACAAAATATAATTTTTATTTTACAAATATAAACACGGTTTTAAAAATTTCTAATCACTTATTAACCAAATATGTTAAGGTGTATATCATTTATATATCGGTAAGTTCATATGAATTTTTTAAAAAATGATTGTGCATTATTGTGAGATAGGGCAACACTTGACATTTAGCAGTATAGCAGATGTTTGCTATCTCGGATGCTCTTGTTAAATATGTTCTTATAACAATTACCGTTGTCCCAAATGCTGTGCCATCTTCCTGATTTTCTGTTTCAGTTCAATTCTCTCATCCTCAAGTTTCTCCACCTGACATATACAAACAGTACATCAATGTTGTTATCAGCCATATACAAACAGTACATCAATGTTGTTATCAGCCATATACAAACAGTACATCAATGTTGTTATCAGATATATACAAACAGTACATCAATGTTGTTATCAGCCATATACAAACAGTACATCAATGTTGTTATCAGCCATATACAAACAGTACATCAATGTTGTTATCAGCCATATACAAACAGTACATCAATGTTGTTATCAGATATATACAAACAGTACATCAATGTTGTTATCAGCCATATACAAACAGTACATCAATGTTGTTATCAGCTATATACAAACAGTACATCAATGTTGTTATCAGCCATATACAAACAGTACATCAATGTTGTTATCAGCCATATACAAACAGTACATCAATGTTGTTATCAGCCATATACAAACAGTACATCAATGTTGTTATCAGATATATACAAACAGTACATCGATGTTGTTATCAGATATATACAAACAGTACATCAATGTTGTTATCAGCCATATACAAACAGTACATCAATGTTGTTATCAGCATATACAAACAATACATCAATGTTGTTATCAGATATATACAAACAGTACATCAATGTTGTTATCAGATATATACAAACAGTACATCAATGTTGTTATCAGCCATATACAAACAGTACATCAATGTTGTTATCAGCCATATACAAACAGTACATCAATGTTGTTATCAGCCATATACAAACAGTACATCAATGTTGTTATCAGATATATACAAACAGTACATCGATGTTGTTATCAGATATATACAAACAGTACATCAATGTTGTTATCAGCCATATACAAACAGTACATCAATGTTGTTATCAGCCATATACAAACAGTACATCAATGTTGTTATCAGATATATACAAACAGTACATCGATGTTGTTATCAGATATATACAAACAGTACATCAATGTTGTTATCAGCCATATACAAACAGTACATCAATGTTGTTATCAGCCATATACAAACAATACATCAATGTTGTTATCAGATATATACAAACAGTACATCAATGTTGTTATCAGCCATATACAAACAGTACATCAATGTTGTTATCAGCCATATACAAACAGTACATCAATGTTGTTATCAGATATATACAAACAGTACATCAATGTTGTCATCAGATATATACAAACAGTACATCAATGCTGTTATCAGCCATATACAAACAGTACATCAATGTTGTTATCAGATATATACAAACAGTACATCAATGTTGTTATCAGATATATACAAACAGTACATCAATGTTGTTATCAGCCATATACAAACAGTAAATCAATGTTGTTATCAGCCATATACAAACAGTAAATCAATGTTGTTATCAGCCATATACAAACAGTACATCAATGTTGTTATCAGCCATATACAAACAGTACATCAATGCTGTTATCAGCCATATACAAACAGTACATCAATGCAAACATGTTCTGTTATTGGTGGAGGAAGACCCTGGATGCCCCTCCAAGCAGTGTTTATTGCACGAGCAGGCACCCAGGTAGAACCATAGAGCTTCTGCAAGCCAGCTGGATAGCTTTCACTGTTAAAAGAATTTGATACCCCAGGTGGGATTCGAACCTACAGAGGTGGTTGTAAGTCAATAACCGTAACCACTCGGCCCCTGTAAAGTGCAATAAAGTTGGATTGATCCCTCATCTGTATGGAAAGGAACAAACAAAGTACGACATAGCGCCAAAACTCAGCCCGGAACACCTTGTATAACGATTTCAACCCTAGAATACTCATGAACATCAACAAACTGATTCCAATCCAAATCCTACCTGACCAATGAATGGAGTAATACACACCTCTTTCTGTAGAATGTAGTTCATAGCCTTCTCTTCTTCTTTCCGAACAGCTTTCTTTGATCGGAACTGTGTCAAGTCCAGTGGTTTACGGGGATCGAGCCCCAGTCTGCCTCGGAGGTCCTCATTCTCGTCACACAAATCGTTGATGGCCATCTCACTCTTATTGATATGCTTGGTTAACTCTTCAATTTGCCTGAGTATCAATAAATATGTATAAATATGTTTAAACTAATTTGTCCCGAGTATCAACACAGAAGCTGCATCAGTTGTGTGTCATGACAGGGTTCTCGTTATGTCGCGAAAACAGGGCTGGGATGCCCTGTTTGAAATTGATTTCACTGTTTAAAAATAATATTTACATTTTTGAAAATAATTTTTTTCATTTTTGAAAATTAAATATTAGTTTATCTTTATTTTGTTGAGAGAATGAATTACGATACAGACACAGTGATGATAATGCAATATTTTATGGTTAGATTGCTGATACAATGCATCTACATGCATCATGGGGGGTGGGGCATCCCCCTGATCCTCATTGTTTGCCTATGGAGCACTTTGTGGTATATTTTTCTTTCTTTTACCTTGCTTAGAGTTATTGAATAAGCATATTGGTAAGGCTGAAACTAAGAAGCAGAAAGAATGTGGGTTTCAACACCAATTACATGAACATTTTTCTACACTCCACTGTAGCATAACTTTCAGAAACATCTGTGGAAGTCGTGATAGCTCAGTGGATGCGCGTTCACTTCAGGTGCGAAAGGTCCGGAGTTCGAGCCCCGCTGGAGCCGTTACGATTGTGCCCTTAGGCAAGGCATTTAAATTCCACGTTGTCTCTTCTCTCTCCCTCGTGGCGATGGATTCCATCAGGAATGAGGTCTCGAGAGTGATTAATATAAGTTATAAGAACTTGTTTCGCAATCGAGCTAAAATAAATTTGTATACACTAGAAACATCTGTTCAGATATCCACTGATACTTTATTAATTTCAGATTACATTATTTAACTGTAATACCAACATGATAGAAAATGAATTCCATTTCCTTTTAGTCTGTCCGAAATTTAAAGATTTAAGAAGAAAATATTTAAAACGTTATTTTTGTTCTTGGCCTAACATGCATAAATTCTTATCTCTAATGACTTGTCAGTCACAAACACAGATCTTAAACCTTGCTAAGTATATTTATTATGCAAATCACAAAAGAAATCAATAGATAATTACCATCATTCCTTACATTGCTATTACACTGTTATATTTCATGCTTCTCTGTAAGCTGTGTATATATGTGATGCTATAAGCATCTTCTGATGTTTAATGCAATAAAATATATTGTATTGTATTGTATTTACCTGTCTCGGATTTTGACCTGATTCTTGCCTTCCTTGATCTCAGCAACAGCTTCGGCCAGGCCATATTCTCCCTGCAATTATAGAACAGTACCGCTATAAACACACAACTGCTCTAAGTAAAAGCTGTTTTTAACCCATTCAACACCAAGTAACTGACATGGACTGGTCCATGATATTTTTAGACCAATAAATTAAGAACAAAATTACATTTGGATCAGTTCATTTATCAAAATGGGTAATTTTTTTTCTAAAAATAGTTATATTACTTGAAAAAAGTGCAGATCCTGATGAGACGGCTCGTCACGAGCCGGCTCATCTGGATCTACACCTTTTTGTAAGCCAATTTAGAGGTCTGTGGTGTTGAAAGGGTTAATGATAACAAATTGTCTATACCTACATTGTATGCACAGTAATAATTTTCCGAGAGAATATTCCGGGAAATCAATACATTACAGAAACCTGGAATGTTTAAGACAACACCAACATCTACATTTCCAGCTCTAATGGTACAGTGACAGACGGATCTGTAGTCCAGTGGTTAACACGCTGGACTGGTAATCCAGGGATCGCAGGTTTGATCCCCCAGTCTGAACCTAATAAGATTAACAGTCTTTCAGATGGGAGGCCTTGTGTCGGTGCTTTACACCGTGCACGTAAAAGAACCAGAGGAGACTCTGGAATGGGTCTCTGTCTGTATCATTGCACTATCCTCCAAAAATCTAAAATGACTAATCTCTTCAAGAGGTGTCACTCATATGGGCAACCGGTAGCGACGATAGATAAACGTAAAACACACATAATGCTACAGGAAGATACCAGGTGCCAGGAGCATTGTTTCAGTCATGACTGTTAGTCCACAACGTCCACCAAGCAAGCACAAACACCAATACCTGTGTCTATCATTATAACTATTGACTCTTGTCGATACATGTATATCTGATTGAGAATATATCTATCAAGAAGACCACCGCCGCAAGGGTATCACTTGCCAAATTTCACGGTCACGATGACAGTGATAGGGCAGGGACTAAAGTGGGCGAAAGAAAAATATGCATGTCAACAAACTGGCCGTTATCCTCAGTTGTGGACTCGATACATGTAAACTTGTATTTGTAAATATTAGAGCATTGTGCATTAACATACCGCCTCATACTGTCGCATTCTCTCGATGACCTCTGTCAGCTCCTTATCCTTGGCCCCGGCATCCTGCTCAGCCTGTTACAATAAAACAATCAATAACAATCATTATTACTCAGTTTATTCATGCAACAATAAGTTATATTATTACCTAATGCTCTATATAACTTGTAATTCGTTATTTTTGCCTGTTTCATTGCATTTGTTATCCTTCGCTCAGGTCTGGGCAACAGTTCGAACTGTTGACCGGGCAATAGTTTGAACCGTTTCATACTAGACTTTTGAACCAATCATACTCTGAGTATGCTTTCACTGTGCGCAGTAGGATGCGCAATAGGGTGTTATGGAAGTCAAAGTAAAAATACGTCCCGAATACATTTTAGCTCTGACTGCGCTTGAAGTCATCGATATACATTATGTGAAGCCCTCCTTTCCGTTCATTAATTCCTTTCCGTATTTTATTGCATACTTACCGGCGTACCGCATTTTAGACCAAAACCAAGCGTTTGCAAATGATGATTGATTAGTCATCAGCCGACAAACTGGGAGAAACAGAAATTTATCTTGAATTATGGCCCAGGCTAGGTTTGAAGACATGACTGAGGATGAACTCAATGTTTTATTAGAAAATAGGGACTCTCTGAGTACAAAAAAACGTTATAAAGCATTAGGTAATAAAAAGGCCGAGGGCAACAGTTCGAAATGTCTTCCCTGATACCGAGGGACAATAGTTTTGACTGTTCCCCAAACACCCATGAAATAACTGTATACTGTAGCTTCCTGGAAACTATATTAATCAAGTCAACACTGATGTGGACATGCTACAAATATTTTACAACAATTCATCAGACAATATTTTCTGATTTGTTCATAACCCTCTCAACCAACGACTATGGTATCAGGCGGTCAATGGACCCATACAAACCATTATAGCATCTCTGCCAGACGATTTGTCCCGCAAATGTTTGATCCACCGTCTGACAATAATAATATGAACAGTCTTTCAGATGGGACTATAAACCGAGGTCTAATGTTCGGTCCTATACACCGGGCATGTAACAGAACCATAGATGCTTCTGCAATTGGAGAGTCTTCTTTATCTTTCGCTATCCTCCAAACATAAAATGAGTCTTCTTTATCTTTCGCTATCCTCCAAAAATAAAATGAGTCTTCTTTATCTTTCGCTATCCTCCAAAAATAAAATGACTAATATACAACATGGAGACGTCGTTCCAATTAACAAGGGGATGATGATGATAATAATAAGTATAGAGACAAGGAATATACATACCAACTTAACATCTCTGTCAGCATGTTTGTTCCTATCCTGTTCCGATTTCAACTTCTCCTTCAACTCTCGGATGACCAATTGCTGTCTCTCCCCTGGACCCTTGCCACCTAGTGTGATAGTTTAAGGATAGTATATGTTGTGCATTCGTCACATTAGTATTTACATCATGTTCTCTATCTACATTTACTGTATCTGTCAGACATTCAACAACAGTTCATTAACTATTACATACATCAGATTCTGCAACATAGCTTGTCTGTTGTCTTGCCATGCAGTTTAGGGTGTTTCCAGTAGCCCTTCCGTTTCCAGTAGCCCTTCCGTATCCTCCGTTTCCAGTAGCACTTCCGTTTCCAGTAGTCCTTCCATTTCCTCCGTTTCCAGTAGCCCTTCCGTTTCCAGTAGCCCTTCCGTTTCCTCCGTTTCCAGTAGCCCTTCCGTTTCCAGTAGCCCTTCCGTTTCCAGTAGCCCTTCCTTTTCCAGTAGCCCTTCCGTTTCCAGTAGCCCTTCCGTTACATGCATGGGTGGGTATCCAGACAGAACCACAGACCTTTCACTAGTAAGCTGAACATTCATAACTTAGATAATCCACAGTGTGCGAATGCATAGTAATGAGGGCAAGTGATAAACAGTCTACAATGTTAATTACTCTGTCACAGACTCCACCTGGATCATAATTCATGCACACTATAACCAATTGTACATTATGACCCATTTCAATAAAACATTTTGTGCAATCACCCGTAGCAAATAACGAACAACAGTTTTTGAGAAATGATAATGTTTTTTTAATGCATAAATAATTTCTGAAAACGGACCATATATCAAGTTCAAGGTCACACTTGGGAATTGGGACTTACTGTGGATGTAGAGAATTAGTCCTTGGATGTGTATGCACAGTTTCAAAGCAATAACTTTGACAGTGTTTGAGAAATGATAATGTTTTTTTATGTATAAATTATTGCACTATTTTTGGCCAAAGTTCAAGGTCAACTCTTGTGGAACATGCTATAGGTCAGGTAACAACCTTAGAAAGAGTATGCAAGTTATCAAAGCACTATATTTGACAGTTTCTTACTTATATAAGCAATTATGTGAAAGTTGACGGCGCAATTGCCACTGCTGCCGACTGAAAGCTGACAGATTAGTCTCGCTTTGAACTAAAGTGGGCGGGATAAACAGAGGTGATATTTTAATTTTTGAAATATTAATGTCCCCCGCTGAATAGGGGTGTTGGACCTAGGAATATCATAACTGTTACCGATTGTGATTAATACTGATCGATAAATGTGCATGTTTACATACATAGTGACTGTGCACTGCATTTCCTCTCAATATCATTAATATATAATCCAAGTTACATTGTAATCCCTTCATTACTTCTTGAGATATTCTCTGGTCAAAAATACTATGTAAGAAATAGTAAAGGGGAGATAATTCAGTGATTACTAGAGGTGGGATTATGGTTCTTGCGCTCTGCACTTCCTCCCGTTGTCCTTCATCTATATTGTAAGTCACAATGAACTATTTTCAGTATTTCTTTAGATACTCTCCGGACAAAAGTTACATAGACAAATGTGTGCAATTTTAGTCAATTAAAGGGCAATAACTCAGGCACTGCAGGTGTGTTGCAGGGCCATTTCCCACGAAAAGTGGACATGCACACCATACTATCTAATCTAAGTTTTATAAAAATCCACCCATTGGTAACGGAGAAGTGGTTCCAGACGGAAGCATGATGTCAAATCAATATCCCTTGCCTAAAAGGTCTTATTAAAATTGTGTAGGCGGATGACGTCAGAATGAGTGGTCAGAATGAGTGGCGAGCAGTATCCAGCAGAGTTTATAATGTCCGTAACTGAGTAAGAAACTGAATACACATACTCCTGTGTAGTTCTGACCGTAGATCTTCAATAATGGCTGCATTGTTATCTAGGTCATCAGCATATACTTTCATCTGCTCGGTCAGCTCGTCGATCTGCCGGTCCTTCTCCTTGATCACCTTGGACAGAGCCGCCACCGACGCTTTGTCGCTGTCCATGTTGGCCGCTATCAGATGCTCTCTCAGCCTGAACACCTCCTCTTGCTGCTCCACAATAGTTTGATCCTTGTCTTGGAGAATTACCTGTAATGAACATATCACATATCACATAGGTAAGAAATATCTACAAAGCATGTCATACATGACTACGTTCAACTCCACTAAGAGTTACATTAAAACCAATTAAGATGTTCAGGTGTACGTTCAACTCCACTAAGAGTTACATTAAAACCAATTAAGATGTTCAGGTGTACGTTCAACTCCACTAAGAGTTACATTAAAACCAATTAAGATGTTCAGGTGTATGTTCAACTTCACTAAGCTACATTAAAACTAATTAAAATGTTCTAAAATACATTCCATTCTTCTAAGAGTTACATTAAAACCAATTAAGATGTTCAAGTGTACGTTTAACTTCACTAAGAGTTACATTAAAACCAATTAAGATATTCTAATATACTTTCGATTCCTCTAAGAGTTACATTATAACCAATTAAGATATTCTAATATACCTTCCATTCCTCTAAGAGTTACATTAAAACCAATTAAGATATTCCAATATACATTCCATTCCTCTAAGAGTTACATTATAACCAATTAAGATATTCTAATATACCTTCCATTCCTCTAAGAGTTACATTAAAACCAATTAAGATATTCCAATATACATTCCATTCCTCTAAGAGTTACATTATAACCAATTAAGATATTCTAATATACCTTCCATTCCTCTAAGAGTTACATTAAAACCAATTAAGATATTCCAATATACATTCCATTCCTCTAAGAGTTACATTATAACCAATTAAGATATTCTAATATACCTTCCATTCCTCTAAGAGTTACATTAAAACCAATTAAGATATTCCAATATACATTCCATTCCTCTAAGAGTTACATTATAACCAATTAAGATATTCTAACGTACCTTCCATTCCTCTATTTTGTTATCCACAGCGATCATGATAGCATCATCAGCATCAGTTTTCGATGCCAGCTGCTCAGTTAAATCAGCAACCTATATAACACACAATACATACATGTATATTTTATCTAATATAAATACACAATTTATATTAAATACAGTCAAACCTGTATTAGTGGTCATCTCTATGAAGCAGCCAACCTGTATTAAGCAGCCAGTTTACATATTCCCAATACAGTGAAACCCCTCTAAACCAAACGGCTTCCGGACCGGAAGAGAAGTTCGGTTTGGAGGGGTTTTCGGTTTAGAGGGGTTTTCGGTTTAGAGGGGTTTTCGGATGAGAGGGGGGGGAGATAAAGTATTTGATCAATAATTATGAAATATAATTATCAATGTTATGCCTTAAATAATGATCGTCTGCCTTTTGTGAAATCCCATTCACATCTAATTATATTGTATTAAAACTAATTACTCAAACATGAAGAGATTAACAAACCTGCAATTGCAAAGGACATAATTAAATAGTGTCCAGTCGTAATCCATTTGAAAAAAACGTAATTAAAACAAATTTTCAGCATCATTGGTTTTTATCATGCCTTTATGTCCTCACAACACCACGTCGGATGTAAACAATATGGATAAAACACCAATATGCCGACTGATTAATTGACTTGTGAAAACACGGAAGGTGTTATGTTTCAGGTGAGACAAAGGTTGTTTCGGATCCAGATTTTACGCCGCTGGCTGTTCGGTTTTCAGGGGTAATTTGCAATAGAAATATGCACAAATGGTCCCGAAAACTTGTTCGGTATTCGGAAAAGAGAGGTTCCGGTTTAGAGAGGTTTTTTTTACAATGAACAAAGAAGGGAACCGCGAAAATTGTCCGGTTTGGAGGGAATTCCGATTTAGAGGGGTTCCAGTTTGGAGGGGTTTCACTGTATGTTGTTTTATTATACATTGACCTCTATTAAGCAACCACCTGTGCTAAGCTACCACTTTCGGTGATTCCCTTGGCTGGCTGCTTAAGACAGGTTTAACTGTATTATGAAATAATTATAGAATGATGGCAAGCAGAAAGTGCTTGTATTGTATACGATTTAACAATGCATGATAACAGACTGGTTCCGAAAGCTAAATAAGCAGCAAATGTTTATGGTAATAAATATTATTTCGCGCAAACCATACCTAGTACGTAATACTATTTAGCACAATAATTTGGAGGTGAAAGATTGGAGTATTTCATTGTCAAACTAACCTTAGATTTGAGTATTTCATTGTCAAACTAACCTTAGATTTGAGTATTTCATTGTCAAACTAACCTTAGATTTGAGTATTTCATTGTCAAACTAACCTTAGATTTGAGTATTTCATTGTCAAACTAACCTTAGATTTGAGTATTTCATCGTCAAACTAATGTTAGATTTCAGTATTTCATTGTCAAACTAACCTTAGATTTAAGTATTTCATTGTCAAAACTAACCTTAGATTTAAGTATTTCATTGTCTTCCCTCAACTTGTCCTGGACCGTATCACTCTGTTGTAATACCAGCTGAAAAAGAAACATGGTAACATTTTCCATCAAAATCTAAATAGGTAGAATAGTATCAGTGCAATTTATTAACTAAGCAATACTGTTCTACTGCACAACCCAATGTTGAACGGATACTTTCATTGATCTAGTGATGCATATTGTTGAACAGATGCTTCCATTGATCTAGTGATGCATATGAATGATTATATATCAATTCTTGTATGCGTGGAAGTCGTGATAGCTCAGTGGATGCGCGTTCGCTTCAGGTGCTAAAGGTCCGGAGTTCGAGCCCCGCTGGAGCCGTTACGATTGTGCCCTTAGGCAAGGCATTTAATTTCCACGTTGCCTCTTCTCTCTCCCTCGTGGCGATGGATTCCATCAGGAATGAGGTCTCGAGAGTGATTAATATAAGTTATAAGAACTTGTTTCGCAATCGAGCTAAAATAAATTTGTATAAACTAATTCTTGTATGCGAAGGAAATAATCCATGTAGGCTACTGTAAAACACTATAATTTCACGAACACTTTATTTCTCGATTTTCGTGATTTTTAACTAGGGATGGCAACGAATAGCGATTATACTATTCGAATATTCGGTCGAGAAGGTATTCGAATATTCAATAGAATTCTATCAAAAACTCAAAATCACTCAAACTCTTATAAAAATTGCCAAACTAACCTAATTTATGTTTTACGCATAAACGTCATCTTCTTCAAATGATTATTCAGATTGATAATGTACCCGACTATGTTAAATCCAATTTGCATAGATTACACATAGCAGTTTTCTTATTCTCAGAGCGATTCAAGTATTTCCAAATGTGTGACTGAGCGGACAATTGAGGACAATATATTATATAATTTCCTCTCTCTCGAATATTCGAATACTGAAATATTCACGCAAACGTGATGTATCACAAAATATAAAATCCGGAAGTAGATTTGCTTTAAATCGTTTATCTCAGTATAATCCTCGCAGTACTCTGTGATCATTATATTAGTACACTCGCGATAATGGCAGTTGTCTAAAACATGTATCGATAATCTGAGTCATAGCTCACCTAACCATTTTTTCAACGCAAGTTTGTAACAATAATAATGTTTAACTGTAATAATTTGTGGCTATATGTCGTAGATCGATGCATATCCTTGTCAATTAGTTCATTCTTAGAATGTCAACAGTAGTGTAATGTGTGATTAACAGCAAAGTGTGTTTTACGTTTATTTATCGTCACTACCGGTTGCCAATATGAGCGACACCTCCTGAAGAGATTAGTCATTTTAGATTGTTGGAGGATAGTGCTATGATACAGACAGAGCTCCATTCCAGAATCTCCTCTGGTCCTTTTATGTGCACGGTGTACAGCAATGACACGAGACCTCGGTTTAAAGTCCCATCTGAAAGACTACAGATTACCAGTCCAACGTGTTAACAACTGGACTACAGATCCGTCTCTGATTAACAGCAAAATCATTACAATATATTATAACCACAAGCTCATGTCATTGGTGTGTAAATCAACCTGTTCACAGACGGATCTGTAGTCCAGTGTTTAACACGTTGGACTGGTAATCCAGGGATCGCAGGTTCGATCCCCCGTCTGACCCTAATAAAATTAACAGTTTTTCAGATGTGACTTTAAACAGAAGTCTTGTGTCGGTGCTTTACACCGTGCACGTAAAAGAACCAGAGGAGAGACTCTGGAATGGGTCTCTTTCTGTATCATTGCACTATCCTCCAACATCTAAAATGACTAATCTCTTCAGGAGGCGTCGCTCATATGGGCAACCGGTAGCGACGATAAATAAAGTAAAACACACACAAGTTAATTTTATAAGAACGGTTGCCTCAAGAAATTTATCTTCAGCTATAATGGTAAAATTTTAAGGAAATTTACTTATAATATAAGTACTCTAAATATGAACTATCAAGTATTTGTGGGAAAGACTACATACACATTTTGAATATTGGACCTGCCATACATACTCGGCCATAAGTCGACCTTGTTTGCTTCTAAAAAGTGCTCTAAAACAATCCATCAACTTATTATTGAGTAGTAAACAAAACAAAAAATATAATTAATTTATTTTGAAATTAACATAGTCATGTGTAGTTAATATTGTATTATATTAGTTTGACCTTTCATCTCGACCATTTGTTGATCGTAACTGTTTTGACAGATTCTAAGGAACACAAATTCCCAGAAAAGGTTACAGGTTATTTATAACAATTAGTGTATGTAAAATATGTTTTCTAGCTGTCAAAGTACCACCTCGACTTATGGTGAATTGAGTGTATATAAAATACACGTTTTCTAGCTGTCAAAGTACCACATCGACTTATGAATTGAGTGTATGTAAAATATGTTTTCTTTGCCCCCAAAGTACCACATTGACTTATGAATTGAGGGTATGTAAAATATGTTTTCTTTGCCCCCAAAGTACCACATTGACGTATGAATTGAGTGTATGTAAAATACACATTTTCTAGCTGTCAAAGTACCACCTCGCCTTATGAATTGAGTGTATATAAAATACACGTTTTCTAGCTGTCAAAGTACCACCTCGACTTATGAATTGAGTGTAAATAAAATACACGTTTTCTAGCTGTCAAAATACCACCTTGACTTATGAATTGAGTGTAAATAAAATACATGTACATGTTTTCTAGCTGTCAAAGTACCTCCTTGACTTATGAATTGAGTGTATATAAAATACACGTTTTCTAGCTGTCAAAGTACCACATCGACTTATGAATGAGGTTGACTTATGGGTGAGAGTATACAGTAATGAGAATGATGTATATAACATTACTGACTAACACAATCTAGCAGAACTACTTACTTTGAAGTTTTAGCAGTAACACTGACCTTAAGCTTATGGTAATCCTCGTTGGTTCTGTCCATTTGTAATATGGCCTCCTCCAGGTCTCTCTTCAGGTTCTCTGAACGTCTCTCCAGCATGTCATTGGCATCCGTCAGGTTCTAAAATCACACATAGCATACAGTTATATCCAATAGAGTGTTCGCTTCGGGAGTGAGAGGCCTGAGGTACAAGTCCAGCTGTAGCCACTACAATTGTATTCTTAGGTAAGGCACTTAATTCCAAATAGTCTCTCTCTTTTTCTGGGTGGCTTACATCGGGATCGAGTGTGTCCCAAATTAAAAAAAGAGGGACTACTGCCCAAAATACTTGTAAGAGGGGTGCTGCAGTGTATATATATATAAGGCATAGAGATAGAGTGTAAATAAAGGCTCACTAGGCAGCATCATATTGCATACACCAAATTGTTGTTTATTCACAGGCTGTCCGATTAGCGCAGTGGTTAGCGTGCTCGCTTCTCACCAAAGCGACCCAGGTTCAATCCTCGGACCGGTAAGTATGTGAAATATGTACAGTGGTCGCCAGATCGGACAGGTAGGTTTTCTCCGGGTACTCCGGTTTCCTCCCACACGAATGACTACATTTACGCTTTCATCCGAGCCAACGAGAGTGATTAATATAATTTGTTAAAGCTTGTTTAAACTTTTTTGTTTATTCATAATGGAATTAATATATATATATATATATATTCCTTATTGCATGGCAAGCATAACAGAGCTTCAGTCTGATGATCAAAACTATATTGTTTAAATTAGGCACATTTACCTCGTGTTACGTCCTACACAAGAAGAAGGCTGTCAATATTGCATGATATATGCCCTCAAATTTGCTCGTTTTGGGGTCAGTCACTAGAGCAGCTTTCACATGCTGACTTTCCACCATGTCCGCAGATAGTATTTCTGACAGGTGGAAAATAATTCTACATGACTGAGTGGCTGCAGTTATTGATTTCAGATCAATTACATCGCACAGTTTACGGTTCAAATGCAAATCTGTCAAACTTTTTTCATATGAGAAACCCATTAACTCCCCAGGAATGTTGTTATATTTCGGGTTTTACGCCTGCATCAGCACAATTTTGGGCTATATCGCCGGCGGGCAGTTTACTTAACAACACCTTTCCTGGGCAGGCTCCAGCGGTTAACCAGTACTTGGGTGCACCAACCTCCGTAAGAAACTGCCAACTTTTTCATATAAATGAGACACGGTCTTAGCGGGGCTCGAACCCGTGACCATCAGTGATGATAGGTTACATTTGTATACAAGTCAGCGACCGTAACCACTCGACCACGGAGGCGGACCATCAGTGATGCTAGGTTACAGTTGTATACAAGTCAGCGACCGTAACCACTCGACCACGGAGGCGGACCTCCCCAGGAATGACCATGAAAAAATAGCAAATATATGACATGTATGAAACATCAGAAAATGGAAGGCTAGATATCAATGTTGGTCTATTATATCTCCGTGTGAAACAGAGAACAGTCTCCGTACATCGTAAATCATTCTCAGTACTAACCTGTAGTTCTTCCATGGCTTCTGCAAGATCTTTGTTTTTCTTCATCATCTTGCTGGCCATGTCCGTGTCATCATTTCTGGCCACCATCATGTTCCTCTGGGACTGCAGTTGTAACTTGTACTCGGTGATGTCCTGACGCTGCTGGTCATTCTGTGCAATACATTCAAACATGTCTTAAGCAACAATTCATTGGGACTACAGAATGAGGTTGCTTAGCAAACGTGACTGCTTAACCCAATGCACGCTAGCAAGGCAAGGCATTTAAATTCCTCAATGCATATTCTCTGCCCCTAGTGGTGATGGATTCCATCAGGAATGAGGTCTCGTGCTTTCACTGTGGCATGAGATGGGATATTGTTTGGGTTTATTTGCGGTTGTTGGTTTCTTGTGTGTTTTCGTATATTGTTGGTTTCTACTGAAGTACGTATGTCACTAGTGTTGTTCTTTACTTCATGTACCAGGCTGTATAACTAATGAGTAGATGGTTTATTTAGACTGTGGAAATTCTCTTAACACTCCAGTGTTTAATAATAGGTTGGCACATACAGCAGCATTGTTAAATGCTAGCATCCACACACCTCAATAAGATGAACATTTTTGTATGAACAGTTTTGTTCATACAGTTTAACAGGTAGCAGACATAAAATACTGTTCATCAGCTTTGACATCTAAGTGTGACCTTGAACGGCCATGGATTAATGTTGTATTCTGCCCATTGTCTTCATATGTTGAAGTTTGTGACAAGCCACATTGTATTACAAAAATGAATCTGCTCTTGAGTCTTGTAAAATGTTTGCCTACCTCATCTCGCAAATCCTTCATTTCTTTCTCAACATCACTGATCCTTTCACTGTACTGTAAACAAACAAGAAGTCAGTAAAATGATTATTTTGCTTAAAATATTTAGTAATAGTAAATGTATCTTAACCCTTTCAACACCACAGACCGCTAAATAGGCTTACAAAAAGTGTAGATCCAGATTAGCCAGCTTGTGACGAGCCACCTCATCATGATCTGCACTTTTCCCCAGTAATATTACAAATGTAATTTTCTTATTAATTTATTGGTCTAAAAATAGCATGCACAGTCCATGTCAATTAATTGGTGTTGAATGGTTGCAGTAAATATTTTAGGAACGATTTAAACAAGTTAAAGTTATATTCCAGTTCAGACATGCGAAATGTATGCAAGTAACCAGTTATCTATGCCAGCTATATTTACAAAACATGCTAAATGTCATTTTACAAAAATTAATTTCGTGTTCTTTTGATTTAAAGGAGTTACGAAGACAATTATACGTGGCTCTAAAAATAGTTAACGTTGTAGTGAAAGAATAACGGATTATTGAAATTATAATTATCGCAATGATCTGGTGAGACCTTTTCAGCACTCCGACGTTCTGATGCAAGCTCCTGCTTGAGATCACGAATATCTTGTTTGAGTTCCTCGTTCTGCTTGTCAAGGTCGGACAATTCATCTCTCATCTTCCTGGCTGTGCCGCTACCCTTCGCTTCGCCTCCTCCATATTTCTATGAATAATAATAAGACTGATCACAACTGTGCAAGAACATAGACAAAAGCAGTTTACTAGGTTACACACTGTCGGTCGCCAATGGCAACAAAAAACAAATACTGGTGCTAAATTTTGTGATTTGGCAAAAATATTTGGTGCAACATTTTTTGGTTTTGTTTTTTTTGGCACAAAATATTTGTCAAATACATGACTTCAAATATTTATCTGTGAACTATAAGGCTCTTAATTGGCTCCAAGTTCTTCAATGAGCTCCAGTTTTGTTTAATTGGCGACCTCTGATTGGTGACAGAGGTTGCGCAAACAAAATATCACACAGATGGAACCCTGGTTTACTATATGTCATTAAATGGTAGTTCAGTATTTCACTGGTACTTCAACTTTGTACAAGAACATCAAACCACAATAAAAATGATTATCCGGTCTATAATATTGCATTTTGTATCTTTGTACATTTTCTGTTTTGAATATTTACTATCATTGTACCTGATCATCTTAATTCCAATAGCTAACAGTGCAGAATAAAAACACACCAGTCTTGGTTTCCTTGATAGTTGAGAAAAGAACTAAAGTGTGTAACTCTTCAAAGGTGTAATGGTTTGAAGTTAATTATATGTTATATTTCGGGTTTTACGCCTGCATCAGCACCATTTTGGGCTATATCGCCGGCAGGCAGTTTTACCTAACAACACCTTTCCTGGGCAGGCTCCAATGGTTAACCAGTACTTGGGTGCACCAACCTCCGTAAGAAACTGCCAACTTTTTCATATAAATGAGACACGGTCTGAGCGGGGCTCGAACCTGTGACCATCAGTGATGATAGGTTACAGTGGTATACAAGTCAGCGACCGTAACCACTCGACCACGGAGGCGGACTGTTTGAAGTTAAAGAAATTACTAAATTGATGAAAAGGCTATGATATGGGCCAAACATAATCTTGTGTACACTGAACTTGTTTCTTCTACTGCTTTGAGACTATTACAGACATAAGTTTAATTTAATCATAATAATTAATATGTTTCCAATCAGAAAGATTCCAGATAACAACCGCAGTCACAAGACGTGAACATTTCCACAAACAACACATCTGCAAGTGACTGGATTTACTGGAAACATTATAAACACGAACCTCTAACTCTTGTACTTTCTTTTCAAGGTCTTTTTGGTCAGCCAGCAGTTCTTGCTCTGAAAAACACGAATAGATTAATACTGAAATAGTAAGCAAGAAACAGTAGAATACATGATGGCACAGGCATGTAGTACTGTGCATCATCTATGTAGTACTGTGCATCATCTATGTAGTACTGTGCATCATCTATGTGGTACTGTGTATCATCTATGTGGTACTGTGCATCATCTATGTAGTACTGTGCATCATCTATGTAGTACTGTGCATCATCTATGTAGTACTGTGCATCATCTATGTAGTACTGTGCATCATCTATGTAGTACTGTGCATCATCTATGTAGTACTGTGCATCATCTATGTAGTACTGTGCATCATCTATGTAGTACTGTGCATCATCTATGTAGTACCGTACATCATCTATGTAGTACCGTACATCATCTACCGTACCCTAAAACCTGGTAGAATTCATAGACATGCTTTTTTACACAAATTCGAACAAGATGACAACAGCCATACATCGTCGATAATGTAATGAATGACGTATCGCTACCATACATGTGTTGTTCATGTGACTACTATGTTCAAAATGTACAAACTATCAATGGTAGCCAAGTATAATGCTTTATTAAGCTTTCATATTTGAAAGAGAATCTCCAACTCACAACCATGCCGAGATAGAAATTAACAAACACCTAACCCACAACAATGCTGAGATAGTAATTAACAAACATCTAACCCACAACAATGCTGAGATAGAAATTAACAAACATCTAACCCACAACAATGCTGAGATAGAAATTAACAAACATCCAACCCACAACAATGCTGAGATAGAAATTAACAATCACATAACCCACAACAATGCTGAGATAGTAATTGACAATCGCATAACCCACAACAATGCCGAGATAGTAATTAACAAACATCCAACCCACAACAATGCTGAGATAGAAATTAACAAACATCCAACCCACAACAATGCTGAGATAGAAATTAACAAACATCTAACCCACAACAATGCTGAGATAGAAATTAACAAACATCTAACCCACAACAATGCTGAGATAGAAATTAACAAACATCTAACCCACAACAATGCTGAGATAGAAATTAACAAACATCTAACCCACAACAATGCTGAGATAGAAATTAACAAACATCCAACCCACAACAATGCTGAGATAGAAATTAACAAACATCTAACCCACAACAATGCTGAGATAGTAATTAACAATTACATAACCCACAACAATGCTGAGATAGAAATTAACAATCGCATAACCCACAACAATGCTGAGATAGTAATTGACAATCACATAACCCACAACAATGCCAAGATAGAAATTAACAATCACATAACCCACAACAATGCTGAGATAGTAATTGACAATCACCTAACCCACAACAATGCTGAGATAGTAATTGACAATCACCTAACCCACAGCATAATGACAGTACCTTTTCTCTTCTGCTGTTTGGTTTCTTTCTCCATCTCATCCATAATTTCTTCCACCTGATCATTGCGAGATTTCATCACAGCACGAGCGACCTTGAACAGCTGCTTCAACTTGGCAACGTCATCTTCTGCAGGATCAAACTGCAAACACAACATTGAACAAACATCAATATGTCACTGTATGACATTGATAAGCCTACAATGAATAACCCTTTTTTTGGAGCTACCAGGAGTAGCCTATTTATGTTTTCATAATATTATTAACAATTACATATGTAAACATAATATAAATTACAGTTATTTTACAATAATTTATAGACACTACATACTAATATAGTATATACAAATGCATTTATTAATTTTTATAGAGAGAGAAGGAATTAGGTTTGAAAGTAAGATAGTAGGAGAAGAGATGAAAACTTGCGATCCAGAATACAAACATCTTTTCAATATCAGTTACTAATACGATTGCTGTTACGTGCGTGTGATTTTACTTCAATGAATAACCTTATTTGGTGCCAATGGTGCATTTAGTTCATGGCAAGCAATCCGTGCCATTTTCCAGTATGCAAAAACATGTCCAACGCTTAACCAGATTTGGTTTCTCTAAAGCTTTGCTTGACGTCAAATACACCATGCATCACCCAAATAATACAATATCCTATAGTCAACTCACTTCCCACAAAGTTTTATTATTCAATAGAATGTTATGACAGTTACCATGCCCGTACTTTGAGTATTGCTTAATACTGCTGATTTCGTAAAATAATTACGTATCATTTTTAAAGTTGGTAAAAGGCTGCATGTATATATTGCTTAACTCATCACAGGCATGAGTGGCTCGGAGTTCGCGCTCAGCTGTAGCCGTTATGATTGTGCCCTTAAATTCCACATTGCCTCTTCTCTCTCCCTCATGCTGATAGATTCCAGCAGAAATGAGGTCTTGCGAGCGATAAATATAATGTTGTAAAAACGGCTGATCTTGATCTATGTTGGTTGCAAAAGCCTTTAAATGTATCCAGAATGAAATGGGTTAATTATCAGGGCCCGCGCTGGCAATCGCCAGCCTCGCCAATGGCGACAATATTGCAAAATTGGCTAATAAAAATTCAGTTTGGCGAAAATGATAAAAACGGCGAAAATCTGTATAATATCCGAAAATTGGAAATTCCCCCGTGGCTATTTGTGGAAAATTACTCGGATCAAGGTGAAATTGTGTCGCGCGTGACTAATATTTCGGACTGGAGAATCATACAAGCGTGTTGTTTGTTTATTTAATGAGGCATAATGTTTGATTAGTGTGCAAACACGGGACACACTATGAATGCTTATTATATTGAGCAGGTGATAATTAAGAGCAGGGCGGCATTACATTGTTGTCCAAATCCTTTGTAGACGAAAAGTATGCTACCAAATTGAAAAGCTTTACACGATTGTTAGACGTAAGTATGTCGGCAACTTTTGTTTTGTTTTTGTTGTCTTTAATTGTGTAAGTTAATTTAAATATCAAAGGAAAGCAGTAATAAATTTGCTACAAACAACCGATGCTATATAAATCGCATGTTTATGCATATACCACATATTTGCTTTCAAAAGGCATTCAGACACACTGCTAATTTGGTTTTCATTATAGTCTACATTTTGAAATTAAATGGCTCTAAAACGAAAATTAGACTCTGGGGTCTCTGGTGTAACTCCACCATCCAAACAATCAAAAAGTGATAGACTTTTTCAAGAGGGTTGGAAAGCGGGTCACCCATGACTTCGCTATGATTCAAAATCACAATCTATGTTTTGCAACTTGTGCATCAAAAACCAGAAATGCAATTCATTCACTACCGGTTGTACAAGCCTTAAAAAAGATCGTGTGTCTAAGCATGCTAAATTTGATGTATACACTCCCCCATCAGCTTACATATTTAATAAACTCGTGAAGGAATGGATTTTAAAATGATTTTGAAAATGAAAGTGGACACAACTTGTCAAGTAATGTATCACTGCAAATGTAACCCTTACCTCAGTTGTAGTTTATGGGCATACAGCACTTAGGTGATGCAATTGCTAGATACATATAATACATTAATATACTATAAATACTCTGTTTGGGAAAAATGGCACGCGTCGGAATTGGCTAAAGGAAACGCAGATTTGGCTACAAAAAATTAAGAGCCAGAGCAGGCCCTGATTATTACAATACACAATTTAATTAAGCATACATACAACGTTGTACTTACATCTACAAGCGATTCATAGAAACTATCCACCTCATCATCTGACAGTTTGGCCGGCGATGCCGCCATCACCTTATCCCACTGGAGGGTCGGCATTGTGGAGTGTAGGTTGTTGCTGAACACTCACTTATAATGAAATCTAAAATAGATACAAAGTATTTGAAGAATCATACACAGCACACATTTTCAAACTTTATGAAGATAAACATCATAGATTGCATTACTGAAACATCTGGGGTTTTTTAATTTCTGGTTCCCCAGCTATTATGCTTATAAATGGGAAAAACTTATAGTTTTATGTGTTACAAGATTTTATCCCATGGACAGTATGAAACATTTACGGACGGATCCAACTATTCACAACAGTTAACACAGTCTTCACCGTAACTCACCATCCCAGGTTTAGTCGATTTGATGTTGGGCTAGTAGAAATTGCTGAAAGTTTAGTTTTTGTACTACCGGTACTAGATTTGGTAATGCAGTATTTAGTCATTCGGGCTAGTGCTGTGAAAATGTAAGGGTAAATGTGGTAATTCGTGTGGGAGGAAACTGGAGTACCCGGAGAAAACCCACCTGTCCGCTCTGGCAACCACCATACCATCTCACATACTTCCCGGTCCGAGGATCGAACCAGGGTTGCATTGGTGAGAAGCAAGCGCGCTTACCACTGCACTAATCAAACAGCCAACATGTACATCAGGGCTCTCACAAGAAAAATATTACGGTATCAGGGCGGGCGGCGCAAACCCATGGATGCATATATATAAGGCACACATACAATGTATAATGACCTTGTTAGAATCTGTATTATAGTGCCAGATTATGGTAAATGCAATGACATAGTATAAACACAGTACATTAATGATTAAGTATTCATTTATCACATGCATTATTGTTATCTATTGATAGTACAAAAGGGATAAAAACATGTGTGTGTTGTATGTTGAGTGTGTTTTTATCTTTGATACTGGTAGCCCATAAAAGCGATGCCTCCTGAAGAAATGTAGATTTTGGAGGAGGATAGAATGATACCCATTCCAGTCTCCTCTGATTCTTTTATGTGTACGGTGTTAAGCACCAACAAGAGACTGTGTCTAAATGTCTAAACAGAAAGACAATGATATCGGTCAATGGTTATGGTATTGCAGTGGATCGCACCTGCGACACCTGTAATACAAGTCCAGAGTGTTAACCACTGATCTGGTAAGGTGATCCGGTAAAGATAGTACATGTATATATACTGTCATAAAATGAAGATGTATCCTTTGTTACTCATTCATAGCAGTAAGTGGCTTTGATAGTATGTATACAGCATTCATTCTAGTTCAGAATTTTTGGGAGAAGTGAGAAAGCACGGGATCGTGTACATAAAAGTTGTTATTTTAATAAATTTCAACAAAATATGATTAAAATGCACAGTATGACCATTAAATACAACATTTGAATATAAGGAGTGCTTTATAATGGGCCAGTGTATCTTACTGAACAAATTTTGCATGAAAATTGTAAAAATAAAAAAAGATCTGTGATGTATGTATTCCATTAATGTCAATCCCTTGCAGGGACCTAGACATGTTTTCCGGGGCAGGCTTAGCCACCTTAACCGGTTAATCAGTACTAAGCAATGTGTGTGAGGTGCCTTGCTCAATGACACTACATACGTGGCTTGACAACTACTAGATGACAACAATACGGTGAAGACGTTTCGGTACGAGATATTTCGGTCGGATGAGGCTACGAACAGAACGGACTGAGTATAAAATCCGGGATCGTTCGATTCCAAAGCTGATGGTTTACCACTGAACCACAGACACTACACTTAGTTGAGGCTTCAGAACACTAAATGTTATTATCTACAGTAAACAGGTAAAGCCGTATCAACACCATTTATGGTCTCACTTTGTTGACGTTAATAGCGTCGCAAGTCTATCTATCTTCCTATAATGTATGTAGGTATGTTCCATTAATGTCAAACCCCTTGCGGGGAAATAGACATGTTTTTCCTGGGCAAGCTTAGCCGATCTAAGTGATAAACCAGTACTAAGCAATGTGTGTGAGGTGCCTTGCTCAATGACACTACATACGTGGCCTGACTGAGTATCGAACCCGGGACCATTAGATTCCAAATCCGACACTCCACCACTGGACGCCACACTATAATGTCAAACACCTCGCGGTGATGTAGACATGTTTGAAGTCATGCAAATGTACACAGAATTTAGTTTCGGCAGTAAACAAAGCTGTTAACCAGACTATATATGTGCGTACTTCACCAATGTTTACAACTAGTTACAGCCAAGCAAGTTCAATCTTGAAAATAATTAAATAGACGTCCGTGTTTTTCGAAATTCATAAAAGGATTGCAACAGTTTAAACTATTTCAAAACCACACATTATATCCCACGTTCAAGTAGTTATAACTACTCTCAAACATGGACAGATGTTCTACATATAGCGAATAATTACGTTTGTTTTGAAAAAAACTACGGTATGTCCGCCATTTTTCGTCAAGAAAAACAACTTCGGGATATCTCGGATTTATTCGTGTCTTATTACTGATATTGCTATTTATTCAACCCTATTTATTTATCTACCAACATGTGACATATGTGGCGAAAAGAAAATAATATGAAATATATATATCAACTGGCAGTCAAAATAACTTACTGCAATAGGCATTAGAGAAGGATACATGTGAGGGGGTTGACATCCAAGGAAGATGAAAGAGTGCATTGTTTCAGTGTATGCTCGAACTATTGACTGTTAGCCACTAAAAGAGAAGAAGAAGAAGAACTATAATTCACAGAATGAACTCTTTTTTTTTTAAACTATTTATTTTACAACGATTGCGAAGCAAGTTTTAACAACTTATATTAATCACTCTCGTTGTCTCGGATGAAAGCATATATGTGGTCATTCATGTGAGAGGAAACCGGAGTAACCGAAGAATACCCACCTGTCTGATCTGGCGACCATTGTACCATCTCACATACTTACCGGTCCGAGGATCGAACCCGGGTCGCATTGGTGAGAAGCGAGCGCGCTAATCACTGCGCTAATCGGACAGCCATGACAGCGAATGAACATTGAAAGCATTACATCATATACTATAGCTTTCTATGTTCATAAATGAACTATTAATCGATCATTCACTTAAGCAAACAAAATAAAGTCAGACAAGTGTTTTATGATAGAAAACAATGCAACGTTGAGCTAAATGTAGCTAGAGCGTCGTGCTTAGACGACCAAAATGACGTCATACTAGACTTCGGAAATCACGTCACTGACTGATTGAGTCCGAAACATGCAGCGGCTTGATACCACACATGCAAAGTAGTGAGAAATAAGTGTGTTATTCCACTGATATCATTTTATTAGGAAGTGGTCCCTATTTCCGGACTCCACCTGTTTTCGAACTTGTTTGCAAATGACGTCATCACTGTCAGTAGCTGGTACTTGGATTATATGGTAGAGACTAAAATTATTATATAAATATTATTTCGAAAATATGTAAATGTTGGTGTTTTTCATAAGTCTCATTCATCCGTACACAGATATATATGCAAAGAAATAATTATGTGTTTAATTTTGTAACGCGAGAAGTCTAATGCTTGGGTTTACAATGTCAAGTGTCAATCATGTGGCAATACCGGAAAGCACATTTCTTGTACATAAAATTTGATTGATGGCAGAAACCCAGGTTTTTTAATTGACGCCATGTTGAATTCACATGTGAGTGCAATTGTGGTTTTATTTTAAAAGATGTTATGAAATCTGAGTTTTGTCAAGCATATTAAATGTAAGAATGATCAAATATGATAAGAAATATTAATTCATCTGCTATAAAAGAGACTGACTAGAAGTTATTCATAGTCGAACCGTAGGTGACCTAATACCGGTAAACCCATGGTATAATGAGAGACAAATGGTATTAAAAGAAGAAATTATAATAAAAATAAAATAATTATGTTTATTTTATAATGAACTTAGTCTCATAAACTTTGTATTTTAAGATTATTTATGTCAAATGTTTATTATGAACACGAGACTAATCGGATTTCGTAAACAAGTCCAAAACGGGTAACATCGTGTAATTGGCATTAACTGTGAGAAGTGATCATATGAGCATACCCGTGCCACCTTCGCCTGCGCTCGACGTGTCTGGGAGCGGTATCCACTACTCGTTGAGACGATGCTGATTCTGCTGTAGTCCTAGAAGATCACCCTGACCGTTTTACGCTGCACCATCTCCAGTTTCCTGAAGTGTGTGACAGTGAAGGAAACCCCAACTGACTGTGCTATATTCCATCAGGGGTCTCACCAGGGTGATACATACAGCAATGGTCCTTAATTAATCTTCCTGGGACACTGATGGATGTTGCGTTGGAGGAAAGAACGTGCAGTGTTGGCTTTCTTGGTGAGGTATGGACATTACAGGCTAAATAGTTAGCAGAGTCGACTAACTTCTAAGGTTTGTCTATGGATGTTGTATGGTTATAGTAATGGGGTTTCACTTGTTGGTGATGTGTATGACCTGTTATATGTGGGGTGGAATTCCATGAGCCAGTCTGCCATCTTTGAAGGCCTACTAGATCTTTCTGTATAGCATAAGTGTTTTCTTCTAATTTTCAAAATGTGACGATAGAGCACACAGTGATAATCAGTAAAAAATAGTCTAATAGTGGATTGAGAAGATTATGATACGTAGTTCAGAATGTCGTCCATGCATAGGAGTAACATTGGTCCTCGGACATTTCATTGTGGAGCGACAGACTGTACATACTGATGCAGGAGCCGATGCTGCTTATCCATGTGTTCATGTTGTTTCATATCCCGTAGTGCTTGTGTCATAGGGTGGAATTAAATCATAATTACTATCGAAATCGTCAATAAATCATCAATAAACGTTATAGGGAAACTATTTAGTTGTAGAATGTATTTATACATGGTCATACTAACAATTTGCATGTGACCCATCACTATAGTAGGTCACTTCCAGGTCAGGTTTGTAAAACAACGATAAATCGCCATCTTGTGCATATTACATAATGCATTGTGTTTAGGACTATATTGGATATATATATATATGGCCATGAGTGAATATATATTGTCATCATCCACATATAAATTATGGCATCATGTCTTCATTAACCCCAGTCCCTCGAGATTCATAGGCATATATCCGTTTGATGGTGTAGTGTGAAACGAGGAGTCAAGGCATAGCAAGGAACCGATGCCACTTGATCTTGGAAAGGAGCCATACGTGAGGTACCATGTCAAAGGCTGTGGAAACGTCGATAACGATCACATCTGTTTTGCCTATGGTGTCAATGATTCTGGTGAGATCATTAACAGTTAATATGAGTCAAGTCTCACACGATCTTCCCGAAGCCATGTTGTGAATCTGCGATTATCGAATGATTGTCCATATGTTTCATGATGGAGCTGCTGACTATGCCTTGTGAGATTGCTCTTTTCCCTAATCCCTAGTTTCAGATTATTGGATTGTGCAACACTAGTGCTCCAGGGCAAATTGATGATGAGTGGAGTTGAGGGTCCCCATCAAGTGTCTTGCATCTGATGGTGTTCAATATGAGACTGGTCTGTAGTTTCACTGACATGCTTTTGGTCACCCTTCCTAAAAATTGGCACTACATTGGCAGATCGTCAAGTATTCGGTATGGTGTCTTGGTCCAGATAGGATTGAAAGAGCAGAGTGTAGATCGGAGCCAACTCTGACACTAGTATCTGCATCAATCTTGCTGGGAATTTGAATAAATTCAAAGCAATGTGCAAATAAAATAGATCCAGATCAGCCTCGACGTAATGCCGCACCTGATCACAATCTATGTTGGTTGCTATTCGGACAGACGCTCCAGCTCCACTATCTGAACTGCAATCAGCATATAGCCCGATCAGATGGCATGTTCTGTTCTCGGCTTTTTGCAAAGGTGTTTTTATACGACATTGGCGGTGAAAGAGTTAAAGTAGTAACTCTGGAGTCACACAGTGGAATGAGACACTGTGGTTCAACGCAAGCCGGTATCACGATATATATGTGTACCAAATGTAATTAAATTCTGACTGTCTATTTTTAAGATATTAGTTGAAAATGGACAATTAAATTTTAGACTTAGTGGATTTAAATATTTGGTTGAATGCAAGTCAATATGGGGATATATATTTGTACTGGATAGAATTCCATTCCATTTACCCATTTTCAAGATACTGTTCTGTGTGGATAGACAATACCGGACAATAGCCCTACACCAAGAAACCGGGTGCAGGCCGTTAGCTAATGTCAAAACGTGTAGCCCAAACCATTTGCATTTTCATACTATGTATTGTATCATTCTGTGTACAGTCAAACCTGTCTTAAGCAGCCAGCCAAGGGAATCACAGAAAGTGGCTGCTTAGCACAGGTGGCTGCTTAATAGAGGTCATATGTATAATAAAACTACATATTGGGAATCTGGGAACTGGCTGCTTATTATAGGTTGGCTGCTTAATAGAGGTGACCGCTAACACAAGTTTGACTGTATAATATTAACTATTGATTTGCAATAAAATAAGATTAAACTAAACACAAAGAAACAACAGTTTAAATCTTGGTTCATCAGTAATACCAATACTGGATAAGACAGTGGTAACAATCTAGGCCTGGGTTAGACAATCATAGCCAAGTTTGATCACATTCTGTCTAGTGTTTTCACAGAGCGTATTGCCAAGGCAACTGTTATATTTTTCTGTTTCACCACACACTAGACTTTATGCAAGGTCGCTGACTTGTATATCACTGTAACCTATCATCACTGATGGTCACGGGTTCGAGCCCCGCTAAGGCTGTGTCTCATTTATATGAAAAAGTTGGCAGTTTCTTACGGAGGTTGGTGCACCCAAGTACTGGTTAACTGTTGGAGCCTGCCCAGGAAAGGTGTTGTTAGGTAAACTGCCCGCCAGGCGATATAGCCCAAAATGTTGCTGATGCAGGCGTAAAACCCGGAAAAAAAAAATAGATTTTATGCACATCACTGCATCAATACATTCCACTCTTATGGTGTTTCATTTAACCCTTTGCATGCTGATGTCCCTCAATCACATTTGCAAACAACATAGATCCAGATCAGCCACAGCGTAATGCCACGTCTGAGCAGGATTTATGTTGTTTGCTATTCAGCCAAGTGTTTTAGCTCCACTATCCGAATAGCAAACAGCTTAGAGCCTAATCAGACGACACATTCTGTGCGTCTGATCTGCACATTCTGTGCCGTCTGATCTGGCTCTATGCTGTTTGCAAAAGTGATTTTGCTAGCATGCAAAGGGTTAGCAGTTTGAACACTTCATATGCTATCAAGGCTTACAAAGACCTAATCCATTAACCGACGGACAGAAAGACATACAAAGATGATTTCAGTACATGTATACTCCAAACAATCATTTGCATGAGGGCACAGGACACAACATTATTTATTTTGCCCTATTGTCATATAGTAAGTAATGTTTACTGTACAAGCACAAATCTGTTTTTTGTTCTATGTTCATAGTGTGTAATGTTGACAGTAAACATTACTTACTATATGACCATAGGGAAATAAATGTTTGTGTCTTGTGCCTGTGCAGTCAACACGACACACTATATTATGACCATAAGGCAAGAAAAATAATTGTGTTTTGCGACTGTGCATGGGGGTACACAAGTATTATGATAAGATAAGACAATTGACTGCTTGAAGCACATTTAATGAACACAATTCAATAAACAAGTATGCAATATAAGATATATAACAATATTCCAGTGGGTATTTGATCTTTGCAAATAACACATGTACCTAAATAACACATGTACCTAAATAACACATGTACCTAAATAACACATGTACCTAAATAACACATGTACCTAACTAAATAACACATGTACCTAAATACAATGTATTTTAAATATGCTAAAATGTATAAAGTAGGCTGACCGGAGTTTGATTAATTCATAAAACAACAATGAGTCCATACACAGTCTTTACAACAGTCTGTACAACTGGAGAACAGAGTCCCTATGGATTCAACTTGCTTAGTTATTATGATAGTCATAACGTAAGAAATTACCGGTATATTAAAAGTAACCGATGAATGTAAAAACTAGTGTTAATTTGAAAAGACAACCGTTACTGAATTAAGCATTGTAAATGGCAAAACATTAAAATGGCATTTTGCTGAAAAGGTTAAAATCTTCAAAATGTCTTTATGATAGATGTCGGAACAAAACACAAAATTCCATTTATCTATCCGAGGGATTTAATTTCTGGATTAAGACAAAAATGTGGCACGTTTCTATTCAATATAATTATGACAACTGACCACATAAAAAAGGGTATACTGTAGGTTGATCAGTTCAAGTCTTGCCTAAGGGCACAATCTTAACGGCTCCAGCGGGGTTCGAACTCCACTGGAGCCGTTACAATTGTGCCCTTAGGCAAGCAAGGCATTTAAATTCCACATTGCCTCTTCCTCTCCTTCATGGCGATGGAATGAGGTCTCGATAGTGATTAATATAAGTTGAAAGAACTTGTTTATTGGTTATTCTTGTTATCAAATGACAACCATGTCGACTGGACTAGAACTAAGGGTATTTCAAGAAAGAGACCTATTGCTTGGGTTTACCGTATATTCCTGGCAATAAGTTGATCTCGGCCATAAGTCGAGAGTACTTGTGGACTTAGGACAGTCATTACGACGACGGTTTTCTCTCTCATTCTTGAATGTACCTAAGCTCAATTTGAGATATCTTGTAGACTTTATTCCATTATGAAAACCATAAAAAATGCACTGATGCACATCAATAATATATGAAGTTTGTGTATCAGCTATTTTTATGGTTTCTAATGTAAAGAATTAAACAAACCAATTGTTATATAAAAACAAATAACACAAACAAACACAACATAAAGTTCCAATATATATATATATTAATAAGAATGCTATGGTACACACACCTGTATCATTTACCCATTTAATTATGTAATCAATTTATTGAATTATAATTATTGTATTTCCTGAATAAATGTTCACAGTTTATTAACACAGTTCACAAGATTAAAGCAGCACATCTATTTTCCTCTAATGTCGAACCCTCGCGGGGATGTAGACATGTCCCTAAAAGACTTAGATAACAGAGGTATGAATCGACATCTCAAGTAATTCAATTAAAAAAGACAACGTGGGACAAATGGGGACAATGCATTCTGAATGTAAACAAGTGTGGACGATGCGTTCCGATAGTAAACAAGTGCGGACGATATGTTCCGATTGTAAACAAGTGCGGACGATGCGTTCCGATAGTAAACAAGTGCGGACGATATGTTCCGATTGTAAACAAGTGCGGACGATATGTTCCGATTGTAAACAAGTGCGGACGATGCGTTCCGATTGTAAACAAGTGTGGACGATATGTTCCGATTGTAAACACGTGCGGACGATGCGTTCCGATTGTAAACAAGTGCATGACAGACCGATTCGGAAAGTCCTACTTTCGGTTTCGAGTTTGTTTTATCGCCAAAAAACACTGTTTACTAATTAAACATAATTATGCAAATTATAATGTAAGAATGCGTGGCAGCATTGCTAACCATACGTAGCAGCATTGCTAACCATACGTAGCAGCATTGCTAACCATACGTAGCAGCATTGCTAACCATACGTAGCAGCATTGCTAACCATACGTAGCAGCATTGCTAACCATACGTAGCAGCATTGCTAACCATACGTAGCAGCATTGCTAACCATACGTAGCAGCATTGCTAACCATACGTAGCAACATTGCTAACCAAACGTAGCAGCATTGCTAACCATACGTAGCAGCATTGCTAACCATACGTAGCAGCATTGCTACCCATACGTAGCAGCATTGCTACCCATACGTAAACATTTTAATTTTTCAAATATCTTTTATTTCATACGATATAGGGCTGCTTTAAATACATCATTCAAATTTATTTTTAACTTCTGTCTCTGCCATAAGTCGACATACCGGTATTACTTTCATCACATTTCTGGATGAGAGAGGTCAACTTATGGCCTTTCTGGTGGTAAGCTCACCAAATATATATGAATAAATAACTACATTGATATACAAGTGCTACTCGGGTATAGTGGTATATATCTAGAACATATCTACTGCATCTACAAACCACTTTTGCCATGCAATATACTCAATGTCTGGGCCCGCGCTGGTAGTCGCCAGAGTAGCCATTGGCTAAAATATGGCAAAATTGGCTAATAAAAACTCAGTTTGACGAAAATGATAAAAACTGCGAAAATCTGTAAAATATCTGAGAAAAAAAAGAGTATTTATTCACATGAGCTTGCAATTTTATCCATAACTCTCTAACCCTGTGAATGCATTTTAAAATGATTCTGAAAATGAAAGTTGACACAATTTGTCAAGTAATGTATCACTGCAAATGTAACCCTTACCTCAGTTGTAGTTTATGGGCATACAGCATTGAAGTGGTACAATTGTATGATACATTAAAATATATTATAATAAATATACTATCAAAACTCTGCGTGGCGGAATTGGCTAAAGGAAGCACAGATTTGGCTAAAAAAAATGGCTACAAAAAAATAAGTGCCAGAGCAGGCCCTGAATGTCTAATTCCAGGAAATTCATGCTCATGAAACAAAATAGAATACTTAATGATTATACATGTACATGTACTACATAAACTGACCAAGTTTCCCATTGAAAAGTAAACTAGGACTCTTCTAAGCATGGTTGGATGAGCAGACTGGGATCCTATGGCCTCAGACTGTGTTCCTATGGCCCATCATTATGATTAAATGGTAGCACAACATAATTGTTCACATCTAAGGTTTGAGCATAAAACTGCATACACATACATGTACTGACATATGCTAAAGCACTAACTTTGCAGCATACAATACGCTTACATGATTTGAACATTGCCAAATAATACATTAAAATACTTACAATCAGAACGGCCGTATTAACTCTTTCACCGCCAATGTCACATAAAAGCACCTTTGCAAAAAGCAGAAGAGAACATGCCGTCTGATCAGGCTATATGCTGATTGCTCTTCAGACAGTGGAGCAGAATCACCTGTCCCAAATAGCAAACAACATAGATCCTGATCAGAAATGGCGCTATGCCACAGTTGATCTGGATATATGTTGTTTGCACATTGCTTTGAATTTATTCGGCGCTAAAACTACAGTCATATTTTAAATGTTATGTTATATTTCGGGTTTTAAGCCTGCATCAGCACCATTTCGGGCTATATCGCCGGCAGGCAGTTTACCTAACAACACCTTTCCTGGGCAGGCTCCAGCGGTTAACCAGTACTTGGGTGCACCAACCTCCGTAAGAAACTGCCAACTTTTTCATATAAATGAGACACGGCCTGAGCGGGGCTCGAACCCGTGACCATCAGTGATGGCAGTCATATTTTAAATTATTCACAAAATCAAACATAGCAAAGTATACTGTAACATTATGAACTACAGCATAGCACTCTTAGAGATACAAACCCCATCACTGGTATTTGACACAAGAACCATTGCTTGATATCGGACGCTTGGCTGACCACCATGATCACATGCCTTGATCGATTTCGGACGCTTGCCTGACCACCATGATCACATGCCTTGACCGATTTCGGACGCTTGGCTGACCACCATGATCACATGCCTTGACCGATTTCGGACGCTTGGCTGACCACCATGATCACATGCCTTGACTGATTTTGGATGCTTGGCTGACCACCATGATCACATGCCATGATCGATTTCGGACGCTTGCCTGACCACCATGATCACATGCCATGATCGATTTCGGACGCTTGGCTGACCACCATGATCACATGCCTTGACCGATTTCTGCCAAATGTGAATCACGTCTTCCAGGAGCAACCCTCTATTGATACATAAAGTTTCATCAAAATTCATTCATAACATTTTGAGTTATCCTGTTTACACACAGACAGACGAACACATGCAGTCAAACACAATAACCCCTGTTCCTACAGTGGGGATTAATTAATTGATCTGAGTTACAGTATTGTGACAGTTTAACCCATTCAACACCAAGTAACTGACATGGACTGGTCCATGATATTCATAAACCAATAAATGAATCAGAAAATCACATTTGGACAAGTTCATTTATCAAAATGGATAATTATGTCTAAAAATAGTCATATCACTGGCAAAAAGTGCAGATCCTGATGAGACGGCTCGTCACGAGCCGGCTCATCTGGATCTACACTTTTTGTAAGCCTATTTAGAGGTCTGTGGTGTTGAAAGGGTTAATACACAATCTGAATGTTTTTCTTTTCTTTAAACTTTACTTATTTTTCAGCGATTGGGAAACAAGCTTTAACAACTTATATTAATCACTCTCATTGACACAGATGAGAGAGTAAATGTGGTCATTCGTGTGGGAGGAAACCGGAGTACCCGAGAAAAAAACCCACCTGTCCGATCTGGCAACCACCGTGCCATCTCACATACTATCCATTCCGAGGATCGAACCTGGGTTGCATTGGTGAGAAGCGAGCGCGCTAACCACTGTGCTAATCAGACAGCCTATCTGAATTGTTAAGTAACGAACCACTGGGCTTTTAATATCATTCTTACATCAAGCATACATCAACTGCAATATATGTTCAATAATACATAATGAGTTTATATAACAATTAAAATACATGTATACATTCTGTACTATGAACTCAACTACCTATTGTGAAAACCCCTGAAAAAAAAAAAAACTGGTGAAATACCTGGCATCAAACGTCCTTTATGCACATCTGTAATTCTGTATAATATGGGAAAGTTTTAATAAATACCATCTGATATTCGAGGAATTTCAAACACAATACTGTAGTCATTACTAGTATACTATTGCACCTAAAGTATATCGGTGTATTTATAATGGTTGAAAATCTGCCCAACAACGCATCGACCACTGGACACACAACATCTCAGGTTGTTATGAAGCATTGATCGACCACTGGACACACAACATCTCAGGTTGTTATGAAGCATTGATCGACCACTGGACACACAACATCTCAGGTTGTTATGAAGCATTGATCGACCACTGGACACACAACATCTCAGGGTGTTGTTATGAAGCATTGATCGACCACTGGACACACAACATCTCAGGGTGTTGTTATGAAGCATTGATCGACCACTGGACACACAACATCTCAGGGTGTTGTTATGAAGCATTGATCGACCACTGGACACACAACATCTCAGGGTGTTGTTATGAAGCATTGATCGACCACTGGACACACAACATCTCAGGGTGTTGTTATGAAGCATTGATCGACCACTGGACACACAACATCTCAGGGTGTTGTTATGAAGCATTGATCGACCACTGGACACACAACATCTCAGGGTGTTGTTATGAACCATTGATCGACCACTGGACACACAACATCTCAGGTTGTTATGAACCATTGATCGACCACTGGACACACAACATCTCAGGTTGTTATGAACCATTGATCGACCACTGGACACACAACATCTCAGGGTGTAGTTATGAAGCATTAATCAGATGCAAACAAAAACATTCTGATAAATTAATATTAATGTGGTCGCTGTCGTTTGTTGTGTTACCCGCAAATGAGCTATTATTCTCCTAGCCATGTAACCAAGTGTTACCAGACAGGTAGGGAGGGATAAATGGACAAAGGCAAATCCACATGCACAAATGGGTTTTTTTGCCCGATGGTCATTACTGTAAACATTACTTACTATATGACCAGAGGGCAAAAAAAAATTTGTTTCTTGTGCCTGTGGGCAAATCTATATGCCTTCTATTTAAAATTGAGCATACAAGTAAAACAGTAAATGCTTTATAAAACGATAAAAAAGACCACTAAAATGTGTGGCATTCATCGTGTTTCTCATTATTTCCACCCCATATGCATGATTATTACAATATTACATTGGCCCCTTCAGATTACTTTTTACTTATTAAAACAACAGGCCCTAAATCGCTCACCTGACATTAGCGAACCTTGTGACTACTTCATCAAATAATATAACTGGTAAAGGCTGTTTTAAGTATATTCGTACCATGAATTACCCGTTTAATTTGCAACATTCTTAACATTCATATTAAAGTCATTAAATTTTAAATGTTGACCTAGTGACCTAGATTGGTACCCCCCACCCACTGTGAGCACATTTGAATATTATTGATACCGGTAGATGTACCTAAAATAATGGGCTAAATGGTAATACATGTACTCTATACAATAGATTAATGGGAAAGGTTGCTTACAGGTTTGCCTTGCAGTTGATCTTATGACTTAGTTTTAGCTCCCAGTAATCCGATTTGAACAATTTTGTTAAAGCAGCATTACATCGTAATAAAGGATGTTTTGGGTAAAATATAAATACTAATGTGTGTGTGTTTACAAAAATCGAAACAGTCGCTCAGAAACGATAAAATTCCAATAAATTCAAACCGTCGTACACGCGAATTTGTTTATCAACACACGAAATGTAAACACGCACAGCGCGCATGCGTGAAACAACAGAGCATGTAGAAAACAACGTATATATTTTGAACATGAAAAACTAACTATCTATCTTCCTCTAATGTCGAACCCCTCGCGGGGATGTAGAAATGTCCCTAAAGACTTAGCAAACAGAGGTATGAATCAACATATCAAGTAATTTAATTAAAAAAGACAACGTGGGACAAATGGTGACGATGCATTCTGAATGCAAACAAGTGCGGACGATGCGTTCCGGTTGTAAACAAGTGCGTGACCGATCGACTCGGAAAGTCCTACTTTCGGTTTCGAGTTTGTTTTATCGCAAAAAAACACCGTTTACCAAATGAACATAAGCATACAAAGTATAATGTTAGAATGTGTAGCAGCATTGCTACCCATACGTAAACATTTTTTTAATGCTGCTTTAAAGTTTGTTGTGCGGATGCTACATGCTAACATTCTAAGGTTATCGCTTCAGATGACCTAGTAACGTTATTGTTTACCCCCAAATGAACAATGGTTATCGCTTCAGATGACCTAGTAACTATATTGTTTACCCCCCCAAATGAACAACGGTTATCGCTTCAGATGACCTAGTAACTTTATTGTTTACCCCCCAAATGAACAAAGTTTGTTGTAAGGATGCTACAGACCACTGTGGAAACATTCGTACATTGCGGTAAGATGACAAGTCGCTTAAAGGATATTTCTTTAAGTTGACCTACTGACCTAGTTCTTGACCTCAGTGACATCATTTGAACAATTTTGTTTTTAAAAAGGGAAAAACACCAACAACGTTAACAATGTTGGTCATTTTGGTTTTACTTTGGGAATTATTTATTTTGGTTACGTTTGATCTACCTCTAGCCCCCATACTACACACTCAGAATCATCAGCATTGATTTAGCGGCTTTATCATTCATCTTCAACTACTAATTGTCCCCGAAGCTTCATCAAAATTGAATACGGGATTACAGAGAAGTCATTGAAACAAATGTTGATAAGACGACAGAAACGAGAGTACTCACCCATACCAATAATTACCATCTCTTAAAGTTGATATGCAGTATAACACATTTGAGATATTTACGTAATGGCAGGCCCGTACGTACCCACACTGAGGTTAAAATTTCCAAAGCAAACAAAGTAAATGAAAAATTAATTAAATAAAATATCCCTTTCCTCTATAAAATGTTGATTGCTAGAAAATTAAATAAATTAAAAGCAAAAGATATCCTTTTGCTGTATAAAATGTTGACTGCTAGAGAGCTGAACGGTCAGTATATAATTATACGTCTAAACTCATTAAATCAGAAAACGCATGAAATCGTACTATACCCAAACAATTTTTTAGGGGCAACATGCCCCCGAACTCCCTAGATTGCCTCGGTAGAAATTTGCCTCTGGCTATGGTACTGGATAGTTAGAATTGCACACTTTTGGAACCAAAGGCAATGAGGTTGATTTAAAATTTGCCTATTATAATGCTTGTTTTAATAATTTTCCTCTGGCTACGGTACTGAATGAGCTTACTTTGTACGCGGCCGAAAACCTAAATGATGAGCTACGTATCTAATTAGTACATTTATCCACAGAAGTTCAACAACATCTGCCTTTCTCTGTTTCATCCTCTTCAAGGTGGTGTATCGTTTCCTCTCCTCTTCTAAATCCGGGTTTTATACCATCCCATCCATCCTCCAACTTCACCCTCCCTTCTTCTAGTAACTTGTAAACATCTTTTGCCAATGTCTGGAATGATTCTTCCACATTCTGTCCATTCTTTGCAGAGGTTTCAACATATCTTAGTCCATTTAAATGTGCAAATTGTGACGCTTCTCTCACTGAAACTTGTCTTTCTGTATCACAATCGGACTTGTGTCCGACTATCATATATACTGCTTGGTGTGGTTCTATATGGAACTTGGCTTCGGCTAACCAACCAGTGATATTGTCGAAGCTTTGTCTCTTTGTAATGTCAAACACTATCATCACACCCACCGAGTTTCTGTAGTACGATCTGGTTATGGATCTGAAATAAACATCAACATTTACCGTACACATCATTACGACATACAATGTAGTATATTTACATCACTATTGCATTTCCTTCGGTGAACGTATGTGCCCTGATTGTATACATTTTCGTATGAGGGTTCCCACATAATGATATGCAGCTGACATGCGGGCATTCGCAGTGTTAGGCAGCTTTTATCGCGAGAACAGGCGTGTCTTACAGTTTACGCTGTTCCAAGGATGATCTATTTACCTGTTCCGTGACACGGTAAGTTGCAAATCTGAACAAAAACAGTTTTAAATGCCAAGTGTGCTATATTTTCTTTGTGTCATTGAAAAAGAATAATTAATGTAAATATAAGTAATGAATCGCTGGTTAATAGTTTTCATCTGGGTATGAACTACATTCGGCCTCCACACACTTTAAACACGCCCAATGTAGTATTTATGTATGTTCCATTAATGTCAAACCCCTTACGGGGATGTAGACATGTTTTCCTGGGCAAGCTTAGCCGACCTAAGTGGTTAACCAGTACTAAGCAATGTGTGTGAGGTGCCTTGCTCAATAACACTACATATGTGGCCTAACTGAGTATCGAACCCGGGACCGATCGATTCCAAATCCGACGCTCTACCACTGCACCACGGATGCCACACTTAGTTCATACCCCAATGGAAACAACTAACCTGCGATTCATTCCTTAAATATTGTTATTCAGTTTTTAGAATGTTGGATAAATATGACCAACAATGACGAAATTCCAGGTCTTAATTAAACAAGAAGGCCAAGATGTTCCCACTTGAGTAAAACAGTCCATTTACTAACCTGATACAAAATTTCAAACATCATTTAGACAAGAAAACTCTAGAAAAGATTTTCGTCTGTAAGTTTGGAAAAAATGCCAAAAAATCAGTGGGCAAAAATGTAAATATCCATACACAGATACGTGTGATTAAATGATTTGTGTGGTTAAATGATTCCCGTGTGGTTAAATGATTCCCGTGTGGTTAAATGATTCCCGGGTGGTTAAATGATTCCTGTGTGGTTAAATGATTCCCAGCATCAGGTGAGTGGTTCTGGCATTACTTAACTTTTTTAAAGACATTATGATACATCATAGGCATGACACTATATACACACAAAATATTTTGGTGATATCCAAGCAAGTCTAAAAATGGTACCCTTCACTGTCAAAGCCTTACTGCGAGGGATAACTTACGTTAAAATGTTATATTTTATGTGGTATTCCCATAAATGATACATTATAACAATAATCTGAATATAGCCACAAGTCAGCCATCATGTCCAACAAGTCAGCCATCACAACCAACAAGTCAGCCGTCACAACCAAACCAACAAGTCAGCCATCACAACCAACAAGTCAGCCATCACAACCAACAAGTCACAACCAACAAGTCAGCCATCACAACCAACAAGTCAGTCAGCCATCACAACCAACAAGTCAGTCATCACAACCAACAAGTCAGCCATCACAACCAACAAGTCAGTCAGCCATCACAACCAACAAGTCAGTCATCACAACCAACAAGTCAGTCAGCCATCACAACCAACAAGTCAGCCATCACAACCAACAAGTCAGCCATCACAACCAACAAGTCAGTCAGCCATCACAACCAACAAGTCAGTCATCACAACCAACAAGTCAGTCAGCCATCACAACCAACAAGTCAGTCATCACAACCAACAAGTCAGCCATCACAACCAACAAGTCAGCCATCACAACCAACAAGTCAGCCATCACAACCAACAAGTCAGCCATCACAACCAACAAGTCAGTCAGCCATCACAACCAACAAGTCAGCCATCACAACCAACAAGTCAGCCATCAACAAGTCAGCCATCACAACCAACAAGTCAGCCATCAACAAGTCAGCCATCACAACCAACAAGTCAGTCATCACAACCAACAAGTCAGCCATCACAACCAACAAGTCAGCCATCACAACCAACAAGTCAGTCATCACAACCAACAAGTCAGCCATCACAACCAACAAGTCAGCCATCACAACCAACAAGTCAGTCAGCCATCACAACCAACAAGTCAGCCATCACAACCAACAAGTCAGTCAGCCATCACAACCAACAAGTCAGCCATCACAACCAACAAGTCAGCCATCACAACCAACAAGTCAGCCATCACAACCAACAAGTCATCCATCATGACCAACAAGTCAGCCATCACAACCAACAAGTCATCCATCACAACCAACAAGTCAGCCATCACAACCAACAAGTCAAACGAATAGACGTAAAAAATAACTAAATGCGTAAGACAAACTATCATGTATATACAATGTACATGTATATCATGGTGATATCATGGTGTACTCAGGTCTAAGGCTTTTATTTTAGTGTGTGTGTGTGTGTGTGTGTGTGTGTGTGTGTGTGTGTGTGTGTGTGTGTGTGTGTGTGTGTGTGTGTGTGTGTGTGTGTGTGTGTGTGTGTGTGTGTGTGTGTGTGTGTGTGTGTGTGTGTGTGTGTGTGTGTGTGTGTGTGTGTGTGTGTGTGTGTGTGTGTGTGTGTGTGTGTGTGTGTGTGTGTGTGTGTGTGTGTGTGTGTGTGTGTGTGTGTGTGTGTGTGTGTGTGTGTGTGTGTGTGTGTGTGTGTGTGTGTGTGTGTGTGTGTGTGTGTGTGTGTGTGTGTGTGTGTGTGTGTGTGTGTGTGTGTGTGTGTGTGTGTGTGTGTGTGTGTGTGTGTGTGTGTGTGTGTGTGTGTGTGTGTGTGTGTGTGTGTGTGTGTGTGTGTGTGTGTGTGTGTGTGTGTGTGTGTGTGTGTGTGTGTGTGTGTGTGTGTGTGTGTGTGTGTGTGTGTGTGTGTGTGTGTGTGTGTGTGTGTGTGTGTGTGTGTGTGTGTGTGTGTGTGTGTGTGTGTGTGTGTGTGTGTGTGTGTGTGTGTGTGTGTGTGTGTGTGTGTGTGTGTGTGTGTGTGTGTGTGTGTGTGTGTGTGTGTGTGTGTGTGTGTGTGTGTGTGTGTGTGTGTGTGTGTGTGTGTGTGTGTGTGTGTGTGTGTGTGTGTGTGTGTGTGTGTGTGTGTGTGTGTGTGTGTGTGTGTGTGTGTGTGTGTGTGTGTGTGTGTGTGTGTGTGTGTGTGTGTGTGTGTGTGTGTGTGTGTGTGTGTGTGTGTGTGTGTGTGTGTGTGTGTGTGTGTGTGTGTGTGTGTGTGTGTGTGTGTGTGTGTGTGTGTGTGTGTGTGTGTGTGTGTGTGTGTGTGTGTGTGTGTGTGTGTGTGTGTGTGTGTGTGTGTGTGTGTGTGTGTGTGTGTGTGTGTGTGTGTGTGTGTGTGTGTGTGTGTGTGTGTGTGTGTGTGTGTGTGTGTGTGTGTGTGTGTGTGTGTGTGTGTGTGTGTGTGTGTGTGTGTGTGTGTGTGTGTGTGTGTGTGTGTGTGTGTGTGTGTGTGTGTGTGTGTGTGTGTGTGTGTGTGTGTGTGTGTGTGTGTGTGTGTGTGTGTGTGTGTGTGTGTGTGTGTGTGTGTGTGTGTGTGTGTGTGTGTGTGTGTGTGTGTGTGTGTGTGTGTGTGTGTGTGTGTGTGTGTGTGTGTGTGTGTGTGTGTGTGTGTGTGTGTGTGTGTGTGTGTGTGTGTGTGTGTGTGTGTGTGTGTGTGTGTGTGTGTGTGTGTGTGTGTGTGTGTGTGTGTGTGTGTGTGTGTGTGTGTGTGTGTGTGTGTGTGTGTGTGTGTGTGTGTGTGTGTGTGTGTGTGTGTGTGTGTGTGTGTGTGTGTGTGTGTGTGTGTGTGTGTGTGTGTGTGTGTGTGTGTGTGTGTGTGTGTGTGTGTGTGTGTGTGTGTGGTGTGTGTGTGTGTGTGTGTGTGTTTACAAAAATCGAAATAGTCGCTCAGAAACGATAAAATTCCAATAAATTTAAACCGTTGTATACGCAATTTTGTTTATCAACACACGAAATGTAAACACGCACAGTGCGCATGCGTGAAAAAACATTTTCACAACAGAGGATGTAGAAAACAACGTATATATTTTGAACATGAAAGACTATCTATCTATCTTCCTCTAATGTCGAACCCCTCCCTAAAGACTTAGCTAACAGAGGTATGAATCAACATATCAAGTAATTTAATTAAAAAAGATAACGTGGGACAAATGGGGACGATGCATTCCGAATGCAAACAAGTGCGCACGATGCGTTCCGGTTGTAAACAAGTGCGTGACCGATCGACTCGGAAAGTCCTACTTTCGGTTTCAAGTTTGTTTTATCGCAAAAAAACACTGTTTACCAAATGAACATAAGCATACAAAGTATAATGTTAGAATGTGTAGCAGCATTGCTACCCATACGTAAAAATTGAATTTTTCAAATATCTTTTATTTCATACGATGATATGCTGCTTTAATGCAATCAGTAATCCTGCATGTATGGTACATGTGTATTCAATTATTCATCCTGTGCCGATTATAAACAATAATGTTGTCTCTGGGAACAAACACAGAAACACAACATTATATAACTAACACATTGTGTTGAACCATCTGGGAGAATGAATGTCGACCAAAGTCTGACAATACACAATTCATTTTATTTTAAAATGCTGTCCTGGCGTCATACCTTTATACTAGCAGTCCATGATTATTAATATTGGACTGCTTTCAAATGGCCAGAGTATTATATTAAATCCTATGCGTAAATGTACGAAATTAACAATGTTTTACATATTGGATCGTTTTCGGCTTATATCCTATATATACTTGAACATTTCAATTGTATGCATAGGATATAAGCGATACAATGTGTAACATATTGGACTGTGTGAGGTGCATAGCGCCGAATACAGTGCCACTATTTTACATAATGGATCCATTTGATCCTTATATCTTACTTAAAACACACGCATATATAACAAGATCTTACTAATTAAAATTGTTAATTTCGTACATTTAGGCATAAGATTTGAGGTAATACTCTGGGCTTTTGAAAACAGTCCAATAATTATGGACTGCAAGTATAAAGGTATGACATCACGACAGTATTTTAAGTGAAAAGTCAAGATAAAAGCCAGTAATGATTTCTCTTTCAAATCCTTGGATAATTGGCATCTGTTAGACTCCATTTAATTAAATCTATATTTAGCACACTGTAACAGACGGATCTGTAGTCCAGTGGGTAAAACGCTGGACCGGTAATCCAGGGATCACAGGTTCAATCCCATGCCTGACCATAATAAAATTAACAGTCTTTCAAATGGGACTTAAAGCCGATGTCTCGTGTCGGTGCTGTACACCTTGCATGTAAAAGAACCAGAGGAGACTCTGGAATGGGTCTCTGTCTGTATCTCTTCAGGAGATGGCGCTCATATGGGCAACCGGTAGCGACGATAGATAAACGTAAAACAACAACAACACACTGTAACATATTTTGTTTTAAAGGTATATTGTATCATTTTCGCAATAATTCAGTTGTGGTATATAGTTTTTATTTTGTCATCTATTCATTGTAAAGTAATACATTTATGTATCATCATTTCTTGTTTGATGTAATGCTATATTGCAGCTGGTCAGCTACAGATGGGTAATAATTTTATCTGTAATATAAACATTACAGCCCCAACAAAATGACGGGTAACAATTTTTTTTATCTATTTGTTACAGCCCCAACAAAACGACATTAAAATTTTGTAAATAGACAAGAAGCAGTGATCTAGATTTTTTATGACTTTTATTGCCAATGATGCAAACATATTCATCTGTGTAGGTCTGTATCACAGTTACAGGTCTATATGCATGTGTTGTGTATTATCAAAATCATATTTATTTTTGAAAACTATAACATTTTGAAAACAGCTTATTCCCCCGATGAGAAAATAATTTTCAACACACCTTTAGACTCGTATTTATGTATAGTTCATATATATATGACAATTAAAAGAAAACATATACATGCATATATATATATGCATGTATATGTTTTCTTTTAATTGTCACTCATATTATCATGTAAACATGAACTGAGTTAATAAAATGATTGTATAATTATTATATATATGAATTATGATGATGATGCTGGTGTAGGATATATGATATGTGCATCATTAGTACAGAAGTACATAGACAGGTACCTGAATACATGTACCTGGTCATAAGATCATGATGTAGGGAGATTGTATACATGTCATGTGTAACATATACATGTACCAGGCCATAAGATCATGATGTAGGGAGATTGTATACATGTCATGTGTAACATATACATGTACCTGGTCATAAGATCATGATGTAGGGAGATTGTATACATGTCATGTGTAACATATACATGTACCTGGTCATAAGATCATGATGTAGGGAGATTGTATACATGTCATGTGTAACATATACATGTACCAGGCCATGATGTAGGGAGATTGTATACATGTCATGTGTAACATATACATGTACCAGGCCATAAGATCATGATGTAGGGAGATTGTATACATGTCATGTGTAACATATACATGTACCAGGCCATGATGTAGGGAGATTGTATACATGTCATGTGTAACATATACATGTACCAGGCCATAAGATCATGATGTAGGGAGATTGTATACATGTCATGTGTAACATATACATGTACCAGGCCATGATGTAGGGAGATTGTATACATGTCATGTGTAACATATACATGTACCAGGCCATGATGTAGGGAGATTGTATACATGTCATGTGTAACATATACATGTACCAGGCCATGATGTAGGGAGATTGTATACATGTCATGTGTAACATATACATGTACCAGGCCATGATGTAGGGAGATTGTATACATGTCATGTGTAACATATACATGTACCAGGCCATGATGTAGGGAGATTGTATACATGTCATGTGTAACATATACATGTACCAGGCCATGATGTAGGGAGATTGTATACATGTCATGTGTAACATATACATGTACCAGGCCATGATGTAGGGAGATTGTATACATGTCATGTGTAACATATACATGTACCAGGCCATGATCATGATGTAGGGAGATTGTATACATGTCATGTGTAACATATACATGTACCAGGCCATGATGTAGGGAGATTGTATACATGTCATGTGTAACATATACATGTACCAGGCCATGATGTAGGGAGATTGTATACATGTCATGTGTAACATATACATGTACCAGGCCATGATCATGATGTAGGGAGATTGTATACATGTCATGTGTAACATATACATGTACCAGGCCATGATGTAGGGAGATTGTATACATGTCATGTGTAACATATACATGTACCAGGCCATGATGTAGGGAGATTGTATACATGTCATGTGTAACATATACATGTACCAGGCCATGATGTAGGGAGATTGTATACATGTCATGTGTAACATATACATGTACCAGGCCATGATGTAGGGAGATTGTATACATGTCATGTGTAACATATACATGTACCAGGCCATGATGTAGGGAGATTGTATACATGTCATGTGTAACATATACATGTACCAGGCCATAAGATCATGATGTAGGGAGATTGTATACATGTCATGTGTAACATATACATGTACCAGGCCATGATGTAGGGAGATTGTATACATGTCATGTGTAACATATACATGTACCAGGCCATGATGTAGGGAGTATTGTATACATGTCATGTGTAACATATACATGTACCAGGCCATGATGTAGGGAGATTGTATACATGTCATGTGTAACATATACATGTACATGTCATGTGTAACATATACATGTACCAGGCCATGATGTAGGGAGATTGTATACATGTCATGTGTAACATATACATGTACCAGGCCATGATGTAGGGAGATTGTATACATGTCATGTGTAACATATACATGTACCAGGCCATGATGTAGGGAGATTGTATACATGTCATGTGTACATATACATGTACATGAGTAGTTGTATACATGTCATGTGTAACATGTGGATTGATCATGCCATGTATGATGTAGGGAGATTGTATACATGTCATGTGTAACATATACATGTACCAGGCCATGATGTAGGGAGATTGTATACATGTCATGTGTAACATATACATGTACCAGGCCATGATGTAGGGAGATTGTATACATGTCATGTGTAACATATACATGTACCAGGCCATGATGTAGGGAGATTGTATACATGTCATGTGTAACATATACATGTACCAGGCCATGATGTAGGGAGATTGTATACATGTCATGTGTAACATATACATGTACCAGGCCATGATGTAGGGAGATTGTATACATGTCATGTGTAACATATACATGTACCAGGCCATGATGTAGGGAGATTGTATACATGTCATGTGTAACATATACATGTACTAGGCCATGATGTAGGGAGATTGTATACATGTCATGTGTAACATATACATGTACCAGGCCATGATGTAGGGAGATTGTATACATGTCATGTGTAACATATACATGTACCAGGCCATAAGATCATGATGTAGGGAGATTGTATACATGTCATGTGTAACATATACATGTACCAGATCATGATGTAGGGAGATTGTATACATGTCATGTGTAACATATACATGTACCAGGCCATAAGATCATGATGTAGGGAGATTGTATACATGTCATGTGTAACATATATTACTGTCTTTTTGGGTGCTCTATGGCCACCTTAACTTTCAGTTCATATTTCACCTTGGGTAACTAAAACGCACTGCATACATGTATTAAATAATTTGATGGTGGATTATAGCAAATACACGTAGAAGACAACCTAATAGAATTATCTTCAACAGGAAGTTATAATTTAGCGCCAAAATAAATCTCCCGAATGTTGGGTTTTGGAATTTTAACTGTTGGTTCTGCTCTTAATCTTATGCAACATTTGATGCACCGATGGTGGGAGAGATCCAGATAATATGGTTTAGTCATCGATAAATTTAATTATTTCCTGTCTGCTTTTGTCCTGCTGTTTACTCATTTATAAGTAATCAGTTGTTCAGGTCCCTTTCCCCTAAGAATTGATTCAGTTCTTCTATAAAAACCCTGTCTTATGTTGTAATATGTATGTTTTGCTATATGTATGTTTTGCTATATATGTATGTTTTGCTATATGTATGTTCTGCTATACTGTATGTATTGCTATACTGTATGTATTGCTATATGTATGTTTTGCTATATATAGGTTATGTATGTTTTGCTATATGTATGTTTTGCTATATGTATGTTTTGTATGTTTTGCTATATGTATGTTTTGCTATAGCTATATGTATGTTTTGCTATATGTATGTTATGTATGTTTTGCTATATGTATGTTTTGCTATAGCTATATGTATGTTTTGGTATATGTATGTTTTGCTATATATATGTTATGTATGTTTTGCTATATGTATGTTTTGCTATATGTATGTTTTGCTATATGTATATTTTGCTATATGTATGTTTTGCTATATGTATGTTATGTATGTTTTGCTATATGTATGTTTTGCTATATATAGGTTATGTATGTTTTGCTATATGTATGTTTTGCTATATGTATGTTTTGCTATATGTATGTTTTGCTATAGCTATATGTATGTTTTGGTATATGTATGTTTTGCTATATATATGTTTTGCTATATATATGTTATGTATGTTTTGCTATATGTATGTTTTGCTATATGTATGTTTTGTATGTTTTGCTATATGTATGTTTTGCTATATGTATGTTTTGTATGTTTTGCTATATGTATGTTTTGCTATAGCTATATGTATGTTTTGCTATATGTATGTTATGTATGTTTTGCTATATGTATGTTTTGCTATAGCTATATGTATGTTTTGGTATATGTATGTTTTGCTATATATATGTTATGTATGTTTTGCTATATGTATGTTTTGCTATATGTATGTTTTGCTATATGTATATTTTGCTATATGTATGTTTTGCTATATGTATGTTTAGCTATATGTATGTTTTGCTATATATAGGTTATGTATGTTTTGCTATATGTATGTTTTGCTATATGTATGTTTTGCTATATGTATGTTTTGCTATAGCTATATGTATGTTTTGCTATATGTATGTTTTGCTATATGACAGTGTTCTCCGGAAGCCCCGGTGGCCGGCGATTTCGCCGACTACACGCTGACTGAGCACCGGTTACTTTCCGGTATAATAAATATATTATTTCGAAACAAAACAGCGAATATTTAGGACGAAATCGTCAAATAAATCGATCCGGAAGTGATTCTGTGGGCGCATCCATTTTATCGGATGTTTTTGTTACAATGCGCATAAGAGACGCGCATCTAGTACAAATGCAAATGATCAGCGCTATCTACCAATCATATCGCTGGGAAAATCTGGATTTTCCGTGAGTTTCTAAATTTAGACTCTTTTTTTTGAAAATGAATGCAAAAAAGAAAAGAAAACTTTCCAATAATCAAAGAGTTATGTCAGATTTTTGTCACACAGGTAATGATCAGTGATGGTACAGGTAGTAGGGCAGTGCACATTTACCATGTGTGTATGGGTCTGTGTGTTTATTAGAGTTGTGGAACCTATGCTCGGCGTATATCCACATATAATAATGACCAGTATAAAATGTTAATTGCACTTGCCGTGTATATTATTATTTTCTTAAGTCGTGAAAACAACTTTCAAAACACTCTTGTTGAATTTTTTAGCTTCATCACGTGACCTTGCTGCTCAATATCGCTATCGCAACGGTGTCGGTCGGCACCGGTTTATATGCCTGAATACTTCAGGGCACCTATGGCTATGCACTGTGTACTTGTTGTTTTTTTTATTTATCCACCATAACTTATTGAATATCTTATTTTGATATAGTACATCATTGAGTAAAAACATTTATTGATCTTAATCAGAAATGGTATAGAAACTATTTTTCGTGTTAGGTGTAGATTTTTTAAATTCGGATAGCTACCCGAATTGCTCATACACCGTAACAGTTTCGGTGGAAACATTAATGTCAGAGACTGCCTTTAGAAGAAGATAGTGTCGAGTGTGTTGCATACATAACTGGTATATAGTTGTACAAGTGGAAAGAACGGGTCAACAATAGTAAAACAAAGTACATGTACATGCTTGAAACTCCATGACACCAAGATCTAACATTTGTTATATAGTCTCAATCTGTGTTTAACAATTTATTTTTTTCTGTGAAAATAAAATGTGTAAAAATGATCAAAAAATTGGTGTAAATATTGCCTTAAAAATGCACCAGGTTGCACGAAATGAGACCAATTTTGGAAAATTTTCTGGGGGAGACCCCCCAAGCAGGAGGGGAAACCCCTCCCGCACTCGGTAGCGAGTGAATGCCGGTTACTTATAAATTAAAACCGGCTACTTCATATTCTACGGAGAGCACTGTATATGTATGTTTTGCTATAGCTATATGTATGTTTTGGTATATGTATGTTTTGCTATATATATGTTATGTATGTTTTGCTATATGTATGTTTTGCTATATGTATGTTATGTATGTTTTGCTATATGTATGTTTTGCTATAGCTATATGTATGTTTTGGTATATGTATGTTTTGCTATATATATGTTATGTATGTTTTGCTATATGTTGTAAGAACTTGTTTCGCAATCGAGCTAAAATAAATTTGTATAAACATGTTACATTACAAGTATTATATATTTGGAATATTTCAGTAGCTATTAGAAAAAGAAACAATCGGGATATTATTCTTATTTTTAAAAAAAAGATAATAATAAGGTGAAACATAACAATAGTTGGAAAAGTCATGAAGAATAATCATTTTGATAAGGGGGAAATACATGTGTATACCTATATAGTTTTATTTCAATATTCAAATGAGGTAAAAATGTTAATCAATTTCAACATGCTATACAGACTACAGAAACATCATATATAGATTCCACACAAGTGTATTGATTATCTGTTACATCATACTCAAAATATAAGATGTGCATAATCATAATGCCACCAGCTGAACGGCAGCCATGATGAATTAATTAGGTCATGTCTGATACACTGTGAAACCAATGCCAATGTAACTGTGATAAGTAAGCTAACACTAATGTATACTATATACCGAAAACGTTCTTGTCCCGCAGTGTCCCAGAGTTGTAGTTTAACTCGGATTCCAGTCCTTACTTCAATTAGCCTCGCAAAAAAATCGACTCCTACTGTGGGATCGCACAGTTCTGAGAATTTCCCATCAGTGAAATATTTTAGCAAAGAAGATTTTCCAACGGTACTGTCTCCTATTAAAATCAGTCTAAATTGGTAGTCAAATATTGGTTCCACCATATTGTGTCGTTATTTACGATATATAATCATCTAAATTTATGAAAATCATTGAAATGTCGAATAAATCATCTGTCTGCTACGCAAAATGTAAACACATTCAACTTCCGGTTGTCATTTAGAAGATTTTGCAAAACTAAATTCCATTGGATAATTTATTCCTCAGCATCATCGATTGACCAATCAGAATGTGTATAACTTTTATGTTCCAAAATGGAGGCTAAAGTACGAAAATATCGCAAAATGATACGTATTTTTACAGTTTTTGACCTTTGTTGAAATGGAAATGATATCAACACATATTTGATTAATGAATATTAATACAACAAAGTAATCAGATGCTATCACATGTTTTATATTTTCAGGTTATGCCTTAAATCAGTAAAAACTGCATGAATTTTATTCTTGTAAGAATAACATTAGCGTGAGAATGGCGAGTTATTTACAGTAAATGTAGCTGGATCATTTCACAAGAGGCCTTGGCGGTGTAGAGTAATATGAATAAGGCAAAACCTCAAAGCGAATTCTATCATAGATTCATAGCATAGCTAAATGCGAATGAATGAATCTGCAGCCTAGGCTAATAGAAGTGTATTCTCCTGTAGTGTATAAACATGTATAGTCGTTTCATAACATACCGCTGGTTGTAAGACACTGAGGCATCCACAATTTTTCAGAACGAGGTAGAATACCACCACCTATCATTCTTTCCATTGGATCAATGTTGACCCAGAAAGGTAAACATGTGTTGATAAACAAGAAATCATAAACTGTCATGTAAGTGGTGAGTAAATTACTGATGCAAGATGCTTACCTGAATATCAAGATCAATGTAAAATTACCCCGCCCCTTTATCTGAAAAATTGCTCCAAATGTCCATGATATATATTTATGTTCATTCCAACTTTGTAAAATGGCGGTCTGCTAACTGATATTTATGAATGAAACTGTTTTGATCACGTGCTTGGGTTACTACATAATTGCCGTAATTCCAAATATGGGCATACTTTTAAGGTCAGAGACGCGCTTTTTCTACTGAATGATTATTTTTCAAAACAGACCCCCCCCCCCTTTAGTATTTTTTTTATTAAAATCAAGATGATGTTTATATCTATGGAACTTTCTCCCGTGATGTACATCTATTGACACGTGGGGATATAGCCAGATTCCCGCATTTTATATCTCAGTGTGGGAATTCTCATAGATAGTAATGTAAAGTATATCCTTTTAGATTATAAAGAAGTAGTAACAGGGTGACTACAAATGCTAAAAATTGAAATTGAAAGAAAAATGATCGTTTTAATGAATATTTATGCACCAAATAATGACGACACAAACTTTTTTTAATATAATTGAAAAAGCGATTAGCGATAATAATGCGCATACTCTTATAATAGGTGGTGACTTTAATACAATTATTGATCATAAACATGACAAACTAAATGGCAGAACTGATACAGGGGAAAAATAATTCTCAAATTCTTAAGAACTTGATAGAGTCAGAGGAAATTACTGATGTATGGCGCTAAAACATCCAGGTAAGAAAATGTACACCTGGCACTCCAATACAAAACCACCAATATTTTGTAGACTGGATTACTTCTTTATATCTCCCAACCTCTTAAGCTTTGTAACAGACTCTATATCCGACCAGGCTTTAAATCTGATCACTCGATTGTTGTGTTAAAATTAGTATTAACTAAAACTGAGAGGCCCTGGATTTTTTAAACTTAATAATTCTTACCTTCTGAATGTGGACTATCAAGTTATAATCAAACGCATAATAACCGAACTAGCAACAGTAAGTCAGGAAGCCAATCCTAAAACATTGTGGGAAGTAATAAAAGGTGGTATAAGAGACTATTAAATATTCAACTCGCAAAAAGAGAGAAAACCAAAAATATGAAACAGAATTACATAGCAATAGTACAAATATAGAAAATGAAATAAATGCAAAGCCAAACGAGGAACATTTAATTGAAAGACTAAAACATGAAAAAGATTAGCTAGAAAATTACACAGAAGATAAAATTAAAGGTATATTACTGAGATCAAAAGCCGAATGGGTAGGAGCGGGAAAAAATTCCAAACTGTTTTCTAACCTAGAAATTAAACAAGCAGAACAAAAAACAATACAACAACATAATACACATCAGAATAACATCGAACAAAACCCTAAGAAAATTCTCGAATATACAAAAACCTTCTTTGAAGATTTGTACAAGCAAGACACATTGATACATGATTGATAAATGTAACAACAACACATTCTTTAGCAACCCACATACAACATTGACAGATGAACAACAACAACCATAACAAAGACTCTTAACTGAATATGAATGCGCCATTGCACTTAAAGATATGAAAAACAACAAACGCCCAGGCTCAGATGGCTTATCCACCAAATTTTACAAAATATTCTGGTCAGAAATTAACTCTTTAGAAACTAACGACTTGTCAGAACTCCAAAAACAGGGTATTATTACACTACTACCAAAAAAGGATAAGGATGTTTTATCAATTAACAACTGGCAACCTATTTCACTTTTAAATGTAGATTACAAAATAGCGACTAAGACCATTGCGAACAGAATTAAATCAGTTTTAGATACAATTATAAGTACTGACCAAACCGGATTCATAAAAGGGCGATATATATTGGTTAAAATGTCAGAATAATTGAAGAGGTAATTAATTATGTTAATGAAAACAAAGAACCAGGGTTAATATTCTTTTCAGACTTTAATAAAGCTTTCGACAGCATAGATCATAGTTTTATGTACAAATGTCTCTAACATTTCGGTTTTAATAATGACACAATTGACTGGGTTCAATTATTTTACAGAGACTCAAAATCCTGCATAAGCAATAATGGACATATGTCTGAATATTTCAATATTAAAAGAGGAGTACGTTAAGGGTTCCCACTTTCACCTTACCTATTCATTATTTGTATTGAATTGCTATCCATAGAAGTCAACACTAATGACGATATATCTGGAATTAAAGCACATGGCATAGACACAAAACAAACACTGTTTGCAAACGATGCTAGTTTCCTGTTAGATGGCACAGAGAAATCTTTTAAAACACTAATTAATACACTTGATGACTTTGGTAATGTATCAGGTCTAACGTTAAATAAATCCAAATGCACCGTTCTCTGAATAGGATCATTAACTAATACCGAAACTATATTTTGTAAAAAAAGAAATTTATCAAATTGTGCAACTACTTTAGGAATAACATTCAGTAATAACGTAAACGATATGCAACATCTGAATATCACAAATAAAATTTTATCGTTCGAAAACTGCTTGAATAAATGGAAATGGTGGAATTTGTCTCTAATCGGGAAAATAATTATTTTAAAAACTTTCGCATTCCCAAAACTCATATATCCCCTAACAGTTTTGAATAACCCTAATTCCCAAACAATGAATGAAATTAAACACATGATGTATAAATTCTTATGGAATGATAAACCAGATAAGATATCTAGAAAACAAATTATTCAGGATTATAGTAATGGTGGTTTAAAAATGCTGGCTATAGAGAACTTTAGTGCAGCACTTAAAGCAAGTTGGATAAAACGATTAATATTCCAAAAAGAATCAAAGTTGGTACAAATTTATGATCATATGCTGGATAAACATGGAAACGATTTATGTTTAAATGTAATATCAGCTGCAACGACATTAAAAATCTCGAAATAAAATCTAAGTTTTTAAAGGAAATACTAACATGATGGTCCAGAGTAAATTATAAAGAATATGTCGATTCTATATCCAAACAAATCTTGTGGAATAATTCAAACACAAAGAAACACGAGGGTACTACATTATTTTACAGACAATGGTTTAATAAAGGAATTCAATACATTGAACATATACCGTATTGTTCCTATTTAAAGCGCCACCTGAGGTTGACCTCTAATATAGACACCCCCACGTAAAATTGCAACATGAAATGGCCCTTAAAAGGAAATAATTGGCTTACCTGTCTTTAGTACTGTTGTTTAACGTAACCCATATATATATATATATAAACTCCAAGCTCATGAATCACTAAGTATGCATGAATAATATGTGCATCACTTGTTGAACGTGTATCGCTATAAAAAAGTATTTATTTTCACTGAAGAATTCACACAATATCAACAATGCCTCGAGCTATTCAAACCGAAAGTACAAGGATAGTTATTTACATAGACACCATATAACAGTTTATAATGCGGAACAATCCACAGAAACACGGGTTAACTTTAAATGTATACGATTTACGTGGCATAATATTATGTACCGCATGTACAGAACATAATTATCGATCGATTTAGGTAACACACGATGACGTAGTAGGTGTCGCATTATGACAAACCAAGGTAACCGAGCAGTTTCTTCCAATTAGTTGGCAATTACCGATATTGAAACGGAGATTTTCCAAACCTATACTACAGAAATTAATTACTCTAATTAGCGTGCCCCTTTTGTGTTTTGCATCGCACCCGGGCGCTATAAATAGGAACAATACGGTATACTACTTTAGACACAAACAGTTATTTTCTTTTATGCAAATAAGACAACTTTACAATATTAATCCCAGGGAGTTTTTGAAATACTACTCTTTTGAACAGTATACAACATAAATGGAAAACGTTACAGCTAGAACCAATAACATATAAAATCCCTGAATATTTAATCACAAAAATCAATGCAAACACAAAAGTATGCAAACTTATATATTTGATATTTAAGAAATAATAAGTATCAACCTTCGGCCTGAGTGATATATTTCTACGCATAAGAACTTCAAACTCGGGTTATTCTGCGATATACCACGGTTGATACTTATTATTTCGATTCTAACATGACTTACTTCTAATAATTTTAGACGAGAATCAAGGAGTATTTTCTTCAAACGCCGTGCATTTGGCTTTCGAAATTTCCTCCCGTGTAAGGGGTGGGGTGATGACGTTATTTTTTATGGAGAATATCAATCTAGTGCATAAATGAACAAAAGTTGTAACTGATCAATAATTTTATTTATTTTGTCAAATAATTTTGTCACATATCTCCACTGCATACTATATATAGACAATCATCCACACTTATCTCCACTGCATACTATATATAGACAATCATCCACACTTATCTCCGCTGCATACTATATATAGACAATCATCCACACTTATCTCCACTGCATACTATATATAGACAATCATCCACACTTATCTCCACTGCATACTATATATAGACAATCATCCACACTTATCTCCACTGCATACTATATATAGACAATCATCCACACTCATCTCCACTGCATACTATATATAGACAATCATCCACACTTATCTCCACTGCATACTATATATAGACAATCATCCACACTCATCTCCACTGCATACTATATATAGACAATCATCCACACTTATCTCCGCTGCATACTATATATAGACAATCATCCACACTTATCTCCACTGCATACTATATATAGACAATCATCCACACTTATCTCCACTGCATACTATATATAGACAATCATCCACACTTATCTCCACTGCATACTATATATAGACAATCATCCACACTTATCTCCGCTGCATACTATATATAGACAATCATCCACACTTATCTCCACTGCATACTATATATAGACAATCATCCACACTTATCTCCACTGCATACTATATATAGACAATCATCCACACTTATCCCCGCTGCATACTATATATAGACAATCATCCACACTTATCTCCGCTGCATACTATATATAGACAATCATCCACACTTGTCTCCACTGCATACTATATATAGACAATCATCCACACTTATCTCCACTGCATACTATATATAGACAATCATCCACACTTGTCTCCACTGCATACTATATATAGACAATCATCCACACTTATCTCCACTGCATACTATATATAGACAATCATCCACACTTATCTCCACTGCATACTATATATAGACAATCATCCACACTTATCTCCACTGCATACTATATATAGACAATCATCCACACTTATCTCCACTGCATACTATATATAGACAATCATCCACACTTGTCTCCACTGCATACTATATATAGACAATCATCCACACTTATCTCCACTGCATACTATATATAGACAATCATCCACACATATCTCCACTGCATACTATATATAGACAATCATCCACACTTATCTCCACTGCATACTATATATAGACAATCATCCACACATATCTCCACTGCATACTATATATAGACAATCATCCACACATATCTCCACTGCATACTATATATAGACAATCATCCACACATATCTCCACTGCATACTATATATAGACAATCATCCACACTTATCCCCGCTGCATACTATATATAGACAATCATCTACACTTATCTCCACTGCATACTATATATAGACAATCATCCACACTTGTCTCCACTGTATACTATATATAGACAATCATCCACACTTATCCCCGCTGCATACTGTATATAGACAATCATCCACACTTATCCCCGCTGCATACTATATATAGACAATCATCCACACTTATCTCCACTGCATACTATATATAGACAATCATCCACACTTATCCCCGCTGCATACTATATATAGACAATCATCCACACTTATCTCCGCTGCATACTATATATAGACAATCATCCACACTTATCTCCACTGCATACTATATATAGACAATCATCCACACTCATCTCCACTGCATACTATATATAGACAATCATCCACACTTATCTCTGCTGCATACTATATATAGACAATCATCCACACTTATCTCCACTGCATACTATATATAGACAATCATCCACACTTATCTCCACTGCATACTATATATAGACAATCATCCACACTTATCTCCACTGCATACTATATATAGACAATCATCCACACTTATCTCCGCTGCATACTATATATAGACAATCATCCACACTTATCTCCACTGCATACTATATATAGACAATCATCCACACTTATCTCCACTGCATACTATATATAGACAATCATCCACACTTATCCCCGCTGCATACTATATATAGACAATCATCCACACTTATCTCCGCTGCATACTATATATAGACAATCATCCACACTTGTCTCCACTGCATACTATATATAGACAATCATCCACACTTATCTCCACTGCATACTATATATAGACAATCATCCACACTTGTCTCCACTGCATACTATATATAGACAATCATCCACACTTATCTCCACTGCATACTATATATAGACAATCATCCACACTTATCTCCACTGCATACTATATATAGACAATCATCCACACTTATCTCCACTGCATACTATATATAGACAATCATCCACACTTATCTCCACTGCATACTATATATAGACAATCATCCACACTTGTCTCCACTGCATACTATATATAGACAATCATCCACACTTATCTCCACTGCATACTATATATAGACAATCATCCACACATATCTCCACTGCATACTATATATAGACAATCATCCACACTTATCTCCACTGCATACTATATATAGACAATCATCCACACATATCTCCACTGCATACTATATATAGACAATCATCCACACATATCTCCACTGCATACTATATATAGACAATCATCCACACATATCTCCACTGCATACTATATATAGACAATCATCCACACTTATCCCCGCTGCATACTATATATAGACAATCATCTACACTTATCTCCACTGCATACTATATATAGACAATCATCCACACTTGTCTCCACTGTATACTATATATAGACAATCATCCACACTTATCCCCGCTGCATACTGTATATAGACAATCATCCACACTTATCCCCGCTGCATACTATATATAGACAATCATCCACACTTATCTCCACTGCATACTATATATAGACAATCATCCACACTTATCCCCGCTGCATACTATATATAGACAATCATCCACACTTATCTCCGCTGCATACTATATATAGACAATCATCCACACTTATCTCCACTGCATACTATATATAGACAATCATCCACACTTATCTCCACTGCATACTATATATAGACAATCATCCACACTTATCTCCACTGCATACTATATATAGACAATCATCCACACTTATCCCCGCTGCATACTATATATAGACAATCATCCACACTTATCTCCGCTGCATACTATATATAGACAATCATCCACACTAACTCCACTGCATACTATATATAGACAATCATCCACACTTATCCCCGCTGCATACTATATATAGACAATCATCCACACTTATCTCCACTGCATACTATATATAGACAATCATCCACATTTATCTCCACTGCATACTATATATAGACAATCATCCACACTTATCTCCACTGCATACTATATATAGACAATCATCCACACTTATCTCCACTGCATACTATATATAGACAATCATCCACACTTATCCCTGCTGCATACTATATATAGACAATCATCCACACTTATCTCCACTGCATACTATATATAGACAATCATCCACACTTATCCCCGCTGCATACTATATATAGACAATCATCCACACTTATCTCCGCTGCATACTATATATAGACAATCATCCACACTTATCTCCACTGCATACTATATATAGACAATCATCCACACTTATCTCCACTGCATACTATATATAGACAATCATCCACACTTATCTCCACTGCATACTATATATAGACAATCATCCACACTTATCCCCGCTGCATACTATATATAGACAATCATCCACACTTATCTCCGCTGCATACTATATATAGACAATCATCCACACTAACTCCACTGCATACTATATATAGACAATCATCCACACTTATCCCCGCTGCATACTATATATAGACAATCATCCACACTTATCTCCACTGCATACTATATATAGACAATCATCCACACTTATCTCCACTGCATACTATATATAGACAATCATCCACACTTATCCCCGCTGCATACTATATATAGACAATCATCCACACGTATCTCCACTGCATACTATATATAGACAATCATCCACACATATCTCCACTGCATACTATATATAGACAATCATCCACACTTATCTCCACTGCATACTATATATAGACAATCATCCACACTTATCTCCACTGCATACTATATATAGACAATCATCCACACTTATCTCCACTGCATACTATATATAGACAATCATCCACACTTATCTCCACTGCATACTATATATAGACAATCATCCACACTTGTCTCCACTGCATACTATATATAGACAATCATCCACACTTATCTCCACTGCATACTATATATAGACAATCATCACACTTATCTCCACTGCATACTATATATAGACAATCATCCACACTTATCCCCGCTGCATACTATATATAGACAATCATCCACACTTATCTCCGCAGCATACTATATATAGACAATCATCCACACTTATCTCCACTGCATACTATATATAGACAATCATCTACACTTATCTCCGCTAATACTTCCTACTTTCTTTTGCTAATCTTATCTCTTCTACTTAAAATTACTCCTCCCTTTCAATATACATCGAGTTATTATTTCAACGCTTTACGTAACTTCACATGATTACGTATAACTTAATATAAATATCATTCATGAATTATGCGTATAGATAGTGCAGTAGGCTGTGAGCACTTGTCAATTATGTTTTGACACGTTCTTTGTTTTCAATACATGTACATGCCTGGAAAGTTTACAGTATGTGTAATTATTAGGTATATGAACAGAACAGAACAGAAATTTTATTAAGACTTGTACATGGTACATCGTCAAATACATATATACAAATATATATGATGTAAATAGATACAACAATTTTATCGTGGTCATGTAGCATATAGAATCTGATAATAATAAGATATCTAATTATGAGGATGAACAATAATTAGTGCTGATATTGGATTTATGTCATATTATTTAAGAGTGCTATTTTAATGTCTACTGTTTTATTATAGAATAAAGCTAAATTATATAGGATATTTCTTTTATTAGATTGCAACAATTCAATAAACTTAAGCATATTTGGTGTAACAAAATAATATTTCTTTATGTAAAGTTTTATCAAATCTGAAATATCAAATATGTGTAATAATGATGTATATTGATCAGGAAATAAAAATCCAAAAAAAGCAAGGATTATGATAGTGTACCTATTTGGATTATAAAAATGAAAGCAGAATTCTGAAATGTTGATAAGTTTTTGTAGTTTTCGGGTTTTACGCCTGCATCAGTACCATTTCGGGCTATATGGCCGGCGGCAGTTTACTTAACAACACCTTTCCTGGCCAGGCTCCAGCGGTTAACCAGTACTTGGGTGCACCAACCTCCGTAAGAAACTGCCAACTTTTTCATATAAATGAGACACGGTCTGAGTGGGGCTCGAAACCGTGACCATCAGTGATGATACGTTACAGTGGTATACAAGTCAGCGACCGTAACCACTCGACCACGGAGGCGGACTATGTTCTTGTAGTTGAGTGATGGAATCCTAACGTACCATACTAAGGCTCTGTTGATTTCTATCCAACACAATCCTTTTTAAATGTGATACCAGCATTGACCCGTAACTTGCCGAATAAAGTGGACGGAATGTGCAAGCAATATAGATCCAGATCAGCCACTGCGAATCCAAATAGCAAACAACACATTCTGTGCCATCTGATCTGGCTCTATGCAGTTTGCAAAAGTGACTTTTGGTGTGATTGGCAGGATACGGGTTAAATATTGTTTAGTTAGTTTCATCCACTTACACCCCTGTTGGGGTATAGGGCCTTCACTACAGCTCTCCGTCTGACTAAGGGTTAAATATAGCTGAACATTTATCATCCTGGCTGTCCGATTAGTACTCGCTTCTCACCTATGCAACCGGGTTCAATCCTCGGACCGGGAAGTATGTGAGATGGTACGGTGGTCGCCAGATCGGACAGGTGGGTTTTCTCTGGGTACTCCGGTTTCCTCCTACACGAATGACCACATTTACGCTTTCATCCGCGCCAACGAGAGTGATTAATATAAGTTGTTAAAACTTGCTTCGCAATCGTTGTAAAATATATAAAGTTTAAACTATCACTAGTGTATTGTTTGAAATGATCAAGTACCTTACAAATAACATATTTCATTACAGCTAGGACTGTGCTGATTAGGAATGGTATTGAACTGTTTATGTGATGGATTCTAGAGAGACCGAAGAACTTGTAGTACATGTACCACATAAGGAGAAAGAAGGCATTTCATCGCATCTCAAATCATTTGTGTGCTCAAGGTATATGACAGTTAGATATATAGTTAGTGGTTGAAAATATATTGAAAGTTTTTGTAGAAAAAAAAATTGTGTGTATCTGTAAAATGATGAGCAACAGGAATACCTAGTACAGTCAAACCTGTCCTAAACAGCCAGCCAAGGGAATCATAGAAAATGGCTGCTTAGCACAGGTGGCTGCTTAATAGAGGTCAAATGTATAATAAAACAGCATATTGAAAATTTAGATACTGGCTGCTTAATACAGGTTGGCTGTTTAATATAGAGGTGACCACTAACACAGGTTTAACTGTAGATCTATGGTACAATATACTTTGCTCCTTTTACTTTATTTGCTCCATACAGCATACACACCTCCATGTGTAAGTCACAAATAATATAACACATGATTAGTGAGATGGCAGTAGTAATATGTGCCTGCTGTAACAGGATTCCCAGTATGTACCCTGCACCTTGCATTACCTCTACAAGTACCATGCACCTCACATTACCTCTACAAGTACCCTGCACCTCACATTACCTCTACAAGTACCATGCACCTCACATTACCTCTACAAGTACCCTGCACCTCACATTACCTCTACAAGTACCCTGCACCTCGCATTACCTCTACAAGTACCCTGCACCTCGCATTACCTCTAAAAGTACCCTGCACCTCGCATTACCTCTACAAGTACCCTGCACCTCGCGTTACCTCTGTAACAAGATTCCCAGTATGTACCATGCACCTCGCATTACCTCTACAAGTACCCTGCACCTCGCATTACCTCTACAAGTACCGTGCACCTCGCGTTACCTCTGTAACAAGATTCCCAGTATGTACCCTGCACCTCGCATTACCTCTACAAGTACCCTGCACCTTGCATTACCTCTACAAGTACCCTGCACCTCGCGTTATCTCTACAAGTACCATGCACCTCACATTACCTCTACAAGTACCCTGCACCTCACATTACCTCTACAAGCACCATGCACCTCGCATTACCTCTACAAGTACCCTGCACCTCGCATTACCTCTACAAGTACTGTGCACCTCGCATTACCTCTACAAGTACCCTGCACCTCGCATTACCTCTACAAGTACGCTGCACCTCGCGTTACCTCTTAACAGGATTCCCAGTATGTACCCTGCACCTTGCATTACCTCTATAAGTACCCTGCACCTCGCATTACCTCTACAAGTACCCTGCACCTCGCATTATCTCTACAAGTACCCTGCACCTCACATTACCTCTACAAGTACCCTGCACCTCGCATTACATCTACAAGTACCCTGCACCTCACATTACCTCTACAAGTAGCGTGCACCTCGCGTTACCTCTACAAGTACCCTGCACCTCGCATTACCTCTACAAGTACCATGCACCTCACATTACCTCTACAAGTACCCTGCACCTCGCATTACATCTACAAGTACCCTGCACCTCACATTACCTCTACAAGTAGCGTGCACCTCGCGTTACCTCTACAAGTACCCTGCACCTCGCATTACCTCTACAAGTACCCTGCACCTCGCATTACCTCTACAAGTACCCTGCACCTCGCATTACCTCTACAAGTACCCTGCACCTCGCGTTACCTCTGTAACAAGATTCCCAGTATGTACCCTGCACCTCGCATAACTTCTGCACATGCTAACGGTTACATACCCTGCTAGGAGATCAATTGTTTTCATATGGTCTATTGACTAATGGTCTATGTTATGTAAATTCGGATAGTAATGAGCGGACAGAGGATTCTCGATTTAGGGCACTTGATATACCTATTGAGTACTCGTCACAGCTCTACCTGACTTGATACCAGTTACTTGAGTACTTGACACAGCTCTACTCCAGTACTTGTCCCAGGTCTACCCGCTGTGTTGCCGGGGTATTTAGTACTTGTCCCAGATCTACCCGCCTTGTTGCCGGGGTATTTAGTACTTGTCCCAGATCTACCCGCCTTGTTGCCAGGGTATTTAGTACTTGTCCCAGATCTACCCGCCTTGTTGCCGGGGTATTTAGTACTTGTCCCAGATCTACCCGCCTTGTTGCCAGGGTATTTAGTACTTGTCCCAGATCTACCCGCCTTGTTGCTGGGGTATTTAGTACTTGTCCCAGGTCTACCCGCTGTGTTGCCGGGGTATTTAGTACTTGTCCCAGATCTACCCGCCTTGTTGCCAGGGTATTTAGTACTTGTCCCAGGTCTACCCGCCTTGTTGCTGGGGTATTTAGTACTTGTCCCAGATCTACCCGCCTTGTTGCCAGGGTATTTAGTACTTGTCCCAGATCTACCCGCCTTGTTGCCGGGGTATTTAGTACTTGTCCCAGATCTACCCGCCTTGTTGCCAGGGTATTTAGTACTTGTCCCAGATCTACCCGCCTTGTTGCCAGGGTATTTAGTACTTGTCCCAGGTCTACCCGCCTTGTTGCCAGGTTATTTAGTACTTGTCCCAGATCTACCCGCCTTGTTGCCAGGGTATTTAGTACTTGTCCCAGATCTACCCGCCTTGTTGCCGGGGTATTTAGTACTTGTCCCAGATCTACCCACCTTGTTGCCAGGGTATTTAGTACTTGTCCCAGATCTACCCGCCTTGTTGCCGGGGTATTTAGTACTTGTCCCAGATCCACCCGCCTTGTTGCCGGGGTACTTTAGTACTTGTCCCAGATCTACCCGCCTTGTTGCCGGGGTATTTAGTACTTGTCCCAGATCTACCCGCCTTGTTGCCGGGGTACTTTAGTACTTGTCCCAGATCTACCCGCCTTGTTGCCGGGGTATTTAGTACTTGTCCCAGATCTACCCGCCTTGTTGCCGGGGTACTTTAGTACTTGTCCCAGATCTACCCACCTTGTTGCCGGGGTATTTAGTACTTGTCCCAGATCTACCCGCCCTGTTGCCGGGGTACTTTAGTACTTGTCCCAGATCCACCCGCCTTGTTGCCGGGGTACTTTAGTACTTGTCTCAGATCTACCGCCTTGTTGCCGGGGTATTTAGTACTTGTCCCAGATCACCTTGTTGCCGGGGTACTTAGTACTTGTCCCAGATCTACCACCTTGTTGCCGGGGTATTTAGTACTTGTCCCAGATCTAACCATTACTACATGTACCTACTTCAGTCCTCCATAAAGGTCTATGCATGCGTAATGTAGTTACATTTTGTAGATAACAAGTAATGAAAATGGAACCTTCTGTTAACAAACAAAATAATAAAGAGGATACTATAGTACTTAACAATTCTGGCTTATTTGTGTCAACCAAATCTCAACCACCAGCATGTTTACAAGATATTTTGGTAGTCCACCTACATGGACACCCATTAGCATGGTACATACTATTAAAATACACAAGGAAGGTGAAGCGTGTGTGTTTTACGTTTATTTATCATCGCTACCAGTTGCCCATATGAGCGACGCCTCCTGAAGAGATTAGTATTTTTAGATGTTTGGAGGATAGTGCATGATACAGAGAGAAACCCATTCCAGAGTCTCCTCTGGTTCCTTTACGTGCACAGTGTAAAGCACCGACACGAGACCTCAGTTTAACGTCCCATCTGAAACTGTTAATTTTATTATGGTCAGACGGGGGATCGAACCTGTGATCCCTGGATTACCAGTCCAGCGTGTTAACCACTACAGATCCGTATGTGAAGGTGAAGCCTCTACAGTGCATTGTTAAATTGCTAGTTAACAGAAATATTTCATTGAGATCAACCGACTTTATCGTGCAGATTTTTAATGTCCATGTGATTGTATTTTTAACTGATGATAAGGCATTGGTTTTTATATGGTTTGATATAATTGTACAACATCAGGTCTGGGATTCAAAAATGATTTAGGAATTAATATGTTTGTTTTCTTCAATCGGATAAATGAAAATATGATGTACAGTTAAACCTGTCTTAAGCAGCCAGCCAAGGGAATTACAGAAAGTGGCTGCTTAGCACTGATGGCTGCTTAATAGAGGTCAAATGTATAATAAAACAACATATTGGGAATCTGGAAACTGGCTGCTTAATGCAGGTTGGCTGCTTAATAGAGGTGACCGCTAACACAGGTTTGACTGTAGATGCTAATTTATCCTTGTGTTAATATTACTATACCACCATTTATAAAGTGATTTTGTACATAAAGTTATAAAAGTAATTAGTAAAGTAAAGTAATTATACAAAACCTGTTTGTGGGTAAATCTTGTGTATAGTTGTATGACATAAAAGCTGAATAAATTATTTTTGAAAATCGGAAATACAGTGAAACCTGTCATAAGCAGCCACCAAAGGGAATCACAGAAAGTGGCTGCTTAGCACAGGTGGCTGCTTAATAGAGGTCAAATGTATAATAAAATAACATTTTGGGAATCTGGAAACTGGCTGCTTAATACACTTCGGTTGCTTAATGGAGGTGACCACTAACACAGGTTTGACTGTATATCAAAATAATTCTAAGGATGTGCATCATGGGGCTTTAAAAAGTCAAGTTATCAACATGTTTGAGAGCTGGAAAACTCACAAGTTCAGGTAATTATATTAGCTGTGTTCAATGGTCAGAAACTGGCCAATTGTATGGCTTAAAGCTAGACCTTCAAAATCTGACCCTAATAAAATGAACAGTCTTTCAGATGAGACGATAAATCAAGGTCTCGTGTCGGTGCTTTACACTGTGCACGTAAAAGAACCAGAGGAGACTCTGGAATGGGTCTCTGTCTGTATTATTGCACTATCCTCCAAAATCTAAAATGACTAATCTCTTCAGGAGGCGTCGCTCATATGGGTAACCGGTAGCGACGATAAATAAACGTAAAACACACATTTAAAGTGTGCATATTTAGAGGTCCATGCTGCAGTGTGTGAAGTTTTTCTTCATAGTCAATCATTCGTATGAAATAAAAACGTAATGTCAGATTTTCCTACGTGTGGCTGATCATATTTCTTGAATGTTTTTGTTGTCAAGTTGCACATAGTTGCTATAGTTTCTATGTTCCTACTCTTGTCTTCAGGTATTTCTTCAAGGCATTGTTTCTTGGACAGTTTATATCGCTCCTGCTGTGTGGTACGGCAGTTAGTACAGGGCTGTTACAGAAACAGGGGGTTAATATCCCTACAGGTGAACATATATTATATCTCTCCCACTGTGTGGTACGGCAGTTAGTACAGGGCTTATCTCTCCTATTGTGTGGTACGGCAGTTAGTACAGGGCTTTTCTCTCCCACTGTGTGGTACGGCAGTTAGTACAGGGCTTATCTCTCCCATTGTGTGGTACGGCAGTTAGTACAGGGCTTTTCTCTCCCACTGTGTGGTATAGCAGTTATTACAGGGCTTTTCTCTCCCATTGTGTGGTACGGCAGTTAGTACAGGGCTTTTCTCTCCCACTGTGTGGTATGGCAGTTAGTACAGGGCTTTTCTCTCCCATTGTGTGGTATAGCAGTTAGTACAGGGCATTTCTCTCCCACTGTGTGGTACAGCAGTTAGTACAGGGCTTTTCTCTCCCACTGTGTGGTACGGCAGTTAGTACAGGGCTGTTACAGAAACAGGGGGGTTAATATCCCTACAGGTGGACATAATTTATATCTCTCCCACTGTGTGGTACGGCAGTTAGTACAGGGCTTTTCTCTCCCACTGTGTGGTACGGCAGTTAGTACAGGGCTTTTCTCTCCCACTGTGTGGTACGGCAGTTAGTACAGGGCTTTTCTCTCCCACTGTGTGGTACGGCAGTTAGTACAGGGCTTTTCTCTCCCACTATGTGGTACGGCAGTTAGTACAGGGTTTTTCTCTCCCACTGTATGGTACGTCAGTTAGTACAGGGCTGTTACAGAAACAGGGGGTTAATATCCCTACAGGTGAACATAGATTATATCTCTCCCACTTGGGGTGTCAAATTCTTTCAAATGCGGAATATTGCTTGTTCTATCCAGGTTCCCGTCCGTGCCTACAATAATGCTTGGTGGGTCATCCGGGATCATCCAGGTGCACATCTGTGCCTGCAGTAATGCTTGGAGAGTCGCCCAGGATCATCCAGGTGCCCGTCTGTGCCTGCAGTAATGCTCGGAGGGTCGCCCAGGATCATCCAGGTGCCCGTCTGTGCCTGCAGTAATGCTCGGAGGGTCGCCCAGGATCATCCAGGTGCCCGTCTGTGCCTGCAGTAATGCTTGGAGAGTCGCCCAGGATCATCCAGGTTCCCGTCCGTGCCTGCAGTAATGCCCGGAGGGTCGCCCAGGATCATCCAGGTGCCCGTCTGTGCCTGCAGTAATGCTCAGAGGGTCGCCCAGGATCATCCAGGTGCCCGTCTGTGCCTGCAGTAATGCCCGGAGGGTCGCCCGGGATCATCCAGGTTCCCTCCGTGCCTGCAGTAATGCTTGGAGAGTCGCCCAGGATCATCCAGGTGCCCGTCCGTGCCTGCAGTAATGCTCGGAGGGTCGCCCGGGATCATCCAGGATCCCTTCTGTGCCTGCAGTAATGCTCGGAGGGTCGCCCGGGATATTACTACACCAATAATATCTGGAGAATCGCCGTATAACCTAAACTGTTGGTCCGACTCTAAACCCCAAACAAACAAGCAAAATCTGTCCTGCTGTGTGGTATAGTAGTTAGTAGAGGGCTGATACAAAAACAGGTTAGAGGAAATGTATTGAATTCACAGTTTATACACATACATGTACTTACCATAAACTATTTACAAATGTACTTAACCATTTCAACACCACAGATCTCTAAATAGGCTTACAAAAAGTGTAGATCCAGATGAGCTGGCTCATGACGAGCCATCTCATCAGGATCTGCACTTTTTGCCAGCAATATTACTATTTTTTAGATAAAATTACCCATTTTGATAAATGAACTGGTCCCAATGTAATTTTCATATTAATTTATTGGTATATGAATATCATGCAGCAGTCCATGTCAGTTACTTGATGTTGAATGGATTAAAAAACCAATAATGTTTTGTCTACGATATACATGTATACGGTATGAGACAACTAGTGAAAGAATACTAGAGAGAATGAAAATTGCAACAAAAGTACATGTATTTAGGTGTTGTGCATATTGTTTTCTGACAGTATTTTGTAATATATTTTATGTATATTTCTTTGCAACTTCTATTTCAGCTCAATGTTTCCTTAACTATGTTCTCCTGTGTCTGGTGTTCACGACAATATTGTCATGTCGGAAGGAAGGGAGATCACTCTGTGAGATATTACGAGGTTGGGGTTGGCGCTATTGCCTGATTGCCATCATAGACGTGGAGGCAAACTACCTAGTGGTGAAAGCCTATTCCTATACAACAGTTACCAGTGTGCAGGTCAGTTGGATGTGCACCAGTCAGGTTTATCCTCTGTGTACAGGTCAGTTGGATGTGCACCAGTCAGGTCTTACCTCAGTGTGCAGGTCAGTTGGATGTGCACCAGGCAGGTCTTACCTCAGTGTGCAGGTCAGTTGGATGTGCACCAGGCAGGTCGTGCCTCAGTGTGCAGGTCAGCTGGATGTGTACCAGTCAGGTCTTGCCTCAGTGTGCAGGTCAGCTGGATGTGTACCAGTCAGGTCTTGCCTCAGTGTGCAGGTCAGCTGGATGTGTACCAGTCAGGTCGTGCCTCAGTGTGCAGGTCAGTTGGATGTGCACCAGTCAGGTCTTACCTCAGTGTGCAGGTCAGTTGGATGTGCACCAGTCAGGTCGTGCCTCAGTGTGTAGGTCAGCTGGATGTGCACCAGTCAGGTCTTACCTCAGTGTGCAGGTCAGCTGGATGTGTACCAGTCAGGTCGTGCCTCAGTGTGCAGGTCAGCTGGATGTGCACCAGGCAGGTCGTGCCTCAGTGTGTAGGTCAGCTGGATGTGCACCAGTCAGGTCGTGCCTCAGTGTGCAGGTCAGCTGGATGTGCACCAGGCAGGTCGTGCCTCAGTGTGTAGGTCAGCTGGATGTGCACCAGTCAGGTCGTGCCTCAGTGTGCAGGTCAGCTGGATGTGCACCAGGCAGGTCGCGCCTCAGTGTATAGGTCAGCTGGATGTGCACCAGTCAGGTCGTGCCTCAGTGTGTAGGTCAGCTGGATGTGCACCAGTCAGGTCGTGCCTCAGTGTGCAGGTCAGCTGGATGTGCACCAGTCAGGTCGTGCCTCAGTGTGTAGGTCAGCTGGATGTGCACCAGTCAGGTCGTGCCTCAGTGTGTAGGTCAGCTGGATGTGCACCAGTCAGGTCTTGCCTCAGTGTGCAGGTCAGATGGATGTGCACCAGTCAGGTCTTACCTCAGATGAGATAGTGTTGTAATTCTATGTGCAGATGAGATAGTGTTGTAGTTATATGTGCAGATGAGATAGTGTTGTAGTTCTATGTGCAGATGAGATAGTGTTGTAGTTCTATGTGCAGATGAGATAGTGTTGTAGTTCTATGTGCAGATGAGATAGTGTTGTATTTCTATGTGCAGATGAGATAGTGTTGTAGTTCTATGTGTAGATGAGATAGTGTTGTAGTTCTATGTGCAGATGAGATAGTGTTGTATTTCTATGTGCAGATGAGATAGTGTTGTAGTTCTATGTGTAGATGAGATAGTGTTGTAGTTCTATGTGCAGATGAGATAGTGTTGTAGTTCTATGTGCAGATGAGATAGTGTTGTAGTTCTATGTGCAGATGAGATAGTGTTGTATTTCTATGTGCAGATGAGATAGTGTTGTAGTTCTATGTGTAGATGAGATAGTGTTGTAGTTCTATGTGCAGATGAGATAGTGTTGTAGTTCTATGTGCAGATGAGATAGTGTTGTATTTCTATGTGCAGATGAGATAGTGTTGTAGTTCTATGTGTAGATGAGATAGTGTTGTAGTTCTATGTGCAGATGAGATAGTGTTGTAGTTATATGTGCAGATGAGATAATGTTGTAGTTATATGTGCAGATGAGATAATGTTGTAGTTCTATGTGCAGATGAGATAGTGTAGTAGATCTTTGTGCAGATGAGATAGTGTTGAAGGTATATGTGCAGATGAGATAGTGTGGTAGTTCTATGTGCAGATGAGATATTGTTGTAGTTCTATGTACAGATGAGATAGTGTTGTAGTTCACTGAGCAGGTGAGATAGTGTTGAAGTTATATGTGCAGATGAGATAGTATTGTAGTTCTATGTGCAGATGAGATAGTGTTGTAGTTCTATGTGCAGATGAGATAGTGTTGAAGTTATGTGTGCAGATGAGATAGTATTGTAGTTCTATGTGCAGATGATATAGTGTTGTAGTTCTATGTGCAGATGAGATAGTGTTGAAGTTATATGTGCAGATGAGATAGTGTTGAAGTTATATGTGCATATGAGATAGTATTGTAGTTCTATGTGCAGATGATATAGTGTTGTAGTTCTATGTGCAGATGAGATAGTGTTGAAGTTATGTGTGCAGATGAGATAGTATTGTAGTTCTCTGTGCAGATGAGATAGTGTAGTAGATCTTTGTGCAGATGAGATAGTGTTGAAGTTATATGTGCAGATGAGATAGTATTGTAGTTCTATGTGCAGATGAGATAGTGTTGTAGTTCTATGTGCAGATGAGATAGTGTTGAAGTTATATGTGCAGATGAGATAGTATTGTAGTTCTATGTGCAGATGAGATAGTGTTGTATTTCTATGTGCAGATGAGATAGTATTGTAGTTCTATGTGCAGATGAGATAGTGTTGTAGTTCTATGCGCAGATGAGATAGTGTTGTAGTTCTATGTGCAGTTGAGATAGTGTTGAAGTTCTATGTGCAGATGAGATAGTGTTGTAGTTCTATGTACAGATGAGATAGTGTTGTAGTTCTATGTGCAGATGAGATAGTGTTGTAGTTCTATGTGCAGATGAGATAGTGTTGTAGTTCTATGTGCAGATGAGATAGTGTTGTAGTTCTATGTGCAAATGAGATAGTGTAGTAGATCTGTGCACAGATGATATAGTTGTGCACATGTAGTTCTGAAAAATGGATCATTTGTTGTCTGTTCATGTTATAAAGATCCATCTCCATGACTTGTTAAGATAGGACCTCTAAATAAAAGATTGCATAAACCTGATTGATACTATATTTCAGTTATTGGATTGCTTCAGTCTGGTGAGTGTGATGGTTCTGTCACGTATATTTCTGCATGCCACGTACCGTATTCAGCATCTAGGTGGTGCTGCAGTGTGTCTGCTCGGCATGCTGGGTTTGGTGCTAACAGATGTCTTGGTTGGAAAGAATGATAACTCTGGTTTGTTTTTAATTATTTAATATCGAGTTTGTTCTGTCATACATGTATACATTTAAACTTTATTTATTTTACAACGCTTGCGAAGCAAGTTCTAACAACTTATATTAATCACTCTCGTTGGCGCGGATGAAAGTAAATGTGGTCATTAGTGTGGGAGGAAACCGGAGTACCCGGAGAAAACCCATCTGTCCAATTTGGCAACCACTGTACCATCTCACATTCTTCCCGGTCCGAGGAGTGAACCCGGGTTGCATTGGTGAGAAGCGAACACGCTAATGACTGCGCTAATCGGACACATACATAGCACATTTATGGTAGGCAGCCAACATGCAGGCATGCAACTGATGCACACAGAGGCACTTGCCTTGATGTTGTTTGATAAAATGATGGCAATACCTGGAAATGTGCAGATAAGCTTTGCTAAGTTGCATACCATCAATAATTTACATTAGCTTGATAAGCTATTGTGGGACAATTGTAGATAGATGTACCTACCTGATGGTATGCCCACATATATGCTTGTACCCAATGTTAGCTGCGTTGACTGAAGTAGTCGTGAATGTAGTGGTTCCTTGCCCTATGACCCCCCCCCCCCCAGATATCTCCTCATACAGTTAATCGGATTTTGTAAAAACCTTATTTAACATTCAGTATTAGGTCTAGTTGCACCTATGCTCTGGATGACTGTAATTTAGTGGAGTTATGCAATTTTAATTACAGTTGAATATCATTTCCTCAATCTCTATGAACAGCAACCACATTTGATCGAACGCGTCGATAATAATCACAGACGGATCTGTAGTCCAGTGGTAACACGCTGGACTGGTAATCCAGGGATCGCAGGTTAGATCCCCCGTCTGACCCTAATAAAATTAACAGTCTTTCAGATGGGACGTTAAACCGAGGTCTCGTGTCAGTGCTTTACACCGTGCACGTAAAAGAACCAGAGGAGACTCTGGAATGGGTCTCTGTCTGTATCATTGCACTATCCTCCAAAAATCTAAAATGACTAATCTCTTCAGGAGGCGTCGCTCATATTGGTAACCGGTAGCAACGATAAATAAACGTAAAACACACACACGATAATAATGACTGTATGATGCATCTTGTTCTACCTTCTTCTTCTTCCATGTATATCCAACCAGTGTACACCCGGTTGTATCCGGTATTGATTGTATTAAGTTTATTATCCGGATGTCGGGGGGAGATTATATTATGCCTCGCGGGCTTTATTTCACCATGTGTATTTCGAGACTCAAAATTTAGTAACATACGGATTACCATTAATTAGCAAGTATGCCCTCCAGAAATAAGCGAAATGAATGTCGCCCTGGTGTCTATTATCGGCGAAGTCACGGAATATAAAGCGACCATTACGCCCGAATCGCCCTCTAGTGTGAGCCCTTATTAGGTTATGTATAATTATTGTGACTGATTTAGTTTTCTTTGATTTGAACACGGATAACTGTTTCAAACCAGATTACAGGTCCGACAAGATCAATTACTCAACTCAATTAGTACCTTTGGTATGACAGACGGATCTGTAGTCCAGTGGTAACACACTGGACTGGTAATCCATGGATCGCAGGTTCGATCCCCCATCTGACCCTAATAAAATTAACAGTCTTTCAGATGGGACGTTAAACCGAGGTCTCATGTCGGTGCTTTACACCGTGCACGTAAAAGAACCAGACGTCGCTCATATGGGCAACCGGTAGCGACGATAAATAACTGACAGATCTTGTAGCAGTGTGCGCTCATGTATTCATCACTGGCTGCCAGTTAAACTGTTACAAAAAGTGACTGTAAACAATTGAGTTCTGGGGGTCTCCTTCGCCGAATTGTTATGGTTGTTGACTTCATATTGCTTGCCCCTCACCACTGTTGGTTCGATTCCCATTAGTGGTGTCAAATATTTTCAAGTGAGGAAACTATCCAGCTGGCCTGCAGAAGGTCAGTGGTTTTACCTGCGTGACTATATGTGTCTAATAATAGATGGAGAGCCACCATATGACCTAAGCTGTAACAGTTGGTGCGCCTTTTAACCCCCAAACAAGCAAACAATGAAGTTCTCTCAAGTTGATAAACATAACACTCATAGTAGAGGGCAATCAATTTATTCCTTTAAGTTATCATGTGTTATGTGTTATCATGTGGTGTTATGTGTTATCATTTGTTGTTATGTGTTATCATGTGTTATGTGTTATCATGTGTTATGTGTTATTATTTGTTGTTATGTGTTATCATTTGTTGTTATGTGTTAGCATGTGTTATGTGTTATCATGTGGTGTTATGTGTTATCATTTGTTGTTATGTGTTATCATTTGTTATCATGTGTTATGTGTTATCATGTGTTATGTGAGCGGAAACAAATATGACGTGATAGCGCAGTGGGCATTCGCTTCAGGTGTGAAAAGTCCAGTGATCGAGCCCTGCTGGAGCCGTTACGATTGTGCCCTTAGGCAAGGCATTTAAATTCCACATGTCTCTTCTCTCTCCTTCATCGCGATGGATTCCATCTGGAATAAGGTTTCAAGAGTGATTAATATAAGTTGAAAGAACTTGTTTCGCAATCGAGCTAAAATAAATTTGTATAAACTAAACAAATATGTTTCATGTTTTGATTATAAAATGTTATGCATTATCTAGGCATGATCAGTGTGTAACAATATGTCTAATATTTCAGCCAGTAATGTAGCCCTGGGTGATGTATTGATACTTGCTGGAGCCACATTGTATGGTGTGTCCAATGTTTGTGAGGAGTATGTGGTGAGAAAATATGACAAAATAGAGTTCTTGGCAATGGTGGGACTCTTTGGAAGTATTATTAATGGAGCTCAGTTGTAAGTAACTAATATAATAACAATTTAGAGCTTTCAGCCACTGTTGTGGACACTGTGTGATACTGACGTGTAATTGAGAGCTTACAGCCACTGTTGTGGACACTGTATGATAGTGACGTGTAATTGAGAGCTTTCAGCCACTGTTGTGGACACTGTGTGATACTGATATGTAATTGAGAGCTTTCAGCCACTGTTGTGGATACTGTATGATACTGATGTGTAATTAAGAGCTTTCAGCCACTGTTGTGGACACTGTATGATACTGATGTGTAATTAAGAGCTTTCAGCCACTGTTGTGGACACTGTATGATACTGATGTGTAATTAAGAGCTTTCAGCCACTGTTGTGGACACTGTATGATGTGTAATTGAGAGCTTTCAGCCACTGTTGTGGACACTGTATGATACTGACGTGTAATTGAGAGCTTTCAGCCACTGTTGTGGACACTGTATGATACTGACGTGTAATTGAGAGCTTTCAGCCACTGTTGTGGACACTGTATGATACTGTCATGTAATTGAGAGCTTTCAGCCACTGTTGTGGACACTGTGTGATACAGACGTGTAATTGAAAGCTTTCAGCCACTGTTGTGGACACTGTATGATACTGATGTGTAATTGAGAGCTTACAGCCACTGTTGTGGACACTGTATGATACTGATGTGTAATTAAGAGCTTTCAGCCACTGTTGTGGACACTGTATGATACTGATGTGTAATTAAGAGCTTTCAGCCACTGTTGTGGACACTGTATGATACTGATGTGTAATTGAGAGCTTACAGCCACTGTTGTGGACACTGTATGATACTGATGTGTAATTGAGAGCTTACAGCCACTGTTGTGGATACTGTATGATACTGATGTGTAATTAAGAGCTTTCAGCCACTGTTGTGGACACTGTATGATACTGATGTGTAATTAAGAGCTTTCAGCCACTGTTGTGGACACTGTGTGATACTGACGTGTAATTGAGAGCTTTCAGCCACTGTTGTGGACACTGTTTGATACTGACGTGTAATTGAGAGCTTACAGCCACTGTTGTGGACACTGTATGATACTGACGTGTAATTGAGAGCTTTCAGCCACTGTTGTGGACACTGTGTGATACTGACGTGTAATTGAGAGCTTTCAGCCACTGTTGTGGACACTGTATGATACTGATGTGTAATTAAGAGCTTTCAGCCACTGTTGTGGACACTGTATGATGTGTAATTGAGAGCTTTCAGCCACTGTTGTGGACACTGTATGATGTGTAATTGAGAGCTTTCAGCCACTGTTGTGGACACTGTATGATACTGACGTGTAATTGAGAGCTTTCAGCCACTGTTGTGGACACTGTATGATACTGACGTGTAATTGAGAGCTTTCAGCCACTGTTGTGGACACTGTATGATACTGTCACGTAATTGAGAGCTTTCAGCCACTGTTGTGGACACTGTGTGATACAGACGTGTAATTGAGAGCTTTCAGCCACTGTTGTGGACACTGTATGATACTGACATGTAATTGAGAGCTTTCAGCCACTGTTGTGGACACTGTGATACAGACGTGTAATTGAGAGCTTTCAGCCACTGTTGTGGATACTGTTTGATACTGACGTGTAATTGAGAGCTTTCAGCCACTGTTGTGGACACTGTATGATACTGACGTGTAATTGAGAGCTTTCAGCCACTGTTGTGGACACTGTTTGATACTGATGTGTAATTGAGAGCTTTCAGCCACTGTTGTGGACACTGTATGATACTGACGTGTAATTGAGAGCTTTCAGCCACTGTTGTGGACACTGTATGATACTGTCATGTAATTGAGAGCTTTCAGCCACTGTTGTGGACACTGTTTGATACTGACGTGTAATTGAGAGCTTTCTGCCACTGTTGTGGACACTGTATGATACTGACGTGTAATTGAGAGCTTTCAGCCACTGTTGTGGACACTGTATGATACTGACGTGTAATTGAGAGCTTTCAGCCACTGTTGTGGACACTGTTTGATACTGATGTGTAATTGAGAGCTTTCAGCCACTGTTGTGGACACTGTATGATACTGACGTGTAATTGAGAGCTTTCAGCCACTGTTGTGGACACTGTATGATACTGTCATGTAATTGAGAGCTTTCAGCCACTGTTGTGGACACTGTTTGATACTGACGTGTAATTGAGAGCTTTCTGCCACTGTTGTGGACACTGTATGATACTGACGTGTAATTGAGAGCTTTCAGCCACTGTTGTGGACACTGTATGATACTGACGTGTAATTGAGAGCTTTCAGCCACTGTTGTGGACACTGTTTGATACTGATGTGTAATTGAGAGCTTTCAGCTTATTATTTTTATATTATTATTTTCAGTTTATTTTATGATTGCGAAGCAAGACAACTTATATTAATCACGCGGATGAAGAGATCCAGAGAAAATCCACCTGTCCGATCTGGCGACCACCGTACCATCTCACATACTTCCCGGTCCGAGGATCGAACCCGAGTTGCATTGGTGAGAAGCGAGCACGCTAACCACTGCGCTAATCGGACAGTACAAATTCTTTGGGCTTCTTGTTCTCGTTGCTATGACCGGCCTAGCCAGCTTCATGTTTACCAAACCATTGTTTGTTATTGATGCACTGTTGCAGGGTTCTTTCTAGGTCAGAATTTTTGGGAGAAGTGAGAAAGCGCGTGATTGCTTCCTTAACCCATTCAACACCAAGTAACTGACATGGACTGGTCCATGATATTTTCAGACCAATAAATGAATAAGAAAATTACATTTGGACCAGTTCATTTATCAAAAGTGGTAATTTTTGTTTAAAAATAGTAATATTACTTGCAAAAAGTGCAGATCCTGATGAGACGGCTCATCACGAGCCGGCTCATCTGGATCTACACTTTTTTGTAAGCCTATTGAGAGGTCTGTGGTGTTGAAAGGGTTAAAAATGTGTTCTTTAATATACTTCTGCAAAATAGGGTTAAAATGCACAGTACAACCAATAAATACAACATTTGAATAGAAGAAATGCTTTATAATGGGCCAGTGTATCTTACTAGACAACATTTTGTTTGAAAATCGTAAAAACCAAAAGGGAGAGGTCAGGATCCCTAGGGCGACAATTTCGCCCACATCGCCCTCTAGAATGATCCAGGCACTGTTGGGCTCAAAATAATAAAACCTTGGCTCATCCCCAGTGAGCAATTCAGAAATTTTCCAATATGTATTTTTGTTCAGAAGGATTTTAGCACATTCTAACGGTAAATGCTTGACCTTTTGGTGATGTGTCAGCAAGTGTTCATGGATTGCAGGCTGTGTAGTTTGAACATAGTTTGGCTCAAGCCTTCGGTGACATCATTTATGAAATTGTCTAAGTGTGACATACATTCAGCGCCATTTAAGGCACAGTTGCATCGTTTTCTATAATAAAAACACTTTTCAGCCTAAAATAAAATGAAATTTGTTTAACCCTTTCAACACCACAGACCTCTAAATTGGCTTACAAAAAAGTGTAGATCCAGAGAGCCGTCTCATCAGGATCTGCACTTTTTTCAAGTAATATAACTATTTTTAGAAAAAAAATTACCCATTTTGATAAATGAACTGATCCAAATGTAATGTTGTTATTAATTTATTGGTCTAAAAATATCATGGACCAGTCCATGTCAGTTACTTGGTGTTGAATGGGTTAAACGAATGATCAAATTATATTTGCATTCATGAACATAGAAATGTATTATTACCGTGAGTAACGCCATTCGTGATAATGCATTCAATGTTCATTCAGTGAGCTATTATTAGATTATACGCTGAAACAAACAAATGTACTCTACATGTTGCAACAGTATTGTACAAAATACGCAATTTTTTTGTTTTAATTTTCACTTGTCTGAATTTTTGCAGAATAGCAACTATTTAATATCCTGGATTTTGTCAGAATTGTATACACACATGTATGTAGCAATGATAAGTTTTGATATCTGATTTCAGTGCAATATTAGAAAGAGATGAAGTTACCTCCCTTGATCTCACATCATATCAAACAGGTACTTATACGTTTATATCGCCGTACGCATTAGTACAGACGGATCTGTAGTCCAGTGCTAACACCCTGGACTGGTAATCCAGGTTCGATCCCCCGTCTGACCCTAATAAAATTAACAGTCTTTCATATGGGACATTAAACCGAGGTCTCGTGTCGGTGCTTTACACCGTGCACGTAAAAGAACCAGAGGAGATTCTGGAATGGGTCTCTGTCTGTATCATTGCACTATCCTCCAAAATCTAAAATAACTAATCTCTTCAGGAGGCGTCGCTCATGTGGGCAACTGGTAGCGATGATAAATAAACGTAAAAACACACAAATGTGCACACATCTTGACCATTGCTTAGTAAGTGCACACATATTGACCATTGCTTAGTAAGTGCACACATTTTGACCATTTCTTAGTAAGTGCACACATAGTGACCATTGCTTAGTAAGTGCACACATATTGACCATTGCTTAGTAAGTGCACACATAGTGACCATTGCTTAGTAAGTGCACACATATTGACCATTGCTTAGTAAGTGCACACATATTGACCATTGCTTAGTAAGTGCACACATGTTGATCATTGCTTAGTAAGTGCACACATTTTGCCCGTTGCTTAGTAAGTGCACACATTTTGCCCGTTGCTTAGTAAGTGCACACATTTTGCCCGTTGCTTAGTAAGTACATACATTTTCACCATTGCTTAGTAAGTGCACACATATTGATCATTGCTTAGTAAGTGCACACATTTTGCCCGTTGCTTAGTAAGTGCATACCTTTTCACCATTGCTTAGTAAGTGCACACATATTGACCATTGCTTAGTAAGTGCACACATATTGATCATTGCTTAGTAAGTGCACACATGTTGATCATTGCTTAGTAAGTGCACACATTTTGACCATTGCTTAGTAAGTGCACACATTTTGATCATTGCTTAGTAAGTGCACACATATTGATCATTGCTTAGTAAGTGCACACATTTTGCCCGTTGCTTAGTAAGTGCATACCTTTTCACCATTGCTTAGTAAGTGCACACATATTGACCATTGCTTAGTAAGTGCACACATATTGATCATTGCTTAGTAAGTGCACACATGTTGATCATTGCTTAGTAAGTGCACACATTTTGACCATTGCTTAGTAAGTGCACACATTTTGATCATTGCTTAGTAAGTGCACACATATTGATCATTGCTTAGTAAGTGCACACATTTTGCCCGTTGCTTAGTAAGTGCATACCTTTTCACCATTGCTTAGTAAGTGCACACATATTGACCATTGCTTAGTAAGTGCACACATTTTGCCCATTGCTTAGTAAGTGCACACATTTTGCCCATTGCTTAGTAAGTGCACACATTTTGATCATTGCTTAGTAAGTGCACACATCTTCACCATTGCTTAGTAAGTGCACACATCTTGACCATTGCTTAGTAAGTGCATACATTTTGACCATTGCTTAGTAAGTGCACACATATTGACCATTGCTTTTGCTTAGTAAGTGCACACATATTGACCATTGCTTAGTAAGTGCACACATTTTGACCATTGCTTAGTAAGTGCACACATATTGACCATTGCTTAGTAAGTGCACACATATTGACCATTGCTTAGTAAGTGCATACATTTTCGCCATTGCTTAGTAAGTGCACACATTTTGACCATTGCTTAGTAAGTGCACACATATTGACCATTGCTTAGTAAGTGCACACATATTGACCATTGCTTAGTAAGTGCACACATATTGACCATTGCTTAGTAAGTGCACACATATTGACCATTGCTTAGTAAGTGCACACATATTGACCATTGCTTAGTAAGTGCACACATCTTGACCATTGCTTAGTAAGTGCACACATTTTGCCATTGCTTAGTAAGTGCATACATTTTGCCCGTTGCTTAGTAAGTGCACACATTTTGCCCATTGCTTAGTAAGTGCACACATCTTGACCATTGCTTAGTAAGTGTACACATATTGACCATTGCTTAGTAAGTGCACACATTTTGACCATTGCTTAGTAAGTGCACACATTTTGCCATTGCTTAGTAAGTGCACACATTGTGCCCGTTGCTTAGTAAGTGCACACATTTTGCCCATTGCTTAGTAAGTGCACACATTGTGCCCATTGCTTAGTAAGTGCACACATTTTGCCATTGCTTAGTAAGTGCACACATCTTGACCATTGCTTAGTAAGTGCACACATTGTGCCCGTTGCTTAGTAAGTGCACACATCTTGACCATTGCTTAGTAAGTGCACACATTGTGCCCATTGCTTAGTAAGTGCACACATTGTGCCCGTTGCTTAGTAAGTGCACACATCTTGACCATTGCTTAGTAAGTGCACACATCTTGACCATTGCTTAGTAAGTGCACACATATTGATCATTGCTTAGTAAGTGCACACATGTTGCCATTGCTTAGTAAGTGCACACATCTTGACCATTGCTTAGTAAGTGCACACATCTTGACCATTGCTTAGTAAGTGCACATATTTTGACACCATTTTCTTATTGCTCTGATGAACTACCATGCAGTGTTGTTTTTGACTTTTCATTTCAGTTGTGCCATTGATTGTGTTTGTGATATGTCTGTTTTTACTGTACTCGACTATGACGGTTGTGATACAGCTGACCAGTGCTACAGCCGTCAATCTCTCCTTACTCTCCGCAGATTTCTACACACTACTCTTTGGTCTCTTCCTCTTCAATTACAAGGTAATTATACTGGTCATTTAAGCTTGTTTGTAATTTGTTATAGGATATACTCAAAGTATCCTCCTTCAGCTGGGCTGGTCCCCATTGAGAGGTTCCAACCAGTTTTAAAATGAACTTTGTTTTCACCAAAAGAATAAAAGTGTCGCTTGAGGACATTCCTTCTTTAGCTGTCCTATGTATTACAAGGTCAAGGTATATATTCCAAGGTCAATGCCACTATTTTTGTTAATATATAAATAATTGTTTCCACCACATTCCTTATTTAATTGTCATATCTATTATAAGGTCAAGGTATATATTCCAAGGTCAATGTCACTAGTTCTGTGTATATATATATAAACAATTGTTTCCATGACATTCCTTCTTTAATCGTCCTGTATATTTCAAGGTAAATGTCACTATTTCTGTGTATATATATATAAACAATTGTTTCCATGACATTCTTTCTTTAATTGTCCTGTATATTTCAAGGTCAATGTCACTAGTTCTGTGTATATATATATATAAACAATTGTTTCCACGACATTCTTTCTTTAATTGTCCTGTATATTTCAAGGTCAATGTCACTATTTCTGTATATAAACAATTGTTTCCACAACATTCCTTCTTTAATCGTCCTATATATTTCAAGGTCAATGTCACTAGTTCTGTGTATATATATAAACAATTGTTTCCACGACATTCCTTCTTTAATTGTCCTATATATTTCAAGGTCAATGTATATATATTCAAGGTCAATATCACTATTTCTGTACATACATAAGAAAAATGTTTCCACCGCTTAACTTTTTATGACATGGAGGGATTTTGAAAAGACATAGAACTGGTGATCATCATGATATGACCAACTTTTACACAAGGTTAAGGTTACTTTCTAGTAATAGAACATGTCTCCCTCTCAATTATATATCATACATAGACAGATGTTGAAATAGTTGGCATAAAATCTCTGCTGTTGTGTCCTTATCGTACATTTCTAGTTAATATTTATCTTCAGATGCATATTTCACAAACAGCATGGCGTTTGAGGAGCGGCATATTTGCTTATGGCCTTAATGTAACATACAGGTCGTGGAAGTCATGATAGCATAGTTGTAGCAGTAGCTTCAGGTGCGAAAGGCCCAGAGTTTGAGCCCCGCTGGAGCCGTTACGATTGTGCCCTTAGGCAAGCAAGGCATTTATATTCCACATTGCCTCTTCTCTCACTTGTAGTGATGGATTCCATCAGGAATGAGGTCTCGAGAGTGATTCATATAAGTTGTAAGAACTTGTTTCGGCAATCGAGCTGAAATAAATTTTGTATAAACTAACATAACACTTTAATTTTCAAGGATTCGCTTCCCTTAAACAGTCTTCCCGAAATCCGTAGGACCGCCTGACATGTCAGACAAAAAATCCTTCGGTCAGACAAAATATATTGAAAGTTTAAGTGCATTTTAATCATTTGTCTGACCGGTGTCAGACAAACTCTGGCAAAGTTTCGTGAAGACTGCTTAAAATGAAATGAGTTTTGTTCACCTTTCCCTACCGATGCCAAGTGTGAGTCCATAATTATTTCTGATATTGATGTTTTGAATTTATTGGGGTTTGGGGGGGGGCGTGTGGGGGGAGGGAGGGGTCATTCATTGCAAGCATAACCTATCTTTATTCGAGAACCATATACCATACAATTAAACTTTAACGAGCAATTTAATCCGTGAACATACAAAGAACAACAGCTTACATTACTTATACCGGACTACACCAACTTGTTAAATGCTCCATCTAGGAGAGGAATTTATATAAGATTGTATTTATTTTGTTTTCCAATCCTTTGTTATCTTCCTGCAACCTGTGTGTTTATATAATTTCGATGCATATATGCCCTTTGTACAAAAGAAGAACAATAAATAAAGTTTAAACTAATAAGTATGGTAATTTTATTTACTTTCAGTTCCATGTGTTGTATTTTGGTGCATTTGCTGTGATAATCATAGGACTAGCTATTTATTCCACAACACCAACCAGTCCATCACTTGAAGCTGATGAGAATGACCCGATAACCAGTCCAGCGAATTCTACATCACAGACCAGTCCATCACTTCATGCTGATCAGAATGGCATGATAACCAGTCCAGCAAATTCTACATCACAGACCAGTCCATCACTTGAAGCTTATGAGAATGACCCGATAACCAGTCCAGCAAATTCAACAACACCACTAAGTCCGTCACTTCATGCTGATGAGAATGGCACGATAACCAGTCCAGCGTATTCTACATCACATACCAGTCTGTCACTTCATGCTGATGAGAATGGCATGATAACCAGTCCAGCAAATTCTACATCACAGACCAGTCTGTCACTTCATGCTGATGAGAATGGCACGATAACCAGTCCAGCGTATTCTACAACATAGACCAGTCCTTCACTTCATGCTGGCAACAATGATATTATAACCAGTCTAGCATATTCTACAACACAGACCAGTCCGTCACTTCATGCTGGCGACAATGATATTATAACCAGTCCAGCATATTCTACAACACAGACCAGTCCGTCACTTCATGCTGGTGACAATGATATTATAACCAGTCCAGCATATTCTACAACACAGACCAGTCCGTCACTTCATGCTGGCGACAATGATATTATAACCAGTCTAGCATATTCTACAACACAGACCAGTCCGTCACTTCATGCTGGCGACAATGATATTATAACCAGTCTAGCATATTCTACAACACAGACCAGTCCGTCCTTCATGCTGGCGACAATGATATTATAACCAGTCGAGCATATTCTACAACACAGACCAGTCCGTCACTTCATGCTGGCGACAATGATATTATAACCAGTCTAGCATATTCTACAACACAGATCAGTCCGTCACTTCATGCTGGCGACAATGATATTATAACTAGTCTAGCATATTCTACAACACAGACCAGTCCGTCACTTCATGCTGGCGACAATGATATTATAACCAGTCCAGCATATTCTACAACACAGACCAGTCCGTCACTTCATGCTGGTGACAATGATATTATAACCAGTCCAGCATATTCTACAACACAGACCAGTCCGTCACTTCATGCTGGCGACAATGATATTATAACCAGTCTAGCATATTCTACAACACAGACCAGTCCGTCACTTCATGCTGGCGACAATGATATTATAACCAGTCTAGCATATTCTACAACACAGACCAGTCCGTCCTTCATGCTGGCGACAATGATATTATAACCAGTCGAGCATATTCTACAACACAGACCAGTCCGTCACTTCATGCTGGCGACAATGATATTATAACCAGTCTAGCATATTCTACAACACAGATCAGTCCGTCACTTCATGCTGGCGACAATGATATTATAACTAGTCTAGCATATTCTACAACACAGACCAGTCCGTCACTTCATGCTGGCGACAATGATATTATAACCAGTCTAGCATATTCTACAACACAGACCAGTCCGTCACTTCATGCTGGTGACAATGATATTATAACCAGTCTAGCATATTCTACAACACAGACCAGTCCGTCACTTCATGCTGGCGACAATAATATTATAACCAGTCAATCACTAGATATAGAACAACATAATTCTATAACCACTTAAGAATAATGTACATGTAGTAGCAAATACTTGTACAGGCAGACTATCACCTAGATTCTGTTCATAGGAAAGTGGCAATAAAGTGAACTGAATATACCTTCCAGCAGATTAAAGAGGACTGTTATCTAGTTAAGATGGAACTATAGTTTCTCCATCAAATCTATCTAAATATACATTTCCCACAGATTTAGCGCTGGTTTCGCGAAAATCTTCAAGTATGGACTTGGACTTAAGTAAAATATGTAATCTTTGCTTATCGAAGCATATTATCCATGTGGCATCCTTGGTCCAGTGGTAGAGCGTCGGATTTGGAATCGAACGGTCCCGGGTTCGATACTCGATCAGGCCACGTATGTAGTGTCAGTGAGCAAGGCACCTCACACACATTGCTTAGTACTGGTTAACCACTTAGGTTGGCTAAGCCTGCCCAGGAAAACATGTCTAGGTCCCTGCAATGGGTTTGACATTTATGGAACATACATACATATCCAATAACGATATTAACATGTGTCTTGAATGTAACGTTCTAAGTTATAACATGTGGCTTGAATGTAAAGTTCTAAGTTATAACATGTGTCTTGAATGTAACGTTCTAAGTTATAACATGTGGCTTGAATGTAAAGTTCTAAGTTATAACATGTGGCTTGAATGTAATGTTCTAAGTTATAACATGTGGCTTGAATGTAACGTTCTAAGTTATAACATGTGGCTTGAATGTAAAGTTCTAAGTTACTTTTTAAACTTTATGAAACTTATCACAGGTTAAAGCAGCATTACATCGTAATAAAGATTGTTTTGGGTAAAATATAAATACTAATGTGTGTGTGTTTGCAAAAATCAAAATAGTCGCTCAGACACGATAAAAATTCCAATAAATTTAAACCGTCGTATACGCGGATTTGTTTATCAACACACGAAATGTAAACACGCACAGCGCGCATGCGTGAAACAACAGAGGATGTAGAAAACAACGTATATATTTTGAACATGAAAGACTATCTATCTATCTTCCTCAATGTCGAACCACTCGCGGGGATGTAGAAATGTCCCTAAATGACTTAGCTAACAGAGGTATGAATCAACATATCAAGTAATTTAATTAAAAAAGACAACATGGGACAAATGGGGACGATGCATTCCGAATGTAAACAAGTGCGGACGATGCGTTCCGGTTGTAAACTAAGTGCGTGACTGATCGACTCAGAAATGTCTACTTTCGGTTTCGAGTTTGTTTTATTGCAAAAAAACACTGTTTACCAAATGTATACAAAGTATAATGTTGTAGTATATGAAGTGTAGCAGCATTGCTACCCATACGTAAAAATTCAAATATCTTTTATTTCATACGATGTAATGCTTGCTTTAATTAGAGAGGTGATATTTATTTCAACTATTATTTCTTTGAGTGATAAAGGAGAGTGACATACACACAGGATGATGAGATGAACGGAACGCTGGATCTTAATTTTGTTTTAATGCATTTTTATCTTTTTTTATTAGTTTTTAATTCCAATACTATACTATTTATAATGCCATTTACGAATGTTACGTGATCATAAAAAAGAAAATTTAATTATGTGATTTTAATCTAAGCCCAGTTCATCCAATGTGGTATGCAAGCTAGATGTACTATTGCTTAACCCTATCAACACTCAAGTAACTGGCATGGACTGATCCATGATATTCTTAGACCAATAAATTAATAAGATAAATTACATTTGGACCAGTTCATTTATTAAAATGGGTAATTTTGTCTAAAAATAGTAATATTACTGGCAAAAAGTGCAGATCCTGATGAGACGACTCGTCACGAGCCGGCTCATCTGGATCTACACTTTTTGCAAACCTATTTAGAGGTATACAGTGTTGAAAGGGTTAATGGATTGCAGTGAACCAGTGATATTGTAGATGTAATTTCAGTGTTACAAAGAGAAGCTATCGATATCTAAAAAGGAAAGTGATTCAAATAAGTTTCTATGTAACTTTTCCCCCAATCCTAACTGTGCTGTTGCAGCAACTATTCTTATGTTATGTACCATTCTTGAATAAAATATTGTTTAAACTAATATCTAGAAACAATGATCAGTTATCTTCACAACGTGGTCGGCATTAATCTGTCCATTTTACCTAGGTCTTTCTCCTAAAACCCAATTTTTTACTCACAATCAAAAATAGCATGAGGTATCATAGCTCATACTACATTTGTATTTTAACCCTGTCCTTCATAGAGATTTAGGTTAATATACTATTATATCTCCATACCAACGACAGCAATTTAGTTATCATGCAGTGGATAAGTAGTCGCCATATCTATCCACCTTCATAGATATTACTGGGACTACACGAGATTCTGGCCTTTATTATGAACATTGGTTTGGTTACTACATTGTCAATGTATGTCGTATTGGTAATGGCATCAAGAGGTGCTTCTATGAGGGAAAGGATATATTATGAACATTGGATTGGCTACTACTTTGTCAATGTATGTCGTATTGATAATAGCATCAAGGGGTGTTTCTATGAGGGAAAGGGTTCAGAAACATATTGCGATTTTTGTAAAATAAATATTAGTAAGAACTTTGTTGAGAAATTTAAATTTATAATAATGAATGCATTCTACAACTATTTTTAAAAGTACGAATTTGTGTTAAATGATGCAGGTAATACTGTTTGTTATGCCTCACGTGATTACCCCATGCAAAATGTACTGTACCTGAGCGGCCGACATTTTTCAATGTCTCATGGCAATGTCTCACCTCGAACAGCCTCATTCGGAGCAAAATCACGCTACTCGGACTTTACCGTTTAATTTCAATGTGATTTTATTTGTTATGACGCCATCTTGTTTTCACGAAAAATGTTTTGTTGAAGAAAAATGTTTTATTGTTCTATGCCAAACAACATAAAGCCAGAACAGCTGATTGTTCGGCATAGCAAAATAAATATTTCACCTCGGTGAGTGGGACAGTGGATATTGTCAACCCTTAGAAAAATAATGTCGACCTCGGCTTTGCTGAGATGAAATATTTGTATAATGTTGCATTTTTGTGTGTTTTACATTTATTTATCTTCGCTACCGGTTGCCCATATGAGCGACGACGCCTCCTGAAGATATTAATCATTTTAGATTTTTGGAGGATAGTGCAATGATACAGACAGAGACCCATTGCAGAGTCTCGTCTGGTTCTTTTACGTGCACGGTATAAAGCACCGACACAAGACCTTTGAAGACGTTTAAAGTCCCAACTGAAAGACTGTTAATTTTATTAGTGTCAGACGGGGGATCAAACCTACTGTTTGTTATACCTCACGTGACTACCCCATGCAAAATTTGCCATACTTGAGCGGGCGACATTTTTCAATGTCTCACGGCAGAACAAAATCGGGCTACTCGGACTTTACCTTTTAATTTAATTTATTTATTATGGCGCCATCCTGTTTTCATGAAAAATGTTTTGTTGAAGAAAAATTGTTTTATGCCAAACAACATAAAGTCACATCAGCTGATTGTTCGGCATAGCAAAATAAATATTTCACCTCGGTGAGTGGGACAGTGGATATTGTCAACCCCTTAGAAAAATAATGTCAACCTCGGCTTTGCTGAGATGAAATATTTGTATAATGTTGCATTACAAGGTGATAGGTTAATTACAGCAACTACAGACTACTACAATTCTTCCTCTTTTCCAAGAACAATCTACCATTGGAACCATCTCCCTCCTGACATTGTCCATCTCCCTACCATAGAGCAATTCAATACGGCAGTTTGCTGTATTGATCATGTCAGTCCATAGTTGTTCTGCGCAGCTGCTTTTAAACTCTTAACCCAACCTACTTTTCATTACTTTCTTATATTTATGCTTTTAACTACTCCTACTTTATAACTTCTTTGTGGTTTTTGACACGCAACATGTCTACATCCTGACGAGGGGTTTAACATTAGAGGAAGATAGATAGATAAGATTAGATTAGATTAGATAGATATATAGATAGATATATAGATTGATTGATTGATTGATTGATTGATTGATTGATTGATTGATTGAAGTCATTAGATGGCAGATGATGTTTTAACTATATTGAATATTTTGTCTTTAATGTTTCGTATTCAGTTTTAAATCAAAGTTAAAAGCATCTCTGTGATACTGTGATTGGTAAAATTAAATATATAATTCAGCTGTTTGGAATGTTCACTTTTATTTATCCCATGTAGTTTTGGAATAAGGAATGCAACTTTGGACCAGTGAAATATTGTATCCATGCTGGAGTATCACATGCATGCTGAAAGCAATGTTGTGTTTGGTGTGGTGCATTTTGAATTCAAATTATTAATTGAAGACTGTGACTGTCAGCTTGACGGTCGTTACAATCCAGAGGTGTACACAAATATGAAAGTACGATGCTGAATAAGCGATAAAACTACATCGCCATAGCATCGTATTTTTACCGTCATATTTATAATTATCAATCTTTCGGCATCGTAGTTTTGGTGCATAGAATGTTGCGTCCATTGCTGTGTTGTTTATTTTGGGATTTAATGTTGCACCGATAGCTCAGGTCACATGGCGACCCTCCAGCTGATGATGATTGAGCTTATTTACCCTCGTCTCCGACGGACCATATGGGCGAGCGGACCTTCCAGCTGATGATGATTGAGCTTATTTACCCTCGTCTCCGACGGACCATATGGGCGAGCGGACCCTCCAGCTGATGATGATTGAGCTTATTTACCCTCGTCTCCGACGGACCATATGGGCGAGCAGACCCTCCAGCTGATGATGATTGAGCTTATTTACCCTCGCCTCCGGCGGATCATATGGGCGAGCGGACCCTCCAGCTGATGATGATTGAGCTTATTTATCCTCGCCTCCGGCGGACCATATGGGCGAGCGGACCCTCCAGCTGATGATGATTGACCTTATTTACCCTCGTCTCCGACAGACCATATGGGCGAGCGGACCCTCCAGCTGATGATGATTGAGCTTATTTACCCTCGCCTCCGGCGGACCATATGGGCGAGCGGACCCTCCAGCTGTTATTGGTGGAGGAAGACACCGGAAGACCTTCAAACAGTATTTCAGGTACAGACAGACGGCCGAGTAGAACCACCGACCCACCTCAAGCCAGCTAGATATCTTACTCATGAAAGTATCCGACAACCGAGTAGGATTCGATCGACAGGATGAACGACAAGCGATTTGAAGTCAATGACCGTAACCACTTGTCCATTACAAGGACTGTAAATTTTATTAGGCTCAGACATCGAACCTGCGAGCCCTGGATTACCAGTTTCGTATACTCTAGTGTATATATATACACAGGGGTTTTGGAGTGGAATGGACGGCAAAGGCCGGTGTGTTGATCAGGTAATTAAATGGATCAATGTTTACTAATGGGAGAGTGCTTCAAGAAGTGAATGATAGTTTGGCCAAAGTATATGTATACTCGATGACACAGGGCAGATACAGATGGAGACACGACTCAGTCCTCAGGGAGTTGGCTGACTGGCTGGAGAAAGAGCGGAAGAAGATCCCCACCATGGGCACATCGCCTTTGTCAAGCCGGGTGAGACCAGGAAGACACAGACACTACACAAGTCATCGATTCTGGATGGCACATCGGGCTGGAACATGGAGGTTGACCTTGGGAAGAGACTTGTTTTCCCCGACGTGGTCCAGACGACCCAACGGCCACACATCGTACTGTGGTCCAAGACAGGGAAGAAGCTCATCGTCATTGAGCTGACAGTACCATGGGAGACAAGGTGCGAAGAGGCCTACGAAAGGAAGAAGGCGAAGTATACAGAGCTGGAACTCTGCAAGCAACGAGGTTGGCGTACTTGGCTGTTCCCAGTAGAAGTAGGCGCGAGAGGCTTCTGTTCCCAGTCCGTTTGCAGACTGATGACAGATGGAAGCAATCAACCAACGCGCAGTGACTGATCACCACTGTGGGCCCACCGCCACCAGAGTGTCCATGGAATTAGAGGGCCGAAACACTCAAGGACGGCGGCATCCATGCTGATGATGTTGGTTGAGAAGCAGTCTACATTCCATATCAGATTATAGACTGTATTATATCACGTATACTCGATGATCGATATTGTGTGTTCTAACATCCTAAACTGAATGTCTCGCCAAATGAAATAGTTTGTATACCTGCCTAGTTCGATATATTTATTTTGTTAAATTATAAATATCTTTGTAAACATACTTATTACTACATACATTTGAAACAAATGATAACTGCATTGTCGTTTTGGAAAGGTCTGCTGCTAATGTCAAAATATGTCGCACGAAACATTTTGGTTTATTGAAATATATAATTATGTGTAATTGGAGTTACTCATGATCTATGTATGTTCATAGAGAACATTAGGTGTTCATGGATCACATTAGGTATTTGTAGAGAACATTAGGTGTTCGTAGAGAACATTAGGTGTTCATAGAGAACATTAGGTGTTCATGAAGAACATTAGGTTACTGTCTATAATACTATATACTGTCTATGCGCTTGTGAAAATATTTGAAATTTTCTCACTTCTCATATTCATTCAAAACAAACAAATATCCTCTCTATATTGATTTAATGAAATTGTGATATGTAATTTTTAATTGTGTTGTTCTTATTGTGAAAAAATGTTGCACTAAACTATTCTTCAATGAATTGAACGGGCCGACACTATCAATATATTAATTGCCAGAGCTGTACCTATATTGACTACTGAACTACTAATGCGACATATTAAGTTACATTTTGATAAATAAGTGAAATACAATAGATAAGATTACAAAGGTCGCGCAGAAAGAAACGAAAGTATACATGTACCATTCAGGAACAGAATGAGAACGACAATGAACGTGTGTATGAGCATGTCGTTGTTGTTGTTCCTAACGCAGTCAGGTTCGTATTTTAAAATAGTTGTCGCCGTCTGCGTGCAGTTTTCATCAACATGACATTTTTACTTATTTTCAATACGATGTCAGTGTCTATCTGTTGATAGAAACTAGTCGTTTAAAGCATGTGCCTTCTCTTCATTTGAAGTAGTAAGCTATATATATATATATGCATGCAATGTTTATTATAGACAAATGTATATATTGTATTGTCTATAATAAACATTGCTTGATATGTAATTTCCAATACGAATGTTATTCGTACATATCTCGTACAACTTGTGGATTGGTCGATGTTGGTTCCTATATTATACGATATGTCTTTATTCCTGCAGATGCTGGGACCCGGTGCTTCGACTGTACACGAATACCGTTCCCGCGTGATTGCGATCACGTGACAGAATGTGGTGTTCATGAGGTAGCTATCAGTGTTACCTGGGATCAGCAACTAAGTACTATAATACTTACAGAATTAATTAGTTGAGGATAACAGACGGATATGTAGTCCAGTGGTTAACTGGATCGCATGTTCGATCCCCCGTCTGACCCGACGGGCCTTTCACACTTGTTGAAGCGGACGTGGCGATGTATGTCAGTGTGATGTCTCGAGAGCGATTAATATAACGTTGTAAAATCTTGTTTCGCAATCGAGTTAAAATAAATGTCTATAAAATAAACTTGAAACACAAAAGGCATACACAAATTCATACATTAGGCATTTTGAATTTTCGATTGTATAATATATATACACACACACGCGCACGTATTCCAACCGACAACATTTCTACGGTCTGGCGTGCTGTACATACGTATTTAACCAGCTAGCTTCCTACATATTTTGAAGATACCCCCATAAGTCATATATGCACATTGTTAGACATATTTATTATCATTATTTGTCTCATTCCCTGTCTACTCGAGTAGCCAACCCTATATATGAACATATTCCATAACATATTATATATAGTTTCTATACTTTTCAGCTTTTACATTGCTATATAATTCCAATGTGCAGTTCTTACTTATAGTCCTATATTTGATTGCATTTTATTTGTATATCTACGTTGAGGGCATCGTGTTGTCATACCTATTGTATCTCTGCACATTAACACTCGTCAATAAGGGCCTGTCACACCGACTGTGCTCGCATGGCGTTTGTATCACGACAGAGAAAAGTGAATACTGGTCGATGTAATTGGGGAGTACGGCGTGAGGATTCATTGATACTTGAGATCTTGACGTTCTTGAACGTCAATGCGCTACGTAGAAAAGTCTAAACGTTTCTGTAAACAGGGTCTGACGGCACGCGCTTGCATAGTGATACACCATGAAAACTGTATGTGTTATTTCATCGCTTTCTACCCCCTCCCATTCCCCGTTTATCTAGCTATAATTGCATATACGTATTATATATTTTGGTTTCGCTACATAATACGTTTACGTCTTAATTGCCTATAGTGCACACATTTATATATGTAATGGAGATACATGTACTCTCAATAAGCTTACAGCTTTCGATTAAATCCATTTTCATTCTGTATACAATAGATATGTACTGTACATTATGAATGAATAAATATGTTTAAACCAATCCGCTACGTTTGTTTTGAACTATTCACAACAGACGTCTCGCTTCCATGCTCTGACCAGAACGTGAGTGATACGGACTAGTTGTGAACTCAGTGCAGACACTACTCGAACGGCACTGAGGTACCGACAACCCAGTGAACCCAGTGCAAACACTACTCGAACGGCACTGAGGTACCGACAACACAGTGAACTCAATGAGGACACTACTCGAACGGCACTGAGGTACCGACAACCCAGTGAACCCAGTGCAAACACTACTCGAACGGCATTGAGGTACCGACAACACAGTGAACTCAGTGAGGACACTACTCGAACGGCACTGAGGTACCGACAACACAGTGAACTCAGTGAGGACACTACTCGAACGGCATTGAGGTACCGACAACACAGTGAACTCAGTGAGGACACTACTCGAACGGCACTGAGGTACCGACAACACAGTGAACTCAGTGAGGACACTACTCGAACGGCACTGAGGTACCGACAACACAGTGAACTCAGTGAGGACACTACTCGAACGGCATTGAGGTACCGACAACACAGTGAACTTAGTGAGGACACTACTCGAACGGCATTGAGGTACCGACAACACAGTGAACTCAGTGAGGACACTACTCGAACGGCATTGAGGTACCGACAACACGGTGAACTCAGTGAGAACACTACTCGAACGGCATTGAGGTACCGACAACACAGTGAACTCAGTGAGGACACTACTCGAACGGCATTGAGGTACCGACAACACAGTGAACTCAGTGAGGACACTACTCGAACGGCACTGAGGTACCGACAACACAGTGAGGACACTACTCGAACGGCATTGAGGTACCGACAAAACAGTGAACTCAGTGAGGACACTACTCGAACGGCATTGAGGTACCGAAAACACAGTGAACTCAGTGAGGACACTACTCGAACGGCACTGAGGTACCGACAACACAGTGAACTCAGTGAGGACACTACTCGAACGGCATTGAGGTACCGACAACCCAGGGGCTAACGGGACTGACATTGTCACTTGCGACGACGAATAGGTGTGACGGCGCTTTTATGGCGACAACATGTATGCTCAGTATTTTACATTTGTCTTGTTGTTCCATGACTTTTAATACCGCCATTGTCTAGCACATAATTCTTTACAAAGAACGTAGTGTACATAGATGCATTTTATGTATGCTGTTTATTGTAGGTGTGCCATACAAAGCAGTTGGTATCTGACAGCGGACATGTATTCTATGACATCGGTTGCGTGGACAGCCTGGTGAGTTGGCTTGTCTATTGTAGTTGTGTCATACAAAGCAGTTGGTGTCTGACAGCGGACATGTATTCTATGACATCGGTTGCGTGGACAGCCTGGTGAGTTGGCTTGTCTATTGTAGTTGTGTCATACAAAGCAGTTGGTATCTGACAGCGGACATGTATTCTATGACACCGGTTGCGTGGACAGCATGGTGAGTTGGTTTGTCTATTGTAGTTGTGTCATACAAAGCAGTTGGTGTCTGACAGCGGACATGTATTCTATGACATCGGTTGTGTGGACAGCATGGTGAGTTAGTTGGCTTGTCTATCGGTTAGTACACAAGTCGAAGGTTCGCTTACATAACTAGTGATTGTGTTTCTTATTCTTAGTGTGTGTCTTACGTTTATTTATCGTCGCTACCGGTTGCCCATATGAGCGACGCCTCCTGAAGAGATTAGTCATTTTAGAGTTTTGGAGGATAGTGCAATGATACAGACATAGACCCTTTCCAGAATCTCATCTGGTTCTTTTACGTGCATTGTGCAGAACACCAAACACGAGACCTCGTTTAAAGGCCCAGCTAAAAGACTGTTAATTGTATCAGGGTCAGGCGGGGGATCGAACCTGCGATCCATGGATTCGCAGTCTAATGTGTTAACCACTGGACTACTGACCCGTAATTGATAACCACATAGTGTTTATAATGCATAGCGCTTCACAATAGTAGAACATACACGTCACAATATGTATGTAACACGTCACACTACAGATCGCTTAATTCAGTCTCATCAAATTATTTTATAAAACATTTGTCGACATGTTTTCTAGAGATGCTCGACAAAACGAATGGCGGACAATAGTTCGCTAGGGGTAGCTGCCGATGAGACAGGAGGTATAATAACGTGTCTAGAATGTTGCCATGGTGATTATTGTAACTCACAGGGATGTGGCGTAACATGTAAGTATTTGGTTCTATACGCACACCATAAAAATGTGCACTTTTATATTGAGCGTTACCTTTTCGTTACAAATTTTATAATTATGGATTTTACTATCATGAGTGAAGAAAATAATCCTTCACACATTGCACTAATTTACCCAATAATTCACACAGATTGATACCAAATTTGCCTATATTTGTTTTCTAAAAAGATATCAATTTTACTCGTTTACTCGTCAAACACCACAGTACCACTGGCCGTTGTACACGGCGATTTTCGATTTTAATGTATAAAGCGCACTTTACTGTGTTCAAATATCAACAAGATTTACAGTAAACGCCTTATTTTAAAAATACGTAAAAGAAACGTCGATATATTTTAATAGCACTTTTAAGCATTTTTAACACATACTAGTTGTACACAGTGATGCAACATCATGAACGAAAAACACACTATCCGTGCACATTATCATCTATAATTAACGTTTACTTATTTCAGCTCTTCCAGGTGACCATGGCGCTGTGTGTTTTAATTGTCAGAAGGGAACGGTGTCACCGGGAGATTGTGATAAAGTGACCGTCTGCAGCAGGGATGAGGTATCATATTTACACTTCAATCCCCAAGCAACCACACACTGCATCTTTCACAATATGCACAACACCAATTTGCACCTGCCATAATATGCACACCAACTAGATTTCACCTGCTTCAATATTCACCACACCAACTAGTTTTCACCTGCTTCAATATTCACCACACCAAATAGTTTTCACCTGTCTCAATATTCACCACATCAACTAGTTTTCACCTGTCTCAATATTCACCACACAAACTTGTTTTCACCTGCTTCAATATTCACCACACAAACTAGATTTCACCTGCCTCAATATTCACCACATCAACTAGTTTTCACCTGTCTCAATATTCACCACACCAACTAGTTTTCACCTGTCTCAATATTCACAACACAAACTAGTTTAAACCTGCTTCAATATTCACCACACAAATTAGATTTCACCTGCCTCAATATTCACCACACCAACTAGATTGCACCTGCCTCAATATGCACCACACCAACTAGTTTTCACCTGCTTCAATATTCACCACACAAACTAGATTTCACCTGCCTCAATATTCACCACACCAACTAAATTGCACCTGCCTCAATATGCACCACACCAACTAGATTGCACCTGCTTCAATATTCACCACACAAACTAGATTGCACCTGCTTCAATATTCACCACAAAACTAGATTTCACCTGCTTTGATATTCACCACACAAACTAGATTGCACCTGCTTCAATATTCACCACACAAACTAGATTTCACCTGCTTCAATATTCACCACACAAACTAGATTGCACCTGCTTCAATATTCACCACACAAACTAGTTTTCACCTGTCTCAATATTCACAACACAAACTAGTTTTCACCTGCCTCAATATTCACCACATCAACTTGTTTTCACCTGTCTCAATATTCACCACATCAACTAGTTTTTACCTGTCTCACTATTCACCACACAAACTTGTTTTCACCTGTCTCAATATTCACCACACAAACTTGTTTTCACCTGTCTCAATATTCACCACACAAACTTGTTTTCACCTGTCTCAATATTCACCACATCAACTAGTTTTCACCTGTCTCAATATTCACCACACAAACTTGTTTTCACCTGTCTCAATATTCACCACACCAACTAGTTTTCACCTGTCTCAATATTCACAACACAAACTAGTTTTCACCTGCCTCAATATGCACCACACCAACTAGATTGCACCTGCTTCAATATTCACCACACACACACTAGATTGCACCTGCCTCAATATGCACCACACCAACTAGATTGCACCTGCTTCAATATTCACCACACACACTAGATTGCACCTGCTTCAATATTCACCACACAAACTAGATTTCACCTGCTTCGATATTCACCACACAAACTAGATTGCACCTGCTTCAATATTCACCACACAAACTAGATTTCACCTGCTTCAATATTCACCACACAAACTAGATTGCAACTGCTTCAATATTCACCACACAAACTAGTTTTCACCTGTCTCAATATTCACAACACAAACTAGTTTTCACCTGCCTCAATATTCACCACATCAACTTGTTTTCACCTGTCTCAATATTCACCACATCAACTAGTTTTTACCTGTCTCAATATTCACCACACAAACTTGTTTTCACCTGTCTCAATATTCACCACACAAACTTGTTTTCACCTGTCTCAATATTCACCACATCAACTAGTTTTCACCTGTCTCAATATTCACCACACAAACTTGTTTTCACCTGTCTCAATATTCACCACACCAACTAGTTTTCACCTGTCTCAATATTCACAACACAAACTAGTTTTCACCTGCCTCAATATGCACCACACCAACTAGATTGCACCTGCTTCAATATTCACCACACAAACTAGATTTCACCTGCTTCGATATTCACCACACAAACTAGATTGCACCTGCTTCAATATTCACCACACAAACTAGATTTCACCTGCTTCAATATTCACCACAAACTAGATTGCACCTGCTTCAATATTCACCACACAAACTTGTTTTCACCTGTCTCAATATTCACCACATCAACTGGTTTTCACCTGTCTCAATATTCACCACAAAAACTTGTTTTCACCTGTCTCAATATTCACAACACAAACTAGATTTCACCTGCTTCAATATTCACCACACAAACTTGTTTTCACCTGTCTCAATATTCATCACACAAACTTGTTTTCACCTGTCTCAATATTCACCACACCAACTAGTTTTCACCTGCCTCAATATTCACCACCCCAACTAGTTTTCACCTGTCTCAATATTCACCACACAAACTAGTTTTCACCTGCCTCAATATTCACCACATCAACTTGTTTTCACCTGTCTCAATATTCACCACATCAACTAGTTTTTACCTGTCTCAATATTCACCACACAAACTTGTTTTCACCTGTCTCAATATTCACCACACAAACTTGTTTTCACCTGTCTCAATATTCACCACACAAACTAGTTTTCACCTGTCTCAATATTCACCACACAAACTTGTTTTCACCTGTCTCAATATTCACCACACAAACTTGTTTTCACCTGTCTCAATATTCACCACACAAACTTGTTTTCACCTGTCTCAATATTCACCACATCAACTAGTTTTCACCTGTCTCAATATTCACCACACAAACTTGTTTTCACCTGTCTCAATATTCACCACACCAACTAGTTTTCACCTGTCTCAATATTCACAACACAAACTAGTTTTCACCTGCCTCAATATGCACCACACCAACTAGATTTCACCTGCTTCAATATTCACCACACAAACTAGATTGCACCTGCTTCAATATTCACCACACAAACTAGATTTCACCTGCCTCAATATTCACCACACCAACTAGATTGCACCTGCTTCAATATTCACCACACAAACTAGATTTCACCTGCTTCGATATTCACCACACAAACTAGATTGCACCTGCTTCAATATTCACCACACAAACTAGATTTCACCTGCTTCAATATTCACCACAAACTAGATTGCACCTGCTTCAATATTCACCACACAAACTTGTTTTCACCTGTCTCAATATTCACCACATCAACTGGTTTTCACCTGTCTCAATATTCACCACAAAACTTGTTTTCACCTGTCTCAATATTCACAACACAAACTAGATTTCACCTGCTTCAATATTCACCACACAAACTTGTTTTCACCTGTCTCAATATTCATCACACAAACTTGTTTTCACCTGTCTCAATATTCACCACACCAACTAGTTTTCACCTGCCTCAATATTCACCACCCCAACTAGTTTTCACCTGTCTCAATATTCACCACACAAACTAGTTTTCACCTGCCTCAATATTCACCACATCAACTTGTTTTCACCTGTCTCAATATTCACCACATCAACTAGTTTTTACCTGTCTCAATATTCACCACACAAACTTGTTTTCACCTGTCTCAATATTCACCACACAAACTTGTTTTCACCTGTCTCAATATTCACCACACAAACTAGTTTTCACCTGTCTCAATATTCACCACACAAACTTGTTTTCACCTGTCTCAATATTCACCACACAAACTTGTTTTCACCTGTCTCAATATTCACCACACAAACTTGTTTTCACCTGTCTCAATATTCACCACATCAACTAGTTTTCACCTGTCTCAATATTCACCACACAAACTTGTTTTCACCTGTCTCAATATTCACCACACCAACTAGTTTTCACCTGTCTCAATATTCACAACACAAACTAGTTTTCACCTGCCTCAATATGCACCACACCAACTAGATTTCACCTGCTTCAATATTCACCACACAAACTAGATTGCACCTGCTTCAATATTCACCACACAAACTAGATTTCACCTGCTTCAATATTCACCACAAACTAGATTGCACCTGCTTCAATATTCACCACACAAACTAGTTTTCACCTGTCTCAATATTCACAACACAAACTAGTTTTCACCTGCCTCAATATTCACCACATCAACTTGTTTTCACCTGTCTCAATATTCACCACATCAACTAGTTTTTACCTGTCTCAATATTCACCACACAAACTTGTTTTCACCTGTCTCAATATTCACCACACAAACTTGTTTTCACCTGTCTCAATATTCACCACACAAACTTGTTTTCACCTGTCTCAATATTCACCACATCAACTAGTTTTCACCTGTCTCAATATTCACAACACAAACTAGTTTTCACCTGCCTCAATATTCACCACACCAACTAGATTGCACCTGCTTCAATATTCACAACACACACTAGATTGCACCTGCCTCAATATGCACCACACCAACTAGTTTTCACCTGTCTCAATATTCACCACACAAACTTGTTTTCACCTGTCTCAATATTCACCACATCAAATAGTTTTCACCTGTCTCAATATTCAGCACACAAACTTGTTTTCACCTGTCTCAATATTCACAACACAAACTAGATTTCACCTGCTTCAATATTCACCACACAAACTTGTTTTCACCTGTCTCAATATTCATCACACAAACTTGTTTTCACCTGTCTCAATATTCACCACACCAACTAGTTTTCACCTGCCTCAATATTCACCACCCCAACTAGTTTTCACCTGTCTCAATATTCACCACACAAACTTGTTTTCACCTGTCTCAATATTCACCACATCAACTAGTTTTCACCTGCCTCAATATTCACCACATCAACTTGTTTTCACCTGTCTCAATATTCACCACATCAACTAGTTTTTACCTGTCTCAATATTCACCACACAAACTTGTTTTCACCTGTCTCAATATTCACCACACAAACCTGTTTTCACCTGTCTCAATATTCACCACACAAACTTGTTTTCACCTGTCTCAATATTCACCACATCAACTAGTTTTCACCTGTCTCAATATTCACAACACAAACTAGTTTTCACCTGCCTCAATATGCACCACACCAACTAGATTGCACCTGCTTCAATATTCACCACACACACTAGATTGCACCTGCCTCAATATGCACCACACCAACTAGATTGCACCTGCTTCAATATTCACCACACACACTAGATTGCACCTGCTTCAATATTCACCACACAATCTAGATTTCACCTGCTTCGATATTCACCACACAAACTAGATTGCACCTGCTTCAATATTCACCACACAAACTAGATTTCACCTGCTTCAATATTCACCACACAAACTAGATTTCACCTGCTTCAATATTCACCACACAAACTAGATTGCAACTGCTTCAATATTCACCACACAAACTAGTTTTCACCTGTCTCAATATTCACAACACAAACTAGTTTTCACCTGCCTCAATATTCACCACATCAACTTGTTTTCACCTGTCTCAATATTCACCACATCAACTGATTTTCACCTGTCTCAATATTCACCACACAAACTTGTTTTCACCTGTCTCAATATTCACCACACAAACTTGTTTTCACCTGTCTCAATATTCACCACACCAACTAGTTTTCACCTGCCTCAATATTCACCACACCAACTAGTTTTCACCTGTCTCAATATTCACCACACACACTAGATTGCACCTGCCTCAATATGCACCACACCAACTAGTTTTCACCTGTCTCAATATTCACCACACAAACTTGTTTTCACCTGTCTCAATATTCACCACATCAACTAGTTTTCACCTGTCTCAATATTCAGCACACAAACTTGTTTTCACCTGTCTCAATATTCACAACACAAACTAGATTTCACCTGCTTCAATATTCACCACACAAACTTGTTTTCACCTGTCTCAATATTCATCACACAAACTTGTTTTCACCTGTCTCAATATTCACCACACCAACTAGTTTTCACCTGCCTCAATATTCACCACCCCAACTAGTTTTCACCTGTCTCAATATTCACCACACAAACTAGTTTTCACCTGCCTCAATATTCACCACATCAACTTGTTTTCACCTGTCTCAATATTCACCACATCAACTAGTTTTTACCTGTCTCAATATTCACCACACAAACTTGTTTTCACCTGTCTCAATATTCACCACACAAACTTGTTTTCACCTGTCTCAATATTCACCACACAAACTTGTTTTCACCTGTCTCAATATTCACCACATCAACTAGTTTTCACCTGTCTCAATATTCACAACACAAACTAGTTTTCACCTGCCTCAATATGCACCACACCAACTAGATTGCACCTGCTTCAATATTCACCACACACACTAGATTGCACCTGCCTCAATATGCACCACACCAACTAGATTGCACCTGCTTCAATATTCACCACACACACTAGATTGCACCTGCTTCAATATTCACCACACAAACTAGATTTCACCTGCTTCGATATTCACCACACAAACTAGTTTTCACCTGTCTCAATATTCACAACACAAACTAGTTTTCACCTGCCTCAATATTCACCACATCAACTTGTTTTCACCTGTCTCAATATTCACCACATCAACTAGTTTTTACCTGTCTCAATATTCACCACACAAACTTGTTTTCACCTGTCTCAATATTCACCACACAAACTTGTTTTCACCTGTCTCAATATTCACCACACAAACTTGTTTTCACCTGTCTCAATATTCACCACATCAACTAGTTTTCACCTGTCTCAATATTCACCACACAAACTTGTTTTCACCTGTCTCAATATTCACCACACCAACTAGTTTTCACCTGTCTCAATATTCACAACACAAACTAGTTTTCACCTGCCTCAATATGCACCACACCAACTAGATTGCACCTGCTTCAATATTCACCACACCACTAGATTGCACCTGCCTCAATATGCACCACACCAACTAGATTGCACCTGCTTCAATATTCACCACACACACTAGATTGCACCTGCTTCAATATTCACCACACAAACTAGATTTCACCTGCTTCGATATTCACCACACAAACTAGATTGCACCTGCTTCAATATTCACCACACAAACTAGATTTCACCTGCTTCAATATTCACCACACAAACTAGATTGCAACTGCTTCAATATTCACCACACAAACTAGTTTTCACCTGTCTCAATATTCACAACACAAACTAGTTTTCACCTGCCTCAATATTCACCACATCAACTTGTTTTCACCTGTCTCAATATTCACCACATCAACTAGTTTTTACCTGTCTCAATATTCACCACACAAACTTGTTTTCACCTGTCTCAATATTCACCACACAAACTTGTTTTCACCTGTCTCAATATTCACCACACAAACTTGTTTTCACCTGTCTCAATATTCACCACACAAACTTGTTTTCACCTGTCTCAATATTCACCACACCAACTAGTTTTCACCTGTCTCAATATTCACCACACAAACTAGATTGCACCTGCTTCAATATTCACCACACACACTAGATTGCACCTGCCTCAATATGCACCACACCAACTAGATTGCACCTGCTTCAATATTCACCACACAAACTAGATTTCACCTGCTTCGATATTCACCACACAAACTAGATTGCACCTGCTTCAATATTCACCACACAAACTAGATTTCACCTGCTTCAATATTCACCACACAAACTAGATTGCAACTGCTTCAATATTCACCACACAAACTAGTTTTCACCTGTCTCAATATTCACAACACAAACTAGTTTTCACCTGCCTCAATATTCACCACATCAACTTGTTTTCACCTGTCTCAATATTCACCACATCAACTAGTTTTTACCTGTCTCAATATTCACCACACAAACTTGTTTTCACCTGTCTCAATATTCACCACACAAACTTGTTTTCACCTGTCTCAATATTCACCACACAAACTTGTTTTCACCTGTCTCAATATTCACCACATCAACTAGTTTTCACCTGTCTCAATATTCACCACACAAACTTGTTTTCACCTGTCTCAATATTCACCACACCAACTAGTTTTCACCTGTCTCAATATTCACAACACAAACTAGTTTTCACCTGCTCAATATGCACCACACCAACTAGATTGCACCTGCTTCAATATTCACCACACAAACTAGATTTCACCTGCTTCGATATTCACCACACAAACTAGATTGCACCTGCTTCAATATTCACCACACAAACTAGATTTCACCTGCTTCAATATTCACCACAAACTAGATTGCACCTGCTTCAATATTCACCACACAAACTTGTTTTCACCTGTCTCAATATTCACCACATCAACTGATTTTCACCTGTCTCAATATTCACCACAAAAACTTGTTTTCACCTGTCTCAATATTCACAACACAAACTAGATTTCACCTGCTTCAATATTCACCACACCAACTAGATTTCACCTGCTTCAATATTCACCACACACACTAGATTGCACCTGCCTCAATATGCACCACACCAACTAGATTGCACCTGCTTCAATATTCACCACACACTAGATTGCACCTGCTTCAATATTCACCACACAAACTAGATTTCACCTGCTTCGATATTCACCACACAAACTAGATTGCACCTGCTTCAATATTCACCACACAAACTAGATTTCACCTGCTTCAATATTCACCACACAAACTAGATTGCAACTGCTTCAATATTCACCACACAAACTAGTTTTCACCTGTCTCAATATTCACAACACAAACTAGTTTTCACCTGCCTCAATATTCACCACATCAACTTGTTTTCACCTGTCTCAATATTCACCACATCAACTAGTTTTTACCTGTCTCAATATTCACCACACAAACTTGTTTTCACCTGTCTCAATATTCACCACACAAACTTGTTTTCACCTGTCTCAATATTCACCACACAAACTTGTTTTCACCTGTCTCAATATTCACCACATCAACTAGTTTTCACCTGTCTCAATATTCACCACACAAACTTGTTTTCACCTGTCTCAATATTCACCACACCAACTAGTTTTCACCTGCCTCAATATTCACCACACAAACTAGATTGCACCTGCTTCAATATTCACCACACAAACTAGTTTTCACCTGTCTCAATATTCACCACACAAACTAGTTTTCACCTGCCTCAATATTCACCACATCAACTAGTTTTCACCTGTCTCAATATTCACCACACAAACTAGTTTTCACCTGTCTCAATATTCACCACACAAACTTGTTTTCACCTCTCAATATTCACCACACAACTTGTTTTCACCTGTCTCAATATTCACCACACAAACTTGTTTTCACCTGTCTCAATATTCACCACACAAACTTGTTTTCACCTGTCTCAATATTCACCACACAAACTTGTTTTCACCTGTCTCAATATTCACACACAACTAGTTTTCACCTGTCTCAATATTCACCACACCAACTAGTTTTCACCTGCCTCAATATTCACCACACCAACTAGATTTCACCTGCTTCAATATTACCACACAATACTCATTCAAACTAATTGCACCTGTCTAAATTCACCACACAAACTAATTTCACCTGCTTCAATATTCACCACACAAACTAGATTGCACCTGCTTCAATATTCACCACACAAACTAGATTTCACCTGCTTCAATATTCACCACACAAACTAGATTGCACCTGCTTCAATATTCACCACACAAACTAGTTTTCACCTGTCTCAATATTCACAACACAAACTAGTTTTCACCTGCCTCAATATTCACCACATCAACTTGTTTTCACCTGTCTCAATATTCACCACATCAACTAGTTTTTACCTGTCTCAATATTCACCACACAAACTTGTTTTCACCTGTCTCAATATTCACCACACAAACTTGTTTTCACCTGTCTCAATATTCACCACACAAACTTGTTTTCACCTGTCTCAATATTCACCACATCAACTAGTTTTCACCTGTCTCAATATTCACCACCAAACTTGTTTTCACCTGTCTCAATATTCACCACACCAACTAGTTTTCACCTGTCTCAATATTCACACACAACTAGTTTTCACCTCCTCAATATTGCACCACACCAACTAGATTGCCCTGCTTCAATATTCACCACACAAACTAGATTTCACCTGCTTCATATTCACCACACACTTTCACTGTTCATATTCACCACCAACTAGATTTCACTCTTCATATTCCCACAAACTAGATTGCACCTGCTTCAATATTCACCACACAAACTTGTTTTCACCTGTCTCAATATTCACCAATCAACTGTTTTCACCTGTCTCAATATTCACCACACAAACTTGTTTTCACCTGTCTCAATATTCACCACAAACTAGATTGCACCTGCTTCAATATGCACCACACCAACTAGATTGCACCTGTTTCAATATTCACCACACACACTAGATTGCACCTGCCTCAATATGCACCACACCAACTAGATTGCACCTGCTTCAATATTCACCACACACACTAGATTGCACCTGCTTCAATATTCACCACACAAACTAGATTTCACCTGCTTCGATATTCACCACAAAAACTAGATTGCACCTGCTTCAATATTCACCACACAAACTAGATTTCACCTGCTTCAATATTCACCACAAACTAGATTGCACCTGCTTCAATATTCACCACACAAACTAGTTTTCACCTGTCTCAATATTCACAACACAAACTAGTTTTCACCTGCCTCAATATTCACCACATCAACTTGTTTTCACCTGTCTCAATATTCACCACATCAACTAGTTTTTACCTGTCTCAATATTCACCACACAAACTTGTTTTCACCTGTCTCAATATTCACCACACAAACTTGTTTTCACCTGTCTCAATATTCACCACACCAACTAGATTGCACCTGCTTCAATATTCACCACACACACTAGATTGCACCTGCCTCAATATGCACCACACCAACTAGATTGCACCTGCTTCAATATTCACCACACACACTAGATTGCACCTGCTTCAATATTCACCACACAAACTAGATTTCACCTGCTTCGATATTCACCACACAAACTAGATTGCACCTGCTTCAATATTCACCACACAAACTAGATTTCACCTGCTTCAATATTCACCACAAACTAGATTGCACCTGCTTCAATATTCACCACACAAACTTGTTTTCACCTGTCTCAATATTCACCATATCAACTGATTTTCACCAGTCTCAATATTCACCACAAAAACTTGTTTTCACCTGTCTCAATATTCACAACACAAACTAAATTTCACCTGCTTCAATATTCACCACACAAACTTGTTTTCACCTGTCTCAATATTCATCACACAAACTTGTTTTCACCTGTCTCAATATTCACCACACCAACTAGTTTTCACCTGCCTCAATATTCACCACCCCAACTAGTTTTCACCTGTCTCAATATTCACCACACAAACTAGTTTTCACCTGCCTCAATATTCACCACACACACTAGATTGCACCTGCCTCAATATGCACCACACCAACTAGTTTTCACCTGTCTCAATATTCACCACACAAACTTGTTTTCACCTGTCTCAATATTCACCACATCAACTAGTTTTCACCTGTCTCAATATTCAGCACACAAACTTGTTTTCACCTGTCTCAATATTCACAACACAAACTAGATTTCACCTGCTTCAATATTCACCACACAAACTTGTTTTCACCTGTCTCAATATTCATCACACAAACTTGTTTTCACCTGTCTCAATATTCACCACACCAACTAGTTTTCACCTGCCTCAATATTCACCACCCCAACTAGTTTTCACCAGTCTCAATATTCACCACACAAACTAGTTTTCACCTGCCTCAATATTCACCACATCAACTTGTTTTCACCTGTCTCAATATTCACCACATCAACTAGTTTTTACCTGTCTCAATATTCACCACACACTAGTTTTCACCTGCTCATATTCACCACACCAACTATTTTCACCTGTCTCAATATTCACCACACAAACTTAGTTTTCACCTTCCTCAATATTCCCACACACACTAGTTTCACCTGTCTCATATCACCACACACATTTTCGACCTGTCTCAATATTCACCACACAGAACTTTTTTTCACCTGTTCTCAATTTCACCACATCAACTAGTTTTTCACCTGTCTCATATTCAGCACACAACTTGTTTTCACGCTGTCTCAATATTCCCAACAAACTAGTTTTCACCTGCTTCTATCACCAACAAACTTGTTTTCACCTGTCCAATATCTCACACAAACTTTTTTGTCACCTTGTCTCAATATTCACCACACCAACTATTTTCACCTGCCTCAATATTCACCACACCAACTAGTTTTCACCTGTCTCAATATTCACCACACAAACTAGTTTTCACCTGCCTCAATATTCACCACATCAACTTGTTTTCACCTGTCTCAATATTCACCACATCAACTAGTTTTTACCTGTCTCAATATTCACCACACAAACTTGTTTTCACCTGTCTCAATATTCACCACACAAAC
>CM026387.1:76701064-76737580 GCA_014843695.1 Archivesica marissinica | reverse complement strand
TACACTATAAACTTCAACATATACATTATAAACTTCAACCACTACACTATAAACTTCAACATCTACACCATCAACTTCAAAATCTACACTATAAGCTTCAACATATACACTATAGACTTCAACATCTACACTATAAACTTCAACAACTACACTATAGACTTCAACATCTACACTATAAACTTCAACATCTACACTATAAACTTCAACATCTACAGTATAAACTTCAAAATCTACACTATAAACTTCAACATCTACAGTACAACATCTACTATAAACTTCAACATCTACACTATAAACTTCAACATCTACACTATAAACTTCAACAACTACACTATAGACTTCAACAACTACACTATATACTTCAACAACTACACTATAAACTTCAACATCTCACTATAACTTCAACATCTACACTATAAACTTCAACAGCTACACTATAGACTTCAAAATCTACACTATAACTTCAACATCTACACTATAACTTCAACATCTACACTATAAACTTCAACATATACACTATAAACTTCAACAACTACACTATAAACTTCAACATCTACACTATATAATTCAACAACTACACTATAAACTTCAACATATACACTATAAACTTCAACAACTACACTATAAACTTCAACATATACATTATAAACTTCAAATCTACACTATTAAAACTTCAACAACTACACTATAAACTTCAACAACTACACTATACACTTCAACATATACACTATGAACTTCAACATCTACACTATAAACTTCAACATCTACACTATAAACTTCAACATATACACTATAAACTTCAACATATACACTACAAACTTCAACAACTACACTATAAACTTCAACATATACACTACAAACTTCAACAACTACACTATAAACTTCAACATATACATTATAAACTTCAACAACTACACTATAAACTTCAACAACTACACTATAAACTTCAACATCTACACTATAAACTTCAACATATACACTATAAACTTCAACAACTACACTATAAACTTCAACATATACACTATAAACTTCAACATCTACACTATAAACTTCAACAACTACACTACAAACTTCAACATCTACACTATAAACTTCAACATCTACACTATAAACTTCAACATCTACAGTAGAAACTTCAAAAACTACACTATAAACTTCAACATCTACAGTACAAACTTCAACATCTACACTATAAACTTCAACATCTACACTATAAACTTCAACAACTACACTATAAACTTCAACAACTACACTATAGACTTCAACAACTACACTATAGACTTCAACAACTACACTATAAACTTCAACATCTACACTATAAACTTCAACAACTACACTATAAACTTCAACAACTACACTATAAACTTCAACATCTACACTATAAACTTCAACAACTACACTATAAACTTCAACAACTACACTATACACTTCAACATATACACTATGAACTTCAACATCTACACTATAAACTTCAACATCTACACTATAAACTTCAACATATACACTATAAACTTCAACATATACACTAAAAACTTCAACACTACACTATAACTTCAACATATACACTATAAACTTCAACAACTACACTATAAACTTCAACATATACATTATAAACTTCAACAACTACACTATAAACTTCAACAACTACACTATAAACTTCAACATCTACACTATAAACTTCAACATATACACTATAAACTTCAACAACTACACTATAAACTTCAACATCTACACTATAAACTTCAACATCTACACTATAAACTTCAACATATACACTATAAACTTCAAAACTACACTATAAACTTCAACATATACATTATAAACTTCAAATACTACATTATAAACTTCAAAATCTTACACTATAAACTTCAACAAAACACTATAAACTTCAACATCTACACTATAAACTTCAACATCTACACTATAAACTTCAACATTCTACACTATAACTTCAACACTCACTATAAACTTCAAAACAACTACTATAATACTTCAACATCTACACTACAAACTTCAACAACTACACTATATACTTCAAACATCTACACTATAAACTTCAACAACTACACTATATACTTCAACATCTACACGTATAAACTTCAACAACTACACTATACTTCAACAACTACACTATAAACTTCAACATCTACACTATAAACTTCAACAACTACACTGCAAACTTCAACATCTACACTATAAACTTCAACAACTACACTATAAACTTCAACATATACACTATAAACTTCAACATCTACACTATAAACTTCAACAACTACACTACAAACTTCAACATCTACACTATAAACTTCAACATCTACACTATAAACTTCAACATCTACAGTAGAAACTTCAAAAACTACACTATAAACTTCAACATCTACAGTACAAACTTCAACATCTACACTATAAACTTCAACATCTACACTATAAACTTCAACAACTACACTATAAACTTCAACAACTACACTATAAACTTCAACAACTACACTATAGACTTCAACAACTACACTATAAACTTCAACATCTACACTATAAACTTCAACATCTACACTATAAACTTCAACAACTACACTATAAACTTCAACATCTACACTAGATAAACTTCAACAAACACTACACTACAACTTCAACTCTACACTATAACTTCAACATCTACACTATAAACTTCAACATCTACAGTAGAAACTTCAAAAACTCACTATAGACTTCAACACTACAGTACAACTTCAACATCTACACTATAAACTTCAACATCTACACTATAAACTTCAACATCTACACTATAAACTTCAACAACTACACTATAAACTTCAACAACTACACTATAGACTTCAATAACTACACTATAGACTTCAACAACTACACTATAAACTTCAACATCTACACTATAAACTTCAACAACTACACTACAAACTTCAACATCTACACTATAAACTTCAACATCTACAGTACAAACTTCAAAAACTACACTATAAACTTCAACATCTACAGTACAAACTTCAACATATACACTATAAACTTCAACATCTACACTATAAACTTCAACATCTACACTATAAACTTCAACAACTACACTATAAACTTCAACAACTATACTATGTGGTGGTATGCTCGAGTGTTACCCCATATCTGAAGCAGTGAAGCAGTGCTTGGGAGAGGCACATGAGGTCTTTTACCACATTAAATTGGAGTCATATATCAGAGACTTAGTGCCAAACTGTGCATATAGATAATAGACAACAGATAGAACCGCTTCATGTTTAACCTACAATATCACCTTGTCTGTATATATAGACAATAATTCTAAGGACTATATGCTTGTACAAATACACGTACAATGTAGTACTAAACACATGTGTTATGTGTATCTTGTTTTATTGATAGTTTTCCATTTTTCTCAGAGTTGGGAGGCGGACATGAAGAAATTAAAGGATAATTTGGGGAATGTTGAAGGACTGATGGAGGAAGAGAAAGTTAGAATTCTGGAATTTGATGTAAGTATTTCTCAAGTTTATGCATTGTTCTAAACCGTAAATGGAGTATATGTGGAAATTGGTGCGGATTTTCGGTTTAAATTATCCGGTCAAGGATAGGCTGGATCCACTATGGATGAAAAAGTCACCGATGACCCCAGATAGTGGTCTGTTCACAGTCCCGTACAAATGCATTATGGTTGAGCTATGGTTATCGACTCATATCCAAGTATAAAGAAGGATAGGGGCTAGTTGTTAATGAGAGACATCGCTAATTTTCAATTACCTCCCTTGGCAGATAAAGTCTGCTTGATCCCAAAATGTAAATAGGTCCTTTGGGTTGGAATCCTTTGTTTTTACTGTTGTGCCCTAACCAGATGTTGTGGTATGATAAATGTGATTTTATCCAAATCGTGTTAATTAACTGATCTGTCGAGATATAGTAATTCAATAATCATAGAAGCGATAGTGGAATAAAGGTGTTAGCATATTGTGCAAAGGAAACAACGATAAAAACATATTAAAACCCTTAATAGGACCTATCTACTTTTTGGGAGTATTCAGGGGCAGTAACTGACCGATGTCTCTCATTGCGGGAGTATTACATATCGGAATACAGAATGTTACTACGGGAAACAATGCTGCGGGTTTAGTGCACATTAAAATGGCGTAGTATGGTCTAGTACAAGGATTATTATGAATAAGTACAGTTTATTATGGATTGGAACAAATTAGTAAGTTGTATTACGGATCATTAGAGATGTACTATGGTTGTCCGATTCATGATGAATTTTGGAACTTTGAAACCTTCTCAAGGACTACAAGTACAGCTATGGATTGCTATTAATTGTGCCAGATTATATCCGTGGCTAATCCGGCATCCCAATCCTTGACAGTGCGAGCGGGGTATAAAGTAGACAGCAGTCTACTAGTGGAAGTCATGATAGCGCAGTGGATGAGCATTCGCGTCAGGTGCAAAAAGTCCAGAGTTCGAACCCCGCTGGAGCTGTTATGATTGTGCCCTTAGGCAAGGCATTTAAATTCCACGTTGCCTCTTCTCTCTCCCTCGTGGCGATGGATTCCATCGGGAATGAGGTCTCGAGCACGATTAATATAAGTTGTAAGAACTTGTTTCGCAATCGAGCTAAAATAAATTTGTATTAACTAAGTAGACAGCACAGGAAATGCTTTCCCAGTCCATGATACAGGGCTTGAACTAGAGGGCAATTTGACCTGCCTCACATCACCGGATATTGAACTGGAGAAGCGTTTGCATTTAGATTATATAATGGACCCTTGGCTAAATCACCATCACTATCTGCACAATTTTTATATGTCTATGTGTAAATGGTTTTCTAGTAATGTTTACATTGTGTATGTTGTGTAAAAGTTTACATTGTGTATGTTGTGTAAAAGTTTACATTGTGTATGTTGTGTAAACATTTACACTGTGTATGTTGTGTAAAAGTTTACATTGTTGTGTATGTTGTGTAAACGTTTACATTGTATATGTTGTGTAAAAGTTTACATTGTGTATGTTGTGTAAAAGTTTACATTGTGTATGTTGTGTAAACGTTTACAGTGTGTATGTTGTGTAAAAGTTTACATTGTGTATGTTGTGTAAACATTTACATTGTGTATGTTGTGTAAATGCTTACATCATGTATGTTGTGTAAACATTTACATTGTGTATGTTGTGGAAACGTTTACATTGTGTATGTTGTGTAAACATGTACATTGTGTATGTTGGTAGTAGCAAGCTGTGCATTTCTTTCAGCGGCTGATTGACACACTGAACCATGACGACAGTGACATAAAGCGTCGGTTATCGGACATGACGCGGCGTATCACAGTGTATAGGGTGAATGAGAAGGCCCTGACCAGGAGATACCAAACGATGGAGGAGATGGATACACGGCAGAGAAAGGTAGGGTCAATATCGATTAAGCTTCCACCTCAACATTTTGTACAAATATTTGTTCTGTATACAGTTAAACCTGTCTTAAGCAGCCGGTCAAGGGACTCATGGAGAGTGGCTGCTTAGCACAGGTGACTGTTTAATAGAGGTCAACTGCTCAGGCCGTGTCTCATTTATATGAAAATGTTGGCAGTTTCTTACGGAGGTTGGTGCACCCAAGTACTGGTTAACCGCTGGAGCCTGCCCAGGAAAGGTGTTGTTAGGTAAACTGCCCGCCGGCGATATAGCCCAAAATGGTGCTGATGCAGGCGTAAAACCCGAAATATATATATAGCTTTATAAAGCTATTTTTTTAAGCTTACTTGATATTTAAGTTACTGTATTAGAAATTATTGAAACCAAATGCATTTTATAGAGTGATCAGTTATAAATGTATTATCACATAAGTTTGCTTGTATTCACTGTAATACAATAGGATTCTGATTGGTCGCTGCATGACATGGACAGCTTGCAATAGGCATTACATGTTGCTTGTATTCACTGTAATACACTAGGATTCTGATTGGTCGCTGCATGACATGGACAGCTTGCAATAGACATTACATGTTGCTTGTATTCACTGTAATACACTAGGATTCTGATTGGTCGCGGCATGACACAGACAGCTTGCAATAGACATTACCTGTGTAAGTGGTCACATCCATTAAGCAGCCAACCTGTATTAAGCAGCCAGTTTCCAGATTCCCAAAATGTTGGTTTGTTATACATATGACCTCTATTAAGCAACCACCTGTGCTAAGCAGCCAATTTCTGTAATTCCCTTGGCTGGCTGCTTAAGAGAGATTTGACTGTACATGTTTGTGTTCATGCTTCACTTGTTGAAAATCAACTGCTTAATCAATAAAATGCTAAATATGAACTAGCGGTTTGCAGTGATTAAAAATATTGTGTCGATGATTTGCTTGAAGTTGTTTGATTTTCTGGGACTATTTACCACGGCATATGAATGCAGCTTAATGTAATAAGGCTCTAAAATATACTGGAAAACAGAAACGTATTTTCTTTCAAATTTATGATTGTTGTACTGTGGTAATGTGATAAAAAGGGTTCTTACACTCGTGGTGATTTCATACCATATTTTATGAAACTCGTTTTGTAATTTTGCTATTAAGCTCGCCAAAAAGCTTGCTTAATAGCAAAATTTGTTTCATACAATTTGGTATAAAATCACCACTCATGTAAGATCCTATATATTTTATATTGTAATTTGATGTTCCTATGTTTCATTAATTAGTATGTCTGTATTGTTAATCAGGAGATCAGTCGTTTAAAGAATGAGATGGTAGACATGGAACAGGCTGTTGTTGAGAGGATGGGATATCTACAGAGATACAAGGTATAAAGAAGGCTTCGTACTTTAAATGTAGATACCATCTTGTTATCCGTGTTTGCATTCAATGTGTTAAAGAATTGAACAGTTTAAATTCTTGGCTGTGTGTGTGTTTTACGTTTATTTATCGTCGCTACCGGTTACCCATTGAGCGACACCTCCTGAAGAGATTAGTCAATTTAGATTTTTGGAGGATAGTGCAATGATACAGACAGAGACCCATTCCAGAATCTACTCTGGTTCCTTTACGTGCACAGTGTACAGCAATGACACGAGGCCTCGGTTTAAAATCCCATCTGAAAGACTGTTAAATTTTATTAGTGTCAGACGGGGGATCGAACCTGCGATCCCTGGATTACCGGTCCAGTGTGTTACCACTGGACTACAGATCCATCTGGGCTCAAGCTAAAAATAGACTTTATAGATGGATCAGTGGTCCAGTGGTTAACACATTTGACTGCGAATCCAGGGATACTTGGTTTGATCCCCTGTCTGACCCTAATAATATTAACAGTGTTTCAGATGGGACTTTAAACCGAGGTCTCATCCTCCAAAAGGTAAAAATGAGTAACATATTTCTGTAGGTGTAGCGGCATTTAACCAGGGGACTATGATAAATAAATACAGTATACATCCGAATTCCGTCGGACCGAACACAATACTTCGACATAACCGAAGTTTGAGTTAACAAAATTATACATAAACGTAGCCAGTTACATGTAAAATGATCTGAAAAGGGATTTTGATCCGACTTCGAGATAACCGGAGCATTCGACATAGCTGACTTTGACATAGCGGATGTAGACTGTATGTGGAAATAAATGAGAGAAAAAGTAGATTAGGGAGCAATGACCTCACTCAACTCTCAGAATAATCCCTATTGTTGGCCGGATTGATCCCTATGGTTGGCCTATGTAACAGTTTAAATATAGGTGTAATATAGAATAGTTTTGTTCAGTTACTGTGTAAGGAGATTTATTAGCGGACGTTTTATTTAGAATAGAAACAAGCGATGCTTACATTTATCTCATGTTGTTAAATGTATATGTTGTACTATGCTGTAATACACAGAGATATACATGGTTCTATTGGTGTGCAGTCCGCCTCCGTGGTTGAGTGGTTACGGTCGCTGACTTGTATACCACTGTAACCTATCATCACATATGATGGTCACATATGATGGTCACGGGTTCGAGCCCCACTCAGACCGTGTCTCATTTATATGAAAAAGTTGGCAGTTTCTTATGGAGGTTGGTGCACCCAAGTACTGGTTAACCGCTGGAGCCTGCCCAGGAAAGGTGTTGTTAGGTAAACTGCCCGCCGGCGATATAGCCCAAAATGGTGCTGATGCAGGCGTAAAACCCGAAATATAACATAACAATCTATTGGTGTGCATGTGGTAGTAGTTAACCTAGGTATGCTTTAATGGATGAGGGTTTCAAACTCATCAGTTAATTTAATCACATTGAGTGGTGGAACCTATGCTCGGCGTAAATCCTACATATTGAGTGGTGGAACCTATGCTCGGCGTAAATCCTACATATTGAGTGGTGGAACCTATGCTCGGCGTAAATCCTACATATAGACTGGTGGAACCTATGCTTGGCGTAAATCCTACATATTGAGTGGTGGAACCTATGCTTGGCGTAAATCCTACATATTGAGTGGTGGAACCTATGCTCGGCGTAAATCCTACATATTGAGTGGTGGAACCTATGCTTGGCGTAAATCCTACATATTGAGTGGTGGAACCTATGCTCGGCGTAAATCCTACATATTGAGTGGTGGAACCTATGCTCGGCGTAAATCCTACATATTGAGTGGTGGAACCTATGCTCGGCGTAAATCCTACATATTGAGTGGTGGAACCTATGCTCGGCGTAAATCCTACATATTGAGTGGTGGAACCTATGCTCGGCGTAAATCCTACATATTGAGTGGTGGAACCTATGCTTGGCGTAAATCCTACATATTGAGTGGTGGAACCTATGCTCGGCGTAAATCCTACATATTGAGTGGTGGAACCTATGCTCGGCGTAAATCCTACATATTGAGTGGTGGAACCTATGCTCGGCGTAAATCCTACATATAGACTGGTGGAACCTATGCTCGGCGTAAATCCTACATATTGAGTGGTGGAACCTATGCTCGGCGTAAATCCTACATATTGAGTGATGGAACCTATGCTCGGCGTAAATCCTACATATTGAGTGGTGGAACCTATGCTCAGCATAAATCCTACATATTGAGTGGTGGAACCTATGCTCTGCGTAAATCCTACATATTGAGTGGTGGAACCTATGCTCGGCGTAAATCCTACATATTGAGTGGTGGAACCTATGCTCGGCGTAAATCCTACATATTGAGTGGTGGAACCTATGCTCGGCGTAAATCCTACGTATTGAGTGGTGGAACCTATGCTTGGCGTAAATCCTACATATTGAGTGGTGGAACCTATGCTCGGCGTAAATCCTACATATTGAGTGGTGGAACCTATGCTCGGCGTAAATCCTACATATTGAGTGGTGGAACCTATGCTCGGCGTAAATCCTACATATTGAGTGGTGGAACCTATGCTCGGCGTAAATCCTACATATTGAGTGGTGGAACCTATGCTCGGCGTAAATCCTACATATTGAGTGGTGGAATCTATGCTCGGCGTAAATCCTACATATTGAGTGGTGGAACCTATGCTCGGCGTAAATCCTACATATTGAGTGGTGGAACCTATGCTCGGCATAAATCCTACATATAGAGTGGTGGAACCTATGCTCGGCGTAAATCCTACATACCATGGCCTATAAAAAAGTTAAATGCACTTCCCGTATATTATTATTTTCTGAAGTCGTGAACACAACTTTCATAAAATTGTTGTTGAAAATTTTAGCTTCATTACGTAACCATGCGCCTAAATATAGCTATCGCAATGGCACCTGTTTCCATGGGGAACTAGATACTTTAGGGCCCCTATGCATGGCGTACATGAATTTTTTTATTTATGCATGGGTAAATGTTGAATATATTATTTTGACTTAGTATCATCAAAAACTAACAATATTACAAATCATAAGAAACTGTTTTCTGGTTATTTGTACATTTTTTTCCCAATCCGGATAGCCACCTGAAATGCTCATAAACCGCATCATTTCGGTGGAAAACAATTCCCATCAAGTTATCTGTTTATATTCGGCTACTGAACCAGTCAGGTGACAGTTGCATTAGGCTACCGGTACGCACAACGAAATGTTATTGAACCATGCTTCACCTCTGTCAGCGAAAATAGGTTAAAACTATTTAAATATTTTAAATATGGATGTAAATGGAAAAAATACGCCGAGCATAGGAATACGCCGAGCATAGGAATACGCCGAGCATAGGAATACGCCGAGCATAGGAATACGCCGGGCATAGGAATACGCCGAGCATAAGTTCCACCACTCTTGTATTGCTTGATTTGTTTTACATATACATGTGAATATAAAACGTGACAAATTAAAGAAAGGCAACTGGGTCGGACTACAAGTTCTAGTAACATTAGTTACGGCCCTTCCCGAGGTATATGTTCTCAATTAAGTGCAATTGCAAATACATGTATGTGCCACTGTATGGTACCATATGCACTTGTATTCCAGGCATACGTTAATAAGGAAGAGATACAAACACACCAGTACATACTTGGAATTAGTGATAGCGCAATGGTAGCGTGTTCGCTTCAGGTGCCAAAGTTCGAGCCCTGCTGGAGCCATTATGATTGTGCCCTTAGGCAAGGCATTTAATTTCCACGTTGCCTCTTCTCTCTTCCCTCATAGCGATGGATTCCACAGTAATGAGGTCTCGAGCGTGATTTATATAAGTTGTAGGAACTTGTTTCGCAATTGAGCTAAAATAAATTTGTATAAACGAAAATGATAATTTGACAGAAAATGGCGGTTATCGTTTCTTCCATTGAATCTTCTAAGAAATATAAATGCTACTAAACTGGTACCTTATACAGACCCAAATATTGATTATCCCTGCTTTTTAATGAAAATAAATGTGTGTAAATGGTATCTACTTACCGGTACTTACTTACTGTTCATTTCAGGACATGGCAGCTTTCAAGATGGCAGGTTTGCAGAAAGCCATGGAAGAGTCCGTGCCTAGTACTGACCTTGACTATGCCAACAAAAAATACCATGAGCTCACAGAAAAATACAGAGACTTACTAGAAAAGGGGAATAACCTAGTTCTTAAAGCTGAAATGCTGACGGGACTAGAGGTAACGGAGCATCATTGATTTTCTGAAACATTCTTCTAAACATTGTAGTAGATTAAGGAAGAGAATTCTAGGAAAGTGAGTGTTTGAAAATGATGACTGGAGAATCACTGACAGGGCCAGGAGCGTTGAAACTGTGTTTCAGTTTTATGTTCCCTCATAGTAGACTAATTATACACGGGTATATGCCAGGTTATGGTCCCATATTATCATGACAAGCAATAAGAATTGTGACCACTCAGCCACTATGCCTGCACCCCAGCCCCACAAGCCAGGTTATGAACCCACATTATTATGACAAGCTATAAGAATTGTGACCACTCAGCCACTATGCCTGCACCCCAGCCCCACAAGCCAGGTTATGAACCCACATTATTATGACAAGCTATAAGAATTGTGACCACTTGACCACTGCCTCCACCTCAGCCCCACATGCCAGGTTATGAACCCACATTATCCTGACGAGCAATAAGAATTGTGACCACTCGGCCACTATGCCTCCGTCACAACCTTGAATATTGTATCACAAATAATACTGATATGTTATGACCCCAAGGTGTGAAGTTATAGATGCTTACAGAGTAGAGATTTGCTGTTGAGGTTAGCAGTGATCGCCTTGTTGTTGCTGTAATTCTACTACAGTATGTTAGTTCTCTACAGTATGGTGACTGCAGTGGAATCCGTCTATTTGCTAATTCACAACACCATCAGTGATTGCCTTGTTGTTGCTGTCTGCTACAGTATGTTAGTTCTCTACAGTATGGTGACTGCAGTGGAATCCGTCTATTTGCTAATTCACAACACCATCAGTGATTGCCTTGTTGTTGCTGTCTGCTACAGTATGTTAGTTCTCTGACAGTATGGTGACTGCAGTGGAATCCGTCTATTTGCTAATTCACAACACCATCAGTGATTGCCTTGTTGTTGCTGTCTGCTACAGTATGTTAGTTCTCTGACAGTATGGTGACTGCAGTGGAATCTGTCTATTTACTAATTCACAACACCATCAGTGATCACCTTGTTGTTGCTGTCTGCTACAGTATGTTAGTTCTCTGACAGTATGGTGACTGCAGTGGAATCTGTCTATTTACTAATTCACAACACCATCAGTGATCACCTTGTTGTTGCTGTCTGCTACAGTATGTTAGTTCTCTACAGTATGGTGACTGCAGTGGAATCCGTCTATTTGCTAATTCACAACACCATCAGTGATCATCTTGTTGTTGCTGTCTGCTACAGTATGTTAGTTCTCTACAGTATGGTGACTGCAGTGGAATCCGTCTATTTGCTAATTCACAACACCACCTACAGCATCTACTTCCAGAAGTGTACATTCCATCTATTTTAAACATCTACAACTTCCACCTCTTTATACAATAATCATAATTCATTTGCATACATAATACTTTCAATTGCTATGGTTAAAAGGTTGAAGTAAAGAGAATGAGTGTAGAGAACGAGGAGTTGAAGAACACAATGACCCTAGATAAGGAGAGATTACATACACTAGAGGCAGCATTAGCCGAACTACATAGAAAAGGTGAGAAATGTCTCGGCAACATTAATACATGTATGTTTAAAGAATTGTTTTGTTGGTGTAATGATTATAGTAAGATAAATGAAGTGTACTAGCCTGTTGCAATATATCTTTGGCAATTATAAACGTGCTAACATGTTCGGTGAATGATTATAGTAAGATAAATGAAGTGTACTAGCCTGTTGCAATATATCTTTGGCAATTATAAACGTGCTAACATGTTCGGTGAATGATTATAGTAAGATAAATGAAGTGTACTAGCCTGTTGCAATATATCTTTGGCAATTATAAACGTGCTAACATGTTCGGTGAATGATTTAACTCGCCAGTACACAGTGAAACTCAATTAATAATAGGGGAATTATGTCTGTAGTTTCTTGTAGTGTTTCCCCAAGACAGAAAAGGGCTGGGTGCAGGTAGAAAAAGGGCATTTTTTCATGTTGCCTGTTCTTAAAAGGGCAGAATTGACAAGGTCTAATTCATGTTATTATGAGTTTAAGCAAGTTCTAGCAACTTTTATTAATCACTCTCTTTGGCGTGGATGAAAGCGTATATGTGGTCATTCGTATGGGAGGAAACCGGAGTACCCGGAGAAAACCCACCTGTCTAATCTGGCAACCACCGTACCATCTCACATACTTTATGTTATTATAAGTACAAAACATTTGAGGACGAATCAATTTTGCAACCTATTGCGTATTACAATTCAAAATATATACCGGTAGTTCATGACAATGGTGTGGTATCCAGATAATTATCTAAGCAAAAATGTAAGACACAAAATTATAACAATAATTCATCATGTGGAAGTCGTGATAGCGCAGTGGATGCGCGTTCGCTTCAGGTGCGAAAGGTTTGGAGTTCGAGCCCTGCTGGAGCCATTACGATTGTGCCCTTAGGCAAGGCATTTAAAATCCACATTGCCTCTTCTCTCTCCCTCGTGGCGATGGATTCCATCAGGAATGAGGTCTCGAGAGTGATAAATATAAGTTGTAATAACTTGTTTCACAATCGAGCTAAAATAAATTTGTATAAACAAATTCATTTACATTCAATTAAATAGAAACTTTCATATAAAATATAATGGCGGCATAATTAAAATCCGTTGGCGGAATTTCCGTCCGGTGCAATGGGGCAATCCACATGCTGTGATATGCACAGTACCAGTAAAACTAAAGACGTGAAAGAATTTCTGCGCGTCGATAATAATCCTACATTTGTCGTACAACAATATCTGAAACGAAAATTGCGGCATAAATGTGCGCAAATGAACTGATTGGCACGTATCATGATTACTTGCCAAATTGGTTTGTACATATTGACTTATATGTCTTTTCAATATACATAACACAAATTGATGCATACAGACGACAAAAATTGGTTGACAAAAGTTGGTTGCCTGATCATTTCCTGTGCTAATACCATGTACATTGCCCTAGGCTACACAGTATATAGGTGGACATTTCCTGTGCTAATACAATGTACGTTGCCCTAGGCTACACAGTATATAGGTGGACATTTCCTGTGCTAATACAATGTACATTGCCCTAGGCTACACAGTATATAGGCGGACATTACCTGTGCTAATACAATGTACGTTGCCCTAGGCTACACAGTATATAGGTGGACATTACCTGTGCTAATACAATGTACATTGCCCTAGACTACACAGTATATAGGTGGACATTTCACAGCATATTGATCGTAAACCTGCGTATTCCAGATTATAGCATCAGTCTAACATGGGACTAGGGATTGTTGAGGGATTTGAAGCAATATTGCAACAATTATTATCAAGTTTTATTGAGAATTTAGGCACACGAGAGCCGGCATTTTCAGAATTTCGAGCATAGGGGCTGGCCGCCCTACTATTCCTGTGTGTGTTTTACGTTTATTTATCGTCGCTACCGGTTGCCCATATGAGCGACGCCTCCTGAAGAGATTAGTCATTTTATATTTTGGAGGATAGTGCAATGATATGGACAGAGACCCATTCCAGAGTCTCCGCTGGTTCTTTTACGTGCACGGTGTACAGCACCGACACGAGACCTCGGTTTTACGTCCCATCTGAAAGACTGTTAATTGTATTAGGGTCAGACGGGGGATCAAACCTACGATCCCTGGATTACCAGTCCAGCGTGTTACCACTGGACTACAGATCCGTCCTCCTATTCCTGCTTAGGGGAAACACTATATCTATTTTTCTGGCACATTATGTGTGATGCATGTCTGTGGTTTATCAACTTGCGAGATATTCTGTTTGAATGACAGGTGTTACTGGTGGTACAGAGATTAAGGGTATCACAGACGGTGATGTCATTTCTACTTCCAAGAAGATAACTACCCTAGAAATGAAGGAAATGAACGAACGACAGCGGGCAGAACATGCCGTCAACATGTACGAGCAGCAGAAATCTATCCTACACGGTCTTGAAAACAGAAATAGAGACTTGGAGGATAAATTTGCTGAGGTAATTCGTGTTATCAGGGCAGTATTTGTCCATAATTTAGGGATGGCAATGAATATTCGAATACTCGCTCGAACGTCCGAATATCCGAATACTATTCCAGTATTCGAATATTTGGAAAAAATATATAATATTTGCAAAAATTGTCATAAATCCGATACGTTGCTTTCTTTTACAATTTGAAGCCATCATAAAACCTTCCAATACAAAAGAAACTGCCCACGGATGTTTGAATAAACAATGTTGTTGTCGCATCCATGGCAAGTGTTAATTGCCATGTAATTGGATAATTACAGTAGGTGCTAAGATGTTTAATTATGATGTCAAAACTAAATAGATGAGAAAATTCCGTTGAAATATTACAGACAAGCTGCAACATCCACCCTGTGTTTCTTAAATTTATAATTAACTGCTCAATATTACCCAAACGTACTATATAAAATACGATCTTTATGATGTTATCCTCATAAAAATACCGCCCACTCAGTCATACGTTTGGAAAGACTACAATCGCGCAGGGAATAAGAAAACTGTTAGGTGCAAATTGGATTTAACAGATTCGGTTACAAGATCAATCTGAATAATCATTTGAAAAACAAACACACTTCAACGGAAAGCAGTTCTTAATTTGGCATTTCTTATAAGAGTTTGAGTGATTTTGAGTTTTTAATAGAATTATAACAAATATTCGAATACCTTACTGACCGGATACTATTCGTTGCCATCCCTACTATAATTATATACTTTGCTTGTATTCAGGTTCATACAGTCATTTCATAATTTCTTATATGTACACACGTGTAATAACACATGGAAGGATTCTGAGAGAATAATCTATATAATTTGTAAATTAACCTTTAAAGTATGCATATTTCTATTTGAATTAGTACATAACGTTAATGGTTACATACCGTTAATGGTTACATACTGATAATGGTTACATACCGATAATGGTACATACCAATAATGGTTACATACCGATAATGGTACATACCGATAATGGTTACATACCGATAATGGTTACATAATGTTAATGGTTACATACCGATAATGGTACATACCGATAATGGTTACATACCGGTAATGGTTACATAACGTTAATGGTTACATACCGATAATGGTTATATACTGATAATGGTACATAACGTTAATGGTTACATACCGATAATGGTTACATATCGATAATGGTACATAACGTTAATGGTTACATACCGATAATGGTTACATACCGATAATGGTTACATACCGATAATGGTTACATACCGATAATGGTTACATACCGGTAATGGTTACATACCGATAATGGTTACATACCGATAATGGTTACATACCGATAATGGTTACATACTGATAATGGTTACATACTGATAATGGTTACATACCGATAATGGTAAATACCAATAATGGTTACATACCGATAATGGTTACATACCGATAATGGTTACATACCGATAATGGTTACATACCGATAATGGTTACAAACCGATAATGGTTACATACCGATAATGGTACATACCGATAATGGTTACATACCGATAATGGTACATACCGATAATGGTTACATACCGATAATGGTTACATACCGATAATGGTTACATACCGATAATGGTACATACCGATAATGGTACATACCGATAATGGTTACAAACCGATAATGGTACATACCGATAATGGTACATACCAATAATGATTACAAACCGATAATGGTACATACCGATAATGGTTACAAACCGATAATGGTACATACCGATAATGGTTACATACCGATAATGGTTACATACCGATAATGGTACATACCGATAATGGTTACAAACCGATAATGATTACATACCGATAATGGTTACATACCGATAATGGTTACATACCGTTATTGGTTACATACCGATAATGGTTACATAACAATAATGGTTACATACCGATAATGGTTACATACCGATAATGGTTACAAACCGATAATGGTAAATACCGATAATGGTTACAAACCGATAATGGTACATACCGATAATGGTTACATACCGATAATGGTTACATACCGATAATGGTACATACCGATAATGGTTACAAACCGATAATGGTTACATACCGTTATTGGTTACATACCGATAATGGTTACATAACGATAATGGTTACATACCGATAATGGTTACATACCGATAATGGTTACAAACCGATAATGGTACATACCGATAATGGTTACAAACCGATAATTGTACATACCGATAATGGTTACATACCGATAATGGTTACATACCGATAATGGTTACAAACCGATAATGGTTACATACCGTTATTGGTTACATACCGATAATGGTTACATAACGATAATGGTTACATACCGATAATGGTTATATACCGATAATGGTTACAAACCGATAATGGTACATACTGATAATGGTTACATACCGATAATGGTTACAAACCGATAATGGTACATACCGATAATGGTTACAAACCGATAATGGTACATACCGATAATGGTTACATACTGATAATGGTACATACCGATAATGGTTACATACCATTATTGGTTACATACCGATAATGGTTACATAACGATAATGGTTACATACCGATAATGGGTACATACCGATAATGGTTACAAACCGATAATAGTACATACCGATAATGGTTACAAACCGATAATGGTACATACCGATAATGGTTACATACCGATAATGGTTACATACCGATAATGGTACATACCGATAATGGTTACAAACCGATAATGGTTACATACCGTTATTGGTTACATACCGATAATGGTTACATAACGATAATGGTTACAAACCGATAATGGTTACATACCGTTATTGGTTACATACCGATAATGGTTACATAACGATAATGGTTACAAACCGATAATGGTTACATACCGTTATTGGTTACATACCGATAATGGTTACATAATGATAATGGTTACAAACCGATAATGGTTACATACCGTTATTGGTTACATACCGATAATGGTTACATAACGATTATGGTACATACCGATAATGGTTACAAACCGATAATGGTTACATACCGATAATGGTTACATACCGATAATGGTTACATACCGTTATTGGTTACATACCGATAATGGTTACATAACGATAATGGTTACATACCGATAATGGTTACAAACCGATAATGGTAAATACCGATAATGGTTACAAACCGATAATGGTACATACCGATAATGGTTACATACCGATAATGGTTACATACCGATAATGGTACATACCGATAATGGTTACAAACCGATAATGGTTACATACCGTTATTGGTTACAAACCGATAATGGTACATACCGATAATGGTTACAAACCGATAATTGTACATACCGATAATGGTTACATACCGATAATGGTTACATACCGATAATGGTACATACCGATAATGGTTACAAACCGATAATGGTTACATACCGTTATTGGTTACATACTGATAATGGTTACATAACGATAATGGTTACATACCGATAATGGTTACATACCGATAATGGTTACAAACCGATAATGGTACATACCGATAATGGTTACATACCGTTATTGGTTACATACCGATAATGGTTACATAACGATAATGGTTACATACCGATAATGGTTACAAACCGATAATGGTAAATACCGATAATGGTTACAAACCGATAATGGTACATACCGATAATGGTTACATACCGATAATGGTTACATACCGATAATGGTACATACCGATAATGGTTACAAACCGATAATGGTTACATACCGTTATTGGTTACAAACCGATAATGGTACATACCGATAATGGTTACAAACCGATAATTGTACATACCGATAATGGTTACATACCGATAATGGTTACATACCGATAATGGTACATACCGATAATGGTTACAAACCGATAATGGTTACATACCGTTATTGGTTACATACCGATAATGGTTACATAACGATAATGGTTACATACCGATAATGGTTACATACCGATAATGGTTACAAACCGATAATGGTACATACCGATAATGGTTACATACCGATAATGGTTACAAACCGATAATGGTACATACCGATAATGGTTACAAACCGATAATGGTTACATACCGATAATGGTTACATACCGATAATGGTACATACTGATAATGGTTACAAACCGATAATGGTTACATACCGTTATTGGTTACATATCGATAATGGTTACATAACGATAATGGTTACATACCGATAATGGTTACATACCGATAATGGTTACAAACCGATAATGGTACATACCGATAATGGTTACAAACCGATAATGGTAATACCGATAATGGTTACAAACCGATAATGGTTACATACCGTTATTGGTTACATACCGATAATGGTTACATAACGATAATGGTTACAAACCGATAATGGTTACATACCGTTATTGGTTACATACCGATAATGGTTACATAACGATAATGGTTACAAACCGATAATGGTTACATACCGTTATTGGTTACATACCGATAATGGTTACATACCGATAATGGTTACATACCGTTATTGGTTACATACCGATAATGGTTACATAATGATAATGGTTACAAACCGATAATGGTTACATAACGATAATGGTTACAAACCGATAATGGTCAGACAATCTAGGATTTAAAAGAATTATAACGCTGTTTAAAATATAAATATAACGTTACATTGCGTAGTGACATCATGACAATTTAGTGATGTAATAACAATTTAGTGACATCATGACAATTTAGTGATGTCGTGACAATTTAGTGACATCATGACAATTTAGTGATGTCATGACAATTTAGTGACATCATGACAATTTAGTTACATCGTGACAATTTAGTGACATCATGACAATTTAGTGACGTCATGACAATTTAGTGATGTCATGACAATTTAGTGACATCATGACAATTTAGTGATGTCGTGACAATTTAGTGACATCATGACAATTTAGTGACATCATGACAATTTAGTGATGTCGTGACAATTTAGTGACATCATGACAATTTAGTGACGTCATGACAATTTGCGCTGACAGTTGGCACCAAAATGAAAGAAGCAGCATTATTTTGTGAAAAAATATTATTGAAACCCAATATGGTAATGTGATACAAAGGATCTTACACTCGTGGTGATTTCATACCATCTTTGACGGTAAAATACGATATGAAATCACCACTCATGTAAGATGCTATATATGTTTAATAATTCTGTTTTAATGACACCAATTGAGTATTATGCTACAAATACAAACACTAGTAATATTGATAACTACTTCAATTTCATTGGATTAAGTATTTTACAAGATTATTGTACAAGATTGGCTCCTGTCTTGTTGTTTGGTGTAGTTTGGATTTCATGACATTCTGTGTATTATGAGTTTATAGTAATACTGTAAAGTGCAGATTTCCATGAATTTTGAAGTTGCAATGAAGTGAATATTAATGATAAAAAGAAAATGAAAATAAATGATGGTAAATATTAATGAAAATAAATGATGGTAAATATTAATGAAATTAAATGATGGTAAATATTAAAGAAAATAAATGATGGTAAATATTAATGAAATTAAATGATGGTAAATATTAAAGAAAATAAATGATGGTAAATATTAATGAAATTAAATGATGGTAAATATTAAAGAAAATAAATGATGATAAATATTAATGAAAATAAATGATGATAAATATTAATGAAAATAAATGATGGTAAATATTAATGAAAATAAATGATGGTAAATATTAATGAAATTAAATGATGGTAAATCTTAATGAAAATTAATGATGGTAAATATTAATGAAATTAAATGATGGTAAATATTAATGAAAATTAAATGATAATAAATATTAATGAAAATAAATGATGGTAAATATTAATGAAATTAAATGATGGTAAATATTAATGAAATTAAATGATGGTAAATATTAATGAAAATTAAATGATGATAAATATTAATGAAAATAAATGATGGTAAATATTAATGAAATTAAATGATGGTAAATATTAATGAAATTAAATGATGGTAAATATTAATGAAAATAAATGATGGTAAATATTAATGAAATTAAATGATGGTAAATATTAATGAAATTAAATGTTTGTAAATATTAATGAAATTAAATGTTTGTAAATATTGCATGATGTACCGTTACCTCCTGAGTATACAGTAAGTTTCCACATTGTATTTCATTGATTGTATGTTTCAGATTACTAGGTCCAATTTAGATCTTCAAAAGATAGAGCGAGATCTGAGAGATGAGCTTTCAGGTACGTGAAATATCTTAAGTTATTGTCAGAGCTCAATTTATTGTTAATGCAGAAATGGGTACTTGGGGCTTAGTTTATAAACTTTACCATTTGATTTGTTTTATATTTTTTTCCATAAAGAAAATAATTGTAGCATTTTAAATTAGGACACACAGACCAATACTTGATCTTACAGCAGTATATTGTCTATTGGAGTGGATACTTCACTGGGCATCCTGACCACAGGCCATGACTGATTTATCCCAGAATAACTTCCTCCAAGACCAACCCACTATATATCCATAAAGTTTCATCAACATCCATCCACAACTTGAATTATCCTGTCCACAGACAGACAGACAGACAGACAGACAGACAGACAGGCAGGCAGGCAGAGGTTAATTATCTCATGTTATTTCAAGTTTAAACTTGATTTATTTTACAATTATTGTGAAGCAAGTTCTAACATATTAATCACTCTCGTTGGCGCGGATGAAAACATAAATGTGGTCATTCGTGTGGGAGGAAACTGGAAAACCCACCTGTCCGATCACCGTACCATCTGACATACCGCCCTGTCCGAGGATCGAACCCAGGTTGCATTGGTGAGAAGCGAGCGCGTTAACCACTGCGCTAATCGGCCAGTTATTTGCATCTGTAAAACAACAAATTCTTATCTCCATTATGCAGATTCTGTGACGAAGGCTGTGAGTGATGCAGACAGACGGAAGATTGAACAGCACGAAGAACATGTGCTCAACTTAAAGCATGAAAATTCTAAACTCAAGGTGAGATGTTTAATTATACAGGCACGATGAAGATGTGCTTAACTTATAGCATGAAACCTCTAAACTCAAGTGACAATTATACAGGCATGAAGATAATTTGTTCACGTTACAGCACGAGAACTTGATACTCATGGTTAGACATGTCCTGATCAGATTCCTGATACAGGCACATTCATAAGTTGAATCCGCACTGGCAAGGCTTTGTTGCCTAGCAACTAGCAGTAACATATCCAACTGCACAACATACCCCACCCACTCACACAAAGACCATTGCACTGATAAAATTAGTAATACAGAATTATTATACTGCAGTACATGTATTATTGTTAGCCTTTTCTCTCCTTCATGGCGATGGATTCCATCAGGAATGAGGTCTCGAGAGTGATTAATATAAGTTGAAAGAACTTGTTTCGCAATCGAGATAAAAGAAATTTGTATTAAAAAAAAATAATTGAGCAGAAATGGGTCAATACTCGTAATCAGCTAGAACATGATAGTATAAACACATTAATGTGTTTCGCGGTGTTTGAGCATTTAGTATTCCTATGTAAATGTTGTATACATAATTTCTGAATTGTCATTTCCAGGAAGTGACGGATGTGGCCAGTTCTCAGGTGAAAGCATTGGAGATGCAGCATATATCCAAAGAGAAGGAAGTGAAGTCACTACGGCAACAGCTACTCGACTTCCAGGTCCAAAGTGATGAAAAGACAATTATTGGTATAATAGCTTGTCTGTGTTAGGTGTCTTCTGATTGGTAGAATAACTTGTCTGTGTTAGGTGTCTTCTGATTGGTAGAATAGCTTGTCTTTGTTAGGTGTCTTCTGATTGGTATAATAACTTGTCTGTGTTAGGTGTCTTCTGATTGGTATAATAACTTGTCTGTGTTAGGTGTCTTCTGATTGGTTTAATAACTTGTCTGTGTTAGGTGTCTTCTGATTGGTATAATAACTTGTCTGTGTTAGGTGTCTTCTGATTGGTAGAATAGCTTGTCTTTGTTAGGTGTCTTCTGATTGGTATAATAACTTGTCTGTGTTAGGTGTCTTCTGATTGGTAGAATAACTTGTCTGTGTTAGGTGTCTTCTGATTGGTAGAATAACTTGTCTGTGTTAGGTGTCTTCTGATTGGTATACTAACTTGTCTGTGTTGGGTGTCTTCTGATTGGTTTAATAACTTGTCTGTGTTAGGTGTCTTCTGATTGGTAGAATAACTTGTCTGTGTTAGGTGTCTTCTGATTGGTATACTAACTTGTCTGTGTTAGGTGTCTTCTGATTGGTATAATAACTTGTCTGTGTTAGGTGTCTTCTGATTGGTATAATAACTTGTCTGTGTTAGGTGTCTTCTGATTGGTATACTAACTTGTCTGTGTTAGGTGTCTTCTGATTGGTATAATAACTTGTCTGTGTTAGGTGTCTTCTGATTGGTAGAATAACTTGTCTGTGTTAGGTGTCTTCTGACTGGTATACTAACTTGTCTGTGTTAGGTGTCTTCTGATTGGTTTAATAACTTGTCTGTGTTAGATGTCTTCTGATTGGTTTAATAGCTTGTCTGTGTTAGGTGTCTTCTGATTGGTTTAATAACTTGTCTGTGTTAGGTGTCTTCTGATTGGTAGAATAACCTGTCTGTGTTAGGTGTCTTCTGATTGGTTTAATAACTTGTCTGTGTTAGGTGTCTTCTGATTGGTTTAATAACTTGTCTGTGTTAGGTGTCTTCTGATTGGTTTAATAACTTGTCTGTGTTAGGTGTCTTCTGATTGGTATAATAACTTGTCTGTGTTAGGTGTCTTCTGATTGGTTTAATAACTTGTCTGTGTTAGGTGTCTTCTGATTGGTATAATAGCTTGTCTGTGGTCTTGTGTCGGTGCTTTACACCGTGCACGTAAAAGAACAAGAGGAGACTCTGGAATAGGTCTCTGTCTGTAACATTGCACTATCCTCCATAGACGGATCTGTAGTCCAGTGGTAACACGCTGGACTGGTAATCCAGGGATCACAGGTTCGATCCCTCGTCTGACCCTAATAAAATTAACAGTCTTTCAGATGGGACGTTAAACCGAGGTCTCGTGTCGGTGCTTTACACCGTGCATGTAAAAGAACCAGCGGAGATTCTGGAATAGGTCTCTCTGTATCATTGCACTATCCTCCAAAAATCTAAAATGACTAATCTCTTCAGGAGGCGTCGCTCATATGGACAACCGGTAGCGACAATAAATAAATGTAAAACACACACGCACTATCCTCCACTCCAAAACAAATCTAAAATGACTAATTTCTTCAGGAGGCGTCGCTCATATGGACAACCGGTAGCGACAATAAATAAATGTAAAACACACATTGTTTAAAGTGTACATTGAGGCCAAACCTTATATTTACATTGTATTTTCTAAACATTTCAAGATTAATTAACCACAAATGGTACAAAAGTTGTGTTACTGGTAAGCATGAATTTGCGTTGTCTTGTTTCAATTAATGTTACAGAGACATTACTAATGCACTGCGCGATATTACTTATAGCGTTATGAGACAGTTTTAAGAGTATAGGAGATGTCTTTGTATTATTTGTACTGCTTCGTGCTGGGTATGTGAGGTAATATATAAATCAGCGATAATGAATGCGAGATAATGTTCAAACTTTATTTATTTTACAACGATTGCGAAGCAAGTTCTAACAACTTATATTAATCACTCTCGTTGGCGCGGATGAGAGCGTATATGTGGGAGGAAACCGGAGTACACAGAGAAAACTCACCTGTCCGATCTGGCGACCACCGTACCATCTCACATACTTCCCGGTCCGAGGATCGAACCCTTGTTGCATTGGTGAGAAGCGAGCATGTTAACCACTGCGCTAATCGGACAACCTGATAATGCTGCTGTTGCTTCAATGTTCTACTTACATGTCACAGCACAAATAAATGAAATATTTTGATTACCTAGCCTAGCTTGGATCCTCGCACCCCAGACATAGACTAGCTTGGATCCTCACACTCCAGACATAGACATAGCCTAGCTTGGATCCTCACACCCCAGACATAGCCTAGCTTGGATCCTCACACCCCAGACATAGCCTAGCTTGGATCCTCACACCCCAGACATAGACTAGCTTGGATCCTCACACCCCAGACATAGACATAGCCTAGCTTGGATCCTCACACCCCAGACATAGACATAGCCTAGCTTGGATCCTCACACCCCAGACATAGACATAGCCTAGCTTGGATCCTCACACCCCAGACATAGACATAGCCTAGCTTGGATCCTCACACCCCAGACATAGACAGCCTAGCTTGGATCCTCACACCCCAGACATAGACATAGCCTAGCTTGGATCCTCACACCCCAGACATAGACATAGCCTAGCTTGGATCCTCACACCCCAGACATAGCCTAGCTTGGATCCTCACACCCCAGACATAGACATAGCCTAGCTTGGATCCTCACACCCCAGACATAGCCTAGCTTGGATCCTCACACCCCAGACATAGACATAGCCTAGCTTGGATCCTCACACCCCAGACATAGACATAGCCTAGCTTGGATCCTCACACCCCAGACATAGACATAGCCTAGCTTGGATCCTCACACCCCAGACATAGCCTAGCTTGGATCCTCACACCCCAGACATAGACATAGCCTAGCTTGGATCCTCACACCCCAGACATAGCCTAGCTTGGATCCTCGCGACATAGACATAGCCTAGCTTGGATCCTCACACCCCAGACATAGACATAGCCTAGCTTGGATCCTCGCACCACAGACATATTCTTTAAAACCTAGATTCTAAGGTTAATCTTCATCAATATCGAATCTTCCAAATTTTACAGGAAAACTTCATCGACATATTGTGCAGCTACAAGTGAGTGAAGGAACGGCCATCAGGAAGCTGGAAGAGTCGAGGAAGAAGGTCACCAAACTGGAGGCCATGGTGCTACGTCTCGAGCAAAAACTTGACGATAAAGAGAATACGATCTTCCACAAGAGGAAGGAAGCTCAGAACAAAGTTCAATACCTCAAGAGAAACCTGCATGTATGTACATCATATTATTGTTTTCTCAATTCAAAATACAGTCTACATCTGCTATATCGAATTCTGTCCGACCGAACAAAATACCCGAAATTTGACTTAACGAAATTCGATATAAACAGAGCCAGTTATATGTAACATGATAGTGTATGAAACGGGACTTTGATCCGACTTCGAGATAACCGGATAATTCAACATAACCGACTTTGACATAACGGTTGTAGACTGTACAGCATTTGTAGACATGATTTGCAGAATTGTTTATGAACTGTTTGCTCACAGGTTTGAAGTTGTGCTGTACAATGACATAGAGGATATATGTGTTTACTAGTGTAGATTTATGAACTGTTTGCTCACAGGTTTGAAGTTGTGCTGTACAATGACATAGAGGATATATGTGTTTACTAGTGTAGATTGGAATGTATTTTATCGAGTGATCACCAAAAAAGATATTCCGGTGATCACGAGGTGAAGTAAAATCCTATATTACACTAGTAAACACAAATCTTCTTTATCTTTTATGATTTCCAATGATTTTCAGTGCTCACGGAAAATATTTTTTTAACAGACAGGCCCACGGCCCCTCTGAATTGCTGCTACTGTACATGTATGATAAATTCAATAAAATATGATTAAACCTAAACCCTCTGAAAATGGACAGGCCCCAATTTAAAATAGACAAGCCCTGATTTAAAGTGGACAGGCCCTGATTAAAAGTGGACATGACCATTCATTATATGCATGTCATATCAATATGGGTGACTTTCTAGTATACAGTCCTGGTCTGTGAACTTATATCATCATCCTGATGAAAGTACTGAGTGGCACAAGCTTTGTGTGAGCTGCTTGCCTGGTGTGCCCTTATTGGATCTAACCAGAACTGATCCATACCTGTAGTAAACACATTCTTGTCTGCCAAAATAGGAAATCTCTCACAGTAGATGTAAAAAAACGTTAACGATAGAGGCAGTAACGAAATATACAATTAGCAGGAATCTTGGGACAATTGGCAGTAATCGTGATATTATATTTAGTGTTAAATTTGATCTTTAGTTTAGTTTAGCTCTAATTTACTGCCAGCCCACCTATTTTGTGGGATTACTGCCTCTATCCCTAACCATACAAAACATCTTGTGTGTTATTTCATCAAACCATAGCCAGTGGAAAGTTTCTTTCTATGACGATTGAAAAACTCTTCCGTTTTGAAATGTTTTTACTGTCACGTTGTTCAATATTGTGTTTACATTTTCTACTTTCACTTTCATTTTGGACGACCCGTGAGAAATTTCAACATGTTTGTCCACTTCACATCTGTAGAAGTTCCATCTACTCAATTACGCTAATATATCCTATCATATCTCGCCGCTAATCTGCTAATTAATCCGTCTTTCATGCATTGTGCAGACAAAGACCACGCAATTTATTTATGCATATTAATGAAGGTATATCCCCGATACAGCCAATCAGCGAGTCGTATGCTAATGTATCGGAGGTTTCGCAGCATGATTGAGAAATTAATGAAGTCATTGTTTATTGGGGGCTATAATTTAGGTGTTGCAGTAGCTAATGTGCTGTAAACGGACAAATGAGGTATAATTGATAGGCCCAAGAATGTTTACGAGTGTCGTCTCCGAGACCAGAAATCACACGACATTAAAACGCGACATCAAAATTTTTCTACAGGCCCAATATATTTTTAGACACAGGCCGCGGGCTTGTCAGATTTAAAGAGACAGACCCCACTTGGATTTTGAGGAGCCCCGAGCATCGGGTTGTCCTATTTTTCGAACACTGATTTTGATGAAAACAGTATTCGATATCCAATTTATTAATTTTAACTGTCCCTTCATTTCATTACAAAACACAATCATTTATGTTAGTGTGAACGTTCGCAATACAAAATGGTTAGTTTCTGTTTGCTGTCAAAATTAAAGACGACAGACAAAGCAAATTGATTAGAGTATATTACTTTTATTGTTTATGATTGTTAGAATTTAGCTAAAATACAAACTACATCCAATAGTGGAGGAATACGAAGCACACGCAATGAAAATGCCATCTTTCACTGTTTAGATATAGGAATGTTCTTTCACTGAGAAAACTCAATCATTCATTGGAAGGCATAAAAGAAAATGTCCTAGTGACACACCCTGTAGCAAGCGAAGTCGATCCTAGTGATACACCCTGTAGCAAACTCTGTCGATTCTAGTAACACACTCTGTAACAAACGAAGTCGATCCTAGTGACACACCCTGTAGCAAACGAAGTCGATCCTAGTGACACACCCTGTAGCAAACGAAGTCGATCCTAGTGACATACTCTGTAGCAAACTCTGTCGATACTGGTGATACACCCTGTAACAAACACTGCCGATTCTAGTGACACACCCTGTAGCAAACAGTTGATCCTAGTGACACACCCTGTAGCAAACTCTGTCGATACCAGTGACACACCCTGTAGCAAACTGTCGATCCTAGTGACACACCCTGTAGCAAACTCTGTTGATCCTAGTGACATACCCTGTAGCAAACTCTGTCAATCCCAGTGACACACCCTGTAGCAAACTGTCGGTCTTAGTGACATACTCTAGCAAACTTTGTCGATCCTAGTGACACACCCTGTAGCAAACTCTGTTGATCCTAGTGACACACCCTGTAACAAACTGTTGATCCTAGTGACACACCCTGTAGCAAACTCTGTTGATCCTAATGACACACCCTGTAACAAACTCTGCCGATCCTAGTGACACACCCTGTAGCAAAATATGTTGATCCTAGTGACACACCATGTAGCAAACTCTGTTGATCCTAGTGACACAACCTGTAGCAAGCACTAACTGAGATGTGAATCAAAACACAAGGAGCAATGTCTCTGAGATACTAGGAAAACCACAGTCCCTATTATTTTGCCATTGTCCTCTTGGAATTTCTTTGCATTCATAATAGTTCTATGATGTAGGTTGTTGGACACAAGTTCCATTTCAGTGTTGTTTTTATCTTGATCTTGTTCTCAGAATATTAAGATTCAAGATGTTATTTACTAAAATGTGTACAGTGTTTCTAGGAATTGCATGCATTATACTGTCTACCTTTGTGCTATATTTCTAGGATTTGAGATTGCAATTTGCTGGTGCTATACCTCTGTCTAAACAAGAGAAATTTTCCAAGAATCTGATGCAGCTACAGAAAGACAAGTCACACCTGGAGGATGAACTCAGACAGGTCCGTGTCTACATCTAGATTTGATTACTTGATAATAATTAACAAATCCTGTTTAACATTTTGTTTACATGCAAATAAAGAAAATCTTGAATAGATGCTGATTGGACGAGTCGTACACATCAGTGTATCACGAATATTGTGGATAATCCAGTCACTGAACAATGCTGAAGTAAAGCCGAGACCTTGTACCATGTTGGGTTGTATGCCCTGTTGCAATGAGAGACATCTCTAATTTTCTATTACCTCCCTTGGCAGATAAAGTCTTCATTTTGATTTATCCCAAAATGTAAATAGCTCCTTTTAGTTGGAATCCTTTTGCACCTGAAACAGAGTTCAAGCCCTGATGCAGCCGTTACGATTGTGCACTTAGGCAAGGCAAATTAGGTAAATTCCACATTGCCTCTTCTCTCTCCCTTGTGGCGATGGATTCCATCAGGAATGATGTCTCGAGATTGATTAATATAAGTTGTAAAAACTTGTTCAGCAATCGAACTAAAATAAATTTGTATAAACCATGTACGAACATATATAGCTACTCATCTAATCAGCTGTATATGTGTAGGTAAAGAAAACGAAGGAGGACATGGAGGACAGATTGGCCGCCCTGGAGTTACAGCATAAAAGTCTACAAGATCTGATGACAACCTTGAAAGATGGGCGTGGAGCGGCCAAGGTCAGGGAGTGGCACGGGAAAATGGACACGCTGAGACTAGAGGAACTAAAACATCGAAGACATATCACTAAAATACAACAGCAGGTGAGATATATAACTTTATTAGATACAACGTAACGTATGGTAAAATACAACAACATGTGGGGATATATAACTTTATTAGATACAGCGTAACGTATGGTGAAATACAACAACAGGTGGGGATATATAACTTTATTAGATACAACGTAACGTATGGTGAAATACAACAGCAGGTGAGATATATAACTTTATTAGATACAACGTAACGTATGGTAAAATACACAACATGTGGGGATATATAACTTTATTAGATACAGCGTAACGTATGGTGAAATACAACAACAGGTGGGGATATATAACTTTATTAGATACAACGTAACGTATGGTGAAATACAACAACAGGTGGGGATATATAACTTTATTAGATACAACGTAATGTATGGTAAAATACAACAACAGGTGGGGATATATAACTTTATTAGATACAACGTAACGTATGGTGAAATACAACAACATGTGGGGATATATAACTTTATTAGATACAACGTAACGTATGGTAAAATACAACAACATGTGGGGATATATAACTTTATTAGATACAGTGTAACGTATGGTGAAATACAACAACATGTGGGGATATATAACTTTATTAGATACAGCGTAACGTTTGGTAAAATACAACATGTGGGGATATATAACTTTATTAGATACAGCGTAACGTTTGGTAAAATACAACATGTGGGGATATATAACTTTATTAGATACAGCGTAACGTTTGGTAAAATACAACATGTGGGGATATATAACTTTATTAGATACAGCGTAACGTTTGGTAAAATACAACATGTGGGGATACATAACTTTATTAGATACAGCGTAACGTTTGGTAAAATACAACATGTGGGAATATATAACTTTATTAGATACAGCGTAACGTTTGGTAAAATACAACATGTGGGGATATATAACTTTATTAGATACAGCGTAACGTTTGGTAAAATACAACAGGTGGGGATATATAACTTTATTAGATACAGCGTAACGTTTGGTAAAATACAACATGTGGGGATATATAACTTTATTAGATACAGCGTAACGTTTGGTAAAATACAACATGTGGGGATATATAACTTTATTAGATACAGCGTAACGTTTGGTAAAATACAACATGTGGGGATATATAACTTTATTAGATACAATGTAACGTATGGTAAAATACAACAGCAGGTGGGGATATATAACTTTATTAGATATACAGTAACGTATGGTAAAATACAACAACAGGTGGGGATATATAACTTTATTAGATATACAGTAACGTATGGTAAAATACAACAACAGGTGGGGATATATAACTTTATTAGATACAACTTAACGTATGGTAAAATACAACAACAGGTGGGGATATATAACTTTATTAGATATACAGTAACGTATGGTAAAATACAACAACAGGTGGGGATATATAACTTTATTAGATATACAGTAACGTATGGTAAAATACAACAACAGGTGGGGATATATAACTTTATTAGATATACAGTAACGTATGGTAAAATACAACAGGTGGGGATATATAACTTTATTAGATACAACTTAACGTATGGTAAAATACAACAACAGGTGGGGATATATAACTTTATTAGATATACAGTAATGTATGGTAAAATACAACAACAGGTGGGGATATATAACTTTATTAGATACAACGTAACGTTTGGTAAAATACAACAACAGGTGGGGATATATAACTTTATTAGATACAACGTAACGTATGGTAAAATACAACAACAGGTGGGGATATATAACTTTATTAGATATACAGTAACGTATGGTAAAATACAACAACATGTGGGGATATATAACTTTATTAGATACAATGTAACGTATGGTAAAATACAACAACATGTGGGGATATATAACTTTATTAGATACAATGTAACGTATGGTAAAATACAACAACAGGTGGGGATATATAACTTTATTAGATACAGCGTAACGTAATGTAAAATACAACAACAGGTGGGGATATATAACTTTATTAGATATACAGTAACGTATGGTAAAATACAACAACAGGTGGGGATATATAACTTTATTAGATATAATGTAACGTATGGTAAAATACAACAACAGGTGGGGATATATAACTTTATTAGATATACAGTAATTATGGTACAATACAACAACAGGTGGGGATATATAACTTTATTAGATACAGCGTAACGTTTGGTAAAATACAACATGTGGGGATACATAACTTTATTAGATACAGCGTAACGTTTGGTAAAATACAACATGTGGGAATATATAACTTTATTAGATACAGCGTAACGTTTGGTAAAATACAACATGTGGGGATATATAACTTTATTAGATACAGCGTAACGTTTGGTAAAATACAACATGTGGGGATATATAACTTTATTAGATACAGCGTAACGTTTGGTAAAATACAACATGTGGGGATATATAATTATTAGATACAGCGTAACGTTTGGTAAAATACAACATGTGGGGATATATAACTTTATTAGATACAGCGTAACGTTTGGTAAAATACAACATGTGGGGATATATAACTTTATTAGATACAGCGTAACGTTTGGTAAAATACAACAGTGGGGATATATAACTTTATTAGATACACAGTAACGTTTGGTAAAATACAACAACGGTGGGGATATATAACTTTATTAGATATACAGTAACGTTTGGTAAAATACAACAACAGGTGGGGATATATAACTTTATTAGATACAATGTAACGTATGGTAAAATACAACAACAGGTGGGGATATATAACTTTATTAGATATACAGTAACGTATGGTAAAATACAACAACAGGTGGGGATATATAACTTTATTAGATATACAGTAACGTATGGTAAAATACAACAACAGGTGGGGATATATAACTTTATTAGATACAACTTAACGTATGGTAAAATACAACAACATGTGGGGATATATAACTTTATTAGATATACAGTAATGTATGGTAAAATACAACAACAGGTGGGGATATATAACTTTATTAGATATACAGTAACGTATGGTAAAATACAACAACAGGTGGGGATATATAACTTTATTAGATACAACTTAACGTATGGTAAAATACAACAACAGGTGGGGATATATAACTTTATTAGATATACAGTAATGTATGGTAAAATACAACAACAGTGGGGATATATAACTTTATTAGATACAACGTAACGTTTGGTAAAATACAACAACAGGTGGGGATATATAACTTTATTAGATACAACGTAATGTATGGTAAAATACAACAACATGTGGGGATATATAACTTTATTAGATATACAGTAACGTATGGTAAAATACAACAACAGATGGGGATATATAACTTTATTAGATACAGCGTAACGTAATGTAAAATACAACAACAGGTGGGGATATATAACTTTATTAGATATACAGTAACGTATGGTAAAATACAACAACAGGTGGGGATATATAACTTTATTAGATATACAGTAACGTATGGTAAAATACAACAACAGGTGGGGATATATAACTTTATTAGATACAACGTAACGTATGGTAAAATACAACAACATGTGGGGATATATAACTTTATTAGATACAACGTAACGTATGGTAAAATACAACAGCAGGTGGGGATATATAACTTTATTAGATACAATGTAACGTATGGTAAAATACAACAACATGTGGGGATATATAACTTTATTAGATACAACGTAACGTATGGTAAAATACAACAACATGTGGGGATATATAACTTTATTAGATACAACGTAACGTATGGTAAAATACAACAGCAGGTGGGGATATATAACTTTATTAGATACAATGTAACGTATGGTAAAATACAACAACATGTGGGGATATATAACTTTATTAGATACAACGTAACGTATGGTAAAATACAACAACATGTGGGGATATATAACTTTATTAGATACAACGTAACGTATGGTAAAATACAACAGCAGGTGGGGATATATAACTTTATTAGATATACAGTAACGTATAGGGCTGCGGCGATATACCGGTATACCGCGATACGCTGACGAACGTATATGCGTATCGTATCGGGAGGGTCTGTATCGCGTATATCGGCCGTATCGAAGAGTAAAATTCCATTGTGTGTTTTTTCTACCGATTCTAATTAAAATACTTGAAAACGTTCGCTAAATGAGCAAAACTTTGCTGTTATTTTTATATTTAGCATTCCTCAAAGCGTGCACCTGCTGCTGCAGAGCTAGCGTTAAAGCTATCACGCAAGTTCGAATTTTTAAAGTGGTGTTTAACAATAAAAACGTCACCACATTGAAACAGGTTTTTTAGTTTTACACATTTTAGTCTTTATTATATGCTACAACAAACCAATGTTTAAACTATATTGACCTGGGAATATCAGCTTATTTGCTTTGAAATTATAAATCGGGCTTAAAATCTACGAGTTGTATTTTTCGAATTATTTGACCTTGTTGACTTCCGGATGACATTGCTATTTTTAGCAACGGGCGCGGTCTCATAGAGAACCAAACTAGAGCTAATCCATTATTTATTGTATGGTTTGGGATATGTAGGCTAATAAACAAAATCTGTACCCTGTAGTTGGTTTTATTACCAGTAGGCCTATGCTCATAGCCTCATACAAGAACTAGATCTATATATTTTCAGAGCTAGACCCAGAGCCTGTTGATTCTTTGATCTTTTTGAAGAAAAATCTTCTTGATAGTTACCTTCAAAGTATTAAGATCTAGGTATTGTTTTTTGGGGGGGATATAGAGAAATCTATAAAAACTTTATTGATTAATAACTTAATACTGTTCTACTCTGAATGACTTTGTTGGTTATTTTTAGTATTTTTACTACCTTGATTAGACGGATCCAAAACGTCAAAATCGGCGCTAAATAACAAATGTCCTATAAACAAATACATGTTGACATCATGAGCATCATTGACGTTACTCTATCCTACAGTAGCCCAGACGACACAGGACTCAAACGGAGGTCAAGTGCTCACATAGAGAGGTCATTTGCTATGACCCTAAAGCTGGATCCGTTCTCCGATATTGCCTGTATCGTATCGTATCGGCAGTCCCGTATTGCAATACGTATCGTATCGGAAGGGGTCTGGCAATACGCAGCCCTAGTAACGTATGGTAAAATACAACAACATGTGGGGATATATAACTTTATTAGATACAGCGTAACGTTTGGTAAAATACAACAACATGTGGGGATATATAACTTTATTAGATATACAGTAACGTATGGTAAAATACAACAACAGGTGGGGATATATAACTTTATTAGATACAACGTAACGTATGGTAAAATACAACAACATGTGGGGATAAATAACTTTATTAGATACAGCGTAACGTTTGGTAAAATAAATACAACAACATGTGGGATATATAACTTTATTAGATACAGCGTAACGTAATGTAAAATACAACAACATGTGGGGATATATAACTTTATTAGATACAACATAACGTAATGTAAAATACAACAACAGGTGGGGATATATAACTTTATTAGATATACAGTAACGTATGGTAAAATACAACAGCAGGTGGGGATATATAACTTTATTAGATATACAGTAATGTATGGTAAAATACAACAGCAGGTGGGGATATATAACTTTATTAGATATACAGTAACGTATGGTAAAATACAACAACATGTGGGGATATATAACTTTATTAGATATACAGTAACGTATGGTAAAATACAACAGCAGGTGGGGATATATAACTTTATTAGATATACAGTAATGTATGGTAAAATACACAGCAGGTGGGGATATATAACTTTATAGATATACAGTAACGTATGGTAAAATACAACATGTGGGGATATATAACTTTATTAGATATAAAGTAACGTATGGTAAAATACAACAACAGGTGGGGATATATAACTTTATTAGATATACAGTAACGTATGGTAAAATACAACAACATGTGGGGATATATAACTTTATTAGATACAGCGTAACGTTTGGTAAAATACAACAACATGTGGGGATATATAACTTTATTAGATATACAGTAACGTATTGTAAAATACAACAACATGTGGGGATATATAACTTTATTAGATACAGCGTAACGTATGGTAAAATACAACAACATGTGGGGATATATAACTTTATTAGATACAGCGTAACGTATGGTAAAATACAACAACATGTGGGGATATATAACTTTATTAGATACAACGTAACGTTTGGTAAAATACAACAACAGGTGGGGATATATAACTTTATTAGATACAGCGTAACGTATGGTAAAATACAACAACATGTGGGGATATATAACTTTATTAGATACAGCGTAACGTTTGGTAAAATACAACAACATGTGGGGATATATAACTTTATTAGATATACAGTAACGTAATGTAAAATACAACAACATGTGGGGATATATAACTTTATTAGATACAGCGTAACGTATGGTAAAATACAACAACATGTGGGGATATATAACTTTATTAGATACAGCGTAACGTATGGTAAAATACAA
>CM026387.1:76681004-76700064 GCA_014843695.1 Archivesica marissinica | reverse complement strand
CGCGCGAAGCGAGATTGATAATCTTAGGCGCGAAAACAATAGCAGACGATCATGCATAATACAAACATACATATATTACATGGCAAACACCCGGCCATACATAGAAACAGTCCAATGTATCCACACAATACATCACCATTTATATATAACAATAATAAACATTTCGTGCAAATTGGGGTTTTGCACAATCCTCCCTACCCGGGGAGAAGTTTGACATCGCCCGCTATCGGCCGATTTACAAATCTTCATTCCTTTGAATATACAGTAGAAAACAATCATAATATCAATACATCATATGTCCTAAAATAGCATTTCTTTCGCTAGGTACCAACATTCTAATCATAGAGGCAATAACTATTTACTGAACAACTGAAATAATACCCAGTACATTTACTAAGTCAAACATCACAGTCATTGAACTCTACTGAGAAAGTCTGCTAGAACATTTTGAGTCCCTTTGATATGTTTAATGGTCAGATTAAATTCTGAGAGACACAGTGCCCATCTTAAGAGGCGTTGATTGGACGTTTTCGACCTACTTAAACATACAAGGGGATTATGATCTGAATTAATTATTGTTTTGCTTGTGCTTACATATATGCGAAAATGTTCGATACCGGCCACTATAGCTAATAATTCCTTCTCTATTGTAGAGTAGTTTTTCTCTCGTGGAATAAGTTTTCGGGAATAAAATGCCACTGGGTGTGGTACTTGGTCAACGGTCTGAGTCAGTACAGCCGAAATTCCCAAATCGGAAGCATCAGTATAGAGTTCGAACTCTTGGTTAAAGTCAGGGGCCTTCAGTATGGGTTTATTGGTTAAAGCTTTCTTTAAGGATTCGAAAGCAAGTTGATGTTTATCGCTCCACTGAGTTATGATGTTCCCTGATCGCTTTCCCTTTAATAAGTCAGTCAGGGGAGCGGCGATCTCAGCGAACTGGGGAATGAATTTCCTGTAAAATCCTACTGATCCCAGATATCCTCGTAATTGTTTCTTGGTCTGTGGGGGAGAGATATTACTCATACACTCAACCTTGCTGGAAATTGGTTTGATTTTTCCCGACCCTAATTCATGTCCCAAGTACTTGACTGTTCCAGACCCAATTTTACACTTCTTCGGATTCAAATTAACACCACTATCCTCTAGTCTATGAAATGTCCAATCCAAGTGATTTATGTGCTGTGACCATAAATTGGATCGAACAGCAATATCATCCAGAGATGCGTCGGCAAATCTATCACGGATGGGTTCTGTCGGGGATTGAGCGATTATCTCGTTTATGGCCCTCTGGAAGGTAACTCCACCGTTTTTTAAACCAAATGGGAGAGTTAATGGTTCAAACAAGCCACAGGGGGTTATGAACGCTGCAATTTCACTAGCTCGAGGGGTTAGCGGAATCTGCCAGTAACCTTTATTAAGATCTAAAATTGATATCAGACTCGAACCTGCGACCTGATCAATGAGATCGTCTAATCTCGGGATGGGGAAGGCTTCTTCTCGAGTCAGGTCATTAATTTTCCGATAATCAATACATGGTCGCCATTCTGAGTCTGATTTGCGTACCAATATTATGGGAGAGGCCCACTGGCTTCTGCTAGGGCGGATAATTCCTAACTCCAACATTTGATCTAGCTCAGTTTTTAATATTTGTTTCTTTTCTGGAGACATGCGGTAGTAAGGCTGGACTACGGGTGAAGCACCTTGCACATCAATATCATGGGTAACATCGTGAAAACGTCCCAGTTGTCCAGAGAATAAACGGGGGTAACGGTCAAATAACTGACTAATATCGTCCCTGTGGTCTGGGTTTAAATGACTGATATCCGGCCAGGTTTTCTTAGGTACAGATTCAAGAGGACTGCAAGGATCGAATTCTTCCTCAATGTCCGTAGGGGCTTGGTAATCTAATAGGTTAGGGTCTTGGGACTCATACACCGGACTACTATCAGCTAGAGCTGCACCCTCCTCCCTACCTGTCCAGGGCTTCAACTGGTTTACATGCATAACACGGTATTTTACTCTCTTATCAGGCATGTATATAATATAGGTATGCGACGCTAACTTTTCGTGTACCGGATACGGTCCCTGGAGGGCATTTTTCAGCTTATTACCTTTTAACGGTAATCGTACTAACACTAATTCACAACGCTGGAATACACGCATTTTCGCTTTCTTACTTCTGTCATACTTTGTTTTACGACCATCTGCGGCCTGTTGTGCATTCTCGCTGGCGTCACGTAACGCTTTAGCTAATCTATGACATAATTCTTGTACATAGTTATTTATGGGGATCCATTCATCCCGCTCATTTCTAGCCCAGAGATCATAAGTGGAATCTAGATTATATCTAGGTTCGCGCCCATATAGAAGGTAGAAGGGAGAATATCCTGTGCTAGAGTGCTCTGCACTTCTATATGCAAATAATAGCCAGGGTAGCATCTCATCCCAAGGCGATAAAGAGTTCTCCCCAAGGATTCTAAGCATGGTTTTCAATGTACCATTATATTTCTCTATTGATCCGTTGGTTTGAGGCCTGTAACTCGTGCTAGTTAAGTGAAGTATATCGTGCTCGGCTAGGAAGCGTGTGAATGTTTCAGCTATGAAAGCGCTTCCTCGGTCAGTCAACAGGGTCTGGGGTTTTCCATGTCGAGATATTATCTCGATCAGGGCTTTTTGTGCATTAACAGCTGTCGCTGCGGCGCATGGGAAAGATTCAGTATATTTAGTGGCATGATCAATAAAATTCAAGATATACTGGTTCCCATTTATAGTTTTCTTCATGGGTCCAACGAAATCAGCGGATATAAATTTGAATGGTTGGGATATAATGGGCAGGGGTTTCAATGGGGCTACAGTGGCTTTATGTCCCTTACCCGCTCTCTGGCACGGCCCACAGCTATGGCAGAATCGTTTAACATCTGCGCGGATTCCCGGCCAAAAGAAGCGGCGCTTAATGCGCTTCAGGGTCTTACTAGGTCCCTGGTGTCCCGTACTTAAACTGTCATGGGCGAGTCCCGTTATATGATCACGGAATCCCCGTGGAACTACCACCTGATCATATATTTTCCAGGGTCGAACTTTTGACGTGTCTTGAGGTTGTTCTCTCCTCATAAGTAGTCGGGGTTCGAGCTGGATGTAATATCCTTGCCGAATAGGTGTTCCTTCTTGAGCCATTTCCCAGAGGGGTGCTAAGGTCGGGTCATTATTCTGTTCTTGCAATAATTTATCAGGACTCAAATCGTCAATAGAGGGAATATTTTGGGGTTTAACTGTACTGGCTTTCTCAGAGGGGGAATTGATCTCAATTGTATTCCGAAAAGGTAAGACATTGTGATTTGTATCGGTCGTGTTTTCTGAGTCTGTGTTGGACGTGACAATTTCATCAAACGGGATAATTTTCTTATTTGAGCGTGTAACCACGCCACAGGTAATCAAATCAGTGACAGGGGCAGTTTCACAGTCGTTACCTATTATAAGATCCACCCCCGCGGTGCATCTGTGTTTTAATACAGCCACCTTCAATGTTCCTTGTTATATTGGACAATCGACGCTAATCTTTGCTATCGGATAATTACCAGGGATATAATTGACACCGCGGATTGTTACCCGTTCACCTGTGTATTCTAAATGATCAGCGGTCTGATCAGTAGCCGACAATAAACTAATTGTCGCAACTGAATCTCTCAAATACGTCACTTGTGCGGTGTTATTATTTATGCGTGCTTGACCTGTATATTTGGCAAGTAATGGATTTACCATCTCGGTATTTTCACATGAGTTCACTGTCTCATTGGTTATAAAGGCTGAACTATGAGTAGTGTTTGACACTTGGTGTCCGTTTGCTAGTTTTCTAGTACCCCTGTACCTAGGTGAATTGGGATCTGCCCAACACTCTGTTCGTCCGTGGCCATTACGCCTACAATAACTACAATATTTTTCTATCCGGGGAGTTCTATGGGTAGCTTGGGAATTATCTATCATAATATTGGGTCGATACATGGGTGATGGGATATATGGCCTTGGGGCTGGAGGTCGGTGTTCTGTATCTCTGGGTTTCACATTCGGATTTGAATTAATCCGTGTCCTGGGTGCTAATCTGCGATGGAGGTTATATTCATCAGCCAGGGAAATACATTCCTGGAGAGTAGATGCTTTCTTATCCAGAATGAACAAATTAAGCTCATCACTTAGCTGGGAATCGAATCTATATCTCAAGAGCAGCTCGATCCAGTTGACCTCGCTCGGATCATTGTTCTCCGTCCATAGAGTCATTTGCTCCCTTAATTCCTTAATGAATTCGGAATATGTCTGCTGAGGTTTCTTTACCCAAGAGAAGAAATTCTTTCTATATACAGTGGGTGAGAGTCTATATTCATCCAAGATGGCGGCCTTGAGGGTATCGTAATTATTAGCGTCTTGGACAGGAAGAGTGGCATATATATTTCTGGCCTTGTCGGACAACTTGTCTATAATATGGCCCACCCATGTTTGTTTGGCGACCTGGCTAGCTTCGAACAGTCTCTCACATGTTGCGAAGAATTTATCTGGCCTCATAGTCTGGGTCCAAATAGGAACAGAAATGTTTGTCTTAGAGGGCCTATTATCTGTATGGAGGGGGTTATTTTGCTGAGATTCCTGATCTCTCTGGATTTCTCTCAGGCGAATCTCCATCTGCATTTTCTCCCTTTGCATTCTTTCCTCCCTGTCCCTTTCTTTCTCTTCTCTTTCCCCTCTTTGTTTTACTTCTTCCCTCTCTCTTTCTCTCTCTCTTTCTTCTCTTTCCCTCTCTCTTTCTTCTCTTTGTTTTACTTCTTCCCTCTCTCTTTCTCTCTCTCTTTCTTCTCTTTCCCTCTCTCTTTCTTCTCTTTGTTTTACTTCTTCCCTCTCTCTTTCTCTCTCTCTTTCTTCTCTTTGTTTTACTTCTTCCCTTTCTTTCTCATAAATCTCACCCTGACGTTCCAGATTTGCCTGATTAAAGAAGGGAAGTCTCATTAATTTGTCCCATATCTCATCACCTGTTGTCTGCAAGTCGGGGTGAACCGGCCCCTCAGTTTCCTTATTAGCACTCCTAGTTGTAGCCATTTTATTTTTTTATTTCCCAAAATTTTTAATCCCCAGAATGTATCTCCAAATGTATTATAGAATTGAGTTCAATAAAAGGAAGTAAATCACTAATATAATTTTAATGATAATATTAAGCCTCTATGAAAAGAAAACTGGTACTTACCGAAGTCTGTCTCGTCCGTTAATCCAATATATAATTTATCACATATTCAAAGTTTGCACATTTCCAATAATTTAATCCATTTCATTAATTTAATAATTCGTTGACGTCTTTCACTTATTTCCAAATTCTAACACTGTCTCGCATGCACTTCTGTTTTCCCACGTTAATTAATAGTCCCTTGTATTCTTCATGTATAAATCCTAGTGTCCTTCACAATATTCCATATATAAATTCTAGTGTCCTTCACAATATGTCACGATATGTCACCTCTTCTTTATTTCCAATCCCGGACGAGCGTCCCAATTGTCGCAAACTCTCCTTTTTCTTCTCGTAATAATATGTCTCGGTTGCTACGGCTCTTACCAGGGTCTATCCTATTGTAGACTCGCTGGAGTTGTCTAGGGGGTTTCTTCGTTATTATATGTATTAATGATAACTCAACACAGTATTACATTTCTTCTATATAATATCTTGTTTAAATTGGCATCAGAAATATCCATATATATATAATCAGTGATCTATATATATATACATCGTATCATTAAAAGCTTATTTAACAATCCATTTGTGTGAGCCGACTATGCGCTTACACAGTATATTTAACATCCAATCTTTCTAATCCGTCATTACTCAATATCACTATAATCTAATCACTGTTTCTGATTAGATTAACTTTTAATCACCTTCTATATGGTTCGCCGAAACTCTATGTTTCTTCTATGGCTGAACCATTTAATTATTCGACAAATCTTTATAAGTTATATTTCTTATAATGTCCATAATATCTAAGTATCATAAATACAGTTTATATGTTCTATATACTAGATTGAGATCACGACCTTTCTCGCTCCTGGAGTTAGGCTCTAGTGTGTCTGATTTATGTTAATAAAATCCATTTCTTATATACATGATTGAATCAGTGTATATATGATATAACAATTCCTAAAACATCTGTTATTCCTAAACATCTGTTATGTTATCTAATATTACACCATCAAACCAGTTCGGTGCCTTTGTATTACATAACTGGACACCTGCAACCACGGCCTTGATAAACTGAGATTAGGCCTAACATCTTAAGTCATTTCCCGCGCGAAGCGAGATTGATAATTTTAGGCGCGAAAATAATAGCAGACGATTATGCATAAAACAAATATATATATATTACATGGTAAACATTTGGCCATATATAGAAACAGTTTAATGTATTTATATAATACATTACTATTTATATATAACAATAATAAACATTTCGTGCAAATTGGGGTTTTGCACACCCCGAGCATCGGGTTGTCCTATTTTTCGAACACTGATTTTGATGAAAACAGTATTCGATATCCAATTTATTAATTTTAACTGTCCCTTCATTTCACTACAAAACACAATCATTTATGTTAGTGTGAACGTTCGCAATACAAAATGGTTAGTTTCTGTTTGCTGTCAAAATTAAAGACGACAGACAAAGCAAATTGATTAGAGCATATTACTTTTATTGTTTATGATTGTTAGAATTTAGCTAAAATACAAACTACATCCAATAGTGGAGGAATACGAAGCACACGCAATGAAAATGCCATCTTTCAATGTTTAGATATAGGAATGTTCTTTGACTGAGAAAACTCAATCATTCATTGGAAGGCATAAAAGAAAATGTCCTAGTGACACACCCTGTAGCAAGCGAAGTCGATCCTAGTGATACACCCTGTAGCAAACTCTGTCGATTCTAGTAACACACTCTGTAGCAAACGAAGTCGATCCTAGTGACACACCCTGTAGCAAACGAAGTCGATCCTAGTGACACACTCTGTAGCAAACTCTGCCGATTCTAGTGACACACCCTGTAGCAAACTGTTGATCCTAGTGACACACCCTATAGCAAACTCTGTCGATACCAGTGACACACCCTGTAGCAAACTGTCGATCCTAGTGACACACCCTGTAGCAAACTCTGTTGATCCTAGTGACATACCCTGTAGCAAACTCTGTCATCCCAGTGACAATCCCTGTAGCAAACTGTCGGTCTTAGTGACATACTCTCTAGCAAACTTTGTCGATTTAGTGACACCCCCTGTAGCAAAATCTGTCGATCTAGTGACACACCCTGTACAAACTGTTGATCCTAGTGACACACCATGTAGCAAACTGTTGATACTAAGACACACCCTGTAACAAACTCTGACGATCCTAGTGACACCACTGTAACAACTCTGCCGATCCTGTGACACACCTGTAGCAAACTCTGTCGATCTGGTGACCACCATGTAGCAAACTCTGTTGATCCTAGTGACACACCCTGTAGCAAACTCTTGATCCTAGTGACACACCCTGTAGCAAACTCTGTTGATCCTAGTGACACACCCTGTAGCAAACTCTGTTGATCCTAGTGACACACCCTGTAGCAAACTCTGTCGATCCTAGTGACACACCCTGTAGCAAACTCTGTTGATCCTAGTGACACACCCTGTAGCAAACTCTGTTGATCCTAGTGACACACCATGTAGCAAACTCTGTTGATCCTAGTGACATACCCTGTAGCAAACTCTGTTGATCCTAGTGACACACCATGTAGCAAACTCTGTTGATCCTAGTGACACACCCTGTAGCAAGCACTAACTGAGATGTGAATCCAAACACAAGGAGCAATGTCTCTGAGATACTAGGAAAACCACAGTCCCTATTATTTTGCCATTGTCCTCTTGGAATTTCTTTGCATTCATAATAGTTCTATGATGTAGGTTGTTGGACACAAGTTCCATTTCAGTGTTGTTTTTATCTTGTTCTTGTTCTCAGAATATTAACCCTTTCAACACCACATACCTCTAAATAGGCTTACAAAAAGTGTAGATCCAGATGAGCCGGCTCGTGGCGAGCCGTCTCATCAGGATCTGCACTTTTTGCCAGTGATATGACTATTTTTAGACATAATTACCCAGTTTGATAAATGAACTTGTCCAAATGTGATTTTCTGATTCATTTATTGGTTTATGAATATCATGGACCAGTCCATGTGAGTTACTTGGTGTTGAATGGGTTAAGATTCAAGATGTTATTTACTAAAATGTGTACAGTGTTTCTAGGAATTGCATGCATTATACTGTCTACCTTTGTGCTATATTTCTAGGATTTGAGATTGCAATTTGCTGGTGCTATACCTCTGTCTAAACAAGAGAAATTTTCCAAGAATCTGATGCAGCTACAGAAAGACAAGTCACACCTGGAGGAGGAGCTCAGACAGGTCCGTGTCTACATGTATATTTGATTACTTAATAATACTTAATAATTAACAAATCCTGTTTAACATTTTGGTTTAAATGCAAATAAAGAAAATCTTGAATAGATGCTGATTGGACGAGTCATACACATCAGTGTATCATGAATATTGTGGATAATCCAGTCACTGAACAATGCTGAAGCCGAGACCTTGTACCATGTTGGGTTGTATACCCTGTTGCAATGAGAGACATCGCTAATTTTCTATTACCTCCCCTGGCAGATAAAGTCTTCATTTTGATTTATCCCAAAATGTAAATAGGTCCTTTTAGTTCCCTTTTGCACCTGAAACAGAGTTCAAGCCCTGATGCAGCCGTTACGATTGTGCCCTTAGGCAAGGCAAATTAGGTAAATTCCACGTTGCCTCTTCTCTCTCACTTGTGGCAATGGATTCCATCAGGAATGAGGTCTCGAGATTGATTAATATAAGTTGTAAAAACTTGTTTAGCAATCGAGCTAAAATAAATTTGTATAAACCATGTACGAACATATATAGCTACTCATCTAATCAGCTGTATATGTGTAGGTAAAGAAAACCAAGGAGGACATGGAGGACAGATTGGCCGCCCTGGAGTTACAGCATAAAAGTCTACAAGATCTGATGACAACCCTGAAAGATGGGCGTGGAGCGGCCAAGGTCAGGGAGTGGCACGGGAAAATGGACACACTGAGACTAGAGGAACTAAAACATCGAAGACATATCACTAAAATACAACAACAGGTGGGATATATAACTTTATTAGATACAGCGTAAAGTATGGTAAAATACAACAACAGGTGGGGATATATAACTTTATTAGATATAATGTAACGTTTGGTAAAATACAACAACATGTGGGGATATATAACTTTATTAGATATAATGTAACGTATGGTAAAATACAACATGTGGGGATATATAACTTTATTAGATACAATGTAACGTTTGGTAAAATACAACAACATGTGGGGATATATAACTTTATTAGATATAATGTAACGTTTGGTAAAATACAACATGTGGGGATATATAACTTTATTAGATACAATGTAACGTATGGTAAAATACAACAACAGGTGGGGATATATAACTTTATTAGATACAGCGTAACGTATGGTAAAATACAACAACATGGGGGATATATAACTTTATTAGATACAGCGTAACGTATGGTAAAATACAACATGTGGGGATATATAACTTTATTAGATACAGCGTAACGTATGGTAAAATACAACATGTGGGGATATATAACTTTATTAGATACAGCGTAACGTTTGGTAAAATACAACAACATGTGGGGATATATAACTTTATTAGATACAGCGTAACGTATGGTGAAATACAACAACATGTGGGGATATATAACTTTATTAGATACAGCGTAACGTATGGTAAAATACAACAACATGTGGGGATATATAACTTTATTAGATACAGCGTAACGTATGGTAAAATACAACAACATGTGGGGATATATAACTTTATTAGATACAGCGTAACGTATGGTAAAAACGTTTTACAATTCAATGTATGTTCTGTTAGCTTGGAGAAAATGGCTGCATATACATGTATCTCCTTCCAATATCATTTTTAATGGAAAATTTGATTTAATGTTACACAGAATATAAAATATTGTTTTATGTTCGAATATCAAAATTTAACATGAAAAATGCACAGGTTATATTTGCTTTTCTTCATATGGTTAGAAAAATGTTTAGGTTCACATATACATTCATGTGTGTTTGTTGATTGCTTACAGATTATAAATAAACTTCCAACTTTGAACGATCAAAGATCGGCCACATCCATTTCAGAGGGGTGGAAGCTTTCGTATAACATAGGGCATTTATTATTATAATAACATTAGTATAATAAAATATAAACATCGCAAAATCAATGAACATGATACGTGGCCGAACGGTAACGACGGAGGAATACAGATACAATATCTTGTGATATATTTTGTAGTTGCGAGTTCAAATCTCACTGGGTGTATTATTACTATTTTTTTTTTCAAATTTATATTTTATATAAAGTGAATTGTATGTATTTTTACTCTCATTTTTTTCTCTCATAATTTAATTTTCAACTTTATTTCATTTCAAGCAATTACAGTTACAGTTCATGATTTCACAGTATCAATCAGTATCTTCACCTTTGCTGGCTGTCTCTGTATCCGAGCCGCTGTCCCCATCACTGTCAGAAGTGAGGTCAATAGTAAATGAATCTATGGCTTGGTTTGATTTAGCGCCACCTGCAATCCTGACTCCTTCTCCTTCGTACAAAATACATGTACATTTTTAACAATTTCTCTAGCATCACAGCTATAACTATGTTGTGTTTGCGACTGGTATGTGTAAAAATGCACTTATATAGCCACATAGCGTGTGTATTTTAGATGTTTCACGACTATTTCGTGCATAAAATAAATATAATTAAATATTTTAATAAAAAAAATAATTTCCAAAGTAGGGCTCGAACCCAAACTCCACAGTAACACTAGTTCTTAAACTAAACGGTCTAACTGTCACAGCCAAGTATGATGTATATACATGACTGTTGTAATTTTTATAATATGAACCAAATTTCCAATACACTAAAATATTAACCACCCTATTATTGTGTATGAAATGAACCTGTCTGATCTTTGATGTTCAGACCTGGTTGTTTGACTATAGAGTTACCTGGATGTAATACCGTACCTGTCTGATTGTGCACCATGTATAATAGTACAGTGTTTGTTGATTGCTTACAGATTAGTTACCTGGATGTAATACCGTACCTGTCTGATTGTGCACCATGTATAATAGTACAGTGTTTGTTGATTGCTTACAGAGTAGTTACTTGGATGTAATACCGTACCTGTCTGATTGTGTACCATGTATAGTAGTACAGTGTTTGTTGATTGCTTACAGAGTAGTTACCTGGATGTAATACCGTACCTGTCTGATTGTGCACCATGTATAATAGTACAGTGTTTGTTGATTGCTTACAGATTAGTTACCTGGATGTAATACCGTACCTGTCTGATTGTGCACCATGTATAATAGTACAGTGTTTGTTGATTGCTTACAGATTAGTTACCTGGATGTAATACCGTACCTGTCTGATTGTGCACCATGTATAATAGTACAGTGTTTGTTGATTGCTTACAGAGTAGTTACCTGGATGTAATACCGTACCTGTCTGATTGTGCACCATGTAAATAGTACAGTGTTTGTTGATTGTTTACAGATTAGTTACCTGGATGTAATACCGTACCTGTCTGATTGTGCACCATGTATAATAGTACAGTGTTTGTTGATTGCTTACAGATTAGTTACCTGGATGTAATACCGTACCTGTCTGATTGTGCACCATGTATAATAGTACAGTGTTTGTTGATTGCTTACAGATTAGTTACCTGGATGTAATACCGTACCTGTCTGATTGTGTACCATGTATAATAGTACAGTGTTTGTTGATTGCTTACAGAGTAGTTACCTGGATGTAATACCGTACCTGTCTGATTGTGCACCATGTATAATAGTACAGTGTTTGTTGATTGCTTACAGATTAGTTACCTGGATGTAATACCGTACCTGTCTGATTGTGCACCATGTATAATAGTACAGTGTTTGTTGATTGCTTTACAGAGTAGTTACTTGGATGTAATACCGTACCTGTCTGATTGTGTACCATGTATAATAGTACAGTGTTTGTTGATTACTTACAGATTAGTTACCTGGATGTAATACCATACCTGTCTGATTGTGTACCATGTATAATAGTACAGTGTTTGTTGATTGCTTACAGAGTAGTTACCTGGATGTAATACCGTACCTGTCTGATTGTGCACCATGTATAATAGTACAGTGTTTGTTGATTGCTTACAGATTAGTTACCTGGATGTAATACCGTACCTGTCTGATTGTGCACCATGTATAATAGTACAGTGTTTGTTGATTGCTTACAGATTAGTTACCTGGATGTAATACCATACCTGTCTGATTGTGCACCATGTATAATAGTACAGTGTTTGTTGATTGCTTACAGAGTAGTTACTTGGATGTAATACCGTACCTGTCTGATTGTGTACCATGTATAATAGTACAGTGTTTGTTGATTACTTACAGATTAGTTACCTGGATGTAATACCATACCTGTCTGATTGTGTACCATGTATAATAGTACAGTGTTTGTTGATTGCTTACAGAGTAGTTACCTGGATGTAATACCGTACCTGTCTGATTGTGCACCATGTATAATAGTACAGTGTTTGTTGATTGCTTACAGATTAGTTACCTGGATGTAATACCGTACCTGTCTGATTGTGCACCATGTATAATAGTACAGTGTTTGTTGATTGCTTACAGATTAGTTACCTGGATGTAATACCGTACCTGTCTGATTGTGCACCATGTATAATAGTACAGTGTTTGTTGATTGCTTACAGAGTAGTTACTTGGATGTAATACCGTACCTGTCTGATTGTGTACCATGTATAATAGTACAGTGTTTGTTGATTGCTTACAGATTAGTTACCTGGATGTAATACCATACCTGTCTGATTGTGTACCATGTATAATAGTACAATGTTTGTTGATTGCTTACAGATTAGTTACCTGGATGTAATACCGTACCTGTCTGATTATGCACCATGTATAATAGTACAGTGTTTGTTGATTGCTTACAGATTAGTTACCTGGATGTAATACCGTACCTGTCTGATTGTGCACCATGTATAATAGTACAGTGTTTGTTGATTGCTTACAGAGTAGTTACCTGGATGTAATACCGTACCTGTCTGATTGTGCACCATGTATAATAGTACAGTGTTTGTTGATTGTTTACAGATTAGTTACCTGGATGTAATACCGTACCTGTCTGATTGTGCACCATGTATAATAGTACAGTGTTTGTTGATTGCTTACAGATTAGTTACCTGGATGTAATACCGTACCTGTCTGATTGTGCACCATGTATAATAGTACAGTGTTTGTTGATTGCTTACAGAGTAGTTACTTGGATGTAATACCGTACCTGTCTGATTGTGTACCATGTATAATAGTACAGTGTTTGTTGATTGCTTACAGATTAGTTACCGGGATGTAATACCATACCTGTCTGATTGTGTACCATGTATAATAGTACAATGTTTGTTGATTGCTTACAGATTAGTTACCTGGATGTAATACCGTACCTGTCTGATTATGCACCATGTATAATAGTACAGTGTTTGTTGATTGCTTACAGATTAGTTACCTGGATGTAATACCGTACCTGTCTGATTGTGCACCATGTATAATAGTACAGTGTTTGTTGATTGCTTACAGAGTAGTTACTTGGATGTAATACCGTACCTGTCTGATTGTGTACCATGTATAATAGTACAGTGTTTGTTGATTGCTTACAGATTAGTTACCGGGATGTAATACCATACCTGTCTGATTGTGTACCATGTATAATAGTACAATGTTTGTTGATTGCTTACAGATTAGTTACCTGGATGTAATACCGTACCTGTCTGATTATGCACCATGTATAATAGTACAGTGTTTGTTGATTGCTTACAGATTAGTTACCTGGATGTAATACCGTACCTGTCTGATTGTGTACCATGTATAGTAGTACAGTGTTTGTTGATTGCTTACAGATTAGTTACCTGGATGTAATACCGTACCTGTCTGATTGTGTACCATGTATAATAGTACAATTTCGTTGATTGCTTACAGATTAGTTACCTGGATGTAATACCGTACCTGTCTGATTGTGTACCATGTATAATAATACAGTGTTTGTTGATTGCTTACAGATTAGTTACCTGGATGTAATACCGTACCTGTCTGATTGTGCACCATGTATAATAGTACAGTGTTTGTTGATTGCTTACAGATTAGTTACCTGGATGTAATACCGTACCTGTCTGATTGTGTACTATGTATAATAGTACAGTGTTTGTTGATTGATTACAGAGTAGTTACTTGGATGTAATACCGTACCTGTCTGATTGTGTACCATGTATAATAGTACAGTGTTTGTTGATTACTTACAGATTAGTTACCTGGATGTAATACCATACCTGTCTGATTGTGTACCATGTATAATAGTACAGTGTTTGTTGATTGCTTACAGAGTAGTTACCTGGATGTAATACCGTACCTGTCTGATTGTGTACCATGTATAATAGTACAGTGTTTGTTGATTGCTTACAGATTAGTTACCTGGATGTAATACCATACCTGTCTGATTGTGTACCATGTATAATAGTACAATGTTTGTTGATTGCTTACAGATTTAGTTACCTGGATGTAATACCGTACCTGTCTGATTGTGCACCATGTATAATAGTACAGTGTTTGTTGATTGCTTACAGAGTAGTTACTTGGATGTAATACCGTACCTGTCTGATTGTGTACCATGTATAATAGTACAGTGTTTGTTGATTACTTACAGATTAGTTACCTGGATGTAATACCATACCTGTCTGATTGTGTACCATGTATAATAGTACAGTGTTTGTTGATTGCTTACAGAGTAGTTACCTGGATGTAATACCGTACCTGTCTGATTGTGCACCATGTATAATAGTACAGTGTTTGTTGATTGCTTACAGATTAGTTACCTGGATGTAATACCGTACCTGTCTGATTGTGCACCATGTATATAGTACAGTGTTTGTTGATTGCTTACAGATTAGTTACCTGGATGTAATACCGTACCTGTCTGATTGTGCACCATGTATAATAGTACAGTGTTTGTTGATTGCTTACAGAGTAGTTACTTGGATGTAATACCGTACCTGTCTGATTGTGTACCATGTATAATAGTACAGTGTTTGTTGATTGCTTACAGATTAGTTACCTGGATGTAATACCATACCTGTCTGATTGTGTACCATGTATAATAGTACAATGTTTGTTGATTGCTTACAGATTAGTTACCTGGATGTAATACCGTACCTGTCTGATTATGCACCATGTATAATAGTACAGTGTTTGTTGATTGCTTACAGATTAGTTACCTGGATGTAATACCGTACCTGTCTGATTGTGTACCATGTATAGTAGTACAGTGTTTGTTGATTGCTTACAGATTAGTTACCTGGATGTAATACCGTACCTGTCTGATTGTGTACCATGTATAATAGTACAATTTCGTTGATTGCTTACAGATTAGTTACCTGGATGTAATACCGTACCTGTCTGATTGTGTACCATGTATAATAATACAGTGTTTGTTGATTGCTTACAGATTAGTTACCTGGATGTAATACCGTACCTGTCTGATTGTGCACCATGTATAATAGTACAGTGTTTGTTGATTGCTTACAGATTAGTTACCTGGATGTAATACCGTACCTGTCTGATTGTGTACTATGTATAATAGTACAGTGTTGTTGATTGATTACAGAGTAGTTACTTGGATGTAATACCGTACCTGTCTGATTGTGTACCATGTATAATAGTACAGTGTTTGTTGATTGCTTACAGATTAGTTACCTGGATGTAATACCATACCTGTCTGATTGTGTACCATGTATAATAGTACAGTGTTTGTTGATTGCTTACAGATTAGTTACCTGGATGTAATACCGTACCTGTCTGATTGTGTACCATGTATAATAGTACAGTGTTTGTTGATTGCTTACAGAGTAGTTACCTGGATGTAATACCGTACCTGTCTGATTGTGTACCATGTATAATAGTACAGTGTTTGTTGATTGCTTACAGATTAGTTACCTGGATGTAATACCATACCTGTCTGATTGTGTACCATGTATAATAGTACAGTGTTTGTTGATTGCTTACAGAGTAGTTACCTGGATGTAATACCGTACCTGTCTGATTGTGTACCATGTATAATAGTACAGTGTTTGTTGATTGCTTACAGATTAGTTACCTGGATGTAATACCGTACCTGTCTGATTGTGTACCATGTATAATAGTACAGTGTTTGTTGATTGCTTACAGATTAGTTACCTGGATGTAATACCGTACCTGTCTGATTGTGCACCATGTATAATAGTACAGTGTTTGTTGATTGCTTACAGATTAGTTACCTGGATGTAATACCGTATCTGTCTGATTGTGTACCATGTATAGTAGTACAGTGTTTGTTGATTGCTTACAGATTAGTTACCTGGATGTAATACCGTACCTGTCTGATTGTGTATCATGTATAATAGTACAATGTTTGTTGATTGCTTACAGATTAGTTACCTGGATGTAATACCGTACCTGTCTGATTGTGCACCATGTATAATAGTACAGTGTTTGTTGATTGCTTACAGATTAGTTACCTGGATGTAATACCGTACCTGTCTGATTGTGCACCATGTATAATAGTACAGTGTTTGTTGATTGCTTACAGAGTAGTTACTTGGATGTAATACCGTACCTGTCTGATTGTGTACCATGTATAATAGTACAGTGTTTGTTGATTGCTTACAGATTAGTTACCGGATGTAATACCATACCTGTCTGATGTGTACCATGTACCATGTATAATAGTACAATGTTTGTTGATTGCTTACAGATTAGTTACCTGGATGTAATACCGTACCTGTCTGATTATGCACCATGTATAATAGTACAGTGTTTGTTGATTGCTTACAGATTAGTTACCTGGATGTAATACCGTACCTGTCTGATTGTGTACCATGTATAATAGTACAATTTCGTTGATTGCTTACAGATTAGTTACCTGGATGTAATACCGTACCTGTCTGATTGTGTACCATGTATAATAGTACAATGTTTGTTGATTGCTTACAGATTAGTTACCTGGATGTAATACCGTACCTGTCTGATTATGCACCATGTATAATAGTACAGTGTTTGTTGATTGCTTACAGATTAGTTACCTGGATGTAATACCGTACCTGTCTGATTGTTGCACCATGTATAATAGTACAGTGTTTGTTGATTGCTTACAGATTAGTTACCTGGATGTAATACCGTACCTGTCTGATTGTGTACCATGTATAATAGTACAGTGTTTGTTGATTGCTTACAGATTAGTTACCTGGATGTAATACCGTACCTGTCTGATTGTGTACCATGTATAATAGTACAATTTCGTTGATTGCTTACAGATTAGTTACCTGGATGTAATACCGTACCTGTCTGATTGTGTACCATGTATAATAGTACAGTGTTTGTTGATTGCTTACAGATTAGTTACCTGGATGTAATACCGTACCTGTCTGATTGTGCACCATGTATAATAGTACAGTGTTTGTTGATTGCTTACAGATTAGTTACCTGGATGTAATACCGTACCTGTCTGATTGTGTACTATGTATAATAGTACAGTGTTTGTTGATTGATTACAGAGTAGTTACTTGGATGTAATACCTTACCTGTCTGATTGTGTACCATGTATAATAGTACAGTGTTTGTTGATTGCTTACAGATTAGTTACCTGGATGTAATACCATACCTGTCTGATTGTGTACCATGTATAATAGTACAGTGTTTGTTGATTGCTTACAGATTAGTTACCTGGATGTAATACCGTACCTGTCTGATTGTGTACCATGTATAATAGTACAGTGTTTGTTGATTGCTTACAGAGTAGTTACCTGGATGTAATACCGTACCTGTCTGATTGTGTACCATGTATAATAGTACAGTGTTTGTTGATTGCTTACAGAGTAGTTACCGGGATGTAATACCGTACCTGTCTGATTGTGTACCATGTATAATAGTACAGTGTTTGTTGATTGCTTACAGATTAGTTACCTGGATGTAATACCGTACCTGTCTGATTGTGTACCATGTATAATAGTACAGTGTTTGTTGATTGCTTACAGATTAGTTACCTGGATGTAATACCGTACCTGTCTGATTGTGCACCATGTATAATAGTACAGTGTTTGTTGATTGCTTACAGATTAGTTACCTGGATGTAATACCGTATCTGTCTGATTGTGTACCATGTATAGTAGTACAGTGTTTGTTGATTGCTTACAGATTAGTTACCTGGATGTAATACCGTACCTGTCTGATTGTATCATGTATAATAGTACAATGTTTGTTGATTGCTTACAGATTAGTTACCTGGATGTAATACCGTACCTGTCTGATTGTGTACCATGTATAATAATACAGTGTTTGTTGATTGCTTACAGATTAGTTACCTGGATGTAATACCGTACCTGTCTGATTGTGCACCATGTATAATAGTACAGTGTTTGTTGATTGCTTACAGATTAGTACCTGGATGTAATACCGTACCTGTCTGATTGTGTACCATGTATAATAGTACAGTGTTTGTTGATTGCTTACAGATTAGTTACCTGGATGTAATACCGTACCTGTCTGATTGTGTACCATGTATAATAGTACAGTGTTTGTTGATTGCTTACAGAGTAGTTACCTGGATGTAATACCGTACCTGTCTGATTGTGCACCATGTATAATAGTACAGTGTTTGTTGATTGCTTGCAGATTAGTTACCTGGATGTAATACCATACCTGTCTGATTGTGTACCATGTATAATAGTACAGTGTTTGTTGATTGCTTACAGATTAGTTACCTGGATGTAATACCGTACCTGTCTGATTGTGTACCATGTATAATAGTACAGTGTTTGT
>CM026387.1:76629155-76680004 GCA_014843695.1 Archivesica marissinica | reverse complement strand
ATTAGTTACCTGGAGGGAGTGGTTAGAACACATGAGAGCGGTATAGCCGAGTTAGAGGCTGACAATGTTCGACTTACACAGGTCAGTAGACTTTCTATGTGTGTTATGTGTGTATACTTGTGATTTGTGTACATATATGTGTGTACACATGTGATGTGTTCACATGCATGCATGTACACCTGCATGTAGACGTGTAATTTTTGTACATGTATGTATGTATGTAGACAATGTGATTTGTGTACATGTATGTACATGTGTGATTTGTGTACATGTATGTACATGTGTGATTTGTGTACACGTATGTACATGTGTGATTTGTGTACATGTATGTACATGTGTGATTTGTGTACATGTATGTACATGTGTGATTTGTGTACACGTATGTACATGTGTGATTTGTGTACACATATATACATGTGTGATTTGTGTACATGTATGTACATGTGTGATTTGTGTACAGGTATGATTTACCTCCCCTAGTATAGCACACAAATGGCCACCACTGACCTTGTTGCTGTATACATGTGTTGTTGAGCATAGACCAAACTAGAAGTTGATTCCTTATAAATACCCAGTGACTGGAAACTTTCCAATTTCAAGGGTAATCTCTAGATATATAAATCAGCGATATCTCCATCCCAAGCTATACCTATTTATATGTGAACATTAAGCACTTGTGACTAGTACATGCAGTAGTATGTACTTTTATCAACTCAATCTCTCAAGAAATGCAGAAATTATGCCAAGTGGTTTTTACCAACTTTTGGACATGCAAAATGAGCATTGTCAAGCTCCACTAGTGACCATAAGTGTTGTGTGTGGGCGACTAGTTGCCAAGTGCATATTACACGCCATTCACTATGTGATAGTGCATATTACACGCCATTGATTCGCTCTGTGATAGTGCATATTACACGCCATTGATTCGCTCTGTGATAGTGCATAGTATGTGCCATCCGCTCTGATAGTACATATTACACGCCATTTGCTCTGTGATAGTGCATATTACACGCCATTTGCTCTGTGATAGTGCATATTACACGCCATTTGCTCTGTGATAGTGCATATTACACGCCATTCGCTCTGTGATAGTGCATATTACACGCCATTCACTCTGTGATAGTGCATATTACATGCCATTCGCTCTGTGATAGTGCATATTACACGCCATTTGCTCTGTGATAGTGCATATTACACGCCATTTGCTCTGTGATAGTGCATATTACACGCCATTCACTCTGTGATAGTGCATATTACATGCCATTCACTCTGTGATAGTGCATATTACATGCCATTCGCTCTGTGATAGTGCATATTACACGCCATTCGCTCTGTGATAGTGCATATTACACGCCATTCACTCTGTGATAGTACATATTACATGCCATTTGCTCTGTGATAGTGCATATTACACATCATTTGCTCTGTGATAGTGCATATTACATGCCATTCACTCTGTGATAGTGCATATTACATGCCATTTGCTCTGTGATAGTGCATATTACATGCCATTCACTCTGTGATAGTGCATATTACACGCCATTCGCTCTGTGATAGTGCATATTACACGCCATTCACTCTGTGATAGTGCATATTACATGCCATTTGCTCTGTGATAGCGCATATTACACGCCATTTGCTCTGTGATAGTGCATATTACACGCCATTTGCTCTGTGATAGTGCATATTACACGCCATTCGCTCTGTGATAGTGCATATTACATGCCATTCACTCTGTGATAGTGCATATTACACGCCATTCGCTCTGTGATAGTGCATATTACACGCCATTCACTCTGTGATAGTACATATTACATGCCATTTGCTCTGTGATAGTGCATATTACACATCATTTGCTCTGTGATAGTGCATATTACATGCCATTCACTCTGTGATAGTGCATATTACATGCCATTTGCTCTGTGATAGTGCATATTACATGCCATTCACTCTGTGATAGTGCATATTACACGCCATTCTCTCTGTGATAGTGCATGTGATATTCATTTGACAATTTAGCAGGTACTCCTGTACCGGATTTCATTATGTTGATGGTGGCCTTTGGTGACTAGCAGATACTTTACGATTGGTCTGTACTAGTCCGATGACTTTATGCTTCATGAGAAATGTCCGTATATTAACATCAGTGGAAAACTGAAGGCTGACGTTTTCTTCTTTCTCGAACGACATTCTGACATTAACTGTGGTAATTATACTTTTCTATACAGCATTGATGCATACAAAAATACTGAGCAGCTTCATTTCCAGTGCATTTCTCTAATTTATCCAGTGCTTAGTCAATATTGTCAACATGACTTTCCGCTTCTGCAATCACATGTTTGTAGCTCTGTTGGCTTCCTTGGACACTTTCCATTTCTGCAATCACATGTTTGTAGCTCTGTTGGCTTCCTTGGACACTTTCCATTTCTGCAATCACATGTTTGTAGCTCTGTTGGCTTTCTTGGACACTTTCCATTTCTGCAATCACATATTTGTAGCTCTGTTGGCTTCTTTTGACACTTTCCATTTCTTGTTGCAACTTTTCTGCTATGTTCTGCAACAAACTTGCCTTATCCATCCTGAAGTACTGGATCAAAATTATTGCTATTTTAAATTTTAGCGGCTTTACTGAGAATACATGGGTGCACTTTTCACAGGTTTATAGTACAGCAGTGTTACACACTCTGTCACGCATAAGAGTTTTATAACCCTCGTCTTATTAATGGCTTTTATGCAAGAATGTTTGAATCTGCATATCTGCTTTATAATGGGGGACAAAAAGCTATATCCTTGGCAATTGCATTTGTCTATATGTATACTAGTTTCATTTGTCTATATATACTAGTTTCATTTGTCTATATATACTAGTTTATTTGTCTATATAACTAGTTTCATTTGTCTATATATATACTAGTTTCATTTGTCTATATATACTAGTTTCATTTGTCTATATAACTAGTTTCATTTGTCTATATATACTAGTTTCATTTGTCTATATAACTAGTTTCATTTGTCTATATATATACTAGTTTCATTTGTCTATATGTATACTAGTTTCATTTGTCTATTTATACTAGTTTCATTTGTCTATATATATACTAGTTTCATTTGTCTATATGTATACTAGTTTCATTTGTCTATATAACTAGTTTCATTTGTATATATATATACTAGTTTCATTTGTCTATATATATATACTAGTTTCATTTGTCTATATATATACTAGTTTCATTTGTCTATATATATACTAGTTTCATTTGTCTATATGTATACTAGTTTCATTTGTCTATATGTATACTAGTTTCATTTGTCTATGTATACTAGTTTCATTTGTCTATATAACTAGTTTCATTTGTCTATATATATACTAGTTTCATTTGTCTATATGTATACTAGTTTCATTTGTCTATGTATACTAGTTTCATTTGTCTATATAGCTAGTTTCATTTGTCTATATATATACTAGTTTCATTTGTCTATATGTATACTAGTTTCATTTGTCTATATGTATACTAGTTTCATTTGTCTATGTATACTAGTTTCATTTGTCTATATAGCTAGTTTCATTTGTCTATTTATACTAGTTTCATTTGTCTATATATATACTAGTTTCATTTGTCTATATGTATACTAGTTTCATTTGTCTATATAACTAGTTTCATTTGTATATATATATACTAGTTTCATTTGTCTATATATATATATATACTAGTTTCATTTGTCTATATATATACTAGTTTCATTTGTCTATATATATACTAGTTTCATTTGTCTATATGTATACTAGTTTCATTTGTCTATATGTATACTAGTTTCATTTGTCTATGTATACTAGTTTCATTTGTCTATATAACTAGTTTCATTTGTCTATATATATACTAGTTGCATTTGTCTATATGTATACTAGTTTCATTTGTCTATGTATACTAGTGTCATTTGTCTATATAGCTAGTTTCATTTGTCTATATATATACTAGTTTCATTTGTCTATATGTATACTAGTTTCATTTGTCTATATGTATACTAGTTTCATTTGTCTATGTATACTAGTTTCATTTGTCTATATAACTAGTTTCATTTGTCTATATATACTAGTTTCATTTGTATATATATACTAGTTTCATTTGTCTATATATATACTAGTTTCATTTGTCTATATGTATACTAGTTTCATTTGTCTATATATACTAGTTTCATTTGTCTATATATATACTAGTTTCATTTGTCTATATATATACTAGTTCCATTTGTCTATATGTATACTAGTTTCATTTGTCTATATATATACTAGTTTCATTTGTCTATATATATACTAGTTTCATTTGTCTATATGTATACTAGTTTCATTTGTCTATATGTATACTAGTTTCATTTGTCTATATGTATACTAGTTTCATTTGTCTATATATATACTAGTTTCATTTGTCTATGTATACTAGTTTCATTTGTCTATATGTATACTAGTTTCATTTGTCTATATATATATATACTAGTTTCATTTGTCTATATGTATACTAGTTTCATTTGTCTATATATATACTAGTTTCATTTGTCTATATATATATATACTAGTTTCATTTGTCTATATATATACTAGTTTCATTTGTCTATATATATACTAGTTTCATTTGTATATATATATACTAGTTTCATTTGTCTATATATATACTAGTTTCATTTGTCTATATATATACTAGTTTCATTTGTCTATATGTATACTAGTTTCATTTGTCTATATGTATACTAGTTTCATTTGTCTATGTATACTAGTTTCATTTGTCTATATAGCTAGTTTCATTTGTCTATTTATACTAGTTTCATTTGTCTATATATATACTAGTTTCATTTGTCTATATGTATACTAGTTTCATTTGTCTATATAACTAGTTTCATTTGTATATATATATACTAGTTTCATTTGTCTATATATATATACTAGTTTCATTTGTCTATATATATACTAGTTTCATTTGTCTATATATATACTAGTTTCATTTGTCTATATGTATACTAGTTTCATTTGTCTATATGTATACTAGTTTCATTTGTCTATGTATACTAGTTTCATTTGTCTATATAACTAGTTTCATTTGTCTATATATATACTAGTTTCATTTGTCTATATGTATACTAGTTTCATTTGTCTATGTATACTAGTTTCATTTGTCTATATAGCTAGTTTCATTTGTCTATATATATACTAGTTTCATTTGTCTATATGTATACTAGTTTCATTTGTCTATATGTATACTAGTTTCATTTGTCTATGTATACTAGTTTCATTTGTCTATATAACTAGTTTCATTTGTCTATATATACTAGTTTCATTTGTATATATATACTAGTTTCATTTGTCTATATATATACTAGTTTCATTTGTCTATATGTATACTAGTTTCATTTGTCTATATATACTAGTTTCATTTGTCTATATATATACTAGTTTCATTTGTCTATATATATACTAGTTCCATTTGTCTATATGTATACTAGTTTCATTTGTCTATATATATACTAGTTTCATTTGTCTATATATATACTAGTTTCATTTGTCTATATGTATACTAGTTTCATTTGTCTATATGTATACTAGTTTCATTTGTCTATATGTATACTAGTTTCATTTGTCTATGTATACTAGTTTCATTTGTCTATATAACTAGTTTCATTTGTATATATATACTAGTTTCATTTGTCTATATATATACTATTTTCATTTGTCTATATGTATACTAGTTTCATTTGTCTATATATATACTAGTTTCATTTGTCTATGTATACTAGTTTCATTTGTCTATATGTATACTAGTTTCATTTGTCTATATATATATATACTAGTTTCATTTGTCTATATGTATACTAGTTTCATTTGTCTATATATATATACTAGTTTCATTTGTCTATATATATATACTAGTTTCATTTGTCTATATATATACTAGTTTCATTTGTCTATATATATACTAGTTTCATTTGTATATATGTATACTAGTTTCATTTGTCTATATATATACTAGTTTCATTTGTCTATATATATACTAGTTTCATTTGTCTATATGTATACTAGTTTCATTTGTCTATATGTATACTAGTTTCATTTGTCTATATATATACTAGTTTCACCCAATTTAAAGGGCCAGCCATTTCTGACTTATGAGACATTTTTACGAATCCTATGCTAGTTATTGCCAGGCTGGTAGGCAATAACTAGCTGTCAGCTCACCAACCGGATATATCAGAACGAACCCCTTCGACCTCCTGCTCTGTAGGCGGATGCCTTAACCACTACGCCACGGAGACAGATAGTACATATTGTTGAATTTGTCTATATATGGGTCTAAAAAGTAGCCGACATTGGGGTTCTCTTCCTGGTGGAAGGCTCAGTGGAAGCAGTTAGTTTAAACATTATTTTTTTCAGTATTTTATATGTACATAATCGAATTAACATTTTATATATAAATTAACAGCAGTAGACTGAAAGGGATTAGAACGAAAAAAACTTATATAGTTCTTCTCCCTATCAATTGGTTGTTATACAATAGGCCGGAGCATAATATATTTAACCCTGAAAATACGTGAATCCTAATCACGATATATGCTAAACAATTTTTAATGAGGTTGTTAATATTTGAATTTGTTAAAAAAGAAAATGGTTAACACTTAAATGAATATTTGAAGTAAGTCCAAGAACATAACATATCCAATCTGAGCACGAAAAGAAGAAGAGATTAATATAAAGAGAGGTTAGTTGAATAAATAATCTGGTTGATCTGATAATGACGACAGTATCTGAATTGGAATCCGCATATAAACATTTTAGAAAGCATCCATCTTCTCCGAACCTTTCACTACCACTAATGTATTTGTGTACAGGTTAGTAATCAGTTAGTATTGATTAATTGTGGAGGAATATAATAGGGTAAGTATATAACGGGATTATTTGGTCACGGTCTCGATAAAAGGTAATAGGATGTCAGGTAAAAGTAAGTATACGATATAAGCCGAAAACGTACAATATTTTACTGTGTGTGGTGCCTCTCGCCGAGGACATTGCCAATAGTTTACATATTGGATCCGTTTGAGGCTTATATCTTACTTATAACACACACTTATATAACAAAGTCCTACTAAATAAAATTGTTAATTTCGTACATTTACACTCTGGCCTTTTGGTACAAGGTATTACGCCACGACAGTGTTTAAGTCAAATTAATACATTGCAATTTAATACCACCATGGTTTCTGATAACTTAATATATTTCAATATGAGCTTTAGATTACTGTACACGTACTTACTTACTTACTTGATTAAAATATTAACGGTAAAAACCTAACGTATGTCCTGCTCGTAGTTCACGAAAACTCACGAAGGCTTTGGCGGAGATTAATTAGTCTCAGTTCAATGTTCCCAAACAATACCCATCTCAATAAAGTTCACTATCCATACTGTATGCAAATACTAGTTAACTGAGACAGGTGAATTTGCACCAACTATACTATGTGACCATATGGCATAAAATAAAAGATTGTGGTTAACACGATGGACTGGGAATCCAAGGATCGCAGGTTCGATCACCCGCCTGACCCTAATAATATTAACAGTCTTTCAGAATGGGATTTTAAGCCGAGGTCTCATGTCAGTGCTTTACACCGTGCACGTAAAAGAACCAGATGATATTCTGGAATGGGCATATGTCTGTATCATTGCACTATCCCCCAACAATCTAAAATGACCAATCTCTTCAGGAGGCGTCGCTGATATGGACAACCGTTAGCGACGGTAAATAAACGTAAGACACACACACTCGATATTATCAGCATCTCAATGCGGCTCATTTAATGGTGTCAGTGTTAAAAATACATTTATATTACTGACCAGGCAAAATATATCAACGCCTATTCCTACGTATGACGTACTTGGTCAGCAGGGGATTAAGCGCTTTCATGTGGTGATGTTATATCGTGGGGCTAATTGGGACGACAGGTGCGCGAATCAGAAAAAAATACCTGCTTGTTATGCTTGAAATTAGAGTGGAAAATATATTGAATACGACTGTAACATGTTTGATCAGATTCTAGGTGCATGCATATAAACTTATACGGTTTATAAACTAGTCCGTCTCTCAACAACGAAAACTCGGGAAAGTCAAGCGAGAATTTGAAACAGACTATAGCAATATACCAATCGTCTAACTCCGTTAATTGTGTATCGGAAATAACCGAATAGGCATGCATTGAATATTTGATCGGTTATTATGTTAGTAACGCGCACATATGGACGTTTTCATGTAAACATATTCTTCTAGCGGAATAAAAATGTAATTAAAATATCAATTTCAGCCAGGTAGTTGCGAGATATACTCTATTTTTAGCCAAATTTGAAATAGTAGATGATACTCTCAATGTAGTATTCATCTTCGGCTTGCAAATTGTCGTTGCCCCTATAGCTCAGTGGTTAGAGCACTGGTCTCGTAAACCAGGGGTCGTGAGTTCGACTCTCACTGGGGGCATGGAGTGGTTTTTTTATTTCAGATTTTTGTGGGGGGCATGGTTTTGTGATCTTGCAGATTTTTGTGTGAAGCCAAATATATAAATATAATACAAATATACAATCTGCAACAATATGTGTAAATTATTAATATTAGCAATCAATATTCTCAGATAGATCTATTTAAAAAATAAATATTGTTTGTACTATTTAAAAAATAAATATTGTTTGTATATATTATGTTAGCCTGGAAACAGGCGTCGATATATTTTGCCTGGTCAGTCAAATAAATATATTTTAACACCAAGACTATTAATTGGGTCGTATTGAGTTTCTGATCATATGTCATTTTGACAGAAGTTAAAAAGTGAAAAATCGACAGACTGGAACCCAGGCTAATATTATGTGTCTGGCCACGCTACTATGAACCTTTTCTAGAGCCCAAGGGGACACCTCCATTCAATTTAAAGGGAGCAAATAACATTTTTTTATAGAACAAAAAAGGAAACGTCAAAAGGGGGTGGTTTTTTATGGTTTGTTGGAAATATATCTGATTTTAAATACATTTGGAGTATACTTCACCTGTATGTATAGGAGTGTGTGTGTGTTTTACGTTTATTTATCGTCGCTACCAGTTGTCCATATGAGTGGCGCCTCATGAAGATTTTAAGAGTTTTGGAGGATAGTGCAATGATACAAACAGAGACCCATTCCAGAGACTGCTCTGGTTCTTTTACGTGCATGGTGTACAGCACCGACACAAGACCTCGGTTTAAAGTCCCAAATGAAAGACTAATTTTATTAGGGTCAGACAGGGGATCAAACCTGTCTATAGAAATGTCTTGTTTCAAGCCTCATTCAAATAGTGGTGAAAGTAACATCAATTATACTGTTCACTGTTATGTGGTTTTCTCCAGTACTGTGCTCATATTCTCTCCAGTAGTAATAGTGCCGATCCAAATGTGGATTGTCTTCTCTCCACCACACAGTTTGACCTTCCAGTTATCAGGGGCATAGCTTCGCTGACAATGATGTATGTGTAGGCTGAGTTCTAAGGGGTGTCACCCCCCCGATAATATTTTTCAACTTGATTGTCGGATGCGTTATGGCATATATTTCGACGCTAAATATGTTTACAATAATATCAATATCCTTAAATTTATTTGCGAAAAAATATCCCCCACTTCCTATTGGAAGCTACACTGCTGTGTATGGAAGAAAGTCAAAGATTAAGTTCAGGTTTGAAATAACTAGCGTAATATGGTTCTAGGGTGATATTGTACGCAACACAGGAATAAAGTTATTTCTGTATAACTTGGGTCTTTCTGTGACTGAACATTTTTTAGGTGTGTACCATCTTGTCATATATTGTCCATCATTCTCATAATATTTTTGCACCATCTATATCCTTCCATTCATTATGGTGTTCTTCTATTGTGGAGGTTAGCGTGCTCGCTTCTCACCAATGAAACCCGGGTTCAATCCTCGGACCAGGAAGTATGTGAGATGGTACGGTTGTCGCCAGATCTACAGATGGGTTTTCTCCGGGTACTCCGGTTTCCTCCCACACGAATGACCACATATACGCTTTCATCCGCGCCAACGAGAGTGATTAATATATAAGTTGTTAAAAGTTGCTTCGCAATCGTTGTAAAATAAATAAAGTTTAAACCCTATTGTGGAGGTAATAAAGATATCTAACTGAAATGAAAGCGTATTGCTTGCATACCAAGGAATCTTCATTAACCTTTAGCACGATTTTAATGGAATCACAAGTCCATCTTTCTAGGAAATATATGAAAAATATTACACATTTGTTATCTGCTCATTTCGCCTAGTCTGGGAACAGACGTCGATATATTTTGCCTGGTCAGTCAAATAAATATATTTTACCACCGAGAACAATAATTGGGCCGTATTGAGTTTCTGATAATATCAACCAGAAGTTAAAAAATGAAAAACCGACAGACTGGAACCCAGGCTACATTTCGCCTACAGCACGCTAAAGGTTAATATACGTCATAGATTATACTTGATTTTACGGCTATATCTATTATGTTGCAGGAGTTTGAGGAGCGGCAGCTAAGATGGGAACATCGCGAGGTGGATTTGGAACGGCAGATAGCTACCCTGGAGCGACAGACAGCTCAGATCGCAGGAGCAGCAGCCAAGGTAGGGGACACTAGGCACTAGGGCATATTTTAAGTCGATGTAGATATGTTCATATTTAAATGTCTCAACTATTCAGGTAGCCTGGGAACAGGCGTCGATATATTTTGCTTGGTCAGTCATATTAATATATTTTAATACCGAGACCATTAATTGGGCTGTATTGAGTTTCTGATAATATCATTTTGCCAGAAGTAAATTAGTGAAAAATCGACAGACTGGAACCCAGGCTACTAATCAGGGAATAAAAGCTGTAAATTGGACTGATCTCGCGGTGTTTCGTTGACGTTTGCAATTTGCATGCAAGTTACTGTCAAGTTTGTATCACAAAACATTATGTTTCTTTAAAGTCTCCATATGCGTTTTTTTCTTCAGTGGAAAAATAATACTAGAGTGGTGGAACCTATGCTCGGCGTAAATCATGCATATCATGGCCTATAAAAAAAGTTAAATGCACTTGCCGTATATTATTATTTTCTTAAGTCGTGAACACAACTTTCATAAAATTGTTGTTGAAAATGTTAGCTTCATTACATAACCAAGCGCCTAAATACAGCTATCGCAACGGTACTTGTTTCCATGGGGAACTAGATACTTTAGGGCACCTATGCACGGCGTACATGAATTTTTTTTTTTATGCATGGGTAAATGTTGAATCTATTATTTTGACTTAGTAACATCAATAACTAACAATATTACAACTCAAAAGAAACTTGTTTCTGGTTATTTGTACATTTTCCCCCCAATCTGGATAGGCACCTGAAATGCTCATAAACCGCACATTTCGGTGGAAACATTTTTCCCGACAAGTTGTCTGTTTATATTCGGCTACTGAACTATTGAACCATGCTTCAACGAAAATAGGTTAAAACTATTTAAATATTTTAAATACAGATGTAAATGGAAAAAATACGCCGAGCATAGGAATACGCCGAGCATAGGTTCCACCACTCTATAATTCATGTGCAAATGATGATGATGATTGAGCTTATTTACCCTCACCTCTGGCGAACCATATGATCGAGTGTTCATGTGCAAATTTATGTGTGTGTTTTACGTTTATTTATCGTCGCTACCGGTTGCCCATATGAGACCCATTCCAGAGTCTCCTCTGGTTCTTTTACATGCACGGTGTAAAGCACCGACACGAGACCTCGGTTTAACATCCCATCACAAATTTATGCTAGTGTTAGCTCTATTAAACCAACATTTACAGAGTTAATGGTGAATTTGTTAGGAAATATCCATAAAAGGGAGGTAATTAAAAAATGGTGATTTCACAAAAGCAGGTTCGTTTGTGGTCATATATACTTTTTATCATAATAATTTGCTACCAGTAGTGAAAAATGATAAGACAATAATCACAATATCTAATCATCCACTCCTTACAATATCTAATCTTCCACTCCTTACAATATCTAATCATCCGCTCCTTACAATATCTAATCTTCCACTCCTTACAATATCTAATCATCCACTCCTTACAATATCTAATCATCCACTCCTTACAATATCTAATCTTCCACTCCTTACAATATCTAATCATCCACTCCTTACAATATCTAATCATCCACTCCTTACAATATCTAATCATCCACGCCTTACAATATCTAATCATCCACTCCTTACAATATCTAATCATCCACTCCTTACAATATCTAATCATCCACTCCTTACAATATCTAATCATCCACGCCTTACAATATCTAATCATCCACTCCTTACAATATCTAATCATCCACTCCTTACAATATCTAATCATCCACTCCTTACAATATCTAATCATCCGCTCCTTACAATATCTAATCATCCACTCCTTACAATATCTAATCATCCACTCCTTACAATATCTAATCATCCACTCCTTACAATATCTAATCATCCACTCCTTACAATATCTAATCATCCACTCCTTACAATATCTAATCATCCACTCCTTACAATATCTAATCATCCGCTCCTTACAATATCTAATCATCCACTCCTTACAATATCTAATCATCCACTCCTTACAATATCTAATCATCCACTCCTTACAATATCTAATCATCCACGCCTTACAATATCTAATCATCCACTCCTTACAATATCTAATCTTCCACTCCTTACAATATCTAATCATCCACGCCTTACAATATCTAATCATCCGCTCCTTACAATATCTAATCATCCACTCCTTACAATATCTAATCATCCACTCCTTACAATATCTAATCTTCCACTCCTTACAATATCTAATCATCCACTCCTTACAATATCTAATCATCCACTCCTTACAATATCTAATCATCCACTCCTTACAATATCTAATCATCCACTCCTTACAATATCTAATCTTCCACTCCTTACAATATCTTGGTATGCAGCACATTCTTCTAAGTAAGCGCATAATGGGGCTTTAAATAAACAGGAGTAACAAGGTTGGAGGTAATCCAGGGATCGCAGGTTCGATCCCCCGTCTGACCCTAAAAAAATTAACAGTCTTTCAGATGGGACGTTAAGCCGAGGTCTCGTGTCGGTGCTTTACACCGTGCACGTAAAAGAACCAGAGGAGATTCTAGAATGGGTCTCTGTCTGTATCATTGCACTATCCTCCAAAATCTAAAATAACTAATCTCTTCAGGAGGCGTTGCTTATATGGGTAACCGGTAGCGATGATAAATAAACGTAAAACACACACAAAGGTTGGAGGTGAAAGATTGGGAGTGGGGTGTAATTGTAGTAGATAAAAACAAGTTTATATTTAATGAAATGACCCATGTAATCACCATTGAAGGTGTCTTTATGCCATTCTTTTCTGCAAATGGAAAAATAAGACTACGTTTAGTTTAGTTCAATCATTTTTAATTGCATTCATTCTATATATACAATGTACAGAACAAAACAATTGAACACACTTGTACAATTATGCATAGTATATACAATTTATGTCATTGTTGTGCACAAGAATTGTAAATAAATGTTGAAGCAAATGGGTTGGCCACAAATTTTTAACAACATTAGTTACAGCCCTCCCCAAATTACTAGATTGTAACAAACAAAGTGACTGAATATACGAGTTGTGCAAATACTAAAATTGGTGATTACTAATATAAAGGGAAAATGAAGAAGAAAAGACTGTTTTATGAAATTATCCTATGTGTGATACTGTAACACGAGAAAACAACCGTTTTTTTTTTTTTTTTTTTTTTTTTTTTTTTTTATTTTTTTTTTTTTTTTTTTTTTTTTTTTTTTTTTTTTTTTTTTTTTTTTTTTTTTTTTTTTTTTTTTATTTTTTTTTTTTTTTTTTTTTTTTTTTTTTTTTTTTTTTTTTTTTTTTTTTTTTTTTTTTTTTTTTTTTTTTTTTTTTTTTTTTTTTTTTTTTTTTTTTTTTTTTTTTTTTTTTTTTTTTTTTTTTGTTTTTTTTTTTTTTTTTTTTTCTTTTTTTTTTATAACGTTATTAGGTTGTTTTGAATAAACTTCCATAAAGGGAGGTAATCTGACAAATCATAGTTTCCCAAATACCAGTTAATATGTGGAAGATCTTCTAAATTTTACATAACATCCTAAATTATTATTAAAAAAATAGATTTCTAATACAGTACTTAGAATTTATTATCATCCGCCCCTTAGAATATCTTGTTGTGCAGATCATTAAAGCTGTACTGTTTCAGTTTGAGGAGGCTGTGGGTCGACTGCCGGACTCCAAGTTGCCAGTGGCAAACCAGCTTGAGCAGGCTATCTCCACCATCAAGTCCAATGTCAGGATCATACTGGACACACAGGCAGATTCTAAAAGGCTTAAACAGGTACCGTGTTGGATATATTACTGGATTATTTACCTGAGATGTAGGCCTGCTATAATTATGTAGATGTTTATAAAGATTGAAAATGTGTGTTTATCATGAACAAAAATATATGCGTAATCGGATGAAAATTATATGTATGTGTGTATTCCGATGATAACTATACAGTGTGTAACCAGATGATATTTATATGTGTGTGTAACCAGATGATATTTATATGTGTGTGTAAATGGATGATATTTATATGTGTGTGTAACCAGATGATATTTATATGTGTGTGTAACCAGATGATATTTATATGTGTGTGTAAACGGATGATATTTATATGTGTGTGTAAATGGATGAGATTTATATGTGTGTGTAACCAGATGATATTTATATGTGTGTGTAACCAGATGATATTTATATGTGTGTGTAACCAGATGATATTTATATGTGTGTGTAAACGGATGAGATTTATATGTGTGTGTAACCAGATATTTATATGTGTGTGTAATTGGATGATAATTATACAGTGTGTAACCAGAAGAGATTTATGTGTGTGTAATCGGATGGAAATTATATGTGTGTGTAATTAGATGGAAATTATATGTGTGTGTAATCGGATGATATTTATATGTGTGTGTAACCAGATGAGATTTATATGTGTGTGTAATCGGTTGGAAATTATATGTGTTTGTATTTCTCTTAGTTTGCATTTACAACAGCATGTCAAATTGCTATGCTATGTATTTACAACAGTAAGACAGGACTATTGTCTGCAGGAGTTGATAAAAGTTGCATTCATTACGGTAGTTAATTTGAGTACAGATGTATATAGATAGAGAATGTAAAGCTTTGATGGTCTATGAACATGTATTTTACAGAGAAATGAGGAGGTCGAGAAACATAGTCGTCAGCTGGAACACGCCCTCATTGCCCGCGACAAATTGATAGCGGATCTCCGCCTGCGTATGCCCGCCACATCGGATCGAGACGAGATAATCTTGCGAGCACAGTCTAAGGCAAACACCGAGGTTGAGATCAACAGAGCCACGCATGATCGTAACTTTGAGAGTGAGCAGTCTATGAAAGTGGCACAGTCTACGATGGCAAGCTTACAGGTAAATTATGATCGAAACTTTGAGAGCAAGCAGTCTATGAAAATGGCACAGTCTACGATGGCAAGCTTACAGGTAAATTATGATCGTAACTTTGAGAGTGAGCAGTCTATGAAAGTGGCACAGTCTACGATGGCAAGCTTACAGGTAAATTATGATCGAAACTTTGAGAGCAAGCAGTCTATGAAAGTGGCACAGTCTACGATGGCTAGCTTACAGGTAAATTATGATCGTAACTTTGAGAGCAAGCAGTCTTTGAAAGTGGCACAGTCTACGATGGCGTTGGTTTTGTGTTGGGGGTTTGGTGGGTTGTGGTGTTGGTTTTGTGTTTTGGGGGTTTTGGTGGGTTACGATGGCTAGCTTACAGGTAATTTATGATCGAAACTTTGAGAGCAAGCAGTCTATGAAAGTGGAATAGTTTACAATACACTGGACAATTGGTACATATGTGAGTGTATAGATCCCGTATATCCAAGTATATTGGTGTGTATGGATTTTTGTACTTAGTGGTCAATCTATGGAATCTTATATTCCCGTACACACATGTACACTGTGATATGCAAACTGTATACACTCCTGTATGCTGGGATATGTGGACTCTGTACACACCTGTACACTGTGATATACAAACTGTATACAATCCTGTATGCTGGGATATGTGGACTCTGTACACACCTGTACACTGTGATGTACAAACTGTATACACTCCTGTATGCTGGGATATGTGGACTCTGTACACTCCAGTACACTGTGATATACAAACTGTGTACACTCCTGGGATATGTGGACTCTGTACACTCCAGTACACTGTGATATACAAATTGTGTACACTCCTGGGATATGTGGACTCTGTACACTCCAGTACACTGTGATATACAAACTGTGTACACTCCTGGGATATGTGGACTCTGTACACTCCAGTACACTGTGATATACAAACTGTGTACACTCCTGGGATATGTGGACTCCGTACACTCCAGTACACTGTGATATACAAACTGTGTACACTCCTGGGATATGTGGACTCCGTACACTCCAGTACACTGTGATATACAAACTGTGTACACTCCTGGGATATGTGGATTCTGTACACTCCTGGGATATGTGGACTCCGTACACTCCAGTACACTGTGATATACAAACTGTGTACACTCCTGGGATATGTGGACTCTGTACACTCCAGTACACTGTGATATACAAACTGTGTACACTCCTGGGATATGTGGATTCTGTACACTCCTGGGATATGTGGACTCCGTACACACCTGTATGCTGGGATATGTCGACTCCATACACGCCTGTATGCCGGGATATGTCGACTCCATACACTCCTGTATGCCGGGATATGTGGACCCTGTACACTCCAGTATGCCGGGATATGTCGACTCCGTACACACCTGTATGCCGGATATGTGGACTCCGTACACTCCTGTATGCTGGGATATGTGGACTCCGTACACTCCAGTATGCCGGATATGTGGACTCCGTACACTCCAGTATATGCAACCATTTATTTGCAGAGATAGATAGCTTACAGGAAAGCATCATTGGTCCATCGCAATATTGTAATTAGTAATTTAGTGCTGTCCGATTAGCGCAGTGGTTATCGCGCTCGCTTCTCACCAATGCAACCTGGGTTCAATCGGACAGGTGGGTTTTCTCCGGGTACTCAGGTTTCCCCCCCACATGAATTACCACATATACGCTTTCATCCGCTCCAACGAGAGTGATTAATATAAGTTGTTAAAACTTTTACAACGGTAGCAATCGTTGTAAAATAAATAAAGTTTAAAAGAATTTAATGCATGCATGTGAAATTGCACAGTAATGTTGACTTTGCTGTACATTATATGATTCTGATTGCAGGCGCGGATCCGGCAGAAGGAGGAGACGATATGCAAGTACCAGGATCTGTTGCGCCAGGCACGTGAAGATATGCAGGACATGAATCGACGACACGAACAAGAGCTACGCGCCATGCAGCAGAAGATTCACATGAACACAGACGCTGCATTTAGTAAATTCAAGGAGGCGGCTCAGCAGATAATGACACAGAAAATGGTGCAGCCTATATCAAATAAACAGGTTAGACTGTTGGTCATATCATAAACGGTCAGTCTATATCCAATACACATGTTAGACTGTCGGTCATATCATAAACGGTGTAGCCTATATCCAATAGACAGGCTAGACTGTCGGTCATATCATAAACGGTCAGCCTATATCCAACACACATGTTAGACTGTCGGTCATATCATAAATGGTGCAGCCTATATCCAATACACATACTAGACTGTCGGTCATATCATAAACGGTCAGCCTATATCCAATACACATGTTAGACTGTCAGTCATATCATAAACGGTGTAGCCTATATCCAATAGACAGGCTAGACTGTCGGTCATATCATAAACGGTCAGCCTATATCCAACACACATGTTAGACTGTCGATCATGTCGGACACATTAAGCCGAGGTCTCGTGTCAGTGCTTTACACCTTGCACGTAAAAGAACCAGAGGAGACTCTGGAATGGTTCTCTGTCTGTATCATTGCACTATCCTCCAAAAATCTAAAATGACTAATCTCTTCAGGAGGCATTGCTCATCTGGGCAACCGGTAGCGACGATAAATAAACGTAAAACACACTCAGTATTGATCTTACTAAAATGAATATTGAAATTGACATTAATTTTGTTGAGTACGGTATTTGTGTATTATAGATTTCCCGGTTAAACGAGCTTGAAGATCTTGTTGTGGAGCAAGAGAATGCTCTAGCAGCCATGGCACACAAGATCCGATCCCGAGACGAGGATATAATCGGCTTTAAAACACGACTACAGCAACTCGGTATAACATATGCCGGCGAGAAACAGAGGTGCACATATAGTATTATAACACATAACCATCACAGAAATTACTCTGTAATGATTGATTGTAGTGTAACATGCTTCATTCTGACTAAAAATTAATGTCATTCAGTTTCAATATATATTGTATTCAAATCTGCTTCGATCCTCGGACAGGGAAGTATGTGAGATTGTACTGTTGTCGCCAGATCAGACAGGTGGGTTTTCTCCGGGTACTCCGGTTTCCTCCCACACGAATGACCACATATACATTTTCATCTGCGCCAATGAGAGTGATTAATATACCGGTAAGTTGTTAAAACTTGCTTAGCAATCATTGTAAAATAAATAAATTTTAAAATCTGCTTCAAACTCTGATTAACTCTTATTCAGGGCAAAACATGTATTTTATTATTATATTATTTAGGGTGGAATATGTCAGCATAATAATGTAATGATCTTGCTATTGATTGTGATTCCAGAGCATAATAATGTAATGATCTTGCTATTGATTGTGATTCCAGAGCATAATAATGTAATGAGCTTGCTATTGATTGTGATTCCAGAGCATAATAATGTAATGAGCTTGCTATTGATTCTGATTCCAGAGCATAATAATGTAATGAGCTTGCTATTGATTGTGATTCCAGAGCATAATAATGTAATGAGCTTGCTATTGATTCTGATTCCAGAGCATAATAATGTAATGAGCTTGCTATTGATTGTGATTCCAGAGCATAATAATGTAATGAGCTTGCTATTGATTCTGATTCCAGAGCATAATAATGTAATGAGCTTGCTATTGATTGTGATTCCAGAGCATAATAATGTAATGAGCTTGCTATTGATTGTGATTCCAGAGCATAATAATGTAATGAGCTTGCTATTGATTGTGATTCCAGAGCATAATAATGTAATGAGCTTGCTATTGATTGTGATTCCAGAGCATAATAATGTAATGATCGCTTGCTATTGATTGCGATTCCAGAGCATAATAATGTAATGATCATAATGAGCTTGCTATTGATTGCGATTCCAGAGCATAATAATGTAATGAGCTTGCTATTGATTGTGATTCCAGAGCATAATAATGTAATGAGCTTGCTATTGATTGTGATTCCAGAGCATAATAATGTAATGAGCTTGCTATTGATTGCGATTCCAGAGCATAATAATGTAATGAGCTTGCTATTGATTGTGATTCCAGAGCATAATAATGTAATGATCATAATGAGCTTGCTATTGACAGCGGGGCTCGAACTCCAGACCTTTTGCACCTGAAGCGAACGCGCATCCACTGCACGATCACGACTTGCTATTGATTCTGATTCCAGAGCATAATAATGTAGCGATATGAGCTTGCTATTTTATTTTTTATTTTTTTTATACAAATTTATTTTAGCTCGATTGCGATACAAGTTCTTTCAACTTATATAAATCACTCTCGAGACCTCATTCCTGATGGAATCCATCGCCACGAGGGAGAGAAGAGGCAACGTGGAATTTAAATGCCTTGCCTAAGGACACAATCGTAACGGCTCCAGCGGGGCTCGAACTCCAGACCTTTCGCACCTGAAGCGAATGCGCATCCACTGCACCATCATGACTTGCTATTGATTCTGATTCCAGAGCATAATAATGTAGCGATCATAATGAGCTTGCTATTGATTCTGATTCCAGTGTGGTAGGTCAACTCTCAGAAGAACTTGCTAATAAGCAGGTAGAAATTGAAAGACTTACTAAAACTGTCCAGCATCAGACTAAAGAACTAGAGCTGATTAATGAAGAACTGGGTACCGCCAAGGACGCAAACTCTCGAGCGCCAACAATAACCATGAAGAATCTGGTGGAAAGATTAAAAAATCAACTTGCATTGAAAGAGAAACAACACCAGGTATGATCAGGTCTTCCACACTTTAGACAGTACCGACTTCCATTGTCATCCGTACTCGCCTATTAGACGTCTTTTTACCACCAGATTATGGCCTTAAAGTGGTTTCCTGTCTTATATGCGAGTTCTAAACAAAGATCAATTTTTTTTAGATGCGTTAAATGGTATCCTTTTTTTAGATGCGTTAAATGGTATCCTTTTGTTTTAGATGCGTTAAATGGTATCCGTTTTAGAAAAGAAAGCAAGCACCCTGACACCATGAAATTATTTTCAACTTACACTGGATAAACATGCAATTTATACTTGTGTCTGGTGTCCATTTTATCAACCCGTCTTATATATGAGTGCATGCCAAGATCATCATCATCATCTGTGAAGAATTCTTTGTATATAAGCTGTATACTGAGCTGTTGTTATGATGTTTCAAATTTCATATTGTATGAACTCTTAGTACTGTCAAACCTGTCTTAAGCAGTCAGCCAAGGGAATCACAGAAAGTGGCTGCTTAGCACATGTGGCTGCTTAATAGAGGGCAAATGTATAATACAACATCATATTGGGAATCTGGAAACTTGCTGCTTAATACAGGGTGGCTGCTTAATAGAGGGCAAATGTATAATAAAACAACATATTGGGAATCTGGAAACAGGCTGCTTAATACAGGTTGGCTGCTTAATAGAGGGCAAATGTATAATAAAACAACATATTGGGAATCTGGAAATGGGCTGCTTAATACAGGTTTGCAGCCTAATGGAGGTGACCACTAACTCAGGTTTGATTGTATATTTAAGTTATTATTTTGAATGAATGTTCTTCAAGTGTTTCCTATATGACCGCTCATCTCTTCAGCTGTGCAGGTTTGGATTGTTGTCCTATCTATGCATGACCATTCAGCTGTGCAGGTTTGGATTGTTGTCCTATCTATGCATGACCATTCAGCTGTGCAGGTTTGTATTGTTGTCCTATCTATGCATGACCATTCAGCTGTGCAGGTTTGTATTGTTGTCCTATCTATGCATGACCATTCAGCTGTGCAGGTTTGGATTGTTGTCCTATCTATGCATGACCATTCAGCTGTGCAGGTTTGGATTGTTGTCCTATCTATGCATGACCATTCAGCTGTGCAGGTTTGTATTGTTGTCCTATCTATGCATGACCATTCAGCTGTGCAGGTTTGTATTGTTGTCCTATCTATGCATGACCATTCAGCTGTGCAGGTTTGTATTGTTGTCCTATCTATGCATGACCATTCAGCTGTGCAGGTTTGTATTGTTGTCCTATCTATGCATGACCATTCAGCTGTGCAGGTTTGTATTGTTGTCCTACCTCTACATGACCATTCAGCTGTGCAGGTTTGTATTGTTGTCCTACCTCTGCATGACCATTCAGCTGTGCAGGTTTGTATTGTTGTCCTACCTCTGCATGACCATTCAGCTGTGCAGGTTTGTATTGTTGTCCTACCTCTGCATGACCATTCAGCTGTGCAGGTTTGTATTGTTGTCCTACCACTACATGGTTTTATAATGTGTTATATCTAAGGATGGCTCCTCTCTCAGTAATAAGCTAATAGAAGGTTTGTGGTTCTACCCAGGTATGTCTGACTAAAAACACAAGGCATGGCATCTCTGAATGTTCAGATGCCAAATAAAACGTGTTACATTGTTGAGAAAAAGAACCAAACAAATGCGTACAATCAAGGTGTACTTGTATTAACCTATGAAAACACATATCCATGAATTATTGTCATGACTTATCTATTTCAGGCCTTGAGTAAGGCCTTGACAGAACTGAGAGCTGATATGGTGACCCAGGCCCAGGAACAAGTGAAGGTGTATTCAGAAGACTCATCACAACAAGTTAATGTACAGAAGATTGTGGACAAGCATACCAAGGAACTTACTGTAAGTACACTGGGTCCAACTCTACTGTAGTTTATATATCTGTACAAGCATACCAAGGAACTTACTGTAAGTACACTGGGTCCAACTCTACTGTAGTTTATATATCTGTACAAGCAAACCTAGGAACATACTGTAAGTACACTGGGTCCAACTCTACTGTAGTTTATATATCTGTACAAGCATACCAAGGAACTTACTGTAAGTACACTGGGTCCAACTCTACTGTAGTTTATATATCTGTACAAGCATACCAAGGAACTTACTGTAAGTACACTGGGTCCAACTCTACTGTAGTTTATATATCTGTACAAGCATACCAAGGAACTTACTGTAAGTACACTGGGTCCAACTCTACTGTAGTTTATATATCTGTACAAGCATACCAAGGAACATACTGTAAGTACACTGGGTCCAACTCTACTGTAGTTTATATATCTGTACAAGCATACCAAGGAACTTACTGTAAGTACACTGGGTCCAACTCTACTGTAGTTTATATATCTGTACAAGCATACCAAGGAACTTACTGTAAGTACACTGGGTCCAACTCTACTGTAGTTTATATATCTGTACAAGCATACCAAGGAACTTACTGTAAGTACACTGGGTCCAACTCTACTGTAGTTTATATATCTGTACAAGCATACCTAGGAACATACTGTAAGTACACTGGGTCCAACTCTACTGTAGTTTATATATCTGTACAAGCATACCAAGGAACTTACTGTAAGTACACTGGGTCCAACTCTACTGTAGTTTATATATCTGTACAAGCATACCAAGGAACTTACTGTAAGTACACTGGGTCCAACTCTACTGTAGTTTATATATCTGTACAAGCATACCAAGGAACTTACTGTAAGTACACTGGGTCCAACTCTACTGTAGTTTATATATATATCTGTACAAGCATACCTAGGAACATACTGTAAGTACACTGGGTCCAACTCTACTGTAGTTTATATATCTGTACAAGCATACCAAGGAACTTACTGTAAGTACACTGGGTCCAACTCTACTGTAGTTTATATATCTGTACAAGCATACCAAGGAACTTACTGTAAGTACACTGGGTCCAACTCTACTGTAGTTTATATATCTGTACAAGCATACCAAGGAACATACTGTAAGTACACTGGGTCCAACTCTACTGTAGTTTATATATCTGTACAAGCATACCAAGGAACTTACTGTAAGTACACTGGGTCCAACTCTACTGTAGTTTATATATCTGTACAAGCATATCTAGGAACATACTGTAAGTACACTGGGTCCAACTCTACTGTAGTTTATATATCTGTACAAGCATACCTAGGAGCTTACTGTAAGTACACCGGGTCCAACTCTACTGTAGTTTATATATATATCTGTACAAGCATACCTAGGAACATACTGTAAGTACACTGGGTCCAACTCTACTGTAGTTTATATATATATCTGTACAAGCATACCTAGGAGCTTACTGTAAGTACACCGGGTCCAACTCTACTGTAGTTTATATATATATCTGTACAAGCATACCTAGGAGCTTACTGTAAGTACACTGGGTCCAACTCTACTGTAGTTTATATATCTGTACAAGCATACCTAGGAGCTTACTGTAAGTACACCGGGTCCAACTCTACTGTAGTTTATATATATATCTGTACAAGCATACCTAGGAACTTACTGTAAGTACACTGGGTCCAACTCTACTGTAGTTTATATATCTGTACAAGCATACCTAGGAGCTTACTGTAAGTACACCGGGTCCAACTCTACTGTAGTTTATATATATATCTGTACAAGCATACCTAGGAACTTACTGTAAGTACACTGGGTCCAACTCTACTGTAGTTTATATATCTGTACAAGCATACCTAGGAGCTTACTGTAAGTACACCGGGTCCAACTCTACTGTAGTTTATATATATATCTGTACAAGCATACCTAGGAACTTACTGTAAGTACACTGGGTCCAACTCTACTGTAGTTTATATATCTGTACAAGCATACCTAGGAACTTACTGTAAGTACACTGGGTCCAACTCTACTGTAGTTTATATATATATCTGTACAAGCATACCTAGGAACTTACTGTAAGTACACTGGGTCCAACTCTACTGTAGTTTATATATATATCTGTACAAGCATACCTAGGAACTTACTGTAAGTACACTGGGTCCAACTCTACTGTAGTTTATATATCTCCGCCTCCGTGGTCGAGTGGTTAAGGTCGCTGACTTGTATACCACTGTAACCTATCATCACTGATGGTCACGGGTTCGAGCCCCGCTCAGACCGTGTCTCATTTATATGAAAAAGTTGGCAGTTTCTTACGGAGGTTGGTGCACCCAAGTACTGGTTAACCGCTGGAGCCTGCCCAGGAAAGGTGTTGTTAGGTAAACTGCCCGCCGGCGATATAGCCCAAAATGGTGCTGATGCAGGCGTAAAACCCGAAATATAACATAACATAAGTTTATATATCTGTACAAGCATACCTAGGAACTTACTGTAAGTACACTGGGTCCAACTTACTGTAGTTTATATATATATATAAGTGCCTTGTATACACACCAGAACAGGTTTAATGTGAGGAGGTATTGTGATAGATTGTGTCTTGTCTGTTGTCCATATATCTGCAAGTGCCTTGTATACACACCAGAACAGGTTTAATGTGAGGAGGTATTGTGATAGATTGTGTCTTGTCTGTTGTCCATATATCTGCAAGTGCCTTGTATACACACCAGAACAAGTTTAATGTGAGGAGGTATTGTGATAGATTGTGTCTTGTACTGTTGCCCAGACCTGAGCGAAGGATAAAAAATGCAATGAAACAGGCAAAAATAACGAATTACAAGTTATATAGAGCATTAGGTAATAATTATTCCGGTTTGATCATGTTTGGGCAATCAGCAGGTACTATAGATGGGTTATTATTGCACTATTATTGTACTTACATGTACAGGATCAGATAGAGGATATACAGCACACAGTGGATAGACAGAGGAAGGAACTAAAGAAGAGAAAAGACAAAGAAAACAGCCTTCAAACAGATATGGATGATTATAGAGAGGAACTTAGTAAGACTTGTATACATGGGATATCTGACATACAAACATGGGATATCTGTATACATGGGATATCTGACATACACACATGGGATATCTGACATACAAACATGGGATATCTGACCTGTATACATGGGATATCTGACCTGTATACATGGGATATCTGACATACAAACATGGGGTATCTGTATACATGGGATATCTGACATACAAACATGGGATATCTGACCTGTATGCATGTGGTATCTGACCTGTATACATGGGATATCTGACCTGTATACATGGGATATCTGACCTGTATACATGGGATATCTGACATACAAACATGGGGTATCTGTATACATGGGATATCTGACATACAAACATGGGATATCTGTATACATGGGATATCTGTATGCATGGTGTATCTGACATACAAACATGGGATATCTGACCTGTATACATGGGGTATCTGACCTGTATACATGGGGTATCTGACCTGTATACATGGGGTATCTGACCTGTATACATGGGGTATCTGACCTGTATACATGGGATATCTGACCTGTATACATGGGATATCTGACCTGTATACATGGGATATCTGACCTGTATACATGGGGTATCTGACCTGTATACATGGGATATCTGACCTGTATACATGGGATATCTGACCTGTATACATGTGGTATCTGACCTGTATACATGTGGTATCTGACCTGTATACATGGGGTATCTGACCTGTATACATGGGATATCTGACCTGTATACATGGGGTATCTGACCTGTATACATGGGATATCTGACCTGTATACATGGGATATCTGACCTGTATACATGGGATATCTGACCTGTATACATGGGGTATCTGACATACAAACATGGGATATCTGACCTACACACATGGGATATTTGACATGTACACATGGGATATCTGCCATACACTCATGGGATATCTGCCATACACACATGCGATATCTCACATGTACACATGGGATATGTTCCCTATATACATGGGATATCTGCCCTATATACATGGGATATCTGCCCTATATACATGGGATATCTGCTATGCTCACATGGGACATCTCACATGTACACATGGGATATCTGACCTGTACTCATGGGATATTTCTTACAACCTATGTGGGCCGTTTTCTAATGTTGTAAAAACTTGTGGCGCAAACCATTTGTATTATCATGTTATGTTCTTGTACTATAATTATCATGTTAAATGCAATAACATATGATTAACTAATTTCTTACAACTGCCATACTGCTAATTATCTTTAAAGTTGATATAAATGATGTTGATAATATATATTGTTTTTGGAAATTGATATCTTGACATATTTTCACAAGTGTCCTTTTTCGTTTGTATGCTTATCTCCCCTGTATGTTTATCTCCCCTGTACAGTTATCTCCCCATTACAGCACAGAAAGAGAAAACTGTACACAAACTAAAGGGGGATAAGCAAAGATTGGAGTCGGAAATAGATGAACTAGAGAAGAAAGTAGAGAGAATGAGTACAATGAAATCACAGGTAAATATACGCTATACCTAAACTATAGATATACTAAAGGGGGTTTAGTAGAAGATGTGACCTGAACTAGCAGTGCTGTATAAAGAATTAATACCTAACAACACATGCACGTTCTGTGGGTTAAACAAATTTGAATCCATATCTTGTATTTATATTTCAATGCAGATGAGATGTGAACACATTTCCTGCGTATATCTCTGTTTGTAGCAGAGTAACAAGATGCATGCACCATATACATTCCACATTCATATAAACATTCATATACATTCTACATTCATATACACATTTATATACATTCTACATTAATATAAACATTCATATACATTCTACATTCATATAAACATTCATATACATTCTACATTCATATAAACATTTATATACATTCTACATTCATATAAACATTCATATACATTCTACATTCATATAAACATTCATATAAACATTTATATACATTCTACATTCATATAAACATTCATATACATTCATATAAACATATATATACATTCTACATTCATATAAACATTTATATACATTCTACATTCATATAAACATTTATATACATTCTACATTCATATAAACATTTATATACATTCTACATTCATATAAACATTTATATACATTCTACATTCATATAAACATTTATATACATTCTACATTCATATAAACATTCATATACATATAAACATTCATATACATTCTACATTCATATAAACATTCATATACATTCTACATTCATATAAACATTTATATACATTCTACATTCATATAAACATTTATATACATTCTACATTCATATAAACATTCATATACATTCATATAAACATTTATATACATTCTACATTCATATAAACATTTATATACATTCTACATTTACGTATACATTTACGTATACATTTACGTATACATTTACGTATACATTTACGTATACATTTACGTATACATTTACATTCAGATAAACATTCAAATACATTTACACATACATATACATTTACATATACTTTCTACATTCATTTACATTTATATACATTCATAAACCTGGTATGTGTTTTATACAGAAAACTGGAGAGGAGAATACGAAACGTGAAATGGATGAATTGAGACGCCAGGTCCGACTCCTCGAAGGGGAACTCAAGCGCAAGGCCCAGACAGCCGAGAAACCATATGAGCATAAGAAGGAATCACCGAGAGACCCCCCACCCAAGGTAGTATAGCTTCTGCTTGGAGCAGAGAGGATATGACTAATTCCGTGAAGAGGGATCTTGGTGGTCTACTGTGATTAAGGTTGCTGACTTAAAAGTGCATGCCCCTCACTGCTGTATGTTCGAATCCCAGTGTGGGTGTCAAATTCTTTCATGGATGCTATCCAGCTGATTTGCACAAGGCTGGTGGGTGGTTCTGCCCAGGTGTTCATCCGTGCCTGAAATATTGCATGGAGTGGCACCCGGCACCCGGGGTCTTGCTCCACCAATAATAGCTGGAGTGTTACCATATGACCTAAGCTGTTGACTTTAAACCCACAAAGTACAAATGGGCATACAAACTTTGTGAATACAGTTGATGTAGATTAGATGTAGTTATTACCATACTGTAGGCAAAATAATCCGACGTATTGTAAATGCAAAGCAAATGGTCTGAGAAACAAAACATTACCAAATGTTTACCTACTAAATGTATGACATATCTACTGTACTTTTCTGAACTGTCGACAATTGACTGACTAGCATGACAACTGACTGACTAGCATGATAACTGACTGACTAGCATGACAACTGACTGACTAGCATGATAACTGACTGACTAGCACGACAACTGACTGACTAGCACGACAACTGACTGACTAGCATGATAACTGACTGACTAGCACGACAACTGACTGACTAGCACGACAACTGACTGACTAGCACGACAACTGACTGACTAGCATGACAACTGACTGACTAGCACGACAACTGACTGACTAGCACGACAACTGACTGACTAGCACGACAACTGACTGACTAGCACAACAACTGACTGACTAGCATGACAACTGACTGACTAGCACGACAACTGACTGACTAGCACAACAACTGACTGACTAGCACGACAACTGACTGACTACCACGACAACTGACTGACTAGCACGACAACTGACTGGCTAGCACGACAACTGACTGACTAGCATGGCAACTGACTGACTAGCATGACAACTGACTGACTAGCACGACAACTGACTGACTAGCACAACAACTGACTGACTAGCACGACAACTGACTGACTAGCACGACAACTGACTGACTAGCACGACAACTGACTGACTAGCACGACAACTGATTGACTAGCACGACAACTGACTGACTAGCACATCACAACTACAACCATTAGAAGATATATGTCAACAAGTGACTGATTGTAATTGTCTTGTACTGTTAAACCTGGCTGGCCGATTAGCGCAGTGGTTAGCGTGCTCACTTCTCACCAATGCAGCCTAGGTTTGATCCTCGGAACGGGAAGTATGTGAGATGGTACGGTGGTCACCAGATCGGACAGGTGGGTTTTCTCCGGGTACTCCCGGTTTCCTCCCACACGAATGACCACATATACGCTTTCTTCCATGCCAACGAGAGTGATTAATAGAAGTTGTTAGAACTTGCTTTGCAATCATTGTAAAATAAATGAAGTTTAAACTTTTAAACCTGTCTGAAGCAGACAGTCAAGGGAAGCACAGAAATTGGCTGCTTAATGCAGGTTGGCTGCTTAACCCGTTGCACACTAGCGGTAGATAAAATCACTTTTGCAAACAGCATAGAGCCTGATCAGACGGCATGTTCTGTGCTGTCTGTTCTGTGCCGTCTGATCAGGCTCTATGCTGTTTGCTACACGGATAGTGGAGCTAAAACACTTGGGTGAATAGCAAACAACATAGATCCTGATCAGATGTGGCGTTATGCTGCAGCTAATCTGGATCTATGTTGTTTGCAAATGCGATTTTATTTACTCAGTAGGCAAAGGGTTAAAGTCGTGGATAAGGTGGAAGTCGTAATAGCGCAGTGGAAGTCGTGATAGCGCAGCGGATGTGCGTTCGGTTCAGGTGCGTAAGGTCCGGAGTTCGAGCCCCACTGGAGCCGTTACGATTGTGCACTTAGGCAAGGCATTTAAATTCCACATTGCCTCTTCTCTCTCCCTCGTGGCTTTGGATTCCATCAGGAATGAGGTCTCGAGAGTGATTAATGTAAGTTGTAAGAACTTGTTTCGCAATCAAGCTGAAATAAATTTGTGTTAACTAAAGGGTTAATAGAAGTGCCCGCTGACACAGGTTTGACTGTATATTGCAGGGAAGTGGAGGCAGTGAAGAACTTCTCAAGTGGGAGGAGAGCAAGAAATGGCAGAAAACCGTGGAGAAAATGAGAACAAGGATAAAGGAACGAGATGGCGAGATCGATAAACTCCAGAAATCCAACAAAATGCTCAAAGACATGGCAGATAGGTAATGTCCGGCAGATAGGTAATGTCCGGCAGATAGGTAATGTCTGGCAGATAGGTAATTTCTGGCAGATAGGTAATGTCTGGCAGATAGGTAATGTCTGGCAGGTAGGTAATGTCCGGCAGGTAGGTAATGTCTGGCAGATAGGTAATGTCCGGCAGATAAGTAATGTCCGGCAGGTAGGTAATGTCCGGCAGGTAGGTAATGTCCGGCAGATAGGTAATGTCTGGCAGATAGGTAATGTCCGGCAGATAGGTAATGTCCGGTTGTACAACCCAACAAAATGCTCAAAGACATGGCAGGTAGGTAATGTCCGGTTGTACAACCCAACAAAATGCTCAAAGACATGGCAGATAGGTAATGTCTGGTTGTACAACCCAACAAAATGCTCAAAGACATGGCAGATAGGTAATGTCCGGTTGTACAACCCAACAAAATGCTCAAAGACATGGCAGGTAGGTAATGTCCGGTTGTACAACCCAACAAAATGCTCAAAGACATGGCAGATAGGTAATGTCTGGTTGTACAACCCAACAAAATGCTCAAAGACATGGCAGATAGGTAATGTCCGGTTGTACAACCCAACAAAATGCTCAAAGACATGGCAGGTAGGTAATGTCCGGTTGTACAACCCAACAAAATGCTCAAAGACATGGCAGGTAGGTAATTTGGGATTCAAACCTACAGCGGTGTGGGGCAAGTGATTTGAAGTCAACAACCATAACCACTCGGCCACGGAGGCCCACCTATAAGTTGGCACGTTGTTGTATGACATGTAAACAGAATGACCTGTTGTCCAGTGGTTTATGCGCTGGACTGGTAATCCAGGGATCGCAGGTTCGATCCCCCGTCTGACCCTAATAAAATTAAGTCTATCAGATGGGACTTTAAACCGAGGTCTCGTGTCGGTGCTGTACACCGTGCACGTAAAAGAACCAGAGGAGGCTCTGGAATGGGTCTCTCTCTGTATCATTGCACTATCCTCCAAAAATCTAAAATGACTAATCTCTTCAGGAGGCATCGCTCATATGGGTAACCGGTAGCGACGATAAATAAACGTAAAACACACACATGACATGTAATGACTATCGGGTTATATACATATTGTACAGATTTGTTTATTGAAATTCCAATTTCTGTGAGTTAAGATGAAATGGACTATAGTTTCTGCTTGACAAGTTCATTCATGTTTCACTTGGCCGAGTTCATTTATGTTTCACTTGGTGGGTATTTCCAATATTGGTATGGGTTTGTTCTACTATTTGGTATGGGATGTATGCATTCAATACAATATTTATGGAAGGATTAAAAATGTATGCATAGGATCGATCAATCTAATGTATTGTGCATGTAAAGCATTAGATTGTTGAATACATGATCAATATTATACTGTACAGTAGGCTTGACTTGTGTTAATAACCAAACTACAACTTAGGTAAAGGATTAGGTAACAGAAAACAATGGATTAAGATATTACAAATACATAGTGTGGATTGAAATTGTTAACTTACAGTAAGGTATGCACAATTTATATACATGCATCATTTATGGCTCACTCTTGACCAGATCACAGGAACAGAAATTTTATCCATAAACCACCAAAGATCTCGTACCTCTATCCTAGGACACCCCCCTCTATCTTTTTTTTAATAGAGGGGGGTGTCCTAGGATAGAGGTACGAGACCTTTGGTGGCTTATGGATAACATTTCAAGTTCCTGTGACCAGATCTACAGAAATGGAGATGTCCATGGTTTTAACCCTATCAACACTACAGACCGCTAAATAGGTTGCAAAAAGTGGAGATCCAGATGAGCCGGCTGATATTGAGCCGTCTTGCTAGTAATTTTACTAATTTTAATAAAAATTACCCATTTTGATATAATTCAACTCGTCCAAAGTCAATTTATTGGTCTAAAGATATCATGGACCAGTCCATGTCAGTTACTTAGTGTTGAATGCACCAGTCCATGTCAGTTACTTAGTGTTGAATGCACCAGTCCATGTCAGTTACTTAGTGTTGAATGCACCAGTCCATGTCAGTTACTTGGTGTTCAATGCACCAGTCCATGTCAGTTACTTAGTGTTGAATGCACCAGTCCATGTCAGTTACTTGGTGTTGAATACACCAGTCCATATCAGCTACTTGGTGTTGAATGCACCAGTCCATGTCAGTTACTTAGTGTTGAATGCACCAGTCCATGTCAGTTACTTAGTGTTGAATGGACCAGTCCATGTCAGTTACTTAATGTTGAATGGACCAGTCCATGTCAGTTACTTAGTGTTGAATGCACCAGTCCATGTCAGTTACTTAGTGTTGAATGCACCAGTCCATGTCAGTTACTTAGTGTTGAATGCACCAGTCCATGTCAGTTACTTAGTGTTGAATGCACCAGTCCATGTCAGTTACTTAGTGTTGAATGCACCAGTCCATGTCAGTTACTTAGTGTTGAATGCACCAGTCCATGTCAGTTACTTAGTGTTGAATGCACCAGTCCATGTCAGTTACTTAGTGTTGAATGCACCAGTCCATGTCAGTTACTTAATGTTGAATGGACCAGTCCATGTCAGTTACTTAAGTGTTGAATGCACCAGTCCATGTCAGTTACTTAGTGTTGAATGGACCAGTCCATGTCAGTTACTTAATGTTGAATGGACCGGTCCATGTCAGTTACTTAGTGTTGAATGGACCAGTCCATGTCAGTTACTTAGTGTTGAATGGACCAGTCCATGTCAGTTACTTAGTGTTGAATGCACCAGTCCATGTCAGTTACTTAGTGTTGAATGCACCAGTCCATGTCAGTTACTTAGTGTTGAATGGACCAGTCCATGTCAGTTACTTAATGTTGAATGGACCGGTCCATGTCAGTTACTTAGTGTTGAATGGACCAGTCCATGTCAGTTACTTAGTGTTGAATGGACCAGTCCATGTCAGTTACTTAGTGTTGAATGGACCAGTCCATGTCAGTTACTTAGTGTTGAATGCACCAGTCCATGTCAGTTACTTAGTGTTGAATGGACCAGTCCATGTCAGTTACTTAATGTTGAATGGACCGGTCCATGTCAGTTACTTAGTGTTGAATGGACCAGTCCATGTCAGTTACTTAGTGTTGAATGGACCAGTCCATGTCAGTTACTTAGTGTTGAATGCACAGTCCATGTCAGTTACTTGTGTTGAATGACCAGTCCATGTCAGTTACTTTGTTGAATGACGTCCATTCAGTTACTTAGTGTTAATGACAGTCCATGTCAGTACTTGTGTTGAATGACAGTCATGTCAGTTACTTGTGTTGAATGGACCGTCCATGTCAGTTACTTAGTGTTGAATGGACCAGTCCATGTCATTTACTTAGTTGAATGGACCAGTCCATGTCAGTTACTTAGTGTTGAATGGACCAGTCCATGTCAGTTATTTAGTGTTGAATGGGTTAAGCTGACAGGTTGTTTGGTTCTGTATTACATTTTGTATGTATGATATTACGATCTTACTTTCAGGTCAATTGCAAAGTGGTTCACAATCTTTCATGAGTTTGTTTGATTTTGGGGTTTAAAGCACCACCAATTTAGGTCATATGGCGCCGAGCAGTTATTGGTGGAGGAAGACTGCGGGTGCTCCTTCGAGCAATATTTCAGGCATGGATAAGCACCCAGGTAGAACCACTGACCTCCGCAAGCCAACTGGATAGCTTCCACACATGAAATAATTCAACAACCAAAGTGGGATTTGAACTTATACAATGATGAGGGGCATGTGAGATTTGATCAACAAACCGTAACCACTCTGTCATGAAGGAACCACTCTGCCATGAAGGAACCACTCTGCCACGAAGGAACCACTCTGCCATGAAGGAAGGAACCACTCTGCCATGAAGGAAGGAACCACTCTGCCATGAAGGAAGGAACCACTCTGCCATGAAGGAAGGAACCACTCTGCCATGAAGGAACCACTCTGCCATGAAGGAACCACTCTGCCATGAAGGCCCTTTCATGAATTGTGATTTAAAGCTAATCATAGGTTAGGTTTACATTTGTAGTGTAAGCTGTGGAAAGCCGCATTTGCATGTCTAGCATGTACTTTACAATCTTTAATGGTGTTTATTTTAGTGTTTGCAGTTTCGCATATAGCTGTGACTTTTTCCTTCAGACTTACACGGGATAAGGACAATTTAGAGAGGCGATTGAGTGGCAAGCCAGCGGCAGCTGCCCCTCCACTCACTGCAGGCCCCTATAAACCTGACCATCAACTTGAATCCCTGAAAAATCAGAACTATCAACTGCAAGAAGAGGTTGGTACATGAATCTTAACTTGAACTTTATTTGTAAAGAAATAAGGATCATGACCCAGGTGTCCTTCGTTGATAGTTATAAGACCTATTTTAATATCCAAAAATGAGTTTATTTAATAGCAGTTGCAATCTTGAAGAACATTTCTCGGAAAATAAAAATCCATGAAATTTATTTTCCTTGCACTATATTATGTTTACAGATAGCAGATTTGAGACATCGATTGTTAGTGGGTAGAGAGGTACTTGTGTAATTAGCTATGCTATGTTTACAGATAGCAGATTTGAGACATCAATTGTTGGTGGGTAGAGATGTACTTGTGTAATTAGCTATGTTCTGTTTACAGATAGCAGATTTGAGACATCAGTTGTTAGTGGGTAGAGAGGTACCTGTGTAATTAGCTCTGCTATGTTTACAGATAGTCGATTTGAGACATCAGTTGTTAGTGGGTAGAGAGGTACCTGTGTAATTAGCTCTGCTATGTTTACAGATAGTCGATTTGAGACATCAGTTGTTGGTGGGTAGAGACGTTCCACTGCAGGAAGAGAAGCTACGCAGTCGGCAGCTCGCGGAACAGGTGGAGGTGATGGAACAGGTGGTTGCCAAGAAACAGCACTCCACTACTAAGGTACCACATATATATATAATCATGAGAAGTATTGCCCTTATAATGGTTACGTGTTGTTGATATTAAATCACGTGTCCATCTTTGCTGTATAAGTTCGAATCCCAATTTGGTTGTTGAATTATTTCATGTGAGGAAGCTATCCAGTTGGCTTGCAGAGGTCAGTGGTTCTACCTGGGTGCCTGTCTATGCCTGAAATACTGCTCGAAGGAGCACCCGCAGTCTTCCTCTACCAATAGAGTTGATAGGAAAGTGTATAATATTGTTTTCACCGACAGAAGCCTCGTGTTCACAGATATCTGAATATTGTGTGGCATCCATGATCCAGTTGTAGAGGTTTGGATATTGTGTGGCATCCATGATCCAGTTGTAGAGGTTTGGATATTGTGTGGCATCCATGATCCAGTTGTAGAGGTTTGGATATTGTGTGGCATCCATGATCCAGTTGTAGAGGTTTGGATATTGTGTGGCATCCATGATCCAGTGGTAGAGGTTTGGATATTGTGTGGCATCCATGATCCAGTGGTAGAGGTTTGGATATTGTGTGGCATCCATGATCCAGTGGTAGAGGTTTGGATATTGTGTGGCATCCATGATCCAGTGGTAGAGGTTTGGATATTGTGTGGCATCCATGATCCAGTGGTAGAGGTTTGGATATTGTGTGGCATCCATGATCCAGTGGTAGAGGTTTGGATATTGTGTGGCATCCATGATCCAGTTGTAGAGGTTTGGATATTGTGTGGCATCCATGATCCAGTTGTAGAGGTTTGGATATTGTGTGGCATCCATGATCCAGTTGTAGAGGTTTGGATATTGTGTGGCATCCATGATCCAGTTGTAGAGGTTTGGATATTGAGGTGTTCTTGGTTTAAACAGTATTTATTCCAATAAATTTACATGTATAACACAAAAAATGTTACAAATTACATAAATTGTGAATGGTTTGGATTGGAAAACAAGTTTTCCTTGGTTTGGTACTCTGTCGTGGTACATAATGTAAGGTCCTTAGAAAGATACAACACATTAATTCCTTAGTACTGGGTATCCGTTTATATAAACTAAACCTGCCTAGTAATACATGTGTAGGTCCCAGACTAGTAATACATATGTAGGTCCCAGACTAGTAATACATGTGTAGGTCCCAGACTAGTAACACATGTGTAGGTCCCAGCCTTGTAACATATGTGTAGGTCCCAGCCTAGTAACACATGTGTAGGTACCAGCCTTGTAACACATGTGTAGGTCCCAGCCTAGTAACACATGTGTAGGTCCCAGCCTTGTAACACATGTGTAGGTCCCAGCCTAGTAACACATGTGTAGGTCCCAGCCTAGTAACACATGTGTAGGTCCCAGCATTGGGTTCGACATTCAATGGAATATTAGGTTGTTCATGGAAGTCGAATTGTAAAACTGTCGGCTTCCAAGGGCATGGAAGTAGAGTTGTAAAACTGTCGGCTTCCAAGGGCATGGAAGTCAAATTGTAAAACTGTCGGCTTCCAAGGGCATGGGAAGTCAAATTGTAAAACTGTTGGCTTCCAAGGGCATGGAAGTCAAATTGTAAAACTGTCGGCTTCCAAGGGCATGGAAGTCGAATTGTAAAACTGTCGGTTTCCAAGGGCATGGAAGTCAAATTGTAAAACTGTTGGCTTCCAAGGGCATGGAAGTCAAATTGTAAAACTGTCGGCTTCCAAGGGCATGGAAGTCAAATTGTAAAACTGTCGGCTTCCAAGGGCATGGAAGTAGAGTTGTAAAACTGTCGGCTTCCAAGGGCATGGAAGTAGAGTTGTAAAACTGTCGGCTTCCAAGGGCATGGAAGTAGAGTTGTAAAACTGTCGGCTTCCAAGGGCATGGAAGTAGAGTTGTAAAACTGTCGGCTTCCAAGGGCATGGAAGTAGAGTTGTAAAACTGTCGGCTTCCAAGGGCATGGAAGTAGAGTTGTAAAACTGATTTACAACGGTATGTATGATGGGTTATTTATTTGTATATTTCAATAACCAACTGAAGACTTCCACGGGGTTCTTAATGTCGAACTGTAAAATTGTATATTTCTATTACCAACAGAGCCTCGGAACACAAGGTATAATATAATTGTTATGAACTATATCTTCATAAAGGTCTGCATGTCCTCCATGTGCCGTATTACAAGATTGCTATAAATCTATGTTACAGTCACCAACTGAAGCGTCAAGTTCACAGGGATCCGAGTATCAAGTTATATTTGAGAAGAACCAGAATTTACAGAAACAAGTGCTCAAAATGTCAGAGGAGAATATTGAACTTCAGTTTGAAGCAGAACAAGCAAAGAAAGACATTCCTTGTCTCAAGGTACGTATGTAACATTGTGTTACGTACTGTAAGACATTCCTCATCTCAAGGTACATATGTAACATTGTGTTACGTACTGTAAGACATTCCTTGTCTCAAGGTACGTATGTAACATTGTGTTACGTACTGTAAGACATTCCTCATCTCAAGGTACATATGTAACATTGTGTTACGTACTGTAAGACATTCCTTGTCTCAAGGTACGTATGTAACATTGTGTTACGTACTGTAAGACATTCCTCATCTCAAGGTACATATGTAACATTGTGTTACGTACTGTAAGACATTCCTTGTCTCAAGGTACGTATGTAACATTGTGTTACGTACTGTAAGACATTCCTCGTCTCAAGGTACGTATGTAACATTGTGTTATGTACTGTAAGACATTCCTTGTCTCAAGGTACGTATGTAACATTGTGTTACGTACTGTAAGACATTCCTCGTCTCAAGGTACGTATGTAACATAGTGTTACGTACTGTAAGACATTCCTTGTCTGAAGGTACGTATGTAACATTGTGTTACGTACTGTAAGACATTCCTTGTCTGAAGGTACGTATGTAACATTGTGTTACGTACTGTAAGTGTTATATACATCATGTATTTGTGTCCGAGTTCACACACATACCCTGCTACATAAGTTTGATGACTCCTACGAGTTTTGGTTTATGATATATGATATTCGTATTGGTTTATGATATTCGTTTTGGTTTCTGATATTTGTTTTGGTTTCTGATATTCGTTTTGGTTTATGATATTCGTTTTGGTTTATGATATTCGTTTTGGTTTCTGATATTTGTTTTGGTTTACGATATTTGTTTTGGTTTACGATATTTGTTTTGGTTTATGATATTCGTATGGTTTATGATATTTGTTTTGGTTTATGATATCCGTTTTGGTTTATGATATTCGTTTTGGTTTATGATATTTGTTTTGGTTTATGATATTCGTTTTGGTTTACGATATTCGTTTTGGTTTATGATATTTGTTTTGGTTTATGATATTTGTTTTGGTTTATGATATTCATTTTGGTTTATGATATTCGTTTTGGTTTATGATATTCATCAGGCACCAAACTATAAAAGGTTTTTGGAAAATATTTATGAAGTATTAAGTGAAAGGTCGATAAACTCATTATTAAATTTTTGTCTTTGGTAAAAAAAAAAATGTTTTAATATGTTGATGAATTCATGTGTATGTTTTCACTTAATAGGACAGAATAAACGACTTGCAGCGCTATGTGGATGCCCTGAAAGCAGAGAATAGTCAACTGTTAGCTGGTGATGGTACCACCAGATCTATGGATTCATCTGTGTCATCTATTAGAAGGGTATGTGTTTTACGTTTATTTATCGTCGCTACCGGTTGCCCATATGAGCGACGCCCTCCTGAAGTGATTAGTCATTTTAGATTTTTGGAGGATAGTGCAATGATACAGACAGAAACCCATTCCAGAGTCTCCTCTAGTTCTTTTACGTGCACGGAGTACAGCACCGACACGAGACCTCGGTTTAAATTCCCTTCTGAAAGACTGTTAATTTTATTAGGGTCAGATGCGGGATCGAACCTGCGATCCCTAGATTACCAGTCCAGTGTGTTACCACTGAACTACAGATCCGTCTGTGAAGGGTAAGGATGAGTAGAACTCTATATGTCTCTATTTCAAAATACTGGTGTTACACTTATTTCAGTAAATGCTTCACTACTATGTGGATTTTCTATTTTGATTTTCTAGTTTTCCTGTAATTATTTTTTCACGAGCAGTGTTTTGTTATGTTATATTACGGGTTTTACGCCTGCATCAGCACCATTTTTGGGCTATATCGCCGGTGGGCAGTTTACCTAACAACACCTTTCCTGGGCAGGCTCCAGCGGTTAACCAGTACTTGGGCACGAGCAGTGTACATAGTGTAATTGACAAGGAACAAGTTACTAAGTACTATGTAGTAATGTTTTGAACATACAGATAAACCTGTTTATAAAAACCACCTTTTGTTGTCTTTATTTTGAGGTTATATGTGTAGATAAAGGCTTAACATAAGAACTAAATGGGGGTCGTAGGTGGGCATTAACGCAGGTTTGTCCGATTAGTGCAATGGTTAGCGCGCTCGCTTCTCACCAATGCAACCCAGGTTCGATCCTCGGACCGGGAAGTATCCAAGATGGTACGGTGGTCGCCAGATCGGACAGGTGGGTTTTCTCCGGGTATTCCGGTTACCTCCCACACAAATTACTACATTTACGCTTTCATCTGCACCAACGAGAGTGATTAATCTAAGTTGTTAAAACTTTTTTCGCAATCGTTATGAATAAATAAAGTTTGAACTTTTTTTAATACAAGTTTATACTGTACTTCTCTTTAAATCAACAGATTTGCAATACAAATTAAAATAAATAAAGTTAAAAATGTTCTCGATGTCTGACCCCTAGATGATTTGCAGTACAAATGAAATGCTAAATTTCAAAATATGCTCGATGTCTGACCCCTAGACACTACCTAAATTGTGTAACAATTTTGTTCGAAAATGAATATTGACATGTATCTGTTTCTAAATATTGAAGTTATTGAGCAATGACTGGAAGTGTCATAGATTATACAAGACCTGTTTATTGATTGTGTAGATTGGAGAGAGTGGCAAGAGTAGTCGGCAGCTGGAGAAGACAATAGCTCTGCTAAAGAAAGTGGTGGAGCGTGTACAGTCAGAGAACGAACAGTTAAAGAAGGCCCCGGGTGTGGTCAGTAATGACCGGCTACACAATCTGCAACTAGAAAACGAGGGTCTCAAGGTAGTCTGGATTGTAATACAAGTGTTTATTTAACAGCATGTCTGTCTGATCATGCTGCATTCTACTGTAAGTGATGTATCCCACAGTAAGTGATGTATCCCACAGTAAGTGATGTATCCCGCAGTAAGTGATGTATCCCGCAGTAAGTGATGTATCCCGCAGTAAGTGATGTATCCCGCAGTAAGTGATATATCCCACAGTAAGTGATGTATCCCACAGTAAGTGATGTATCCCACAGTAAGTGATGTATCCCACAGTAAGTGATGTATCCCACAGTAAGTGATGTATCCCACAGTAAGTGATGTACCCCACAGTAAGTGATGTATCCCACAGTAAGTGATGTATCCCACAGTAAGTGATGTATCCCACAGTAAGTGATGTACCCCACAGTAAGTGATGTATCCCACAGTAAGTGATATACCCCACAGTAAGTGATGTATCCCACAGTAAGTGATGTATCCCACAGTAAGTGATGTATCCCACAGTAAGTGATGTATCCCACAGTAAGTGATGTACCCCACAGTAAGTGATGTATCCCACAGTAAGTGATGTATCCCACTCCCACAGTAAGTGATGTATCCCACAGTAAGTGATGTATCCCACAGTAAGTGATGTATCCCACAGTAAGTGATGTATCCCACAGTAAGTGATGTATCCCACAGTAAGTGATGTATCCCACAGTACGTGATGTATCCCACAGTAAGTGATGTATCCCACAGTAAGTGATGTAAGTGATGTATCCCACAGTAAGTGATGTATCCCACTGTAAGTGATGTATCCCACTCCCACAGTAAGTGATGTATCCCACAGTAAGTGATGTATCCCACAGTAAGTGATGTATCCCACAGTAAGTGATGTATCCCACTGTAAGTGATGTATCCCACAGTAAGTGATGTATCCCACAGTAAGTGATGTATCCCACAGTAAGTGATGTATCCCACAGTAAGTGATGTATCCCACAGTAAGTGATGTATCCCACAGTAAGTGATGTATCCCACTGTAAGTGATGTATCCCACAGTAAGTGATGTATCCCACAGTAAGTGATGTATCCCACAGTAAGTGATATACCCCACAGTAAGTGATGTATCCCACAGTAAGTGATGTATCCCACAGTAAGTGATGTATCCCACAGTAAGTGATGTATCCCACAGTAAGTGATGTATCCCACAGTAAGTGATGTATCCCACAGTAAGTGATGTATCCCACAGTAAGTGATGTATCCCACAGTAAGTGATGTATCCCACAGTAAGTGATGTATCCCACAGTAAGTGATGTATCCCACAGTAAGTGATGTATCCCACAGTAAGTGATGTACCCCACAGTAAGTGATGTACCCCACAGTAAGTGATGTATCCCACTGTAAGTGATGTATCCCACAGTAAGTGATGTATCCCACAGTAAGTGATGTATCCCACAGTAAGTGATGTATCCCACAGTAAGTGATATATCCCACAGTAAGTGATATATCCCACAGTAAGTGATGTACCCCACAGTAAGTGATGTACCCCACAGTAAGTGATGTATCCCACAGTAAGTGATGTATCCCACAGTAAGTGATGTATCCCACAGTAAGTGATGTATCCCACAGTAAGTGATGTATCCCACTGTAAGTGATGTATCCCACAGTAAGTGATGTATCCCACAGCAAGTGATGTATCCCACAGTAAGTGATGTATCCCACTCCCACAGTAAGTGATGTATCCCACAGTAAGTGATATATCCCACAGTAAGTGATGTATCCCACAGTAAGTGATGTATCCCACAGTAAGTGATATACCCCACAGTAAGTGATGTATCCCACAGTAAGTGATATACCCCACAGTAAGTGATGTACCACACAGTAAGTGATGTACCCCACAGTAAGTGATATATCCCACAGTAAGTGATGTATCCCACAGTAAGTGATGTATCCCACAGTAAGTGATGTACCCCACAGTAAGTGATGTACCCCACAGTAAGTGATGTATCCCACTCCCACAGTAAGTGATGTATCCCACAGTAAGTGATGTATCCCACAGTAAGTGATGTATCCCACAGTAAGTGATGTACCCCACAGTAAGTGATGTATCCCACAGTAAGTGATGTATCCCACAGTAAGTGATGTACCCCACAGTAAGTGATGTATCCCACTCCCACAGTAAGTGATGTATCCCACAGTAAGCGATGTACCCCACAGTAAGTGATATATCCCACAGTAAGTGATGTATCCCACAGTAAGTGATGCACCCCACAGTAAGTGATGTATCCCACAGTAAGTGATGTATCCCACAGTAAGTGATGTACCCCACAGTAAGTGATGTATCCCACAGTAAGTGATGTATCCCACAGTCAGTGATGTATCCCACTCCCACAGTAAGTGATGTATCCCACAGTAAGTGATGTAAGTGATGTATCCCACAGTAAGTGATGTATCCCACAGTAAGTGATGTATCCCACAGTAAGTGATGTACCCCACAGTAAGTGATGTATCCCACAGTAAGTGATGTATCCCACAGTAAGTGATGTATCCCACAGTAAGTGATGTATCCCACAGTAAGTGATGTATCCCACAGTAAGTGATGTATCCCACTGTAAGTGATGTATCCCACAGTAAGTGATATATCCAACAGTAAGTGATATACCCCACAGTAAGTGATGTATCCCACAGTAAGTGATGTATCCCACAGTAAGTGATGTATCCCACAGTAAGTGATGTATCCCACAGTAAGTGATGTACCCCACAGTAAGTGATGTATCCCACAGTAAGTGATGTATCCCACAGTAAGTGATGTACCCCACAGTAAGTGATGTATCCCACAGTAAGTGATGTAAGTGATGTATCCCACAGTAAGTGATGTATCCCACAGTAAGTGATGTATCCCACAGTAAGTGATGTACCCCACAGTAAGTGATGTATCCCACAGTAAGTGATGTATCCCACAGTAAGTGATGTATCCCACAGTAAGTGATGTATCCCACAGTAAGTGATGTATCCCACTCCCACAGTAAGTGATGTATCCCACAGTAAGTGATGTACCCCACAGTAAGTGATGTACCCCACAGTAAGTGATGTATCCCACAGTAAGTGATGTATCCCACAGTAAGTGATGTATCCCACAGTAAGTGATGTATCCCACAGTAAGTGATGTATCCCACAGTAAGTGATATACCCCACAGTAAGTGATATACCCCACAGTAAGTGATGTACCCCACAGTAAGTGATGTATCCCACAGTAAGTGATGTATCCCACAGTAAGTGATGTATCCCACAGTAAGTGATGTATCCCACAGTAAGTGATGTATCCCACAGTAAGTGATGTATCCCACAGTAAGTGATATACCCCACAGTAAGTGATGTATCCCACAGTAAGTGATGTATCCCACAGTAAGTGATGTATCCCACAGTAAGTGATGTATCCCGCAGTAAATGATATATTCAGTAGTGAGAGATGTATCCCGTCTGTTTCCAGTCCCAGTTGGAGGAGCTACGGCAAAAGATTGGTTCTACACTGAGCGAGAGATACACGAGTCAACAGAAAGGCACAGTAAAAATGATGAACGATTATGAAAAGATGAGAAGAGATCTGATGAAGGCAAGTATAAAATAAGATCAAACCATGTACATGTATTTCTCTACAACGAGTGTCTGTTTAACCCTTAAAATGCTTGTGGAAGTCGTGATAGCGCAGTGGATGCGCGTTCGTTTCAGGTGTGAAAGGTCCGGAGTTCGAGCCCCGCTGGAGCCGTTACGATTGTGCCCTTAGGCAAGGCATTTAAATTCCACGTTGCCTCTTCTCTCTCCCTCATGGCGATGGATTCCATCAGGAATGAGGTCTCGAGAGTGATTAATATAAGTTGAAAGAACTTGTTTTGCAATCGAGCTAAAATAAATTTGTATAAACTAAAATGCTTATCACAACAGAAGTTGCTTTTGCAAACAGCATAGAGCCAGATCAGACTGCACAGGATGTGCCAGATCAGACGGAACAGGACGTTCCGTCTGATCAGGCTCTATGCTGTTTGCTATTCGGATAGTGGAGCTAAAACACTTGGCTGAGTGGCAAATAATATAGATCCTGATCAGACGCGGTGTTCCGCCGCGGCTGATCTGGATCTATGTTGTTTGCACATTCCTTCGGCATTTTACGGGTTAATACTAGGGTGATGAGAACAAGCTGATGCTACATTATGCATGGATATACAATGTATAGACTGATAGTGAAACAATATGTAATCTATTCATTCTACTGAAAGTAAATAGTTCCTAGCCCGAGATTATAACATTTTTCTCAGATCTCAAATGATTTGATTGGTTGATTCCCAGTTTTACTGCCATCTGAACCAATCAGAAGCTTGAGACTGAGTTTGAGATCCTAAACTTGAGAAAGAATAACGTTTTAATGTTGTTACCCTGCCTAACATTGCGTCCCTATGTAATGAAACGTTACCACACCTAACATAGTGTCCCTGTGTAATGAAACGTTACCACACCTAACATAGCGTCCCTATGTAATGAAACGTTACCATACCTAACATAGTGTCCCTATGTAATGAAACGTTACCACATCTAACATAGCGTCCCTGTGTAATGAAACATTACCCCACCTAACATAGTGTCCCTATGTAATGAAACGTTACCCCACCTAACATAGCGTCCCTATGTAATGAAGCGTTACCACACCTAGCATAGCGTCCCTATGTAATGAAACGTTACCACACCTAACATAGCGTCCCTATGTAATGAAGCGTTACCGCACCTAACATAGTGTCCCTATGTAATGAAACGTTACCACACCTAACATAGCGTCCCTATGTAATGAAACGTTACCCCACCTAACATAACGTCCCTATGTAATGAAGCGTTACCCCACCTAACATAGCGTCCCTATGTAATGAAACGTTACCACACCTAACATAGCATCCCTGTGTAATGAAACGTTACCCCACCTAACATAGTGTCCCTATGTAATGAAGCGTTACCCCACCTAACATAACGTCCCTATGTAATGAAACGTTACCCCACCTAACATAGCGTCCCTATATAGTGAAACGTTACCCCACCTAACATGACGTCCCTATGTAATGAAACGTTACCACACCTAGCATAGCGTCCCTATGTAATGAAACATTACCACACCTAACATAACGTCCCTATGTAATGAAACATTACCACACCTAACATAGTGTCCCTATATAGTGAAACGTTACCCCACCTAACATAGTGTCCCTATATAGTGAAACGTTACCCCACCTAACATAACGTCCCTATGTAATGAAGCATTACCACACCTAACATAGCGTCCCTGTGTAATGAAACGTTACAACACCTAACATAGCGTCCCTATGTAATGAAACATTACCACACCTAACATAGCGTCCATATGTAATGAAACGTTACCCCTCCTAACATAGCGTCCCTATGTAATGAAACGTTACCCCTCCTAACATAGCGTCCCTGTATAATGAAACGTTACCCCTCCTAACATAGCGTCCCTGTATAATGAAACGTTACCCCTCCTAACATAGTGTCCCTGTATAATGAAACATTACCCCTCCTAACATAGCGTCCCTGTATAATGAAACATTACCCCACCTAACATAGCGTCCCTGTATAATGAAACATTACCCCACCTAACATAGCGTCCCTGTATAATGAAACGTTACCCCTCCTAACATAGCATCCCTGTTTAATGAAACATTACCCCACCTAACATAGCGTCCATATGTAATGAAACGTTACCCCTCCTAACATAGCGTCCATATGTAATGAAGCGTTACCCCACCTAACATAGCGTCCCTGTGTAATGAATCATTTCTATATGTTCACAATCATGTAGTTATGTATGATTGTCGACAGCAGTTTCGTTGGACTGCAGATTGACATGTTGGTGTTGGACCGCAGATTGACATGATGGTGTTGGACCACAGATTGACATGATGGTGTTGGACCGCAGATTGACATGTTGGTGTTGGACCACAGATTGACATGATGGTGTTGGACCGCAGATTGACATGATGGTGTTGGACCACAGATTGACATGTTGGTGTTGGACCACAGATTGACATGATGGTGTTGGACCGCAGATTGACATGATGGTGTTGGACCGCAGATTGACATGATGGTGTTGGACCGCAGATTGACATGTTGGTGTTGGACAACAGATTGACATGTTGGTGTTGGACCACAGATTGACATGATGGTGTTGGACCACAGATTGACATGTTGGTGTTGGACCACAGATTGACATGTTGGTGTTGGACCGCAGATTGACATGATGGTGTTGGACCACAGATTGACATGTTGGTGTTGGACCGCAGATTGACATGTTGGTGTTGGACCACAGATTGACATGTTGGTGTTGGACCGCAGATTGACATGATGGTGTTGGACCACAGATTGACATGTTGGTGTTGGACCGCAGATTGACATGTTGGTGTTGGACCACAGATTGACATGTTGGTGTTGGACCGCAGATTGACATGTTGGTGTTGGACCGCAGATTGACATGTTGGTGTTGGACCACAGATTGACATGATGGTGTTGGACCGCAGATTGACATGATGGTGTTGGACCGCAGATTGACATGATGGTGTTGGACCACAGATTGACATGTTGGTGTTGGACTGCAGATTGACATGTTGGTGTTGGACCGCAGATTGACATGATGGTGTTGGACCGCAGATTGACATGATGGTGTTGGACCACAGATTGACATGTTGGTGTTGGACCGCAGATTGACATGATGGTGTTGGACCACAGATTGACATGTTGGTGTTGGACTGCAGATTGACATGTTGGTGTTGGACCGCAGATTGACATGATGGTGTTGGACCGCAGATTGACATGATGGTGTTGGACCACAGATTGACATGTTGGTGTTGGACCGCAGATTGACATGATGGTGTTGGACCACAGATTGACATGTTGGTGTTGGACCGCAGATTGACATGTTGGTGTTGGACCGCAGATTGACATGTTGGTGTTGGACCACAGATTGACATGTTGGTGTTGGACCGCAGATTGACATGTTGGTGTTGGACCGCAGATTGACATGATGGTGTTGGACCGCAGATTGACATGTTGGTGTTGGACCGCAGATTGACATGTTGGTGTTGGACCGCAGATTGACATGTGGTGTTGGACCGCAGATTGACATGTTGGTGTTGGACCACAGATTGACATGTTGGTGTTGGACCACAGATTGACATGTTGGTGTTGGACCACAGAGACATGTTGGTGTTGGACCAGATTGACATGATGGTGTTGGACCGCAGATTGACTTGGTGTTGGACCGCAGATTGACATGTTGGTGTTGGACCACAGATTGACATGATGGTGTTGGACTGCAGATTGACATGTTGGTGTTGGACCGCAGATTGACATGTTGGTGTTGGACCACAGATTGACATGTTGGTGTTGGACCGCAGATGACATGTTGGTGTGGACAGATTGACATGTTGGTGTTGGACCACAGATTGACATGTTGGTGTTGGACCGCAGATTGACATGTTGGTGTTGGACCACAGATTGACATGTTGGTGTTGGACCGCAGATTGACATGTTGGTGTTGGACCACAGATTGACATGTTGGTGTTGGACCACAGATTGACATTTGGTGTTGGACCGCAGATTGACATGTTGGTGTTGGACCACAGATTGACATGATGGTGTTGGACCGCAGATTGACATGTTGGTGTTGGACCACAGATTGACATGTTGGTGTTGGACCGCAGATTGACATGTTGGTGTTGGACCGCAGATTGACATGTTGGTGTTGGACCACAGATTGACATGTTGGTGTTGGACCGCAGATTGACATGATGGTGTTGGACCACAGATTGACATGATGGTGTTGGACCGCAGATTGACATGATGGTGTTGGACCACAGATTGACATGTTGGTGTTGGACCGCAGATTGACATGTTGGTGTTGGACCGCAGATTGACATGTTGGTGTTGGACCACAGATTGACATGTTGGTGTTGGACCGCAGATTGACATGTTGGTGTTGGACCGCAGATTGACATGTTGGTGTTGGACCGACCACAGATTGACATGTTGGTGTTGGACCACAGATTGACATGTTGGTGTTGGACCGCAGATTGACATGTTGGTGTTGGACCACAGATTGACATGTTGGTGTTGGACCGCAGATTGACATGTTGGTGTTGGACCACAGATTGACATGTTGGTGTTGGACCGCAGATTGACATGTTGGTGTTGGACCACAGATTGACATGTTGGTGTTGGACCGCAGATTGACATGTTGGTGTTGGACCACAGATTGACATGTTGGTGTTGGACCGCAGATTGACATGTTGGTGTTGGACCGCAGATTGACATGTTGGTGTTGGACCGCAGATTGACATGTTGGTGTTGGACCACAGATTGACATGTTGGTGTTGGACCGCAGATTGACATGTTGGTGTTGGACCGCAGATTGACATGTTGGTGTTGGACCACAGATTGACATGTTGGTGTTGGACCACAGATTGACATGTTGGTGTTGGACCACAGATTGACATGTTGGTGTTGGACCGCAGATTGACATGTTGTGGTGTTGGACCGCAGATTGACATGTTGGTGTTGGACCACAGATTGACATGTTGGTGTTGGACCACAGATTGACATGTTGGTGTGCATTGACATGTTGGTGTTGGACTGGACCACAGATTGACATGTTGGTGTTGGACCGCAGATTGACATGTTGGTGTTGGACCGCAGATTGACATGTTGGTGTTGGACACAGATTGACATGTTGGTGTTGGACCACAGATTGACATGTTGGTGTTGGACTGCAGATTGACATGTTGGTGTTGGACCGCAGATTGACATGTTGGTGTTGGACCACAGATTGACATGTTGGTGTTGGACCGCAGATTGACATGTTGGTGTTGGACCACAGATTGACATGTTGGTGTTGGACCACAGATTGACATGTTGGTGTTGGACCACAGATTGACATGTTGGTGTTGGACCACAGATTGACATGTTGGTGTTGGACCGCAGATTGACATGTTGGTGTTGGACCACAGATTGACATGTTGGTGTTGGACCGCAGATTGACATGTTGGTGTTGGACCACAGATTGACATGTTGGTGTTGGACCACAGATTGACATGTTGGTGTTGGACCACAGATTGACATGTTGGTGTTGGACCACAGATTGACATGTTGGTGTTGGACCGCAGATTGACATGTTGGTGTTGGACCACAGATTGACATGTTGGTGTTGGACCACAGATTGACATGTTGGTGTTGGACCACAGATTGACATGATGGTGTTGGACCGCAGATTGACATGATGGTGTTGGACCGCAGATTGACATGTTGGTGTTGGACCACAGATTGACATGTTGGTGTTGGACCACAGATTGACATGTTGGTGTTGGACCACAGATTGACATGATGGTGTTGGACCACAGATTGACATGTTGGTGTTGGACCACAGATTGACATGTTGGTGTTGGACCACAGATTGACATGATGGTGTTGGACCGCAGATTGACATGATGGTGTTGGACCGCAGATTGACATGTTGGTGTTGGACCGCAGATTGACATGTTGGTGTTGGGTTGTGTTGGTGTTGGACCACAGATTGACATGATGGTGTTGGACCGCAGATTGACATGTTGGTGTTGGACCACAGATTGACATGTTGGTGTTGGACCACAGATTGACATGTTGGTGTTGGACCGCAGATTGACATGTTGGTGTTGGACCACAGATTGACATGTTGGTGTTGGACCGCAGATTGACATGTTGGTGTTGGACCGCAGATTGACATGTTGGTGTTGGACCACAGATTGACATGATGGTGTTGGACCACAGATTGACATGTTGGTAATGTTTGTAGGAGATGGACAGCAACGAGAAGTTGAGGGCTCAGATCGTGTCCCTCGAGATCAAACTGGAGCAGCAGAAAGGCAAGATTGCAGAGTCGAGAACCCGACTACAGATCGAGACGGGGAAGACGGAGGATGCGCAGGGAGCCGAGGGCAAGGGGTGGAAGTCGGCGGTTGTCACACGCATGTACGAGGACAGACTCAAGTCATTAGAAGCCGAGCTAGAGAAAAAGGTATGACTTTATTGTTCATGACGGTAATGATTGAGGAAAACTTACTACGCTTCTCAAATTTGTAGATTTGCAAATACTTAAATTGATGATTTTGTCCAAATTGATCTGTTGCCATCTTTATTTATATAGGTACACAATAGTTTGGTGATGATCTCGACATGTATGCTATTTTTTTTATGTAGTAATTCATGTGTGAAGACAACTCGAGATTGTGCGCCTTATTTGATATGGATAAAAATGTTCACAAATATTTGCAAATATGTGTACACGCAAGGTGCATTGACCAGGTTGATGATAATTTGTGTGTACATGCAAAGTACATTGACCAGATTGATGATAATTTGTGTGTACACGCAAGGTGCATTGACCAGGTTGATGATAATTTGTGTGTACATGCAAAGTACATTGACCAGATTGATGATAATTTGTGTGTACACGCAAGGTGCATTGACCAGGTTGATGATAATGCATGTACATGCAAGGTGCATTGACCAGGTTGATAATAATGCATGTACATGCAAGGTGCATTGACCAGATTGATGATAATGCATGTACA
>CM026387.1:76575547-76628155 GCA_014843695.1 Archivesica marissinica | reverse complement strand
CAGATTGACATGTTGGTGTTGGACCGCAGATTGACATGTTGGTGTTGGACCACAGATTGACATGTTGGTGTTGGACCGCAGATTGACATGTTGGTGTTGGACCGCAGATTGACATGTTGGTGTTGGACCACAGATTGACATGATGGTGTTGGACCACAGATTGACATGTTGGTAATGTTTGTAGGAGATGGACAGCAACGAGAAGTTGAGGGCTCAGATCGTGTCCCTCGAGATCAAACTGGAGCAGCAGAAAGGCAAGATTGCAGAGTCGAGAACCCGACTACAGATCGAGACGGGGAAGACGGAGGATGCGCAGGGAGCCGAGGGCAAGGGGTGGAAGTCGGCGGTTGTCACACGCATGTACGAGGACAGACTCAAGTCATTAGAAGCCGAGCTAGAGAAAAAGGTATGACTTTATTGTTCATGACGGTAATGATTGAGGAAAACTTACTACGCTTCTCAAATTTGTAGATTTGCAAATACTTAAATTGATGATTTTGTCCAAATTGATCTGTTGCCATCTTTATTTATATAGGTACACAATAGTTTGGTGATGATCTCGACATGTATGCTATTTTTTTTATGTAGTAATTCATGTGTGAAGACAACTCGAGATTGTGCGCCTTATTTGATATGGATAAAAATGTTCACAAATATTTGCAAATATGTGTACACGCAAGGTGCATTGACCAGGTTGATGATAATTTGTGTGTACATGCAAAGTACATTGACCAGATTGATGATAATTTGTGTGTACACGCACAGTGCATTGACCAGGTTGATGATAATGCATGTACATGCAAGGTGCATTGACCAGGTTGATGATAATTTGTGTGTACACGCAAGGTGCATTGACCAGGTTGATGATAATGCATGTACACGCAAGGTGCATTGACCAGGTTGATGATAATTTGTGTGTACACACAAAGTGCATTGACCAGATTGATGATAATTTGTGTGTACATGCACAGTGCATTGACCAGGTTGATGATAATGCATGTACACGCAAGGTGCATTGACCAGGTTGATGATAATGCATGTACACGCAAGGTGCATTGACCAGGTTGATGATAATGCATGTACATGCAAGGTGCATTGACCAGGTTGATGATAATGCATGTACATGCAAGGTGCATTGACCAGATTGATGATAATGCATGTACATGCCAGGTGCATTGACCAGATTGATGATAATTTGTGTGTACACGCAAGGTGCATTGACCAGGTTGATGATAATGCATGTACACGCAAGGTGCATTGACCAGGTTGATGATAATGCATGTACATGCAAGGTGCATTGACCAGATTGATGATAATTTGTGTGTACACGCAAGGTGCATTGACCAGGTTGATGATATGCATGTACATGCAAGGTGCATTGACCAGGTTGATGATAATGCTGTACATGCAAGGTGCATGACCATTGATGATAATGCATGTACGCAAGGTGCATTGACCAGATTGATGATAATGCATGTACACGCAAGGTGCATTGACCAGATTGATGATAATTTGTGTGTACACGCAAGGTGCATTGACCAGGTTGATGATAATGCATGTACATGCAAGGTGCATTGACCAGGTTGATGATAATGCATGTACACGCAAGGTGCATTGACCAGATTGATGATAATGCATGTACATGCCAGGTGCATTGACCAGATTGATGATAATTTGTGTGTACACGCAAGGTGCATTGACCAGGTTGATGATAATGCATGTACATGCAAGGTGCATTGACCAGGTTGATGATAATGCATGTACATGCCAGGTGCATTGACCAGATTGATGATAATTTGTGTGTACACGCAAGGTGCATTGACCAGATTGATGATAATGCATGTACATGCAAGGTGCATTGACCAGGTTGATGATAATGCATGTACATGCAAGGTGCATTGACCAGATTGATGATAATGCATGTACATGCCAGGTGCATTGACCAGATTGATGATAATTTGTGTGTACACACAAGGTGCATTGACCAGGTTGATGATAATGCATGTACATGCAAGGTGCATTGACCAGGTTGATGATAATGCATGTACATGCCAGGTGCATTGACCAGATTGATGATAATTTGTGTGTACACGCAAGGTGCATTGACCAGATTGATGATAATGTGTGTGTACACACAAGGTGCATTGACCAGATTGATGATAATTTGTGTGTACACGCAAGGTGCGTCCGCCTCCGTGGTCGAGTGGTTAAGGTCGCTGACTTGTATACCACTGTAACCTATCATCACTGATGGTCACGGGTTCGAGCCCCGCTCAGACCGTGTCTCATTTATATGAAAAAGTTGGCAGTTTCTTACGGAGGTTGGTGCACCCAAGTACTGGTTAACCGCTGGAGCCTGCCCAGGAAAGGTGTTGTTAGGTAAACTGCCCGCCGGCGATATAGCCCAAAATGGTGCTGATGCAGGCGTAAAACCCGAAATATAACATAACATAACACGCAAGGTGCATTGACCAGATTGAAAACAAACACCAGGTGCATTGACCAAATTGTTGATAATTTTGATGATATTCATTGACAATATTTTTATTTGTTCATGTTAGACGAAGTTGCTGTCTGATACAAAAACGTTGATGAAAGAAGCAGCTATCCGCGAGCAGAGACTTATGGCGGAAAAAGAACAACTTCTGAAGAAGGTAACATTTTCTCCTTGGCTACTTAGACACACAACCTTTCTTTAGTACTGCTGTATGGAAACATACTAATACCAATATAAATCATATTGCACTTTGCCATCAATGGCTACACATCTGTCGAAATATATTACAGACGGATCTATAGTCCAGTGGTTAACACGTTGCACTGGTAATCCAGGGATCGTAGGTTCGATCCCCCGTCTGACCATAATAAAATTAATGGTCTTTCAGACTTTAAACCAAGGTCTTGTACTTTACACCACGCACATAAAAGAACCAGAGGAGACTCTGGAATGGGTCTCTGTCTGTATCATTGCATTATCCTCCACAAATATAAAATGACTAATCTCTTCAGGAGGCGTCACTCATATGGGCAACCAGTAGCAACGATAAATAAACGTAAAACACGCACTCGAAATACATTGCTTATATATGATAACAGTTTCATCAAATAATTGAAAATAAACATAATTTTAAAACAAGTAAGCAAGTTGAAACCTCAGTTCCGTGGTAGAGTGTAAAATTGTCCTCGTAGTCTATTTAATATGGAGCACCTGTCCTACCATGTTACAGGGCTGTGAATGGAAACTAAAGACATTTGCCAAATTACTGAAGAGAGGATCGCCTCCACCTTAAAAGTGAAAACAGCCATTTAGCTTATTGTCCAATCCTACCATTGTACATTATCATGTGCCAAAAAATAAATATGTTTAAAACCAAAGTGAACAAAATATCTGGCAATATTTATTTTTTGAAGATTTTGACCAGAAAAATGGAACCCTTATATGTTAGGTAGGAAAACTGCCGTGCTGTATTGGAATAGTTCAACATGGCACCAGTATGTCAGACATGTAGAATGTTTACAGCGCTACTTGTTAGACATGTAGAATGTTTACAGCACTACATGTAGAATGTTTACAGCACTACATGTTAGACATGTAGAATGTTTACAGCGCTACATGTAGAATGTTTACAGTACTACATGTTAGACATGTAAAATGTTTAGAGCACTACATGTTAGACATGTAGAATGTTTACAGCACTACATGTTAGACATGTAGAATGTTTACAGCACTACATGTTAGAATAACTGCCGTACTGTACTGGAATAGTTCAACATCAGCATAGCGCCAGTATACCAGACATGTAGAATGTTTACAGTGCTACATGTAGAATGTTTACAGCATTACATGTAGAATGTTTACAGTACTACATGTTAGAATAACTGCCGTACTGTACTGGAATAGTTCAACATCAACATACCCAATGTCAGACATGTAGAATGTTTACAGTGCTACATGTTAGACATGTAGAATGTTTACAGCACTACATGTAGAATGTTTACAGCACTACATGTTAGAATAACTGCCTACTGTACTGGAATAGTTCAACATCAGCACCCAGTACAGACATGTAGAATGTTTACAGCGCTACATGTTAGACATGTAGAATGTTTACAGCACTACATGTTAGACATGTAGAATGTTTACAGCACAGTAGAATGTTTACAGCACTACATGTAGAATGTTTACAGCACTACATGTTAGACATGTAGAATGCTTACAGCACTACATGTTAGACATGTAGAATGTTTACAGCGCTACATGTTAGACATGTAGAATGTTTACAGCGCTACATGTTAGACATGTAGAATGTTTACAGCACTACATGTTAGAATAACTGCCGTACTGTACTGGAATAGTTCAACATCAGCATAGCGCCAGTATACCAGACATGTAGAATGTTTACAGTGCTACATGTAGAATGTTTACAGCATTACATGTAGAATGTTTACAGACTACATGTTAGAATAACTGCCGTACTGTACTGGAATAGTTCAACATAGCGCCAGTATGTCAGACATGTAGAATGTTTACAGGCTACAAACATGTAGAATGTTTACAGCACTACATGTTAGAATAACTGCCTACTGTACTGGAATAGTTCAACATGGCGCCAGTATACCAGACATGTAGAATGTTTACAGTGCTACATGTAGAATGTAGAATGTCTACAGCACTACATGTTAGACATGTAGAATGTTTACAGCACATGTAGAATGTTTACAGCACTACATGTAGAATGTTTAGAGCACTACATGTTAGACATGTAGAATGCTTACAGCACTACATGTTAGACATGTAGAATGTTTACAGCACTACATGTTAGACATGTAGAAGTACAGCACTACATGTTAGATAAACATCAGCACTACATGTTAGACATGTAGAATGTTTACAGCACTACATGTTAGAATAACTGCCGTACTGTACTACAATAGTTCAACGTCAACATGGCGCCAGTATGTCAGACAGTAGAATGTCTACAGCACTACATGTTAGACATGTAGAATGTTTACAGCATTACATGTAGAATGTTTACAGCACTACATGTAGAATGTTTACAGCACTACATGTAGAATGTTTACAGCACTACATGTAGAATGTTTACAGCACTACAAACACTGTTGTTTTATATAGTACATGCATTGTTGTTGTATTTGAGTAACTCCAGATGAAACTTGAATTTTTTTAATTTGATAAAATGCCGCCAGTATATGTAGAATGTTTACAGCGCTACAATCTCTGTTTTAATATTTCCTATTCAGGTTGCTGTATTGGAGAAAGTACCTCCTGGTACAGCAGGGATGTCCGACATGGATGTCGCTAGGGACTACCAACAAGCCAGGTATGTATCCACTAGTGATCATTTCCTAAATTAAATAACAGAATTGAATTACTCTATGTAGTCGGCCAGGATATTTAGAGATGTACAATGGAGTTCTATCAGTTAGTGATGTGACGTTTCTTCATATAAAATAAATCATGGATAGTTATTCTGCTTATACGAAGTTCTGCATCAAATTGTTCTGCAATAACATTACGCTTCTCATCAATGCAACCCGGGTTCGATCCTCGGACCGGGAAGTATACGAGATGGTACAGTGATCGCAAGATCAGACAGGTGGGTTTTCTCCGGGTACTCCAGTTTCCTCCCACACGAATGACCACATATACGCTTTCATCCGCACCAACGAGAGTGATTAATATAAGTTGTTAGAACTTGCATCACAATCGTTGTAAAATAAATAAAGTTTAAACTTTAAGCATTTCACATGTACTTTTATTTATCTCCACATATTTTACTATTTATTTGAACACAGGAAATGAGACATTATTATTTTGTATTCCAGATTAACGATGGACCGCCTGGAAATGAGACATTATTATTTTGTATTCCAGATAACGATGGACCAGCAGGAAATGAGACATTATTATTTTGTATTCCAGATTAACGATGGACCGGTTGGAAATGAGACATTATTATTTTGTATTCCAGATTAACGATGGACCACCTGGAAATGAGACATTATTATTTTGTATTCCAGATTAACGATGGACCAGCTGGAAATGAGACATTATTATTTTGTATTCCAGATTAACGATGGACCGGCTGGAAATGAGACATTATTATTTTGTATTCCAGATTAACGATGGACCAGCTGGAAATGAGACATTATTATTTTGTATTCCAGATTAACGATGGACCAGCAGGAAATGAGACATTATTATTTTGTATTCCAGATTAATGATGGACCAGCTGGAAATGAGACATTATTATTTTGTATTCCAGATTAACGATGGACCAGCAGGAAATGAGACATTATTATTTGTATCAGATTAGATGGACCAGAGGAATGGACTATTATTTTGTATTCCAGATTAACGATGGACCGGCTGGAAATGAGACATTATTATTTTGTATTCGAGATTAATGATGGACCGGATGGAAATGAGACATTATTATTTTGTATTCCAGATTAACGATGGACCGGCTGGAAATGAGACATTATTATTTTGTATTCGAGATTAATGATGGACCGGATGGAAATGAGACATTATTATTTTGTTTTCCAGATTAACGATGGACCGGCTGGAGAATGAGAAGAAGGAACTATCTCATGAACTCAGTATGGCTCGTAGACAAGCTGGTGGTGGAAATGTGAGTTGATATGGTTAACATTTGTGGAGTCCTTTTAAAATTCCTCTACCCATTAAAGTTATGGAGTAGACACCAAAGATAGCCATTCTAAATGTGACCATGACCTTGAATAACATGGCTGAAGCCTACACTCGGTACATCATCTCGAACTGGTTAACATTTGTGCCAAGTCATTTGAAAATTCCACAACAAGTTTGTTTCAGATGAAGATCATTCATTCCTGTTATTCTTCTCCTCCAGTAACTTAGATATTCTCCTTTGGTTTTCGTCTGCGACACCGTCTCAGTTGATGGATATAAGAAAATACTCCATGATGTGTACTGGTAACATGTCTTAAAACACTGTCATCACATCATACTTGCTGTACTTTATTTTTAATATTGAACTGCTGCTCTCAATAGGGACAGACGGATCTGTAGTCCAGTGGTAACACGCTGGACTGGTAATCCAGGGATCGCAGGTTCGATCCCCCGTCTGACCCTAATAAAATTAACAGTCTTTCAGATGGGACATTAAACCGAGGTCGCATGTCGGTGCTTTACATCGTGCACGTAAAAGAACCAGAGGAGACTCTGGAATGGGTCTCTGTCTGAATGGGTCTCTGTCTGTATCATTGTACTATCCTCCAAAATGACTAATCTCTTCCGGAGGCGTCGCTCATATGGGCAACCGGTAGCGACGATAAATAAACGTAAAACACACACTCTCAATAGGCCAGACTATTATATCAACTCCTATTCATAAATGAACGTAATTATCTATTTATTATAAGTGTGTGTTTTAAGTAAGATCTAAGTCTCAAACAGATCCAATATGTAAAATATTGGCAGTGTTACAGTCCAATAATTTACATATTGGATCATTTTCGGCTTATAACCTATATATATTTCATTTCAGATAAGTGAGGAGGTATTTATGAAGGCAAATAATTACGACAAGGTGATGTCAGAAAATATAGAGCTTGGACTGGAGTTGAAAACTATACGCTTGGATAGAGATAAAACGAAACTGGAAGTCGACAGGGTAAATGATTGTTGTGTTGCTTGCATTATTCCAGACATTGTTGAGTCTAACCACGTCATACAATAGTCACAAAATATTAACCTGGAACGTGATAGTACAATATTTATAACTTTAATAGTACAGTCAAACCTGTGTTAGTGGTCACCTCAGTTTCAGGATTCCCAATATGTTGTTTTATTATACATTTGACCTCTATTAAGCAGCCACCTGTGTTAAGCAACCACTTTCTGAGATTCCCTTGGCTGGCTGCTTAAGACAGGTTTGACTGTATTCATGCCAGAGCTATGAAACTTGGCATACGTTTGGCTTTGGCTGTGGTGACGTCCCCTTGCACTAACTAATCTTAACACTACTACTGCGGTATTGCAACAATCCCGCACTGGGAGACAGCGCTTTCCAACAAGGACCTATATGAGAGCAAATGTTTTGTTGTTTTTTGGGGGGGGGAACAGTTCCTCACATGTGGGGCAAGCCAGCTGGAACAGTTCCTCACATGTGGGGCAAGCCAGCTGGAACAGTTCCTCACATGTGGGGCAAGCCAGCTGGAACGGTTCCTCACATGTGGGGCAAGCCAGCTGGAACGGTTCCTCACATGTGCAAGCCAGCTGGAACGGTTCCTCACATGTGCAAGCCAGCTGGAACGGTTCCTCACATGTGCAAGCCAGCTGGAACGGTTCCTCACATGTGCAAGCAGCTGGAACGGTTCCTCACATGTGCTGCAGCTGGAAAGGTTCCTCACATGATGCTTCCAGCTGGAACGGTTCCTCACATTGATGCAAGCCAGCTGGAACGGTTCCTCACATGTGGGGCAAGCCAGCTGGAATGGTTCCTCACATGATGAGATTTAACCTACATGACCGTAATCACTCGGGTCATGGAGGCCCCAGTGAGCAAGTGTACACTTTGGACAAAATAAACAATCTGCAGGATCGGTCTAAATATGATTCCCATCAATCCTATGTTATCGACTTAGCCTAAAATGTCGGGAATTTTATGAAATATTTATAGCAGTCCTGAATAGACTTTAACCCTTTCCCTCATAGAAACACCTCTTGACGCCATTACCAATATGACATACATTGACAATGTAGTAGCCAAACCAATGTTCATAAGAAAGGCCAGAATCTCATGTAGTCCCAGTAATATCTATGGAGGTGGGATAGATATGACGACTACTTGCTGTCGTTTGTATGGAGATATATTAACCTAAATCTCTATGTAGTCCCGGTAATATCTATGGAACTACTTATCCACTGCATGATAGCTAAATGGATGTCGTTTCTTTTGGAGATATAATAGTGTATTAACCTAAAGGAAAGTGTTAATTCTTTTCATGTAACTTTGCTTATTTTCATTTTATTGCATCCATTTTCTTTGATGTACACACTTGTAATACAACCAGGAAGTCTCTATGAAGGAAAGGGTTACTAATAGTATTTTAGATATGTTGTACGTTATTCAGTGTATTAATGAATGGTTTGTTTTCCTGTGTTGTAGTTAAGAAAGGAGCTGAGAACGTTTGGTCCAGACTTCTTTGAGGAAATAGAAGATCTAAAGTTTAACTACAAACAATCCGTGGAGAAAAACATTCTTTACGAAGAAAAATTGAAACAAGTTAGCGATCAATTTGGAATTTCTATACCAGGCGTGAGATAGATTGCCACCGACATCAGCTACTTGTATATAACCAATACCCTGAAACCTGTGATCACAATCACCTATGTGAAGCTACGAATTTTAACTGCAGCAGTTTCCATCAAACATGTATTTTATCTGTTGACATGTACACGGTTCCTTAGTTTAGCATAATATTGGAGGGATATTGAACCAGACATGGCTGAAACCTACGTTCTGCATCATTTCGATATAGTTATAATATGTGTCACGTCATGTTTTTCAGAACATAATTTCTACAATATGTTGAATTTGGGTTATACACATAATATGCTCCTGCCCGTGAATACTGGCTGATTCAAGCTATCCATGAATAGTGGCCATGATTTCCTGGTTCAAACTATCCATGAATAGTGGCCAGTATTTCCTGATTCAAACTATCCATGAATAGTGGCCATGATTTCCTGATTCAAACTATCCATGAATAGTGGCCATGATTTCCTGTTTCAAACTATCCATGAATAGTGGCCAAGATTGCCTGGTTCAAACTATCCATGAATAGTGGCCAGGATTTCCGGATTCAAACTAGCCAAGAATAGTGGCCAGTATTTCCTGATTCAAACTATCCATGAATAGTGGCCAAGATTGCCTGGTTCAAACTATCCATGAATAGTGGCCAAGATTTCCCGATTCAAACTATACATGAATAGTGGCCATGATTTCCCGATTCAATCTCTCCATGAATAGTGGCCAAGATTTCCCGATTCAAACTATCCATGAATAGTGGCCATGATTTCCGGATTCAAACTATCCATGAATAGTGGCCATGATTTCCCGATTCAAACTATCCACTATCCATGAATAATGGCCAGTATTTGGCTGCTGATTCGAACCCCCTCCCCCCAGTCTTGTGCTGCTGCATGTCAATGTGAAGCAACAACGATATATATAGATATGTAGATGCTCTGAATATGAATCAGTGGGAAAACTACTTCATGAACTGGTTTTCTATGGTGACACAAATATTCTGTAAAGTAAGTATACACAGGCCTACAAATATAGGAGAAATTCTCTTCATTTAATATTGTATATATACCATGAAACTTAAGCCGTTGATGCTGCCATATTTATGTTTATTTGCCTCAAGATGGTACTGTACTCTTCTGTGATATTGATCCGTCCAGGATTATATTTATGTTAGAATAATTTACTTTAAATTGTACTAATTATATATGTGTATTTATTACGAAAATAAATAGTTTAGAACCGATCTTGGATTATTTCACAAACTTTGTCGAGTAACACCAACTCCAGAATGTATTTGCTATTTCAATCCCTTGACTTCCATAATTGGATTACTGGCAGAGAAACTACAGCAGACTTCCATAATTGGATACTGGCAGAGAAACTACAGCGGACTTCCATAATTGATTAGTAGCAGAGAAACTACAGCGGACTTCCATAATTGATTACTGCAGAGAAATACAGCAGACTTCCATAATTGGTTACTGGCAGAGAAACTACAGCGGACTTCCATAATTGGATTACTGGCAGAGAACTACAGCGGACTTCCATAATTGGATTACTGGCAGAGAAACTACAGCGGACTTCCATAATTGGATTACTGGCAGAGAAACTACAGCGGACTTCCATAATTGGATTACTGGCAGAGAAACTACAGCGGACTTCCATAATTGGATTACTGGCAGAGAAACTACAGCGGACTTCCATAATTGGATTACTGGCAGAGAAACTACAGCGGACTTCCATAATTGGATTACTGGCAGAGACACTACAGCGGACTTCCATAATTGGATTACTGGCAGAGACACTACAGCGGACTTCCATAATTGGATTACTGGCAGAGAAACTACAGCGGACTTCCATAATTGGATTACTGGCAGAGAAACTACAGCGGACTTCCATAATTGGATTACTAGCAGAGAAACTACAGCGGACTTCCATAATTGGATTACTGGCAGAGAAACTACAGCGGACTTCCATAATTGGATTACTGGCAGAGAAACTACAGCGGACTTCCATAATTGGATTACTGGCAGAGAAACTACAGCGGACTTCCATAATTGGATTACTGGCAGAGAAACTACAGCGGACTTCCATAATTGGATTACTGGCAGAGAAACTACAGCGGACTTCCATAATTGGATTACTGGCAGAGAAACTACAGCGGACTTCCATAATTGGATTACTGGCAGAGAAACTACAGCGGACTTCCATAATTGGATTACTGGCAGAGAAACTACAGCGGACTTCCATAATTGAATTACTGGCAGAGAAACTACAGCGACTTCCATAATTGGATTACTGGCAGAGAAACTACAGCGGACTTCCATAATTGGATTAGTAGCAGAGAAACTACAGCGGACTTCCATAATTGGATTACTGGCAGAGAAACTACAGCAGACTTCCATAATTGGATTACTGGCAGAGAAACTACAGCAGACTTCCATAATTGGATTACTGGCAGAGACTACAGCGGACTTCCATAATTGGATTACTGGCAGAGAAACTACAGCGGACTTCCATAATTGGATTACTGGCAGAGAAACTACAGCGGACTTCCATAATTGGATTACTGGCAGAGAAACTACAGCGGACTTCCATAATTGGATTACTGGCAGAGAAACTACAGCGGACTTCCATAATTGGATTACTGGCAGAGAAACTACAGCGGACTTCCATAATTGGATTACTGGCAGAGAAACTACAGCGGACTTCCATAATTGGATTACTGGCAGCGGACTTCCATAATTGGATTACTGGCAGCGGACTTCCATAATTGGATTAGTAGCAGAGAAACTACAGCGGACTTCCATAATTGGATTACTGGCAGAGACTACAGCCTGAACCTTCATTAAACAACATGTCTTCTCACAATAGCTGTACAGTCAAACCGGTCTTCAAGCAGCCAGCCAAGGGAATCACAGAAAGTTGTGGAAGTGCAACCAGACTGCATTATTACCACATATACATCCACAATGTTGAGCTTAGTAGTTTCGACAATTTTTTTCATCAAAATATGCAACAAGATCATTCCCTCTACATTTAGCTGTTGTTCAACTTGTATATACTAAGACAAATCTTTAGGCTTCTTGATGTGGTGTTTATTTTGCTTAAATCCAGGCATGCCCTACAAGATCCCGATAAATATTCTTGGTACATAAGATTACTGCATATCAGTCCAGGGCGTAGCCAAACTTGTGGTTAGCCTTAGTTTATACCAATTTATTTTAGCTCGATTGCGAAATTTCAACTTATATAAATCATTCTCGAGACCTCATTCCTGATGGAATCCATCGCCACGAGGGAGAGAGAGGAGGCAACGTGCAATTTAAATTGGTTAGCCCTGTGCAATAGCAAGACTGATAACCCAATATACCGCCTTCTAGAAGGTGCAATATCACAACTGATAACCCAATATACCGCCTTCTAGAAGGTGCAATATCACAACTGATAACCCAATATACCGCCTTCTAGAAGGTGCAATATCACAACTGATAACCCAATATACCGCCTTCTAGAAGGTGCAATATCACAACTGATAACCCAATATACCGCCTTCTAGAAGGTGCAATATCACAACTGATAACCCAATATACCGCCTTCTAGAAGGTGCAATATCACAACTGATAACCCAATATACCGCCTTCTAGAAGGTGCAATATCACAACTGATAACCCAATATACCGCCTTCTAGAAGGTGCAATAGCACAACTGATAACCCAATATACCGCCTTCTAGAAGGTGCAATAGCAAGACTGATAACCCAATATACCGCCTTCTAGAAGGTGCAATATCACAACTGATAACCCTATACCGCCTTCTAGAAGGTGCAATAGCAAGACTGATAACCCAACTTTTCAATGAATGTGATTTGTAATATCTGCGCAACACCACTGATGTCCACACTGGCAACACCACTGATGTCCACACTGGCAACACCACTGATGTCCACACTGGCAACACCACTGATGTCCACACTGGCCCAGGTTTGTAACCCAGTTTAATGCATCTAGAACTGACCACATTTGGCATAATTCTTGCTAGTAGAGGTTGTAACTTATTGCACGGATGATATACACAAAATTGGGAAATATTGCTGCCATGGGTTCATAGGAAGGAGTCATTTGAAATAAGGCGCTTATAGACGATGGCATACTCTACGGATCTGTAGTCCAGTGGTAACACGTTGGACTGGTAATCCAGGGATCGCATGTTCGATCCCCCGTCTGACCCTAATAAAATTAACAGTCTTTCAGATGGGACGTTAAACCGAGGTCTCGTGTCGGTGCTTTACATCGTGCACGTGAAAGAACCAGAGGAGATTCTGGAATTGGTCTCTTGTCTGCATCATTGCACTATCCTCCAAAATCACGCATACTCTACAGCACTTTTACAAATGCTTGCCCGACCATTTGGTTCATGCTAGGTGAGACAATAAAAGAGCCACGATGGCCCCGTATCGCTCACCTGGGGTCACCAATTTAACAACTTTGAAAGGGCGATCATTCCTACCAAGATTTGTCAAAATCCGGCTGGCGGTTTGTGAGAAGATATATTAAGAATTTGTGCTATTTTTTTTATAGACAGTGGTCATCTTGGATTATTTAATGACGTGATATTAAAAATTATGTAATCCCCCACATACCCAAGTATCATTACCATAAATGGTGGATATAGACCCAATGGTTACCGAGGACAAGACGTATAAAATTGTTCACAGATGACAGACAGACACATTGCGATAACAAAACATACCATGAGATTTACAAAGATGATATGCACAACTAGACTAAGCCCTCCAGGTTGATATCCACCAACAGGTTTCGACAAACATTGGCGACGACACATGGACACAGAAAGTACAAAATCAATAGTTCTCCCACAACTTCTATACCAGTAACAGGAAATCAACACGTTTTCTTTCCTTTTATTAAAAATGAGCACATGTTGTAGAAAAAAAACTTCCAATGTAATAAATACGTGATCAGAATTCCAAAGCGTAAAAAGTCTTGAACACATCATGATCGTAAATGTACTGAAGAACATGTCAATACTTGGTGTTCACACCTTACTGTATCCATAGCACATTAGTGTTTGTTACTGCAGCAATATGTTGTTACCTTACAGACGGATCTGTAGTCCAGTGGTAACACGCTGGACTGGTAATCCAGGGATCGCAGGTTCGATCCCCCGTCTGACCCTAATCAAATTAAGTCTTTCGGATGGGAATTTAAACCGAGGTCTTGTGTCGGTGCTTTACACTGTACACATAAAAGAACCAGAGGAGAATCTGGAATGGGTCTATGTCTGTATCATTGCACTATCCTCCAAAAATCTAAAATGACTTAATCTCTTCAGGAGGCGTCGCTCATATGGGTAACCGGTAGCGACGATAAAAAAACGTAAACACTAGTTGATACCTTCTTCCCACAAATGATGCAAAAGGATTATGCAATCAGAGTTTAGACTGGTTAGATTAGAAAATATCAGCATCAAATATTGTGAGAAACAATTATTGCTATGAATTGCACAAATGGCACAACATTTTGTCTCTCTTAAAGTTTGTAAATATCGCAACAAAATGGTGACCAAAGAATCCATCATCGATTCGACATGCATATTATGCTCGATCTTAACTCGAAACACTGTCCAATAATAAACGAGGACATTCAACACTAGATTGATGGATAGACAAGGATAAGTATACGACATATTCAGATGCATATATTTTTAATTTAGATTATGGGACATGCTTTTTTCCCCCCGATATGAAATATTTCCATCTAATCTCTCCATTAACCATTTCAACACCACAGGCCTCTCAATAGGCTTACAAAAAGTGTAGATCCAGGATCGGCACTTTTTGCCCTATTTTTTAGACATAAATTACCCATTTTGATAAATCAACTGGTCCATTTATTAATAAATTTTCTTATTAATTTATTGGTCTGAAAATATCATGCACCAGTCCATGTCAGTTACTTGGGGTTGAATGGGTTAATTACGGTACTGAAAGTGTGAAATATTTTCCAGCTGCAAATTGCGTAATGCAGCGTATACATTATATAAGCTATGTTGTGTTCAGCACTAATGCAACTACATCAACCATTATCATATCTCATCCTTCACTATGCCAATGTCGTTTGCATCACACATACAATAATGAATTAATTAATTAGTCCAAATGCCTAATGTGTAACTGGTCTGTTAATGGTCTCGAATGTCTGGTTGCCTCTGTCGCGGTGCAGCCCTCACGATGTTGTCCACTCGAAGAATCATCTCGGCAGCCTCGGACGCGCTAAGTAACACCTGACGTTTCACCTGGAACGATTCTGTGATGCCAAGTTTCTCCATATCGGCAATCTCGCCCTCGTCCATATCTGTACATGTACATCGTATTTGTTAAATACCATAATTCAGCAGTCCATGCATAGTCTAAGACAATGACAGAACACTCATTTCTAAATACAGCAGTCCATGCATAGTCTAAGACAATGACAGAACACTCATTTCTAAATACATAACGTGCATGAAAACATTGGATGAATGACAGAACACTCATTTCTAAATACAGCAGTCCATGCATAGTCTAAGACAATGCCAGAACACTCATTTCTATATACATAATGTGCATGAAAACATTGGATTAACCCACATTGTTTTAGAATTTACCACGATAAAACTGACGTCTTGAATGTCATATTCTTATTTATGTTATATTTCGGGTTTTACGCCTGCATCAGCATCATTTTGGGCTATATCGCCGGTGGGCAGTTTACCTAACAACACTTTCCTGGGCAGGCTCCAGCGGTTAACCAGTACTTGGGTGCACCAACCTCTGTAAGAAACTGCCAACATTTTCATATAAATGAGACACGGTCCGAGCGGGACTCGAACCCGTGACCATCAGTGATAATAGGTTACAGTGGTATACAAGTCAGCGACCATAACCACTCGACCACGGACATGTCATATTCTACTACACATTGGCTATTATTGACGTCAAGGAAAAAACATTTATTTGCTAGGGGTAAATGTTCACTTACCTATACCCCAGGACTGTTTTCCCTCTGTATGTATAGCTCTAAGCTCGGACACTATCTGGGCACTGTCGTATCCACCATTGTCACAGATTGTCGTTGGAATCTGAAAATGAAACAAACATTTGAATAAACTGATGCACAGCAAGAACTTCTTAATACACAACTGTACGAAATAAAGCTCCAAGTTGGTACAATCAACAAGACAACACAAGCTCTAGTGAGCTTTTATACCCCAACTTAACATGTACAATGCGATCACATACATTTTGATTCTTGTTGTATCATATGGGGAAACACCACCAAACAACATATTATACATTGTTAAGATTGTAGAGACAATCATTCTGGGCAAAGATTACGTTTCTTGGCATTAAATAAATGTCTTAAATTTGTAATATTTTAATTATTTTTCAAAAAGCAGTAACAATGTACAAAACTATGCACAATATTGTAGCAAATTATTTGAATGAACATTTTCAATTCAAACAATGCACTGCAGTTACTTCAGATATGACATCGAGATATGTTTCAAAAATTGATCTCTTATATTCCAAGACCTATATGCGAGATGGTACAGTGGTTGCCAGATCGGACAGGTGGGTTTTCTCCTGGTACTCCGGTTTCCTCCCACACGAATGACCACATATACGCTTTTATCTGAGCCAACGAGAGTGATTAATATAAGTTGTTAAAACTTGCTTCGCAATCGTTATAAAATAAATAAAGTTTAAACAAAAACAAGATCTAGATGCGAAATGTACAAGAACAAGTCCAAAGTTATGGAATAGTTTGCCATTTGAAACTAAGATATCCAGGTTTTTAAATATTTCTGAGACAAAATGTAGATATGGATAAACCATCTTTTGAATCGGTACACTGTTATATAATGGTTGTAATTCAATATGCTTAAATCGTTGTATTGGGATCAAATTACCTTGGAATGGTAAAGGACTGAGATATACACGGTAAAGGACTGAGATATACACGGTAAAGGACTGAGATATACACGGTAAAGGACTGAGATATACACGGTAAAGGACTGAGATATACACGGTAAAGGACTGAGATATACACGGTAAAGGACTGAGATATACACTGTAAAGGACCGAGATATACACGGTAAAGGACTGAGATATACACGGTAAAGGACTGAGATATACACGGTAAAGGACTGAGATATACACGGTAAAGGACTGAGATATACACGGTAAAGGACTGAGATATACACGGTAAAGGACTGAGATATACACGTATATAGTTCCTCAGCAGTAGATATAATCCGGCTAAAGTCTCCAATTGTTTGGATGGTTATTATTATTGGGCTAAATGTTGATGTATTTTTACCATTCTGAGAGATTTAGCAAATGCCTCCATAGCAACGGATTCTTTTCCAGGTGTCCTAGTTGCCAACTTCGATACTGCATCAGCCATCAACATCTCGGCACTTCCTGTAGTTAGAACAGATTCATGCTTATAACACAAATGTAAAAGGAAAATGTTTTATAAAAACGGTTTATACAAATTTATTTTAGCTCGATTGCGAAACAAGTTCTTTCAACTTATATTAATCACTCTCGAGACCTCATTCCTGATGAAATCCATCGCCATGAAGGAGAGAGAAGAGGCAACGTGGAATTGAAATGCCTTGCCTAAGGGCACAATCGTAACGGCTCCAGTGGGGCTCGAACTCCGGACCGTTCGCACCTGAAGCGAACGCGCATGCACTGCGCTATCACGACTTCCTATAAAAACTGTTGTTTAGCTACATACATTACATGGTATTACGTATTGTGCATGTATTACATGATACTGGTATTATGTATTATGCATGTATTACATGATACTGGTATTACGTATTATGCATGTATTACATGATACTGGTATTACGTATTATGCATGTATTACATGATACTGGTATTACGTATTATGCATGTATTACATGATACTGGTATTACGTATTATGCATGTATTACATGATACTGGTATTACGTATTATGCATGTATTACATGATACTGGTATTACGTATTATGCATGTATTACATGATACTGGTATTACGTATTATGCATGTATTACATGATACTGGTATTACGTATTATGCATGTATTACATGATACTGGTATTCGTATTATGCATGTATTACATGATACTGGTATTACGTATATGCATGTTTACATGATACTGGTATTACTATTATGCATGTATTCATGATACGGTATTACGTATTACATGTATTACATGATACTGTATTTGCATTTATTACATGTATCTGGTATTACGTATTGTGCATGTATTACATGATACTGGTATACGTATTATGCATGTATTACATGATACTGGTATTACGTATTGTGCATGATTACATGATACTGGTATTACGTATTATGCATGTATTACATGATACTGGTATTACGTATTGTGCATGTATTACATGATACTGGTATTACGTATTGTGCATGTATTACATGATACTGGTATTACGTATTATGCATGTATTACATGATACTGGTATTACGTATTATGCATGTATTACATGATACTGGTATTACGTATTATGCATGTATTACATGATACTGGTATTACGTATTATGCATGTATTACATGATACTGGTATTACGTATTATGCATGTATTACATGATACTGGTATTACGTATTATGCATGTATTACATGATACTGAACTATTATGCATGTATTACATGATACTGGTATTACGTATTATGCATGTATTACATGATACTGGTATTATGTATGCATGTATTACATGATACTGGTATTACGTATTATGCATGTATTACATGATACTGGTATTACGTATTATGCATGTATTACATGATACTGGTATTACGTATTATGCATGTATTACATGATACTGGTATTACGTATTATGCATGTATTACATGATACTGGTATTACGTATTATGCATGTATTACATGATACTGGTATTACGTATTATGCATGTATTACATGATACTGGTATTATGCATGTATTACATGATACTGGTATTACGTATTATGCATGTATTACATGATACTGGTATTACGTATTATGCATGTATTACATGATACTGGTATTACGTATTATGCATGTATTACATGATACTGGTATTACGTATTATGCATGTATTACATGATACTGGTATTACGTATTATGCATGTATTACATGATACTGGTATTACGTATTATGCATGTATTACATGATACGTATTACGTATATGATACTGGTATTAGCATGTATCATGATACTGGTATTACGTATTATGCATGTATTACATGATACTGGTATTACGTATTATGCATGTATTACATGATACTGGTATTACGTATTATGCATGTATTACATGATACTGGTATTACGTATTATGCATGTATTACATGATACTGGTATTACGTATTATGCATGTATTACATGATACTGGTATTACGTATTATGCATGTATTACATGATACTGGTATTACGTATTATGCATGTATTACATGATACTGGTATTACGTATTATGCATGTATTACATGATACTGGTATTACGTATTATGCATGTATTACATGATACTGGTATTACGTATTGTGCATGTATTACATGATACTGGTATTACGTATTGTGCATGTATTACATGATACTGGTATTACGTATTATGCATGTATTACATGATACTGGTATTACGTATTATGCATGTATTACATGATACTGGTATTACGTATTATGCATGTATTACATGATACTGGTATTACGTATTATGCATGTATTACATGATTCTGGTATTACGTATTATGCATGTATTACATGATACTGGTATTACGTATTATGCATGTATTACATGATTCTGGTATTACGTATTATGCATGTATTACATGATACTGGTATTACGTATTATGCATGTATTACATGATACTGGTATTACGTATTATGCATGTATTACATGATACTGGTATTACGTATTATGCATGTATTACATGATACTGGTATTATGTATTATGCATGTATTACATGATACTGGTATTATGCATGTATTACATGATACTGGTATTATGTATTATGCATGTATTACATGATACTGGTATTATGTATTATGCATGTATTACATGATACTGGTATTACGTATTATGCATGTATTACATGATACTGGTATTATGTATTATGCATGTATAACATGATACTGGTATTATGTATTATGCATGTATTACATGATACTGGTATTATGTATTATGCATGTATTACATGATACTGGTATTATGTATTATGCATGTATTACATGATACTGGTATTATGTATTATGCATGTTGTTGCATCTTATATGTGGTTTATGGTTTCCAATAAATATTGTTTAAACCAAATGTAATTGACCATACACATAACCCACTATCAAAAATAACTTCTGAATCTGAATGATTATTCTTCATATGAAAAACAAACATCTTGTTACATTCTAATAATCCAATCAGAACGCTCGTTTCAACGCGAATTGCGCCGCTTTAGAAATTTTCAAAACAAATTGAAAAATCTACGAAATCTCTTTTTGACGTACATTTTTGCCGAATAAACCTACACGTTAGTGGAAACACATTTTATTGATAATGTTATTCACAGTTAAAACTCTCCCGCCGAAGATTTTTTTTTGTTGCTGACAGAACCCGTGTCCTAGTATGGAAATGTGACCTGCTATGGCCAATGTCTGTGGCAATTGTTTGCAAAGTATACATGCATGCAGCTTAAAGTTGTGTTTTATTTGAAGAATAATATAAAGACTTGGGATAGGCGTTATATTTGGACAGATTTGTACAAAATTGTTTCAGATAGGGCCATTTTACTGATCGATGCGAAATCTGACATCCCACAGAGTAGAATCCCTGTACTTAAATATATATACTAGTACCCCCAAACGTGCCGAATCCCTGTGGTTTCTACAGGTCACAAAATACTTGGTTTTGGGGGGGGGGGGGGTTTAAGTCACACCAACAGCGTAGGTCGTTATGCCGACTCTCCAGCTATTATTGGCGGAGAAAGACTGGTTGCCCCTCCGAACAGAATCTCAGACCCGAATATAATAACCGACCTACCGCAAGTCAGCCTCGCATGAAAGAATTTGACATCCCTTGTGGGATTCGAACCTGCAGTGAAGTCAACGACCATAACCACTCGGCCACCTCTAAATACGTACTACATATTCTCTCCCACTGCATGTTTAAGCATGATACTAGAAAATGTAATGGAAATACCCCGTACCATCCGCTTCGTAAATCACAATAGAACTGAACGTGCATAAAGCATTGCAATTATAAATAACGGATCACTCACATTGCAAGTATAAATAACGGATCACTCGCATTGCAATTATAAATAACGGATCACACGCATTGCAATTATAAATAACGGATCACTCGCATTGCAATTATAAATAACGGATCATTCGCATTGCAATTATAAATAACGGATCACTCACATTGCAATTTTAAATAACGGATCACTCACATTGCAATTACAAATAACGGATCACTCACATTGCAATTACAAATAATGGATCACTCACATTGCAATTATAAATAAAGGATCACTCACATTGCAATTATAAATAAAGGATCACTCACATTGCAATTATAAATAACGGATCACTCACATTGCAATTATAAATAACGGATAACTCACATTGCAATTATAAATAACGGATCACTCACATTGCAATTATAAATAACGGATAACTCACATTGCAATTATAAATAACGGATCACTCACATTGCAATTATAAATAACGGATCACGCACATTGCAATTATAAATAACGGATCACTCACATTGCAATTATAAATAACGGATCACTCGCATTGCAATTATAAATAACGGATCACTGGCATTGCAATTTCGTTCAACAGGAATGACATTAAAGCGACACTACATCAGTGAAATCGCAATTTTCTACAGAATGTAATTTCCTATTATATGGTATAATTTCCCCCCCCAAATAACTGCCGTAAAAACCGAGTATTTCAACTAATAAACAAACTCGTATACGAAGCTTGTTGACATACCTTAACAATGTAAATAGGGTCGACATCCATGCTTAATACAATGCGTGTATCATGAATAACACAATTTATGGTACAGATTTGCCATTATATCTCACATTTGTGCCTATGCATATTTATTTGTAGACTAATCTTAGTTAAATTATCTCTAAACGACAGTATCACGCGTTTGGTATTGACTCCAATGACAAACAAACGTCAAATCAGAGCGTGGATACCCGCTATATGACATCCTACTTTGACCGTTGAAAATTTGCAGACCACAAAAACACTGTTTATTGATTCAATGTTAGTGTTCGAATGTATTCGGACGAATTTGTAGTAGCAATGCATTTATACGTGAAAAATGCTTTCATTGTTTGCTTTTTGTGATGTAATGTTGCTTTAATGTAGGACATACCTTCCTCATATTTGTAAAAGTACATGAAGAATAGATCAAAATTGTCACGAAGCGTTGAAATATGTTCGTGGGAACACAGGATAGAGAGAGCATACCTCCACCACACACTGTCTTCGTTTCCTTCACAGTCTGAGTGAGAACACAGAGAGCGTCATGGAGGGAACGTTCCGCCTCGTCTAGAATCTGCTGAGTGGCTCCACGTAACACAATCGTGCACGCCTCTCCCAACTTCACACCTGAAGTTAACCACATTGTGTACATTTATCAACCATTTAAAAATCACGGGAATAAAGAAATGCATATACTAATATCCCACGACTTACATACTATGCATTGTTTCTAAATATAGCATATATACTATTCGATGTTTCTAAATATAGCATATATACTATTCGATGTTTCTAAATATAGCATACATACTATGCATTGTTTCTAAATATAGCATATATACTATTCGATGTTTCTAAATATAGCATACATACTATGCATTGTTTCTAAATATAGCATACATACTATGCATTGTTTCTAAATATAGCATATATACTATTTGATGTATCTAAATATAGCATATATACTATTCAATGTTTCTATATATAGCATACATACTATGCATTGTTTCTAAATATAGCATATATACTATTTGATGTATCTAAATATAGCATATATACTATTCAATGTTTCTAAATATAGCATACATACTATGCATTGTTTCTAAATATAGCATACATACTATGCATTGTTTCTAAATATAGCATATATACTAGTCAATGTTTCTAAATATAGCATATATACTATTTGATGTATCTAAATATATATACTATTTGATGTATCTAAATATAGCATATATACTATTCAATGTTTCTAAATATAGCATATATACTATTTGATGTATCTAAATATATATACTATTTGATGTATCTAAATATAGCATATATACTATTCAATGTTTCTAAATATAGCATATATACTATTCGATGTTGCTAAATATAGCATATTACTATTCAATGTTGCTAAATATAGCATATATACTATTCGATGTTTCTAAATATAGCATATATACTATTCGATGTTTCTAAATAGAGCATATATACTATTCAATGTTTCTAAATATAGCATATATATACTATTCGATGTTTCTAAATATAGCATATATACTATTCCATGTTTCTATATATAGCATATATACTATTCCATGTTTCTAAATATAGCATATATACTATTCCATGTTTCTATATATATAGCATATATACTAAATATAGCATATATACTATTCCATGTTTCTAAATATAGCATTCATACTATTCATTGTTGCTAAATATAGCATACATACTATTCGACGTATCTAAATATAGCATATATACTATTCCATGTTTCTAAATATAGCATACAACACACAAAAACAACAACACATCTAAATATAGCATACATACTATGCATTGTTTCTAAATATAACATACATACTATGCATTGTTTCTAAATATAGCATACATACTATTCAATGTTTCTAAATATAGCATATATACTAGTCAATGTTTCTAAATATAGCATATATACTATGCATTGTTGCTAAATATAGCATAAATACTAGTCAATGTTTCTAAATATAGCATATATACTATGCATTGTTGCTAAATATAGCATAAATACTATTCCATGTTTCTAAATATAGCATATATACTATTCGATGTTTCTAAATATAGCATATATACTATTCAATGTTTCTAAATATAGCATATATACTATTCGATGTTTCTAAATATAGCATTCATACTATTCATTGTTGCTAAATATAGCATACATACTATTCGACGTATCTAAATATAGCATATATACTATTCCATGTTTCTAAATATAGCATACATACTATGCATTGTTTCTAAATATAGCATACATACTATGCATTGTTTCTAAATATAGCATACATACTATGCATTGTTTCTAAATATAACATACATACTATGCATTGTTTCTAAATATAGCATACATACTATGCATTGTTTCTAAATATAGCATATATACTAGTCAATGTTTCTAAATATAGCATATATACTATGCATTGTTGCTAAATATAGCATAAATACTAGTCAATGTTTCTAAATATAGCATATATACTATGCATTGTTGCTAAATATAGCATAAATACTATTCCATGTTTCTAAATATAGCATATATACTATTCGATGTTTCTAAATATAGCATATATACTATTCAATGTTTCTAAATATAGCATATATACTATTCGATGTTTCTAAATATAGCATATATACTATTCCATGTTTCTAAATATAGCATATATACTATTCAATGTTTCTAAATATAGCATATATATACTAATTCAATGTTTCTAAATATAGCATATATACTATTTATTCATTGTTGCTAAATATAGCATACATACTATTCATTGTTGCTAAATATAGCATACATACTATTCAATGTTTCTAAATATAGCGTACATAGTAGTCAATGTTTCTAAATATAGCATTCATACTATTTATTGTTGCTAAATATAGCATACATACTATTCATTGCTTCTAAATATAGCATACATACTATTGATGTTTCTAAATATAGCATACATACTATTGATGTTTCTAAATATAGCATACATACTATTGATGTTTCTAAATATAGCATACATACTATTCGATGTTGCTAAATATAGCATACATACTATTCGATGTTTCTAAATATGGCATACATACTACTCAATATTGCGAGACATAGCAATAAATTTGCACTGTATTATTATATGAACTTAAAATCTGATAACCAACTAAGAAACATTATAAACAATGTAGCTGCTAATTTATTAAAAAGTATCTGAGAGCTTGGGATATCTAATAAACAATGAATTGTAGCATCTAATAAATAATATAGCTTAGCGTCTGATAAACAATGTACCCGTCTGATAAACAATGTACCCGAGAATTTGATAAAACAATTTTTCTTTGAATCTGATAAAAAAATACCTGAATGAAAATTCTTAAAATCATACCTGATAATTTCATAATCAACTTACCTGAGAATTTGATAAGTCTATCTTCACCAATCATGATTTCCTCAATAACATCACAGTGTCCTAGTTTACACGACTCCGGGTTGTCAAATGTGGAAAAAATCTCGCTACCTATAATGATATAATTATATTTGATCAGATCATGAAACCACAGTGAGCATTACCATGTATCACAGATCTCCGTGCAGGATGTATGATCAGATCATGAAACCACAGTGAGCATTACCATGTACCACAGATCTCCGTGCAGGATGTATGATCAGATCATGAAACCACAGTGAGCATTACCATGTACCACAGATCTCCGTGCAGGATGTATGATCAGATCATGAAACCACAGTGAGCATTACCATGTACCACAGATCTCCGTGCAGGATGTATGATCAGATCATGAAACCACAGTGAGCATTACCATGTACCACAGATCTCCGTGCAGGATGTATGATCAGATCATGAAACCACAGTGAGCATTACCATGTACCACAGATCTCCGTGCAGGATGTATGATCAGATCATGAAACCACAGTGAGCATTACCATGTACCACAGATCTCCGTGCAGGATGTATGATCAGATCATGAAACCACAGTGAGCATTACCATGTACCACAGATCTCCGTGCAGGATGTATGATCAGATCATGAAACCACAGTGAGCATTACCATGTACCACAGATCTCCGTGCAGGATGTATGATCAGATCATGAAACCACAGTGAGCATTACCATGTACCACAGATCTCCGTGCAGGATGTATGATCAGATCATGAAACCACAGTGAGCATTACCATGTACCACAGATCTCCGTGCAGGATGTATGATCAGATCATGAAACCACAGTGAGCATTACCATGTACCACAGATCTCCGTGCAGATGTATGATCAGATCATGAAACCACAGTGAGCATTACCATGTACCACAGATCTCCGTGCAGGATCAGATCATGAAACCACAGTGAGCATTACCATGTACCACAGATCTCCGTGCAGGATGTATGAAACCACAGTGAGCATTACCATGTACCACAGATCTCCGTGCAGGATGTAGGATAGAATTATATCTGATCAGATCATGAAACCACAGTGAGCATTACCATGTATCACAGATCTCCGTGCAGGATGTTATCCTAGCCGGGATATGATGACACTAGTGTAACAGCTGCAGGGTTCCCTCTGTCTGCACTTCTCTCGCCAATCTAGCCAACTAAGAGCCATATATAGTTCACAGATAAATATTTGAAACCATGTATTTCACAATACATGTGCCAAAAGAAGTTTCGCCATTTCACAAAATTTAGCGCCAGTATTTGTTTTTTTTGGTCGCAATTGGCGACTTTGGTCGCAATTGGCGACTGACAGCGGGAACCATGAGCAGGTATATATTTTAGGCAGTCAATGCTGTGTTAGTGGTCACTTAAGCAACCATCATATATTATGCAGCAATCAATCACACTCGCAGACTGGCATTAGATAATCATATGTACAACAATAGTCTTACAAGATCTTTGCCATACAAACACAAGCCGAGTAGGACAGTAACCGATGACCTGCAGCTGTGAGCACTGCCAGACTGGGCTCTACATTATATGGTTACCCCCCCCCCCCCCCCCCACTGCCAGACTGGGCTCTACATTATATGGTTACCCCCCCCCCCCCCTACCAGACTGGGCTCTACATATGGTCACCCCCCCCCCCACTGCCAGACTGGGCTCTACATTATATGGTCACACCCCACTGCCAGACTGGGCTCTACATTATATGGTCACACCCCACTGCCAGACTGGGCTCTACATTATATGGTCACACCCCACTGCCAGACTGGGCTCTACATTATATGGTCACACCCCACTGCCAGACTGGGCTCTACATTATATGGTTACCCCCCCCCACCCCACTACCAGACTGGGCTCTACATATGGTCACACCTCCACGGTGAATTGATATCCACCGCCAAACTGGACAGACAAATTTGTGGAGTTTTAGTCAATACTGGGTCAATCCACACGAGTGAACATTCACCACTACACTATGGTGATACATATATATTACACAGTTTCATAAAATTACACGTCTTGGTTACGGAGACCTGGCCCCAGACGGACGCACAACGCATGAACAATATCCCTGCCCAAATGCCAGGAGATAAAAATAGTATAGAGCTGGTGTGTAGTGTGTGTGTATATATACTGGTGTAGTGTGTGTATATATACTGGTGTAGTGTGTGTGTATATATACTGGTGTAGTGTGTGTGTATATACTGGTGTAGTGTGTGTGTATATACTGGTGTAGTGTGTGTGTATATACTGGTGTAGTGTGTGTGTATATACTGGTGTAGTGTGTGTGTATATACTGGTGTAGTGTGTGTGTATATACTGGTGTAGTGTGTGTGTATATACTGGTGTAGTGTGTGTATATATACTGGTGTAGTGTGTGTGTATATATATACTGGTGTAGTGTGTGTATATATACAGGTGTGTGTATATATACTGGTGTATATATATACTGGTGTAGTGTGTGTGTGTATACACTGGTGTAGTGTGTGTATATACTGGTGTAGTGTGTGTATATATACTGGTGTAGTGTGTGTATATACTGGTGTAGTGTGTGTATACACTGGTGTAGTGTGTGTATATATACTGGTGTAGTGTGTGTATATATACTGGTGTAGTGTGTGTATATATACTGGTGTAGTGTGTGTATATATATACTGGTGTAGTGTGTGTATATATACTGGTGTAGTGTGTGTATATATATACTGGTGTAGTGTGTGTATATATACTGGTGTAGTGTGTGTGTATATACTGGTGTAGTGTGTGTATATATACTGGTGTAGTGTGTGTATATATACTGGTGTAGTGTGTGTATATATACTGGTGTAGTGTGTGTATATATACTGGTGTAGTGTGTATATATATACTGGTGTAGTGTGTGTATATATACTGGTGTAGTGTGTATATATATATACTGGTGTAGTGTGTGTATATATACTGGTGTAGTGTGTGTATATATACTGGTGTAGTGTATGTGTATATATACTGGTGTAGTATGTGTGTATATATACTGGTGTAGTGTGTGTGTATATATACTGGTGTAGTGTGTGTGTATATACTGGTGTAGTGTGTGTATATATACTGGTGTAGTGTGTGTATATATACTGGTGTAGTGTGTGTATATATACTGGTGTAGTGTGTGTATATATACTGGTGTAGTGTGTGTATATATACTGGTGTAGTGTGTGTATATATACTGGTGTAGTGTGTGTATATATACTGGTGTAGTGTGTGTATATATACTGGTGTAGTGCGTGTATATATACTGGAGACTCACCTGTAACCAAAGCTAATCTCTCTACACCTTCAAAGTCAGCGTGCTCTATGGCCATGATACCAGCATCAGCAAACAACTGTTCTGGGTAGTTATATATAAGCTGCCTACAAACAAATAGTGCAAATCTTCTTTTAATTGGCTCCAATATTGCATTAGGTAGTCTGCACCGCCTAGTCGTGGATGTTCATATAACTACTAGTACATTATATCATAACAAGAACATTTGGTACATTCATCTTGTGTTGAAAATAAAAATGTTAGTATATTTTGTCCACATGTTGTAATATAACAAAATAACATAATATATAACATGTCATTTACATTACAGCATTCGAGGTAAAAATAAACACAATTGAGATGTCAAGACTTCTAATCTAGATTATTCTACTTTCTATATATTTCTTAAAATAATTTGAAAGCAATTTATTTAGATCTTGACTTCACACTAGACATCTGACAGATAGGCCTTAGGTGGGGCAGACTTTAATATAATACAAATTATTTCAAGTACTGTACTTGTATCCTCCCCATTTTTTTCTGCCACAAGATGCAAAAACCATTCTTCACAACTAACACTAATGAACTACTGGTGATACATATTCATTTTAGGTTTCATAAAATTCCACCCATTGGTTACCGAGCACTGGCTCTAGATGGATGCAGCTAAATCCTTATCCCTCACCGAAATAACAGCAGAACATAAGAACCAATGAGCATCAGTTAAACTTATTACTAACCTGTTGATGAAAACATTACAACCATGTTTGAGGATTTTGGCAACTTTATCTTTCATTTTTTCTTTCTCTGCAACTTCCAACTCTGCAACTTTTGAGACAGCATCTACCTTTACCTTAGATCCAAACACCTGCAATCAACCACGTACAATTATTAACTATTTACCTAGCAACAATCTACCTTTACTTTAGTCGTAATTAACAATATTTATTTCATATTTATAATTATATACATACATGTAACACTGTCACTGTGGCCTAGTGTTTAAGACGTCCGCATACGGAGCAGGAGGTCGAAGGTTTGAATCTCGTCAGGGGTTCGTTCTGATATGGCCGGTTAGTGAGCCACCAGCTAGTTAAATAATGGTTACCGATTGCCTACCAGCCTGGCCTACAAGGATAGGATTCGGGAAGTACCGATGTTCATAAAATAAGGTGTCTCATAAGTCACTAATGGCTGGCCCTTTAAATAGGGGTGAGTGACACGAGTATAATAAAATAATAAAACACTGGTAACAAAAGTTCTACATTTAAAGGAATATGTAAACAAATGAAAGCTTATATACCGAGTCAAAAAAGAAACGATACCAAACTAAAAATGACATAAAACGGATAAAACCATAGAAAGGTTTAATATATTATTACGTATCAGTACCGGGTATCTTATTGCAACGTCAGCCAACCATAAACACAGGTAAATAAACACCCGATAATCCTGGAACGCCGAATTTCCGATTTGCACGTGCTCCTCAACAAAGACAACTTCCTACACATGTACAAATCGGAAAACCGGTTTATTGTACTGGTATTGCATTATCATCGAGGAAAAACACCTTACATACCCATTGTTACCTCTAACAAAATGCTTAGGCTAAACCGCAATCAGAGAATGCGTGTCATTGGCATGATTGACGGCGGTTTACGTCAGCGTGACGTCGCAAATCGACTCGGGGGTTACGCGGATCACGATAACACGTCTACTTCGACGTTATCGAACACATGGATCGGTGGACGACTGTCCAAGATCTGGTCGACCACGTGTGACGACGCGTGAACAGGACCGTCACATTTACGTGACCGGTTCCTACCTGCTACGCACACAGCTGCCGTTACTCCTGGGATGACCAACAATCGCATCAGTGCACAAACAGTCAGGAACAGGCTCGGTGAACGTGGCATTCGTGCCTATCGGCCATACGTTGGACCCATCCTGACACGACGTCACCGTGACGTACGGCGGGAATGGACGACGGAACGTGCTCGCTGGACTCGGTTACAGTGGAATTCGGTGATGTTTAGCGATGAATCGCGGTTCTGTTTGCGTCGAGCGGGTATATCGCAGACGCGGTGAACGTTACGCCGACGCATGTGTACGTCAGGTCGATCTGTTCGGGGGCGGAAGCGTTATGGCGTGGGGCGGTATCACCCTCGGCAGTCGCACTGAACTGTTAGTGGTGGACGGGAACCTAAACGCCCAGCGGTACTGTGATGAGATCCTTGCGCCAGTTGTTGTGCCGTTCTTTAACGCCAACAGAAATGTCACACTGTTCCAACAGGACAACGCCAAGTGTCATACTGCTCGGATTTCCACCACATTATTGGAGCAGAACAATATTGAAACCCTGCCGTGGCCTGCTTTGTCACCAGACTTGTCACCCATAGAACATTTGTGGGATACGTTAGACCGCCGCGTCAGCCGGTAACGTTAAACCAACTGAGGGATGTTTTGCGTCAGGAGTGGACAAATATTGACCAGCAAGAGATTCAGACACTCTTCCGTTCGATGCGACGGCGGTGCATTGCAGTGAGAGACGCAAATGGTGCCCATACTCGGTATTGACGTCTGTGTGAAAACTCCATTAGACCCCTGTCCGACGAATTACGTCATCACGCAGCAGACAGTTTCGGAGGCTCATTATGCTCCTCTTTCAAACATGTTGGACTATCATCTTATGAATTTTCAAAGAATTTTCTTAATAAATGTTGAAATTATAGACACATAAACACCAGGTATCGTTTCTTTTTTGACTCAGTATATAAAAATTTGTTTTCCAATGAGACATTGCTGGTTTTTCTATTACCTCCCTTGGCAGATAAAGTGATTTATCCGGAAATGTCTATTGGTGCTTGGAATCCTTTGTTTTTACTGTTTAAAGTCGCACCAACAGCTTAGACCATAGTGTGACTCTCCAGCTATTATTGGTGGAAGAAGACTCTGGGTGCCTCTGAGCAGCATTTCAGGCACAGATTGGTACCCGAGTAGAACCACCAAGCTTCCTCACATGAAAGATTACGAATGGGATTTGAACCTACAGCGGTGATGGGCAAGTGATTTTAATTCTACGACCATAACCACTCAACCACTAACCTATCAATGACAAAATGTAACGTTTTATTTTGATAATCATGTTATTGGTGAAAGGCATGTTTATAAATGCTATAAGCAGACATCTTTAACTCACCAAGTATGTAATTTGATGTTTGTTTAGTTATGTTACATGCCGATTTAAAACATTTCAGGTGAAGAAACAAATAACCAGGACATTACTATGCACAAGCACGTCAAATGTCTTAACACCAATAAAAGTTCTATATGGGTTTTATCCAACCTTTATGTGTAATAATGGTCAAAAACAGCCAGACAATAATCTTTGCTTTATTGGTCAGCAGTGCCTAATAAACCTTTCGTGATGTCACAGATAGTATATAGATGAACTTCGGTATTCAGTAATCTTTCCTCTCTCTAACTTCTTTTTATCAAATAGGATAAATAGAATATTAGGTTAGTCATATAAATTTTAATTTATTAGACTCGTCTCAAGCTCTGTATGCATACTTGTATATTTTCTCCAACTCGCCTAAGAAATTAAAATTTCTAAGACCAATAGTCTCGATATATTATTTAACATGGCGGGAACAATGTATGGATGTGGTCAAAACATACCTTAATTTTATCTGTGTCCATGGGTGTGTTGGCTACTAAAATGTTTGCATTTTCAATTCTCTTTGGCTGGTTTACACCGATTTTCTTATCCAGTAGAAACCCTGTGGAACAATAAAAACTAGCTAGTTATAATGATGAATCTGCACACAAGTACAGCTAGATGAATGTACACAAATACAGTTTGATGAGTGTACACAAGTACAGTTTGATGAATGTACACAAATACAGTTTGATGAATGTACACAAATACAGTTTGATGAATGTACACAAATACAGTTTGATGAATGTACACAAATACAGTTTGATGAATGTACACAAATACAGTTTGATGAATGTACACAAATACAGTTATATGAATGTACACAAATACAGTTTGATGAATGTACACACAAATACAATACAGTTTGATGAATGTACACAAGTACAGTTTGATGAATGTACACAAATACAGTTTGATGAATGTACACAAGTACAGTTAGATGAATGTACACAAGTACAGTTTGATGAATGTACACAAGTACAGTTTGATGAATGTACACAAGTACAGTTTGATGAGTGTACACAAAGACAGTTTGATGAATGTACACAAAGACAGTTTGATGAATGTACACAAAGACAGTTTGATGAATGTACACAAGTACAGTTTGATGAATGTACACAAGTACAGTTTGATGAATGTACACACAAATACAGTTTGATGAATGTACACAAATACAGTTTGATGAATGTACACAAGTACAGTTTGATGAATGTACACAAATACAGTTTGATGAATGTACACAAAGACAGTTTGATGAATGTACACAAGTACAGTTTGATGAATGTACACAAGTACAGTTTGATGAATGTACACAAATACAGTTATATGAATGTACACAAATACAGTTTGATGAATGTACACAAATACAGTTATATGAATGTACACAAATACAGTTATATGAATGTACACAAATACAGTTTGATGAATGTACACAAATACAGTTTGATGAATGTACACAAAGACAGTTAGATGAATGTACACACATACAGTTTGATGAATGTACACAAATACAGTTTGATGAATGTACACAAATACAGTTTTATGAATGTACACAAATACAGTTTGATGAATGTACACAAATACAGTTATATGAATGTACACAAATACAGTTATATGAATGTACACAAATACAGTTATATGAATGTACACAAATACAGTTTGATGAATGTACACACATACAGTTTGATGAATGTACACAAATACAGTTTGATGAATGTACACAAATACAGTTTGATGAATGTACACAAATACAGTTTGATGAATGTACACAAATACAGTTTGATGAATGTACACAAATACAGTTATATGAATGTACACAAATACAGTTATATGAATGTACACAAATACAGTTTGATGAATGTACACAAATACAGTTATATGAATGTACACAAATACAGTTATATGAATGTACACAAATACAGTTTGATGAATGTACACAAATACAGTTTGATGAATGTACACAAATACAGTTTGATGAATGTACACAAATACAGTTATATGAATGTACACAAATACAGTTTGATGAATGTACACAAATACAGTTTGATGAATGTACACAAATACAGTTATATGAATGTACACAAATACAGTTTGATGAATGTACAGAAGTACAGTTTGATGAGTGTACACAAGTACAGTGTGATGAATGTACACAAAGACAGTTTGATGAATGTACACAAATACAGTTTGATGAATGTACACAAATACAGTTTGATGAATGTACACAAATACAGTTTGATGAATGTACACAGACAGTTTGATGAATGTACACAAATACAGTTTGATGAATGTACACAAATACAGTTTGATGAATGTACACAAATACAGTTTGACGAATGTACACAAATACAGTTTGATGAATGTACACAAATACAGTTTGATGAATGTACACAAAGACAGTTTGATGAATGTACACAAAGACAGTTTGATGAATGTACACAACGACAGTTTGATGAATGTACACAAGTACAGTTTGATGAATGTACACAAATACAGTTTGATGAATGTACACAAGTACAGTTTGATGAATGTACACAAATACAGTTTGATGAATGTACACAAAGACAGTTAGATGAATGTACACAAGTACAGTTTGATGAATGTACACAAAGACAGTTAGATGAATGTACACAAAGACAGTTTGATGAATGTACACAAAGACAGTTTGATGAATGTACACAAGTACAGTTTGATGAATGTATACAAATACAGTTTGATGAATGTACACAAAGACAGTTTGATGAATGTACACAAAGACAGTTTTATGAATGTACACAAATACAGTTAGATGAATGTATACAAATCCAGTTAGATGAATGTACCCATGTACAGTTTGTATTGAGCTATCCACCATATAATGTTGTAATCTTCCGGTACATCTACAGGCATTGCATCATGTAAAAACACATCTGGATCACACAACAGACCTTCTGTACACCAGCTGTACAACACGTGGTGCATATGATCCAGTCATTTGATAATGTTCGACATAATCATCAAGTTGGAGACATTCAAGCATTGTTTCTAACATTCATTGACAATTCTTCCATACGATCATCTGTCAACACGTATTTATAATATTATGTGAACACATATTAACAGACATGCTAACCACAAGAACATACCTTCATCCAAATATGAATCCTGCAGGCCACCTCCTAACTTCTTGATAATCTGTATAGCATCTAAGTTGCCACTTCCCTGAAATAACATGACACGTATGTTATGCTTAATCAAACATGTCAGTACTGATTTATAGTTTATACAAATTTATTTTAGCTTTACAAGTTCTTACAACTTATAATAATCACTCTCGAGACCTCATTTCTGATGAAATACATCGCCACGAGGGAGAGGAGGCAACGTGGAATTTAATTGCCTATCCTAAGGGCACGATCGTAACGGCTCAAGTGTGGCTCGAACTCCGGACCTTTCGCACCTGAAGCGAACGCGCATCCACTGAGATATCACGACGTCCACTACTGATTTATTTATAAGCATGAGCAGTAAGCACAGGTGGAAACCCACATGTCTAGTAGTCTTGGCCTTACTATCTAGCCTCCCAACACCTATATATATATCCATATAGGCCAGACAAAGTTAAATGTTGCCACTGTCATGGTGTACAACAGGGACCAACGACAGTAAATGAAATTACTCCAGGTTTTTATTTATTTATAAGAGGACAAACTAATGGGACCATGTAGATTCTAACAAGAACTATTGTTAAACCTGAGTTCAACAGCCAATCAATGGAAGGAGAGGAAGTGGCTACTTGATAAAAGTCAAGATACTACACAGATACATACCACTGGACTGGTAATCCAGGGATCGCAGGTTCAATCCCCCGTCTGACCCTAATAAAATTAACAGTCTTTCAGATGGGACGTTAAACAGTGGTCTCGTGTCGGTGCTTTACACTGTGCACGTAAAAGAACCAGAGGAGATTCTGGAATGGGTCTCTGTCTGTATCATGCACTAGCCTCCAAAATCTAAAATAACTAATCTCTTCAGGAGGCGTCGCTCATATGGGCAACCGGTGGCGACGATAAATAAACGTAAAGAAGAAAAAAAAAAGATATCAGTGTAGGAATCTGGAAATTTGACTATTCAACATTAGACAGCTACTTCATAGAGGCGACCAAAAGTTGACCTTGTTCTCCAAGGAGAACTCTGACTGAATGCTATTTATAATATAATACTTCCGATACAACATGAACAATGGCAACCTCATGGCGACATTTAACCTCGAGGGGTAATTTATTTACAGACATTTCTGACTTAATTATTTCTTACCTCGAGATGTTAGCAGACATTTAGTGATTTCTTACCTCGAGATGTAAGCAGACATTTACAGTGATTTCTTATCTCGAGATGTAAGCAGACATTTCCAGTGATTTCTTACCTCGAGATGTAAGCAGACATTTACAGTGATTTCTTACATCGAGATGTAAGCAGACATTTACAGCGATTTCTTACCTCGAGATGTAAGCAGACATTTACAGTGATTTCTTACCTCGAGATGTAAGCAGACAATTTACAACGAGTTCTTACCTTGAGACGTAAAACGGAATTTACAGCGAGTTCAGCAAACATTTCTTTGTACTGTGTAAGGATTTTGGAGCTGATGGTTGTACGGGCAATGTTGATCAGATCTTCACGAAATTTTACTGGGTCATCCCTACAAAGTAGTGAAGTTTGTCAATTTATATTTCAAACATACTCTGTATCTGTTTCATCTGTGAGATCAAACAGGTGATTAAGAGTAGATGTTTTATGCATAACCGTACACACACTGATATGCCGTACACACACTGATATGCCATACACACACTGATATGCCGTACACACACTGATATGCCGTACACACACCGATAAGCCGTACACACACTGATATGCCGTACACACACTGATATGCCATACACACACTGATATGCTGTAGGCCAACTGTCATCACAGACACAGGGTTCATTCTAGGTCAGAATTTTTGGGAGAAAGCGCGTGATCGCTTCCTTAAATGGTGTTCTTTAATATACTTCTGCAAAATAGGGTTAAAATGCACAGTACAACCATTAAATACAACATTTGAATAGAAGGAGTGATTTTATAATTGGCCAGTGTATATTACTAGACCAAATTTTGTTTGAAAATCGTAAAAACTTAAATTTTTTATATTTTTTTAGGGAGAAGTGGGCCGGCCCCCCAGAGGGCGACTATTTCGCGCACTAGAATGATCCCTGCAGACATGATACGCAGTACAATTCTGGCATTACTCCATTAATATACAGTAGTTTGCTGGTTGTCAAACTTACATATTATGACATACTTTAGTGAATACTGTACAACATCTAAGCACTATTCACTAGTATTGTTAAATTAAGCTGGTCTTTCCCTGTGGAAATATGAATGAGGCCCTCTTAAAAACAATGAAAATTCAACATACAATATTGGTTTATTAAATCTGAACAATCAATTTGGTAAGAAGTAAGTCAAACTAAAACCGGAGTAGATTTTCTGCTACATTAGAGCAGTCATAACAGGACATTGGCAGCGATAGATACTACTTAACAACACAAAGTGCTACAAACCTAGTTATTTATGCAGTGTGAAATAACTTTAAAAATCGTACTTTTGAGAGAATTATTCTTGATTGGAATAAAAACCATTGAACTCAAAAACCACAGAATGATTAAATGTTAACATTTACTAAGGCGTGCATGTTGAAGGCTAGCAGTGATAACTTCAATGTATCAATCCAGAACTGTGCAATGTTTAACCCATTCAACACCAAGTAACTGACATGGACTGGTGCACGCTATTTTTAGACCAATAAATTAATATTAAAATTACATTTGAACCAGTTCATTTACCAAAATTGGTAATTTTGTCTAAAAATAGTAATAATACTGGCAAAAAGTACAGATCATGATGAGCCAGCTGATCTGGATCTACACTTTTTGTAAGCCTATTTAGAGGTCTGTAGTGTTGAAAGGGTTAAACTTGCCTAGTACACTATTATCAGAATGATCAAAGTGGTCAACGGCTGGATTCAGGAACCCTAGGAGATGCAAGTGGGCAAAGTGAATGAAAGTAGGTCAAAAACCTACATGTTATGTAATACATCGAATTATAAACATGTACAACACATAGACAGATTAGCCATACCCGTGGTCCCTAGCGAAATTGGTGAGAGCTTCCCTAGCTTCATCTGTAGCCAGTCTCCAGCCATTGATGATGGTCTGTGGGTGGATTCTCTTGGCGACCAAGCTCTCCGCTTCCTGTTCAATAATAACATGTGATTATATAGTATCCCATACCAGCATATCAACAATGATAACATGTGATTATACAGTATCCCATACCAGCATATCAACAATGATAACATGTGATTATACAGTATCCCATACCAGCATATCAACAATGATAACATGTGATTATACAGTATCCCATACCAGCATATCAACAATAATAACATGTGATTATATAGTATCCCATACCAGCATATCAACAATGATAACCATTCACCCTTAGCACACCGTCTTACATTCTTTACAAATTATGTGTTGCCTGTGCCATGATGACTGGTGGTATTGGGATACCGTTATCTCGGGTGAGTGATGACTGGTGGTATTGGGATACCGTTATCTCAGGTGAGTGATGACTGGTGGTATTGGGATACTGTTATCTCAGGTGAGTGATGACTGGTGGTATTGGGATACCGTTATCTCAGGTGAGTGATGACTGGTGGTATTGGGATACTGTTATCTCAGGTGAGTGATGACTGGTGGTATTGGGATACCGTTATCTCAGGTGAGTGATGACTGGTGGTATTGGGATACTGTTATCTCAGGTGAGTGATGACTGGTGGTATTGGGATACCGTTATCTCAGGTGAGTGATGACTGGTGGTATTGGGATACTGTTATCTCAGGTGAGTGATGACTGGTGGTATTGGGATACCGTTATCTCAGGTGAGTGATGACTGGTGGTATTGGGATACCGTTATCTCGGGTGAGTGATGACTGGTGGTATTGGGATACCGTTATCTCAGGTGAGTGATGACTGGTGGTATTGGGATACTGTTATCTCGGGTGAGCTATCAGCGACAGTTGACTATGCAAGGCTTGAACAAATCTACAGGATTATTGTTTATAGTATTAGCAAGTGACACACAGTAAAATCACAAACATTTAGAAAAATCAGTGCCCAGCTGACATCGACCCCTAGGGAACAAGCAACGACTCGGTTACATTATTCTCCATAGATTTCTAACCGGAGCACCAATATATGTCTAGATATCATACAGCTCTGCATTGCAAAAGTTTTTGTCACATTAAAACAAGCCACTACATCAGATTGAAATGTGTTAAAAGGTAGGGTTACCTGGCGCCTTTTTATATATATATAAGCACCAACGCAAGTGCTTATGGGTGGGTAGACCTACTTATACGAAGTTGTTCCGCCATTTTGCAAGATATGTATGACCCTACTGCCTCTTTAACAAAGCATAATTAGCTGTCAATCATCCAAAGTTAGCACAATTGTCTACGGGTAAAAACAAACAAATACCCCCCCCCCCACCCGCAGCCTTTGTTGCACATAATGCACCCTGACCCTTTTTTGACCCACCATGCCCATTTTTCCACTCTAGAATAAAAGGTGATCTTACCCGCAGTAGTTCACATGCCAGTACTACAACTGATGTTGTACCATCGCCAACTTCATCATCTTGTGTCTTGGAAATATCTAAAATGGTTCAGTAAAATAAACGTACACTTCACATAACCTATGTACGACATTTAACCAACATCATAATGAGAAGATCACACTGAGCACAAGCATGTGATGATTTTAAGGTCACATTGCACAATATTTACTGTAGAATTTCTGAAAAACGTTCAGCATTGCTAGACGATAAGCCTTCGTCGTCGCCGTAGTAGTGTGGGTTCGAAACCTGGCTTCGTGTGACTCAAGTGTTTATATTTTTTAGCATCTATATCTGCCAACTCTTCTCTACTGTATTGGAGAATAAGCAGCACGTGTCACACGGTTACCACAGAGAGAGAGAGGGGTGGCAGCTATCACACAGTTAGTAGATTATTGTTTGTTTATTTGGGTTTTACATGCATCAGCACCAGTTAGGGCTCTAACGCCAGAGGCAGTTTACATAACACCTTTCCTGGGCAGGCTCCAGCGGTTAACCAGTACTTGGTGCACCAACCTCCGTAAGAAACTGCTAATAATATATAAATAGACACGCACGGCCTGAGCAGAGCTCGAATCAGTGACCATCAGCGATGATGGGTTACAGTGGTATACAAGTCAGCGACCGTATCCACTCGACCACGGAGGCGGTCTTAGCCAGTAGATTAGTTTTTGTCAGAACAGCATACAACAGCTGCCAACAGCAAGCAAGATGGTTAATCACCTACAGCATGTGCCTATTCTTGACCTTAAATGCTAAGACATAAGTGGGGATGGGAAAGGATATAGTAGGATTACAGGGGTCTAATGGGGGACACAGGGAGGGAGCTGGAAGATCCAACACTTACACATTTGTAAACTACTCACCAACTAGGACCTTAGCAGCTGGGTTGTCAACGCCGATGGAACGCAGAATTGTAGCGCCATCATTTGTAACTTGAATCTTCTCACCTCTACCCATACTCTGGAGAATCTTATCCTGAAATAAATCACGGCTTTCTTATATTAACCCATCAAATACTGAACAAACTGGAAGGAATGTGCAAACAATATAGATCCAGACTCCCTAATGTAGCTTGTCCCTATAAATAATTATGCATGCTTCAAGTAAACATATATTAATGGGAAAGAAATTCGAGCTTATAAACACTTTAACCTCTGAAACAGGGACAGTTATGTTATATTTCGGATTTTACGCCTGCATCAGCTATATCGCCGGCGGGCAGTTTACCTAACAACACCTTTTCTGGGCATGAAACACTGACAGACGGGTAAACCAATAGTGACTATAGTCCCCTCAGATGAAACTGTTAGGGGACGAATAAGCATATGTTCTCATTGCTTCTGCTGCATCGATACGCTACGTCCTACAGCAGACCAAAGCAGCTTAACTATTGAACTCAAGTACAATATGGAATATAGCAGACCAAAGCAGCTTAACTACTGAACTCAAGTACAATATGGAATATAGCAGACCAAAGCAGCTTAACTATTGAACTCCAAGTACAATATGGAATATAGCAGACCAAAGCAGCTTAACTACTGAACTCAAGTACAATATGGAATATAGCAGACCAAAGCAGCTTAACTATTGAACTCAAGTACAATATGGAATATAGCAGACCAAAGCAGCTTAACTACTGAACTAAGTACAATATGGAATATAGCCAACCAAAGCAGCTTAACTACTGAACTCAAGTACAATATGGAATATAGCAGACCAAAGCAGCTTAACTACTGAACTCAAGTACAATATGGAATATAGCAGACCAAAGCAGCTTAACTACTGAACTCAAGTACAATATGGAATATAGCAGACCAAAGCAGCTTAACTACTGAACTCAAGTACAATATGGAATATAGCAGACCAAAGCAGCTTAACTACTGAACTCAAGTACAATATGGAATATAGCAGACCAAAGCAGCTTAACTACTGAACTCAAGTACAATATGGAATATAGCAGACCAAAGCAGCTTAACTACTGAACTCAAGTACAATATGGAATATAGCAGACCAAAGCAGCTTAACTACTGAACTCAAGTACAATATGGAATATAGCAGACCAAAGCAGCTTAACTACTGAACTCAAGTACAATATGGAATATAGCAGACAAAGCAGCTTACTACTGACTCAAGTACAATATGGAATATAGCAGACCAAAGCAGCTTAACTACTGAACTCAAGTACAATATGGAATATAGCAGACCAAAGCAGCTTAACTACTGAACTCAAGTACAATATGGAATATAGCAGACCAAAGCAGCTTAACTACTGAACTCTGGACAATATGGAATCTGAGACTCAATTACGTTTAATACAAACAAAATTGAGACAAAACGGCTACAGTCAAAGTATGTTAGAGACCACCTGGATAATGACTACCTGTCTATGTTGTACAGTCAAAGTATGTTAGAGACCACCTGGATAATGACTACCTGTCTATGTTGTACAGTCAAACTGTGTGAGAGACCACCTGGATAATGACTACCTGTCTATGTTGTACAGTCAAACAGTGTGAGAGACCACCTGGATAATGACTACCTGTCTATGTTGTACAGTCAAACAGTGTGAGAGACCACCTGGATAATGACTACCTGTCTTTAATGATCACTGTTTTGATCTTCAATCAAGCTTAGCTTTATTATTCTCTGAATATAGAATACCATTAACAGAGACCACTATTTGCAATTCCCACAGGTGGTGTTTGTAGATTGGTTCAACTGTACAGTACCGATCTCATGTTGAATATTACATATGTATATATCACAATGCTCTCATCATCAAATATTGGTCTATGTCAAACATACCATTCCTTTTGGACCGAGTGTACTCTTCACCAGATCTCCAATTGCAATAGCTCCCACAAATGAAGACTGCAATATGAAAGTACACATGTACATTTAATGACATCTAGAATAAAAACACATACCTGCACTTCAACTAGACCTTGCAAACATGGAGAGGTTTATGGTACAATGTATACAGGGGTGGCCTAGGGTTGTCCGTAGTGAAAACCCACTTGCCCGTATATCCGAACTTTATTTTTAAAAATAATATAAACCAACCTTATTTCAAAATCGATACACAGTCCCGCTAAGTTACATGATTGTTTACCTGTCGTCATCAATAATAAGGCTGCATCACGTATCCGTTCCCGTATATCGATTTAGCGACCGCGTAGTTATTATGTTATATTTCGGGTTTTACGCTTGCATCAGCACCATTTCGGGCTATATCGCCGGCAGGCTCCAGCGGTTAACCAGTACTTGAGTGCACCAACCTCCGTAAGAAACTGCCAAATTTTTCATATAAATGAGACACGGCCTGAGCGGGGCTCGAACTCGTGACCATCAGTGATGATAGGTTACAGTGGTATACAAGTCAGCGACCTTAACGCGACCGCGTAGTATACTTGTAACTGACGCATGCGCTATAAATTACCCATACCTGGGAATATGGGGTCACATCGCCTACTTTGCTCACTATTCAGTACCAAAGAAGCCATTTTCGACAGTAGTTTTTCTTATCGACAGCTGGCTTGTTTTGAGCGGAAAATAAATTACATACGCACCGCATTTTATGTGACGGGCGATAACTCTCTCGACATTTCCGGTTCTTATTCAGGTTATTGTCGGCTGGGAATTGTTGTCCGCCACCGTTGTCGGCTGGCTTGTGTTCATTGCGAAAGTCCGCAGGAAAATAAAGAAAATTCACCGATGTTTTCTCATTAAAATACGATTTAAATGCCATGGGAACATGAAGTAAATGCACTCGCCGGTATTTTTACTTGTCCACGGACAAGTTACATTCGAAAATCAACTTGCCCGGCGTAACAAATGACCGAGTCGGGCAACTCGGGCTATTGATTTCGCCACCCCTGGTATACAAAGGAGAAGCTTGTCCCTAGGGACATATTGTTCAGAGACTAGTCACTATGTGTCCTAAATCAATTTTTATATTCATAAATTAACTGTAAATTATATTGTATATACAGTCTACATGTACATCCGTTATGTCGAATTCCGAACAAAATACTTCGACATAACTGAAGTTTGACTTAACGAAATTCGATATAAACAGATCCAGTTTTATGTAAAATGAGTGTCTGAAACAGGACTTTGATCCGAATTTGACACAACCAATTTTGACATAACGGCTGTAGACTGTACAATGTATACAGTCAATGTGGAAATCTCTCTTTTTGGCAACAGCTCAACATTGCACATATAGTGCCACACTTTCAAGTTAAGAAATCTATAATTGATTTATTCCGGAAAAAGGAACTGAATGAGCAAACCGTAACCAGAAACTAACTACAAAAGCCCACAAGAAAACTTCTAATTCGAGGTCACCATCATAATGATTTACTTCAGACGCATTGTACTCATCATGGGTGACTGTGCACATGATGTATCCCTGCTACCATGCTAATACTCACTAATCTGGCTGTCTCCGCCTTCTCTTCCTCCGCTCCTTGGCTGAATATATTCACTGGATTTAATGACACCTGTAAGTACACATGTATGTAAATCCTACAATGCTTTCTTCATACATTGTATGTAACTACTTATTAATTAAATGAACCAGTCAACGAACCCAAAATCTCTCAGTTACAGGGCGAATGCTCTACCATCTAGACTGGACACAACTGCTTACATACACAAATGTACCATCTCACATAATGGGTTAACACACAATTTTACATGTATGTACGTTCCACTAAATGGTCGCTTTAATTTATTTGACTTCACCTATAATAGACATTTGGGTGACATCCATTTCTCCTTATTTCTGGATGGCACACTTGATTATTAATGGCAATCCATATGCCATCGACACTCTAGAAATATACGCTGCAAGGCATAAGCTAATCTCCCCTGACATCCGATAATAAACTTAATACAATCAATACTTATAGCCAATCAGCGCCGCTGATGTAAAACATCTTTACATAATTCGCAACCTAATTAACATAAATAGCCGGACAATATTATGCAAATTCTCGATGTTGTATGACACAAGCAAGATACCAATTTATAACAATCGGTGTTCAAATACAGTTAAGTGCTAAAAATGTAGCCTGAACTAGCAATCACCAATTTAGCCATTGCCGAAGTATGTGCGAAAATTTAGTAATACAAAATCAATTCGCTTGAAATTGGCAAGTCCCAAAGCTATTTACAGAAAATTACTCGGGTCATGACTAATTCAGGGTTCCCTCTCTCTGATTGTTTTGTCTGCACCACATCTGTTGCCAATTGAAAAAACTGGGCCAATTTGAAGAACTTTGAGTCAAATAAGAGCCATATAGTTCACAGATGAATATTTGAAGAGATAAATATTTGAAGCCATGTATTATTTGACAAAACATGTTTTTGTCGCAATTGGCGACCGATAACCATGCTAATTTTACCAATTATTTCAGTGCTTACATGTATTCAGTGTAGAAAATACATATAAAATGAATAGCCATTTGTAGAATCAGGACCCTAATAAAATGAACAGTCTTTCAGATGGGACGTTAACCCGAGGTCTCGTGTCTGTGCTTTACACCGTGCATGTAAATGAACCAGAGGTGAATCTGGAATGTGTCTCTGTCTGTATCATGCACTATCCTCCAAAATAACTAATCTCTTCAGGAGGCATCGCTCATATGGGCAACCAGTAGCGACGATAAATAAACGCAAAAACACACAGAATCATGCAAACTTGTTTATAGGAAGTAATGACATCATAATGTTTATTGTTCTGCAAAAACATGCACTATGCACGACTGGTAATTATTATGAACCGATAAAGTATGTGCAGAGTGCTGTTGTTTGCATTTCTCCAAATGATATTCCGAAGATATGTATTACTAAATTTTCAACAAACATGTATTTAAAGTTGTCCGGAATAATTGTATATATACGACATACATCCTTTCCAAAGTTATTCATACACGTCAAATTAATTTAGGCTATTAATATTTCATAATTCTAAAAACGAATGATGACACAAATAACGTATTACCGCAAATGTTGGGTTGATGTACACTGGTTCTGATTAGGATTAACATTACATAAACCCAATGATGCATTACATAATTTTAAATTTACAATGTATACAAGCTTTTCTACATATAGTGGTGGAACCTATGCTCGGCGTATTCCTATGCTCGGTGTATTTGTCCATTTACATCGGTATTTAAAATATTTATATAGTTCTAGGCTAATATCGCTGATAGAGCTGAAGCATGGTTCAATAACATTCCGTTGCGTGTATCGGTAGCCTGATGCAACTGTCACGTGACTGGTCCAGCAGACGAATATATATGCAACTGTCACGTGACTGGTCCAGCAGACGAATATAAACAAACAAATCATAGAATATTTTCACCGAAACCGATACAGTGTATGAGCAATTCAGGCATCTATCCGAATTTTAAAAATCTACACCTAACCCGAAAAATAGTTTCTATACCATTTCTGATTAAGACCAATAATGATGTAATATATCATATAAATAAGATATTCAATAAGTTATGGTGGATAAATAAAAAAATAACAAGTATGCCGTGCATTAAGTCTTGAGTTCCCCATATAAACGGGTGCCGACCGACACCGTTCCGATATATATATAGTTGTATTGAGCAGCAATGTCACGTGATGAAGCTAAAACTGTCAACAAAGAGTTTTTTGAAAGTTGTGAAAGAAAATATTAATAAACGACAAGTGCATAAACATTTAATACTGAGCAGTTCATTATATGTGGGATTTACACCGTCTTGACGGTCCGCCATACTGTAAAGGGACTTAACTCTTAACGCACACAGGGGAACAGGTGCCTGTTCTCATGTCGGCTGCTGGGTCAATCAGAGTTAAGTCCCTTTACAGTATGGTGGACCTTCAATACGGCGTTTGATAGTGTTGAGTTTTTTTGGATGGAATAAGCCAATATAAGACAAACACATGTTATATTTAATACTTTAGACGACTTTATTATATCATATTTGTTCAGTAACCATCTCTTGTCGACGTCTTGTATGCCTGTTTAACCATTTTTCATCTCTTGACGGTTCTTGTCACTTCTGGTCGGTGAATAGGGAGACCGGGCATGACTGAGTATCAAATAAGGGAATCGTTAAGATTCCAACTCCCGACGCTCTACCACTAGACCACAGATCACAACAGTTTGTCAATCCAATAAGTGTAAATAAATGTGCATTGTGTGACTGTCAAACCATTATAACTTGTTGTCTGTTGTCATGGTGGTGGGTGGGGTAATATATTTAGAATAAACGACAGTCCTTGGAATACCACCATTCAAGCCATAGCTACCATTATATTTTATTATACACACGAGCATAGCTTAATTTCAATATACGGCATGGAAGTTATTCATGACATATTATAGTTTTGTAAAGAACATGTTCATTCGTGAAAACCATTTCTTGTCACATGGCATCCATGGTTTACACGAATAACCGAATAATGTGGTATCTTTACACATTTATATAACATTATTCAGTTATAATCAGATTTAAGATTCATGCCAGTATCACTAAATCACGTCTTAATAGAATGTAATGTCTTACCATTTTGATATTGTGCACAAACTCGGAAAAATTAAACGAGAATGTTCGATTTTGGAAAGGAGTGAGTGAAAACTAATGCCGAAGAAAAAACTAGGGATGTTGTCATCATACTACTTGTCTTATTCGACCCGTACCGTACTGTACTGTACTGTACTGGTAACATTTTGTTTTTTTGTTAGCTAGCTATTGCCAGAATAAAACGTTCACGGAATATGGCATGACAAAGCAACACAAAGCATGTGTACTCTACAAGTTATTTACAATACAGCATATATGTGGAGTCCATGGTGAGTACCCTCCGTGGTCCATTGTCGGATTTGGAATCGAGGGGTTCCGGGTTCAATCGATGAGTCTCTAAATCATCAATACTCTGTGGCTATGGTCGCTGATTTGTATATTACTGTAGCCTATTGTCACTGATGGTCACGGGTTCGAGCCCAGCTCAGACCGTGTATCTTTATATGAAAAATTGGCAGTTTCTTTCGAAGGTTGGTGCACTAAGTACTGGTTAACCGCTGGAGTCTGTCCAGGAAAGGTGTTGTTAGGTAAACTTCCCGTCGCTCATATGGACAAAATAAACATTTTTAGCTAAGCGTGTCGTCAAACTGGTACTGGCTAGAGAATAATTGAACATGTATATAGGGGTAATATTATAGTTAATGCATAGGCTTACACATAATTATACACACTCCTTACCTGTGAAAGAAAACCAGTATCGGGACTAATAATATTAAACTGATACTAAAGATCATGAATGATTTTAATAATATGAATTAATTATTAATTTTATTCCGCACTACTTCATTGTTCAATAACTGTTCCATTTTATCGTGTTTATTTGTATCTACTTTTAATTTCTTTAGTGATGTGTTATCTATATAGTTTTGAGATTCATCTGCATTGGTATTAACATATGCACATTCCCAACAAGTTCATTCATTGTCAACATAATATAATACCGCTTATTAGTGTGGCGTCCGCGGTCCAGTGGTAGTGCGTCGGATTTGGAACCTTGTTCGATACTCGGTCATGTCACGTATGTAGTGTCATTGAGCAAGGCACCTCACACACATTGAGTACTTGGTAACCGCTTAAACTGTATTTAAATGTTTTGCCTAAGGACATCACCAACATTGTTCTGGGCTCGATCTCACAATCTCTCGATTACAAGGCCAACTCCATATCCATTACATTGAATACATTCGAGGGGTCAATGTATGTTAGTGGTCAGTCTATGTCAGTGGTCAGTTAATGACAGTGACCAGTTTATGCAGTACTGATTGTCAATGTACGGGGACGATTTCAAATGAAGCCGACATGGTACGGATAAAACTGTTATGATAATCCACTACCGTCTGCGACCTCTGCTATTGGTTGTGCACAGTTCGCATAAATTTGCTAATATGAACAGAACTTTACTGATGTCGTAATAGTTGCATTCATAGTACACATGCTTACAGGTGTTGGCGTTCTTTGCATTTGGAATGCTTCTATTTTTAGTAACACAACACACTCCCTTTCTAGATAAAAAAGCAAATTGCCCTAATCGTATTAGAACACGCGAGAGAGATATAGTTCTATAGTGCCTGTCCCCGATTAGCAGGTGCGTTTCATAAACGGTTACTTTAGAGATATATACTAAATATTGAAATCAACTTTTTCTGGAAAATATAATAAATGTGAAGCAACTTGTAGGAACTATATCAAACCTAAACCAATATCATGATGTGAGTATTTCTAATATATGTAATCTATGCAAAATAGGCGGAATGTCTTTATCGTGCTGTATAAAACGATACTATTTGGCATTTGGTGTCTAACCCCCACACCGTGGACGTCGGGGCCTAAGCACAGCTAGCAACGGGAAAATGGGTCAATGACTTCGCTGATATTAGTTTCGCTATATGGGAAAAGAAGAAGCCGTATCGGTCATAATGAGTGACTTATACAAAGTGACTTACCTCCTTGGCGACAGCAATGCTCGGTAGTGTACAGACGGCGTATAGCTGGCGATTGTTTTTATCCAGACCATTTAAGAAGACGACGGGATGCGGCTTCTACCCTGAGGTAATGACGAGGAGGACCCAAATGAAACAAGAACCAATCTTGCTGCTGTGAGCTGTCAAATGGTGGAGGATGTGACCCTAAAATGGGTCGTTAGCTAAATAAAGTAACATGGACCCAGAACTTGTCACCCTGAACAGACAGAAGATACCCTCGAGTTTCCGGTTTCCGTTATGATAAGAAATGATCGACATTCAACAAAACGAATCTTAAAACTACATAGTTTCTAAATGTATGATGTAAATAAAGTAACGTTCCTCTTTTATTCCAAATAATTAGAAATGAATATGACTACGTAAATAACAATGGGCGCTGTCATTTTTACCACGACCCGGAACCGACATCTGTGGTGACTAGTACCGGAGTTTTCGTGACCTTTCAGAAAATCAATTTTGCGTAACATTGAATGGGTGTAAATATAAAACGAACACGTTTTATGCAGCATACTGATAATTTCTATTATTTTGATGAATATTTCTTTTCACAGTGAACACTTTCACAGTTTAACAAGCATTTTCACAATGTGGACACCTGAATTCATCACCTAATCTTGTACACCTGACTTTTGAACAGTAAATAAGGTGAGTCCAATGGTCACATATATCACACTGTGCCCATTTGTAAGGACTGTTGATGAATATTGCCTGTAATTTCGCTTTGTAGGTGGTGGACTGCCATAAACCTAAAACAAAATTAAAAACTATTCCTTTAAGTACACTACACTACAGGACACATCGTTTAGTTGACGATGACAGTAAACCACTGTATGGACCTCAAAACAATATAAGAGAAGTCTCCAAAACTATCTCCCCTTACACTCACAGGGATTCGGCACGTTTGGGGGTACTAGTATATATATATTTAAGTACAGGGATTCTACTCTGTGGGATGTCAGATTTCGCATCGATCAAATGAATTAAATTTGTAACACAGTCTATTTTGACCTTCACATTAAATGACAGGTAGGTAAACAAATCAGAGGACGCAAAACAAAACTGGAAATGCCAGAGCTGTCAAGGGTGCATCGAGTGTCGGAGTGAGATATCGGGTTCGAAGGGGCGGCTGCCCCTCAGGGTGGTCTGGGGGAAGCTGGATACACTATATGGCTCATTTTCGTCATATTTTGTGTCAAATGGCTTACATGAAATGCTACTTTGGCATCTAATGAAGGACACTTTTCACCAAGAAAACCTGATCAAGCACACATTTTATGGTAAAGAAAGCTTGCAAATAACTTTTTATAAGTTTTTTATTAAATTGACTTACAAGTCAGGCGCAAACCTGTCTTGGTTATCAATTTATAATAAAACTCCGATGTAATTTGCAAGCATTTGTCATCAGCTTGAGCAAAATCAGCGTGGTCTAGTGGTTACCACATCAGGCTGATTACAATTTCGGCACAAATTCAAACCCGGGTATGACTTGCCAATTTTTCATTGAGCAAGACCATTTATCCACATTGCTAAGAACAAACCGTACAGTAAACGTTATTTGCCGAGCTTTGAGAAGCAATGACTGGATAATTAAGTGTCCACTTAGAATCAAATGTAGATTTGTCAGGCGCGTCGGAAGGTAATTGTCATTGGGGCCGCGAGCGCGTAGCGGGAGCCGCATGGTATGGCGGGGGGGGGGGTTTGGGGGTCCTCTCCCAAGATGTGGAAAACCAGAACGCCTCCGACGCGATTTCCCGGTACACACGTCGCTATTTCGCATGCTGCAAGTTGCACAAGTAACCGGTTCAAATGATGTTTTGCAGTAACATTTCATGATTTGGAGAACATTTATATTTGAAGGCTAATTAATTCTACTGTTGAAAAAACAAAACTAGGCTTTGGGTGGGTTGCTTCCATAGTCCCATGCTTAGTGTGTGTATGAGCGTATAGGGCGGGTGTCGGACGGCGAAATACATTTGTGTGGCACAAATCAAGTGTAAGGATTAACACCGCCCAACCTCGAGCCATCTTGTCAAAATATTGGGACCGCCTCGGCAAAATAATGGGGCCATGTCGCCCACATATTGGGGCCGCGATTGCGGCCCCTGCGGCCCCACTTGCGACGCCTCTGTTTGTATATAGCGGCACTGGCTAGTTTCTTCGTCTTTTTTTTGACAGGACTCTGTGATTCTGAAGCCATGGTTAACAAAAAGAGCGTCTACACTGTTAACAAAATTAATATAAACATTACATTCGGCCTTCGTTAGTTTTCGGGAGCCAATCATAAGTGATTATTAACGCACGGAGAGTTCCGACATCGGTTCCGAGTAGTTACGATTGTACAGTGTGACGATCAGTTTCAAATATAGCCTTGAGACATTCTAAAAATAGCAATTTGGGAAACCTAATGTGTTGTGATTTTAAAATAGCACGGATATTAGTGTAGGTAAATCGTTTTTTAGAAAAAGCGTGACAATATTAAAGATACGCGTGAGAGTGTGATTTGAGGTCTAAAAGCGTGAGTCTCACGCCGAAAGCGTGAGACTTGACAGGTATGAAATGGTCAATATTTTGCAGTAAATCCAATGGACAAATGGTGATGCAATATTGCATTATGAAAGATAGCATGGTTTATACCAATCCAAGGAAAATAACCGATTTCTTACGCCTCCACATCTTAGTCACGGTGTCGCAGCATCTCATTGTGATGCTGTATTATAATGTCATTAGAGTTGTGTTCCTTGTTTTCACGAGATTTTTGAGTGAACACAATATAGTTTGACATGTTTAATGGCGGAAAAGATATATTAGTAGTTTTTAACAAGATCAAGATGTACTTGGTTAGTAATAGATTCTGTGGTTTGAATTGTTGTCATAAGTAATGCTTGTAATAGGGAATATCCATTTATTAAATATTGTGGGAATTAATCACTTGCGCTTAACTGTGGTTTTATGTTGGTGAGATTCGAACCCAAAACATGGCTAGTGTGTC
>CM026387.1:76503047-76573047 GCA_014843695.1 Archivesica marissinica | reverse complement strand
ATCTAAAATGCAATAACAGTAGAAGAAGCAGTTATATGAACTGGTATGGTATGATGTTGATATGAAGAAGAAATATATGCAATACAGTCTCAATACAAATAAGGTCGTTAAGGGGATTATTCAATGTGTAATATCTACATCGCTAATGCATTTCCTTCGATGAACGTATATGGCATGCTTGTGTCCATCTTCGTACGAATTTCTTCACTAATGATATGCAGCTGACATGCACACTCGAAATTACGGGCATGCGCAATCGCAGTGTTAGGTATCGTTCCACTCAAGAGAAAGCGTGTCTTACAGCTTACGCTGTTCCAATGATAATATATTTACCATATCCGGCAGACGGTAAATCGTAAATCTGGACTAAATGCATTTGAAATGTGTGCTATATATTGCTTAATGTAATTGAAAAGAATAACTAAATGTAAACATATGTAATGGATCGCGGGTTAATAGTCTATGTCGGGGTATAAACGATATGTCCACCTCACAATAGCTGATAATGGGAACAGTTCAGATAATCTTTTAATTTCTACAATGATCTCATTTCAGTTGAAACTGCATAGCTTCGATATAAATATGGCATATACAACACCACAAATGTTACAGACGGATCTGTAGTCCAGTGGTAAAACGCTGGACTGGTAATCCAGGGATCGCAGGTTCGATCACCCGTCTGACCCTAATAAAATTAACAGTCTTTCAGATGGGACATTAAACCGAGGTCTCGTGTCGGTGACTCTGGAATGGGTCTATGTCTGTATCATTGCACTATCCTCCAAACATCTAAAATTACTAATCTCTTCAGGAGGCGTCGCTCATATGGGCAACCGGTAGCGACGATAAATAAACGTAAAACACACACCACAAATGTTATATAATCCGTCAAGTACAAACATAATCGTATAAATAAACGGTAAATGCAGACGATAGTTGAAACAGTTACGTGGTTGTGGACTCTTCTGGTGCTGGGTAACATTGAGGTGGACACTGCTGTTGCTGGGTAACAATGTATGTGGACACCTCTGTTGCTGGGTAACATTGAGGTGGACACTTCTGTTGCTGGGTAGCAGTGTATGTGGACACTTCTGTTGCTGGGTACTAGTGCAGCTTCACATTCTTAGAGTATCTTTTACATTAATCTCCTCTATAAGGAATGATAAATGTATATAAACTAGTAAGGTATTATGAAAACTGTCCCATATTTCGTTGAACGACCCTAGCCTGGGTGCCAGTCTGTCGATTTTTCACTTTCTAACTTCAGGCAAAATGACAGAAACTCAATACGGCCCAATTAATATTCTCGGTGTTAAAATATATTTATTTGACTGACCAGGTAAACTATATCGACGCCTGTTCCTAGGCTAGAACGACCCTAGTGTAAGCTGAAAGCTGAAACCCAGAATGCAGTGCACACCGTGACATGTTAGAATAGCCATGACATGTGTTTTAAATGATACTAGAAATATGTGCTTATGATGCAAATGAAATATTCAAATATACAACTAATTTATGCAACCAAATCCAATTTCAAACTTGTACAAACCTTACGTGTTGCTTTGAACTCATCTTACAAGAAGATCAATGTTATTTGTACAAATGTAATTTGGTGACCATGGTCATGACGCTTAGAGTGTGAATATTCCCAACACGAAAGGCATGCAAATACAACCGTAAGGAATAGAAATGTAGATGCAATAAAGATGTTCAATGTATGTATGTATGTATGTATGTATGTTCCATTAATGTCAAACCCATGCGGGGACGTATACATGTTTTCCTGAGCAAGCTTAGCCGACCTAAGTGGTTAACCAGTACTAAGCAATTTTTGTGAGGTGCCTTGCTCAATGACACTACATATGTGGCCTGACCGAGTATCGAACCAGGGATGATCGATTCCAGATCCGAAGCTCTACCACTGGACCACGGATGCCACACTATGTCACTGTTCTCAATATATATTCGCGTGTTCTCCCCGCGTATAAGTTCAATGTTGTTTCAATGATCTGCCCTTCCTATTTCAATACTTTATTGTTGTTTAGTTTCTTTGACAATGCTATTTAAATGTTTTGACCTTACTAGTTTCAATGATTACACATTGCTCCAGTTCAATAATACCGATGGATATATGAACGGTCAAATTGTGGCTCACATACCTTGATGTCAGATCACATTTTCCCTCATACAAGCCAACATACCGATACAGTATTGTAAGTGTCAATTTCATTATGTGGTCACAGAAAGTCGCGTTTGTATTGAAAAAGAAAACAGACAAAATCCACCCAAAACGCGTACATTGGTATTGGCATTGGTACCATTGACAAGCATAGTGTCTATCAAATTAACTGGCAAACAGATGCATACTTGCTAATATTTATTTTTTAAGTTCGAATGGGAAATGTTGACGAGAGCGGCTGTGTACTTAACGCCTATTGATGATTAATTGTTGGTTAATGCAACCAGTTAGGTTATTCTTTCATTGACCGTGTGCTTCTTTCTAGCTGTTATTGATAGAGTAAACTCCAGGGTGACCCCCCCCCCCCAGGCACGGATGGCCACCGGGTAGATCCACCGACGTTCAGCAAGCGAGCTGAATAGCTTCCTTACTTGGAATAATCCGATACCAATTAGGATACGAACTTACAGCGGCCAGGGGGAGTTTGGTATCAAGGGAATTAACCACTCGGACACGGAAGCTCTCTGTAATGTATTATCATACTGTAACATTTGTGTACCATACATCTATTGTATTCACATGTATTGTGTACACATGCATTGTGCAGACAAGTAACATGTAAACATGAATTCTATATATATGTATTATGTAGACATGTATTGTATAGACACGTACCATGTAACCATGTATTCTGTACACATGTATTCTGTACACATGTATAGTATAGACACGTGACATGTAACCATGTATTCTGTACACATGTATAGTATAGACACGTACCATGTAACCATGTATTCTGTACACATGTATTGTGTACACATGTATAGTATAGACACGTACCATGTAACCATGTATTCTGTACACATGTATTGTGTACACATGTATTGTATAGACACGTACCATGTAACCATGTATTCTGTACACATGTATTATGTAGACATGCATGTAATAATAATAATAATAATAATAATAAATACATATATCTTGTAGATCTACATTTTCGATCTATGTGATGTAGATTATTGCAAGGGTATTTTGTACTAATGCAAATATGCACTCTACATGCATATATATATATATTATAATAAGCATGTGACGTAATGTATTTATGAATGACGTTATTCTTCGTTTATGCATTTACAAGTTAATAGTCATATATTTACACTTAAGAAGGCACCATTATTTAAATAATGCAACTATTATATACTCTGTTTCATTGGGATTTAAATACTTGTGTAATTATGAATATGCATATCTTATAAATTAGCATACACTATAGTGTGTACATTGTATATACACTCAACAACATTTCTAATTGGTAATCTGGTGTTTTATAATATTGGGAGACCAATTAATAATCGTACAATATCATTAAAATATTTTCATTTAATGCATGTTATTACATAATTATAATTATACCCATCTGTAATAAAATGTATCAAATAAGATGGTACATGAATGTATGAATATTAATATTATATGGTTATTAGGCCATAATAAAATAAATCCTAGATTTTCATCCAAATTTTTTTGAAAATGGGGGCGGGGGGTGAAATTTTATTTTTTATTTTATATTTTCAGGATATCGATATTTATGCTGATAAAATGGTGTTTTGACAAGATTCAACTTGACAAGATTTTTTTTTTTTTTTTCAAATAGTAATAAAAAAAATCGGGGCGGGCCCTAAAAACGGGGGCGGGCGGGGATGAAAATCTAGGAAATATTTTATTATGGCCTTAGTTTGCTCCACATACTGTAAAACATCAGGTGGCTGATTAGGAATTGTTTTGAGTGTATATATAAATGTACTGTATTCGGGTTTACGCATCAACGTAATCCATCAATGGTTTATTAATATTTAACAAACTATGCTAGGATTGTACCTGGTGCAGATAATTTGTCAAATGCAGTTACTTGTTTCCACACTTTGGTCAGGACATAACTGGAGTACCGACCGAATACTTGTTTCCACACTTTGGTCAGGACATAACTGGAGTACCGACCGAATACTTGTTTCCACACTTTGGTCAGGACATAACTGGAGTACCGACTGAATGAGCCACCAGTTCGAGAGGTTTCTCAAATATACGATGCCACAATCGCATGAGCTGGTGGTAAATGAGACCAATGTATTAATAGCATAATTTATTATGATTAGACTTATTTTATACCAGCATAAATACGGTAATTATATATATTAATATATTTTAGTACTTTATGTCCGAGATCTACTGGACACGTACATACTGTCCGAGCTCTACTGACACTTACATAATGTCCGAGATCTACTAGACACGCACATAATGCCCGAGATCTACTGACACTTACATAATGTCCGAGATCTACTAGACACGTACATACTGTCCGAGATCTACTGGACACGTACATAATGTCCGAGATCTACTGGACACGTACATAATGTCCGAGATCTACTGGACACGTACATAATGTCCGAGATCTACTGGACACGTACATAATGTCCGTTACGGTATCCGACATATCTTCAATCATTATTCAGCGTCTAAATCTCTAACTCACGTGCATATGACAGGAACATGTTGATATATGTTTCAGTTTTTATGTTATTTTATACACTATGCTAACACATTGTACGTAACTGTTATTATTATACAGTCAAACTTGCTCGAAATACCACACCTATTATGAAACCACTTGTATTAAGAGACCATTTTTCAGATCGCGTTTGTGTTGCTAAAGAACATATTAGCCTGCAATAAGTGACTATTCCTGCTTAGAGGCAGCTTTTTGCCATTCCTTTTGGTGGCCTCTTAATATACGTTTGACTGTATTATATAAGTTACTAAAAGCTGCATGCACAAGTATCGTTCGATCCCCCGTCTGACCCTAATAAAATTAACAGTCTTTCAGATGGGACGTTAAACCGAGGTCTCGTGTCGGTGCTTTACAAAGTTTACACCATGTACGTAAAAGAACCAGGGGAGACTCTGGAATGGATCTCTGTCTGTATCATTGCACTATCCTCCAACAATCTAAAATTACTAATATCTTCAGGAGGCGTCGCTCATATGGGCAACCGGTAGCGACGATAAATAAACGTAAAACACACACATGCACAAGTAACAGCTCAGTATGTTATCACTGCCTGTGGATTGAATAGAATAGAATAATAATGTAGTTAATTACGAAGCGGATACTTTTCACATGAAACATTTGTAATATTAATACTTGCATTATTCGTATTTCAGAGTTACTTGATATAATATATAAACATTTATATCAAACAAACATGTAATTAGATGAATAACACGTAGTGGAAAAATAACAATTGTGACACATGTATTCTCATATCCAATGTAGTTATAACAATGTCGTGCAATATTCAACAACGGACAACCATAGTTCAATCTCCATGACACGCTTAGCAATTATGTTAGCATATAATACGTACATACAAATTATTCATACAAGAACAATCGGCTGACAGTTGTTAGTTTATACAATTTATTTTAGAAATAAGTTCTTACAACTTATATTAATCACTCTCGAGTCCCCATTCCTGATGGAATCCATCGCCATTAGGGGGAGAGAAGAGGCAACGTGGAATTTAAATGCCTTGTCTAAGCGCACAATCGTAACGGCTCTCGCGGAGTTCGAACTCCGGGTCTTTCGCACCTTGAAGCGAACGCGTTACGACTGCGCTATCACGACTTCCACGTCGACAGTTGTTGCAAATTGGCTGTGTCTGTAAACTTTGGTTGAATATATCGCATAATCATTTGCGGACTCTAGTTGTGGTTGCTGTGAATGTCCGTGCTACATACACGTTATTTTACAACGATTGCGAAACAAGCTTTAGCAACTTATATTATATTATGTTTTTATATTACTATTTAATATACAAATTGACTATTTTGTAGTCTGTAACATTGAATGGTAACGTTTGCATATAAAAACTATAAAAACACATATAACAAGTCAATGGACTCTTCCGATAATGTTGTGATTATCGTGCGGTGTTGATAGTATTAGTAACAGAGTAGAACTATGCCTCATATAAACACCGCACGATAATCACAACATTATCGGAAGAGTCCATTGACTTGCTATAGGTGTTTTATAATATTATGTCATATCCAAATTGACTATTTTGTAGTCTATGAAATTGAATGGTAACGTAGTGTGAAGGTTTTTATTAGTTTATACAAATTTATTTTAGCTCGATTGCGAAACAAGTTCTTTCAACTTATATTTAATCACTCTCGAGACCTCATTCCTGATGGAATCCATCGCCACGAGGGAGAGAGAAGAGGCAACGTGGAATTTAAATGCCTTGCCTAAGGGCACAATCGTAACGGCTCCAGTGGGGCTCGAACTCCGGACATTTCGCACCTGAAGCGAACGCGCATCCACTGCGCTATCACGCTATGTGAAGGTATAGTCGTTAGACTGGCAATACTTTTATTTTCAAATTTTATAGACTACAAAATAGTCAATTTGTATATGATATAGTAATATAAAAACACCTATAGCAAGTCAAAATGGACTCTTCCGATAATGTTGTCATTATCGTGCGGTGTTTATACTAATGAATACTCTGTTATCTCTGTATACTGATAATCAAACACATCGATGAGATATGTGTGACTCATGTGTCACACATAGGACCAGGCATCGAGGTTATACCAGTTTTCTTCTATCTCAAACTCAGTCTCAAGCTTCTGATTGGTTCATGGCAGTACAATCTCGGAATCAACCAATCAAATGATTTGAGCTTGAGTTTGAGAGCTGAGAAAAGTATTATTAACTCGGGCACAGGAGTGACAGCGGAATTAGTGGTTATAATAGTGGTGGTGGTGGTGGTGGTGGTGGTGGTGGTGGTAGCCGTTGCGGTGGTGGTGGTTGTGGCGGCGGCTTATCTGCCCGAATTGCACAACATATTGCGCGGCGTAAATACTTTTTGTTAAGAATGTTAATCAGCGTGATTACTAAAGCAATGCAAGCAATTACATTTCTAAATTACCAGCTTCAAAGGGAAACAGCACACACATTCCGCGAAACTGTTAATTTAAACGTTATTTATTGTACGATTGCGAAACAAGTTTTAACAATTTATATTAATCACTCTCGTTGGCACGGCATACATGTGATCATTCCTGTGGGAGAAAACCGGTGACCACCGTACCATCTCACATACTTCCCGGTCCGAGGATCGAACCCGGGTTGCATTGGTGAGAAGCGAGCGCGCTAACCACTGCGCTAATCGGACAGCCCAATACGCGAACATGTTTATGGAAATAAAGCTATTTAAGACTGAACCCGGAATTACATATATCACAAATTGGGGTACTAATGGCTGGTTGATAAATGTTGAATACATGTTGTATAAATGTTGTATACATTCTCAGCTAATCTCTTCGTCAACTAGGAAATATAAACTCTTAATGCAGACATGCACGATAACTCAAATCAATTCATATACATATACAAGTACAGTTAATCTACGACACAATGATCACAGTTTATTAGTCGTGTTATCCGCCATCAGACATATTTCATTACACATACCATACATATCCAACATTCAATACGCGAGAATAATGAATGATAACGTTATCAATCAACAATGGCATGATGCGCCTACACCGATGGAAGCGTAACGTATCTAAGTATAGTAACGGATCCAATATGTAAATTATTTGTACTGTCTTCGGCGCTATTCGCGCTTCATACAGTCCAATAATTTACATATTGGATCGTTTTCGGCATATATCTTACTTAAAACACACACACTTCAACAACAAGATCCTACTAATTAAAATTGTTAATTTCGTACATGTACACTTAGGATTCAATATAATACTCTGGCCTTTTGACAGCAGTCCAATATTAATCTAATGGACTGCAAGTACAAAGGTATGACGTCACGACAGTGTTTTAACTGTATCGATGTGCTGCTAATAATCTATCTCTCCACTATATGCATGTGTTGTACTGACTTTAGGGATATATATATATATATATATGCATGAATTTCACATCTACATTTCATACAAAACAACATATATAACCGTGTTCTGTCAAGATATATACATGTATATATAAGTGTATTAGGTTACGCTATATAGCCGTGTTCTGTCGGGATAGACATATATAAGCGTATTAGGTTACGCTATATAGCCGTGGTCTGTCAGGATAGACATATATAAGCGTATTAGGTTACGCTATATAGCCGTGGTCTGTCAGGATATACATATATAAGCGTATTAGGTTACGCTATATAGCCGTGGTCTGTCAGGATATACATATATAAGCGTATTAGGTTACGCTATATAGCCGTGGTCTGTCAGGATAGATATATATAAGCGTATTAGGTTACGCTATATAGCCGTGTTCTGTCGGGATAGACATATATAAGCGTATTAGGTTACGCTATATAGCCGTGGTCTGTCAGGATAGATATATATAAGCGTATTAGGTTACGCTATATAGCCGTGTTCTGTCGGGATAGACATATATAAGCGTATTAGGTTACGCTATATAGCCGTGGTCTGTCAGGATAGATATATATATATAAGCGTATTAGGTTACGCTATATAGCCGTGTTCTGTCGGGATATACATATATAAGCGTATTAGGTTACGCTATATAGCCGTGTTCTGTCAGGATAGACATATATAAGCGTATTATGTTACGCTATATAGCCGTGTTCGGTCAGGATAGACATATTTAAGCGTATTAGGTTACGCTATATAGCCGTGTTCTGTCAGGATAGACATATATAAGCGTATTAGGTTACGCTATATAGCCGTGGTATGTCAGGATAGATATATATAAGCGTATTAGTTTACGCTATATAGCCATGTTCTGTCAGGATAGACATATATAAGCGTATTAGGTTACGCTATATAGCCGTGTTCTGTCAGGATCGACATATATAAGCGTATTAGGTTACGCTATATAGCCGTGTTCTGTCAGGATAGACATATATAAAAATATTATGTCACGATATACATATATAGCAGTGTTATAACGAACCAATACTATATAACCGTGTTTTGTACAGAACGATATATACAGTCGTATCTTATAGAAACATACCGCCGTGTTCTGTCGAGAGAGACAAATATTACCGTGCTCTGTTACGAAGAAAACCGTGTTCTGTCAAGTTAGACATATATAGCAATATACCATCGATATAGACATACATAGCAATATACTGTCGATATAGACATACATAGCAATATACTGTCGATATAGACATACATAGCCATATACTGTCGATATAGACATACATAGCAATATACTGTCGATATAGACATACATAGCAATATACTGTCGATATAGACATACATAGCCATATACTGTCGATATAGACATACATAGCCATATACTGTCGATATAGACATACATAGCAATATACTGTCGATATAGACATACATAGCAATATACTGTCGATATAGACATACATAGCCATATACTGTCGATATAGACATACATAGCAATATACTGTCGATATAGACATACATAGCCATGTATTATCGAGACATACATGTATAACCAAATAGAAGAATCATTAATTCTAGCAGAATAAATGCATCACGTCAACCTAGTATACTGTCAAATATATACATTATAAACAACATCTTTAGAATCACACTATATCGCTCAAAATTAGTTCTTGCTCATTTTCAAATGTTACCACAAGTAGACATGATATAATTTATACACGGTATTAAGGTTTATGCATCTTGTAAATGTTGTTGTTTTTGTTGAAGTAAATACTCATTTGTTCCATTTAAAAAGGAAGATTTTCGTATTCACTAATATACCATACTAAACAACTGTACTTGTCTGTAACACAGAATGCTGAACAATATCGACCTCGAGACGCCATCGTCCAACTGTAGATAGCTTTCTTGTCCACACATATGTAAGGTGGATACATGTAAACATGTGTTGCCATGCGAAGTGATCAATACACATCAATACTAGTAGTGTATGGGAGGTACGATAACATGCAGTACGCATGCGCACTGGCATACCACGCGTAAACTTCGCGGCATAGAATGCTTTGAACACATCATTAATCCAACTACAGAATAATTGAATGATACTGGTTACATCCTATTATTCAGAAATGCTACACACGTTCCTTTTGTACCCGTGTCCAGTATCTGATAGTCTATCGTGCATGGGACACGGACTCATCCATAACCCTTTCAACACAGCAAACCTCTAAATAGGCTTACAAAAAGCATTTTTGCCAGTAATATTGCTATTTTTAGACAAAATTACCCATTTTGATAAATGAACTGTTCCAAATGTAATTTTCTTATTACTTTATTGGTCTAAAAATATCATGCATCAGTCCATATGAATTACTTGGTGTTGAATGGGTTAACAATTCACATGGTACGTTGCTACCATGCATGCATACATGTATTAAGCTCATTAATTAAAACATCCTAATATTGCTTTCATCAAACTATTGACACTTTCTGTATTTTTGGAGCAGTCACAGGACGGAGATTAGACGTGGAGGGTTTCTCCTGAGAAACTACAGTATGGTTATGTCTTACTGAATTCTGATCATTGCTACTATTGTCATGATCAAATACTTTCTTCTCTTCTGCATTATGACCCACGTGGTCGCGCACGTGATCACGTTCAGTTTCCATTCTATCAGGAGTATGTGCGGAAGATCTACTGGACTCTGATTTGTCAATTGTGAGCAATCTGTCAGTCGTGTTACTGCAGGAAGTAGCGGCCACGTAGCGCACTTCCACATTATCAGTTTCCGGTGAGTGCCGATCACGTGGCCGGAATTTTTTCCGATGATAAACGCCACAGATAAGTAACACAACACAAAAGAACACAGATATCGAGGTACCAATAAATATGTGAACGACCTGCACTTCTTCAGCCTTCGGACCTGAAAAACACAAATATAAATATAATCATAACCAGAGAATTACAGAATGTTTCGATATCGAAATGTTGGACAGATATAAAATATTGGTAATGCTGATTAATAGGATGATAACAATAAATTCCTATGTTGCGATAAATATGATAAGCGGACAATTTAGAAAAAATACATTTTTATAGTATTGTTATATAATGAATTTACTACGTAATAATTTCGTTTGTTCTTGCTATGTGTGTTGCATTAATATCAAACTGCTTTGTAAGCTTTATAGAATATTAATAACAGTTGATGAAGAATAATATAGTTCCATGCTTGAAATTTATGAAATAAAGTCATGCTTTGTCACCATGCAATTTGTAATAACGACGCAATATGTAATAAAATATTTAAAAGTTATGGAACTATAGATACAGGTACGCATAAAGATAATACGAATCAACTGTCGGATTCCAACACTAAACAATGAAGGTTACACTAGTTGTTACAAATTGCGTTAGTTGTTACCAAGCAATGTGTAAATATATACATACACATATATATATATATATATATATTATATATATATATAATATATATATATATATATATATATATATATATATATATAAGCAACTTGCGGATCCCACACTAAAGTTTAACGATGAAGCTTTGACCCATATCATTTTCAAAGTTACTACATATTGCGTTAATTTTAATTGGTTTTTTTAACAACGTGCGTCATTATTATAAATTGTGAGGTAACACGTAACGCAATTTGTAATAACTTTCAACACATCATGTGTCAACATTTCATGGTTTAGTTTTCGAATCGGAAAGTTGACCCATAATGTCTCTATGCATTCCTATATCTATACTTCAAGTGTAAACTTTATGGGGACATTTTTGTTTGTTTTTTGTATTACAAACATGCGTTGTTATTACAATATTCGTGTTAACACGTAACACAGTGTGTAATAACTTTCAAAATGCCATGGGTCAAATTTGTATGGTTTAGTGTTCGAATCCAAAAGTTGACTCGCCATATCTATGCATATTTTTTTAATTTTAGTTTAAACTTTATTTATTTTGCAACTTATATTAATCACTTTCGTTGGCGCGGATGAAAGCGTAACTGTCATTCTTGTGGGAGGAAACCGGAGTACCCGTAGAAAACCCACCTGTCCGATATGACGACCATCGTACCATCTCACATACTTCTTGGTCCGGTCTATGCATATACATATATACCTACACTTCCAACGCAAAGTTAATTGAAATACAAAACGTTAATTATTTAATTATAAGTTGCGTCGTAATTTGTAACAAATTTCAAAATTCCATGGTCCAAGATGTCATGGTTTAGTGTTCGAATCCGAAAGTTGATTCATGATATATCTATATGCACTTATATCTAAGCTTCCAATCCAAAATATTCTGGGAAATATTCTAGGAAATTGTGTTGTTAGTACAACTTACGTGGTGACAATGCTTTCCGTGTTATTCCCCATTTTCGTTTGTTTAAATGAAGCAATCATATAGCATAGCTCCGTGTTCAATGGTTCTATTGCAGTGCGTTTATCATTAAGTTAGATGAATTGCCACGTGCCACACTGCCGATAGGAATGCAAACATGTCAAAAGACATTTACACTCCATGACATTAGAATAAAACAAGACAGAAGCGAAACTAATGAATAGCTTTACAATAGCATGATAAAACTATATATACAGATGAAAATAAGAATTAAATAATGAAGAAAATCTAACAGAAAACAAACATAAACGCCGCAAACAGAATTTAATATCTTTAACAGAAAGCTAAATCTATAGCAGAAAATAAAATTAAATACACTAAATGTTGAAATAAAATAAATACAATGCATGTCTTTTTGCATAGCAAATAACCAGAACTTTATAAATCTTGTTATGCCTAAAAATAATTAACTATAAATTTAAATTTCCCGCTTAAAAACTTCTGTTTCAAACTAGATAAGGTGTTTTATTTGTCAATAAGATTACATTGATAACACTGCATGCACACATATAAAGGCTTTTAAGATTAAGTTTGCCACTGTATGTTTCAACAAAACGTATTAGACAATAACTAAATAAATTAAACTGTTACACTATAAACTGTTAGTGAACATTGGATTATATATATATTTACTGTAAACCATTTTGATTTCGCGTGGTTTTTATTTCGCGATAGTTTTAATAATTTAACTGAGCGACTGGTATTTCATATTGCAATTTGCCGCAAAATCTCTAAATAGCGATACGTATGTACAGTTAATGGTTTACAGTAACTAAGATATTAGTGAGTGATGCTGTAGAGAATTTGTGAGCTGCTAGCAAAAATATGGACAACTCGCATTACATACCATGACTGCTAGCCAATGGTTGACCTGAGGTATACAGTATAAGGTGACATTAATAAGGTGATTAACAAACCAATGTATCAATCAACGTGACAGACGGTTGCTTCATATTATATAACATTGATATTGACCGTCGGCCCGGAGACATTTTATAATAGCAATATATGATCGATTAAATATTGTATATTATATATGGTTTATACACATTTATGTAGCACGATTGCAATCGAGACCTCACTCCTAATTTGGGGGTGGGTGCAACGGAACAATAAAACTCGATTGAAACAACTGAAGGCGAGTTGCAATTGTTTCAGTCGGACTTTGTGCTTCGTGGTACGGGCATTCTTGCGACAAGACAGGCCAGCTGTTCAGAGTAGCATGAGGTGAACAAATACGGAGCCAAGTCATGTATATATATGCTATTGGTATAATTTGTGTAAACTTATATAATATTGGTTTGTTTTGAGAAATAAAGTTCTGTTCTGTTCTTAGTGGAATTCATCAATATGAGGGGGAGGGAGGAGGCATATACAAATTCACAACCCCTCGGTTACAAGCGTGTATACACAATATACATTACAGCACGGAGGTTCTAATATAGAGTATATATATACCTGTGCACCTATATACCTAGTAGGCATACCATTCAAGAGATTTAGAAACAGTCCCCAATTACTCTCATCTAAGATCAACACTCGCTAAGTCAATCGTACATAGGCCGTGTGGACGCACAACTATATTACACCATCACTAAGTCAATCGTACATAGGCCGTGTGGATGCACATCTATATTCCACTATCGCCAAGTCAATCGTACATAGGCCGTGTTTATGTACATCTATATTACACCATCACTAAGTCAATCGTACATAGGCCGTGTGGATGCACAGCTATATTACACTATCGCCAAGTCAATCGTACATAGGCCGTGTGGATGCACATCTATATTGCACCATCACTAAGTCAATCGTACATAGGCCGTGTGGATGCACATCTATATTACACTATCGCCAAGTCAATCGTACATAGGCCGTGTGGATGCACATCTATATTGCACCATCACTAAGTCAATCGTACATAGGCCGTGTGGATGTACATCTACATTGCACCATCACTAAGTCAATCGTACACAGGCCTCTGTCGGCAGCTCGACACCAGGGGATGGCCTCACAAACAGCGATGAGATGCAGCTCGAATAAACCATCCCGCTCTGATCTCAGAAATCGCAACAAAGTTCCCACTCCCTGCATGAATGTGTCCCAGTAAGCAAAGGTAGCTGATTGTGTTCGTCCAGCGGCTGTGAACTCCTGATGTAGCGCTTGTAAGGTTGTGATGTGTTCGGACTCTAGCTGTTCGGTTAGTTTTCGAGCTGATTCGTTGTCTCCTGATTTGAAAGCCTGTTGGATATCGCTCACAAGCTTATCCATGTCATCTTGTCGAAGATCTGTCTGAACCTTTTGTTGTAGCCATGCCAAAAATGCTTCCTGATACAACCGATACAAGGCCTCTAGCACCAGTTTCATGTTTCCTATTTCCTCTGGACACCTGCTTCCCTTCGAGCATAAGTCTTGCAGTTGCTGACGCATAGACGTCCGAGTCGACCAGCATGGAGAGGAGACCCCCGTCACCATAGAGTTTCCCGATGCTCGCTACATAAGCCATGGTTAAGTGCATACCACCTAGCCTCATTGTTATCTTTCCGTCCAAAAGTGGAGGCTTGTTCCACATTATTTGTTGTGCCTTGCTGTAGATGGCGCAATCTGCTGTGACTAGGATGTGAGGCTGCTTAAGTTTGTCGGCTATCTGGACTAATCTAAGTAGGATGGTATAGATGGTGGTAAGATCCGTTGGTGGAGCACGAATGAAGGGCAGGTAGCATGTAGTCGCGACTGGCAGATTCCGCTCAGACAAGAATGCATTAGATGCCGACCACGATGGGATAGCCTGATGATCATCAACGGTTTTACGGGACACTTTCCATGCTAAATCTCTAGATTCGGCTGTCTTGAATTCACAGTCATGAAGCAAAGCCAGTTCTTTGGAGACCTGATGGCAATGGATGGCAGCTAAGGGACAACAAACTCGAACCTGTCATGTTCGAAAAAGATGCGGCCCCCAAAGAGGTTCGAGACCTGACACATCTCTATTGCACCGATGAGAACTGCTCACAAACTAGAGCCTGTCACTGCCTGACCGCGGGACTGAGATGCACGGAGTTATGTTCCTGTGTTGGTGATTGCCAAAACACAGATAATGCTCTTGTGCTAAGTGACAGCAGCAATGACGACAGTGATTGACTGATTACATGAACATCAATCATTTGGATTAAATTACCACTGCTGTATCAATAACTTCCAATTCAATAAATATGTATATCATTTACATGTGCGTGTATTTCTGGGGTAGTCATAAATGCTAGTTCACCATATTGTGAATGTGCTGATATATGTATCTAAATATAACAAAAGTATATTGCCAATGCAGCATGGTGTAAACTAATGAAAACATGATATTTCGTGGAATACGCGAATTTAAGGTATTTTGGATATTTCGGTAAAGTGCTATGTTTTTGATAATACAATTCTCAGCAGGAGCTATATTACACTTTGGAACCTTCTATTGAATACATATATGTACAGGATACATTTAGGTATAATATTTATCAACATGGAGCTGGTATGTGTAAAGTTATGTAGTCATTAAGGTCGGTAATTCAGTGAATCTGTAGTCGATTTTCAGCAATAAATTGCATTATTTTGGCTTTTATGCCAAGTATGAGATATATTTTCTGATTAAATGCAATTGTAGTGAGTGTGTATTGTCATCCTGCACATTTTGATACACAATTTGTGCATATAGCTTGAATATTAACAGATATACTTGGAAAAAACATATATCGTCAAATTGATTCTCGGGGTCCTCATCTACACATATATAAATGAGATTTTCATAATGACCTACAATGATCTCAGATTCACAACCATCATTTTCCAACTCCCCAGACCACCCTCTTCAAGAAAAAATAGGCTGTGTCTTGTTCTACCATGGGGAGGGGTTGCACCCATTTTTAAGCCCCTTTTGAGATATTGCCACTACACTATAACCACACAACATAGTTTGCACTCTTATGCAAGATTGAACTACATAATTAAAGTATCACAATATTTCTACTCATAAAAGTTTAAACTTTATTTATTTTACAACGATTGCGAAACAAGCTTTAACACCTTATATTTATCACTCTCGTTGGCGCAGATGAACGCGTACATGTGGTATTTCGTGCGGATGGAAACCCGGTGAAAAACCCACCTGTCCGATCTGGCTATCACCGTACCATCTCATATACTTCCCGGTCCGAGGATCGAACCCGGGTCGCAGATGAAAACGTAAATGTGGTATTTCGTGTGGGAGGAAACCGGAGTACCCGGTGAAAACCCCCCTGTCCGATATGTCGATCACCGTACCATCTCACATACTTCCCGGTCCGAGGATCGAACCCGGGTTGCATTGGTGAAAAGCGAGCGCGCTAACCACTGCGATAATCGGACAACCTTTCTACACATAGCATTTGTAGGTCAATATTGATACACATAATAAACTCGAATTCTTTTTTATTTTTTGTTTTGTTAACAACATCTAATTCAGGTTTCTACTCAAACAGAATTGACAAAGGAAACACTATTGTGCGCACGGGACTATATACTGACGATATATATAGGATATAAGCTGAAAACGATCCAATATGTAAAATACAAATACGTACCAATATTTTACATATTGGATCCTTTTGAGGCTTATATCTAACTTAAAACACACTTATATAACAAGATCCTTATATCTCAAATTGTTAATTTCGTATATTTATATATTAATAATAATGGACTGCACGTACAAGGTATGACGTCACGACAGTGTTTTAAATTCAGGTACTGTACTAGTTCTGCTGATTAGTGCGCATGCGCTTGTGCTTGTCAACGATTATTCTGAATATCGTTGCAAAGGTTGCTGGCTACACAACAGCACACACAAAGTTCGTTTGATTAATACGATTTTATAAGAGAAATGAGAAACGTTTATCTGCAACTGTAAATATTGAAATTAGTTTTTAAACAGCCTCTATCAAACGAACGCCGTTATAATTACATTTATTCGTTTATTTAAGATAATTGAACGACAATCAATCCGAAGTTCATGTTTAGACAACATCATAAACTTCGTTTGATCACAGTGTTTCAAAGAATCTTGTACTTTGTTATCCTCAGCTAGCTATGTGCATTTTATTTCCGAGAATACAGTGTGTGTGTGTGTGTTTTACGTTTTATTTATCGTCGCTACCGGTTGTCCATATGAGCGACGCCTCCTGAAGAGATTAGTCATTTGAGAATTTTGGAGGATAGTGCAATGATACAGACATAGACCCATAACACGCTGGACTGGTAATCAAGTGATCGCAGGTTCGATCCACCGTCTGACCCTAATAAAATTAACAGTATTTCAGATGGGACGTTAAACCGAGGTTTCGTGTCGGTGCTGTACGTAAAAGAACTAGAGGAGACTCTGGAATGGGTCCATGTCTGTATCATTGCACTATCCTCCAAAAATCTAAAATGACTCTTCAGGAGGCTTTGCTCATATGGACTACCGGTAGCGACGATAAATAAACGTAAAACACACACATGCTATTTCGTAGATATTAGTTATCGCCCACAGCTCTGTCGAGACAGCATAGCGTCTACGTAACTTGCAATTGGTGGATAGCGGGATAAGGTCAATGATCGGAATTATAACGCACTTTGTGTACATTTGGGAGCATTTTGGGGAAATGGTGTAACCTTGTTGGAGAATATATTCGCGGAAGTCTCTTTTGATTGGCTTACTGGTACTAGTGTGTTAATTTCGTCTAATAGAACGTGGATAACGATTGGAGAATATATTCGTGAATCTTTCTTTGGATTGGCTTACTGGTACTAGTATGTTAATTTCGTCTAATAGAACGTGAATAGCGATTGGAGAATATATTCGCGAAAGTCTCTTTTGATTGGCTTACTGGTACTAGATGGTAATTACGATTAATAGAACGTGACTAGCGATTGGTTTACAGTATAACATGGCTACAATTCCAGGTTTAGTTTCATAATACAATATAACAAAACTGAAAATGCTAATTTCAAGTATCAATATCATTGTCACTAATGAACAAGCTCAACACTGGTGTCTTCTTCAAGTCATAGCCCAATATTTGCCCCAACCAGAAATACACACTTTGCGCATTTGTGACAGTGTTAATTAATTAATTAATTAATTAGGGCAGCTGTATAATATGATGCAGGTCAGTGAAATGTTACAAAAATCACAAGTTAACTGGAATATGTTCATGCGTCCCGAACCCTTACCTACAAATACAAGATTTCTAACACTATCATTACTAAACATTGTAACAATAGAGTCGATGAAATCATTGTGCCTGACCCAACACCTAACAACAAAGATTTAACACAGAGATTCACACAGAGGTTATATGCAATACTGCACCATATATTGAAAACAGATATTTTCGAGGAGCCCAAGGCCACTATTCCAAAATAATTCGAGACCCAAATCCATGCGTCTACATACAACGATAGCATCAATTTATGTCAAGTTGGTCGGTAGAGTTGGCACGGGTGTATTTATCTAAGGGTATACAATTTGACGTGCATTTTCGGATGTGGTAGATATTCCAGTTTCAAGTACACACACGTATGTGTTGTTTATGCATACACTGCTCTATAGTGGAATGTAAAAACAATTAAAAACCCACAGGAAAATATCTGCTTTTTATACAATTATTTACATTTATTTTCACAAAAATAACATAAATGGCCACATGTTTGCGATGCCTCTACAAGTACTGACATAGGTCCATTTAATCAGTACAACTAAAATAGTAACGGAGCCGTACCGCGTTATTCTATATAGTCAAGCCTGTGTTAGTGATCACCTCCATTAAACAGCAAATCTGTATTAAGCAGCCAGTTTCCAAATATGTTGTTTTGCTATAAATTTGATCTCTATTAAGCATCCACTTTCTGTGATCCCATTGGCTTACTGCTTAATACAGGTTTGACTGGTATTGTCTATATAATTATACTCTACGTATTTCCAATCTCGTAAACGTTGGCCAATCAGATTACGTGTTTATGTTGAGCTTAAGTGTCAACACTGACTACTTTATAGTACAATATATATTCAACAGAATTAATATTCACAGTAACTAGAAAGCAACATATGTTTTGAAAATACCTTGTTATCATTCAAATAAATATTTATTTAATACGTGCTTTTAAAAGAAACAAATACATTGAATCGAGTAAGCGTACATATAGCAATGCAAATATAGCGGATTTTTGCCTAGAGTAATGTCGTCCTAGAAACTATCAGTCATTTGATAAACCCGTTACTGACCCGTTACTGACAGTGACAAATGCTGCATGACAGTGCAATATCGGCCGTGACCAGCTTGCAGTATAGTACAATGTTGAGCAACTCTCCTAATGCAATGCGAACAGGACATTATGCAATTACATACTAATGCTATTAATACTATATATTTGCATATTTGTATTCCTGTAAAAATTAACATTCGACATCATCTTGGTGCTATGTTATGATTAAAACTTAATGTTATTGCTAACAGGTTGCAGCAAGTGAGAGTGCGAAATGCATTTTTATTGCTTATACAAATTTATCATAGCTCGATTGCGAAACAAGTTCTTGCAACATATATTAATCACTCTCGAGAACTTATTACTGATGGAATCCATCGCAACGAGGGTGAGAGAAGAGGAAATATGGAATTTAAATGCCTTGCCTAAGGGCACAATCGTAACGAATATAGTTTGCGCGAACGCCGGGCCTTTCGCAAATGAAGCGATTTTCACTGGCTTTTAAATTATTTAAATAAAGTTTGTCTGTAAATGATCATAAACATTGCAATTAAAAATGTACGTCTAAACATTGTTCTGTCAAGGAAATGTGTGTGTGTGGTGTGGTTGGTGTGGTGTGGTGTGGTGTGGGTGTGGGTGTGGGTGTGGGTGTGGGTGTGGTGTGTGTGTTGTGGTGTGGTGTGGCGTGGCGTGTGTGGTGTGGTGTGGTGTGGTGTGGTGTGGTGTGGTGGTGTGGTGTGGTGTGTGTGTGACAAACGAACATATAAAGCATAGCATTTACTTACATATTTCATCTGAATTATCTCCCGGACCACAGTTAGGTAATTGGTTGCACTTAAGTTCTGAAGAAATACAGTGTCCCGTTTGTTTACACTGGAAACCATAGCAAGCACCACCTGTTATGTAGAATGTAATTAGAACAGTCAAAATTAGAAATGTCATATACATATATATTACTACTATATAAAGCCAGTGTTATAAGATGCTAGCGGATATGTATACCCTCGAGTTTCCGGTTTCCGTTATGATAAGAAATGATCGGCATTCAACAAAACGAATCTTAAAACTACATAGTTTCTAAATGTATGATGTAAATAAAGTAACGTTCCTCTTTTATTCCAAATAATTAGAAATGAATATAACTACGTAAATAACAACGGGCGCTGTCATTTTTACCATGACCCGAAACCGACATCTATGGTGACTGGTACCGGAGTTTTCGTGACCTTTCAGAAAATCAATTTTGCGTAGCATCGAATGGGTGTAAATATAAAACGAACACGTTTTGTGCAGCATAATGATAATTTCTATTATTTTGATGAATATTTCTTTTCACAGTTTAACAAGCATTTTCACAATGTGGACACCTGAATTCATCACCTATTCTTGTAAACCATGACTTTTGAACAGTAAATGAGGTGGGTCCAATGGTCATATATATCACACTATGCCCATTTGTAAGGGCTGTTGGTAAATATTGCCTGTAATTTCGCTTTGTAGGTGCTGGACTGCCATAAACCTACAACAAAATTAAAAACTATTCCTTTAAGTACACTACACTACAGGACACATCGTTTAGTTGACGACGACAGTAAACCACTGTATGGACCTCAAGACAATATAAGAGAAGTCTCCAAAACGATCCCCCCTTACACTAATTAAATATTGTAACCCAGTCTATTTTGACCTTCACATTAAATGGCAGGTAGGTAAACAAATCAGACGACGCAAAACAAAACTGGAAATGGTCAATATTTTGCAGTAAATCCAATGGATAAATGGTGATGCAATATTGCATTATGAAAGATAGCATGTTTTATACCAATCCAAGGAAAATAACCGAATTCTTACGCCTCCAAGGATTATAGGGTGCATTTTTGTTGCCAAATATGGAAAATGACCTTTGACACTATCTATTCCTGATTGGTGACGTCAGGAAACACCGATCGCGTGCAGTATTGTAAATACTTACGGGGTAACGAAAACGAAGGTATCACGATTTGAGGACACTAGAGGATATAGAACCTCAACTATCCCAATGCATTATATAATTATTATATATTACATGTATATTGAGACAAATCAGAGGTTTCCTTATGCCCAGTTCAGTTCAGTATTGGATAAAACAATCGGTATATATGGATGTTTCCACGGACTTCGATTCGATACACATACGTATGCTAGCATGACGCTCCATTGTGTATGCAATGTCCAGTTATTACACGCAAAGCACTTATAAACGCAATAAAAATTAAATGTGTGCCTTACTGCAATACATACATCTGTACAAGCTTAACATTCGTTCATACAACATATATTACCTGAAACATGCAGTTCGGTCCATGTCAGCTGAAAACCTTTGAATCCGATTGCACTGCTGGATGTCAAAAATCTGAAACAATGATTGTTCAAACAATATTAATTTCTTGGAATAAACATAGTCAAGTATAACTAATATGTATATACATGTAGGATTGAGGAGAAAACAACTTGCTTGTATGGTTACCTCTTTCCTACAAATGTTTGTACATGTCCGGTTATGTATTTTCTGAGCTATTTGATACAATAATAAGTTCCTTACATATTATAACTGTACGAGTTTCTCCATTAACATTTAGTGAATTATTTTTCATATTCCCCTCCCATACTGTAATACAAATGTCATGCATTTCATATACAATGTACTAATGTACTTGGTTCATTTATATATATACAGATTGTTAAGATTGGTTTTGATTATATGAGTTAATTGGGACAAATAACAACACATTCGTCAACTAAACATGTATTCTAAAATTGCATTGACATATAAAAGAACGAATGCATATTAGAAATATGCTTTGTTTAATAATGTGTAATAGCACATTTCATAACAACATATTTGACTTGGAATAGTGTAGTTACTGTATAATTTCCGTGTCTCCATCGGATGAGATCGCTTCCTTTGACAGTTCTTCGTCGTCAAATGTTCCACATATTTCATTCATGACATTGCCCTTCTGTACCCTCAGTACTGCATCTTTACACCCAGATCCTGTAATAGCAACGACTAAATCTAAATGACACCATAACGCTTAGCTTGATTTTATTAAAATTTAAATCACCTTAATTTTTGATTGGCATGCAAACACGTTTAAAACCAGTATGCAAATTGTTGTATGTGTGTGTTTTACGCTTATTTATTGTCACTACCGGTTGCTCATCATTTGAGCGACGCCTCCTGAAGATTGGCCATTTTAGATTTGTGGAGGATAGTGCAATGATGCAGACAAAGACCCATTCCAAAGTCTCCTCTGGTTCTTTTACGTGCACGATGTAAGACACCGACACGAGCGAGACCTCGGGTTAAAGTACATCTGAAAGACTATTAATTGTATTAGTGTCAGACGGGGATCGAACCTGTGATCCCTGGATTACCAGTCCAGCGTGTTAACCACTGGACTACATATCCGTCTGTATGCAAACTGTTGTATTCAGCAAGTCGTTTTAATGCCAGATCACTATTGGTTAGATATTACTGACTGTCCGCAATGGTACAGCATTGGTCATCTTTAAGAATACAAGTTTCCAATTTATTGTCATAATCAGCAACTGTCTTGCCTTTGGCCATTTACAACAACGATAGAAATATGGCAAATATATCAGAAAACACGTTATCTACATAGGCATATAAGTGCATCAAAAGATACACACATAAAATACATTTAGTAAACAGTAGTAATTGACAGGGTATTACTACGTAATGACATAGCCTCTTTAATAAATTTACAAACATTGATCAAATATTTTCTATTGTTGCATGACATGATAGATATAAATTTATTCATTGTATGCTATGTAGCCCAAATATATCAATCTTATGGAATGAACTCAAATAGACCAACATGTACGGTTAACATTATTACACAGCACATACAACAATATCAATTTGTTTTAGACTGATATAAAAGATTACATTATAATTTGTAAATAGTAATTTACGCTTTTCAAATATACATATTTTTTATATTTATGGTTGAAACCCATTTCACAGAATACTAGTAAATTCTATCTATTTGAGATTTTAGACTCCTGGTATTAATAGTGAATAATATCGTTGGCAAATAATATCAAATACATGGATAATAAATAGAGAATATTAGGTTACTCTCTTATAAATTTTAATTTATTAGGCTCGTCTCCGAAAAAATGCAATGCTCGGCTCAGTAACCTAATATTCTATTAATCCTACATTCTGAGTGTGCACCCGACACACAAACAAACACACTAGCCATGACAGCTTACAAACTCGCAACGCACTTGGTAATATGTTGCGCATTGATATTTCTATTTATATCCACGGTTAGCCCTATGACGTCACGAAAGCTTTATTAAGCACTGACTAATAAAGCAAACTTTATTAGGCAGGCCGTTTTTGTACGTTATTTCGCATGAAGGTAGGATAAATGAAGATCTGTTTCAGTTAAAGTGTTAACATCCAAATTTTCCTCAATATCATTAATAAATAGAGTAAATAACAAAGGGGATAAGGGTTCACCTTGTTGTAAACCAATTGTAACACCATTTTCATATTATTAGACACTTTCACACAAGATTGAACTCTGCTATGAATGAATATATTTTAGCATCTTAACCATTTTACAGCTCACGCCAGATTGGATTAATGTTTCCCACAATGCATCGCGATTTACAGACAAAACAAATTCATTAGAATATATTAGGCTACTTAATAATTAACTGTTCAGGATAGTCACACACTAGCTAAAATAAAAGAAATCCACCTAACAACGCAGTAATACGAAACTCAACCGGTGGTAGAGAAAATGCCACATTTCACGGTTTCAAAGCAATGTAAGATGGCGTTTTCATTCACCGAATAAAGTTTATCATTCATTGGAAAGCATACAAGAAATCATGAAACCACATGGGTATGAGTATATACATGTACCCACCACCGTCTCTGGCCATTTTCCCTTCAATCTTGAAAGTTTCGAGCTCGATCAGTATTTTATTTTGTTGTTTGCTGGCAATTATCTTCCATTCACAATAAGTTCTACTGTCGTATTTCAAAGGAAATCTTGGACTTGCGATTACCCCGCCATTTCCATCACTGTGTATAACGTGACCACAACCTGAACACAAAAGAAGAAACACACACATTATTTTAGATGTTACCAACAGCGTCCGCCGATTTTGTAGGAATACTCTCCTAAATTAATAGAACATCAGATTATACTAGAGGTGTATGGGTCTTAGGTTCGGGTCGTGGCTTGGTGTATTATACTAGATATATGGTTAGGGTTAGGGTCTTAGGTTTGGATCGTGGCTTGGTGTATTATACTATATATATATATATATGGGTCTTAGGTTTGGATCGTGGCTTGGTGTATTATACTAGAGATATATGGGTATTAAGTTCGGGTCGTGGCGTGGTGGATTATACTAGATATATATGGGCCTTAGGTTTGGGTCGTGGCTTGGTGGATTATACTAGAGATATATGGTTCTTAGGTTTGGGTAGTGGCTTGGTGTATTATACTAGATATATATGGGTCTTAGGTTTGGGTCGTGGCTTGGTGGATTTTACTAGAGATATATGGGTCTTAGGTTTGGGTCGTGTCTTGGTGGATTATACTAGATATATATGGGTCTTAGGTTCGGGTCGTGGCGTGGTTGGGTGGAACAGTGGGTGTACGTGTGGGCTACATGTATTCATTATAGTGCTTTCGTTTAGTTTATGCAATTATTTGATTTTATTCCCTTTATTAGGGACAGACGGGGGATCGAACCTGCGATCCCTGGATTACCAGTCCAGCGTGTTACCACTGGACTACAGATCCGTCTGTAAATGTACATGGTGTTCTGTTTACTGAGGTAATGATATGAGTGTCAACACAACCATGATGCAGTCGCATAATGAAGGCGTGTGCGCATGTCAAACAACTAACTAATTTATTAAGTTTAAAGTTTATTTATTTTACAATGAAAAGTTTACAACGAAGCAAGTTCTAACAACTTATATTACTCACTCTCGTTGGCGGCGATGAAAGCGTATATGTGGTAATTCGTGTGGGAGGAAACCGGAGTATCCGGAGAAAACCCACCTGTCCGATCTGGCGACCACCGTACCATCTGACATACTTCCCGGTCTAATCATTACACAACAGTCATTGAATAAAATATAATATGTACAGTCTACACCCGTTAAGTCGAATTCCGTCGGACAGAACAAAATACTTCGACATAACCGAAGTTTGACTTAGCGAAAGTCGATATAAACACAGCCAGTTATATGTAAAATGATAGTGTCTGAAACGGGACAGGATATTTCGACATAACTGACTTTGATATAGCGGATATAGACTGTACTTGTACTGTGGTTACTAAAATCAGCATGCCTGTATATATGGAACATATAGAGGATATATTTGTGTTTATTAGTGTAAGGATTTTATTTCATCGAGTGATCACCGAAATGTCGTATTTCCACGAGTAGCGTTAGCGAGCTTCTTTTTCTTTTATGATTTCCATAACTTTGGCTAATATAATATTTGTTTTCAATATTTTATTCATTTTAACTGTCCTGTCTGGAGCCTCATTGCACTATGTGACACAACCGCATAACCACTTTTGTTAGTGTGAACGTCCATAATAAGAAATAGTTCCTGTATAATGTTCAAGTTTACTGTCAAAAATAAAATCTATAGACAAAACAAATTCATGACAATGTATTACTTAATAATTAACTATTCATGACAGTCAGAAAATTCCTAAAATACCAAAGTACATCTAGTCGCGCAGGAATACGAAACGCAAACGGCGGATGAGATAATGCCATCTTTCACTGTTTCAAAGCGGTGTAAGATTCATTGGAAAGCATATAAGAAAACACACAGTGTACTCGTACACTCTCGTAATTGTTCAATATACTTGTTTACACACATCACTGTTCATACATTCTCCGATAGTAGGGAAGTAAGTGAAGGCATACGATTTTATGATACAATCCATTGATTTACCATTCGCAGATTTGGAATTTAAAGTCCGAGATTTATAAATGAAGAACGGGGTGTATGTGTTACATAGGAAAATAAAACAAAGGTCCGTTCAGTCAAGTACGTCATTGTTTAGTGGGATGTAATAGTTGTAATATGTACACTGTTTCGAACTGACTACTACATCGTATTATTCCTAGTCATGAATAGACACATCGCATGTTCTGTATCCGCCAACTATTCCTAGTCATGAATAGACACATCGCATGTTCTGTATACGCCAACTATTCCTAGTCATGAATAGACACATCGCATGTTCTGTATACGCCAACTATTCCTAGTCATGAATAGACACATCGCATGTTCTGTATACGCCAACTATTCCTAGTCATGAATAGACACATCGCATGTTCTGTATACGCCAACTATTCCTAGTCATGAATAGACACATCGCATGTTCTGTATACGCCAACTATTCCTAGTCATGAATAGACACATCGCATGTTCTGTATACGCCAACTATTCCTAGTCATGAATAGACACATCGCATGTTCTGTATACGCCAACACATTTATTACATGCAACGTTGCGGATACTCCGTACATTTAAAAACATCGTTTTATTTAAGTTTATTTAACGTCGCTACCGGTTGCCCACTTAGTGACGGGCAGTTTACCTAAGCACACCTCTCCAGCGGTTAACGCGTACATGGTGCACTGACCTCCGTAAGAAACTGCCAACGTTTTCATATAAAGAGACCCAGTCTGAGCGGTGCTCGAACCAGTGACCTTCAGTGATGATAGGTTACAGTGGTATACAAGTCAGCGTCCTTAACCACTCGACCACGGAGGCGGACATCTGTGCAATGTGCCGGACATTATATAATAGTGTATTGAGCTAAACGTTCAGCTGATTAGCTGTTTACCAAGCAGGACAAATCATCATTCTCGAACTAACTGACGAATATGCATGTAGAACAGGCCCAGACAGTGCCAAGCAATAACGATTACTTTGTTATTCGCCATACATGCATGTGGTTACCTTCATGGAATGACTATCGCTTGCTCTTCATTGCTCGCTTGCTCTTCATTGCTGAAGTTACGACGAGTTGTTCTATCCAAATATCATTAGCAAAGATCGAAGGGGAGCCTGCTGTTGAACAGTTCTCATCCAGGCAAGGAAGCTGCGAACTATTATGCTGAGTGGAGAGTTACTGGTGTGATTCTAACAAGGACATGACACTGACAGGTGTTTGTATATTCTAAAATGATGACGGGCCTTAATTAAATGAACAAACAAATAATAGACGCTTTCATTAACCTTTGGAGAACATAGCATACCTTTTTGTATTTCAGATTTCGGTACAAATTCGTACCTAGCCTTAAATCCCTGATAGCTGCTATTTTTCATTGCTTTAAATCTAAACTTGATCTCCCTGTGTGCAACTATTGGCGCTGGATATATGATCCCGCAGAACATGCTGACCGCGTAATAGCGGTCACCCAACATGTCCGCTTCATTGATCTCGTTCAGTTCGAGGAAATCTGTTGTATTTAGGCACCTGTATAAATATAATTAGATGACATCTGTTGTATTTAGGCACCTGTATAAATATAATTAGAGGACATCTGTTGTATTTAGGCACCTGTATAAATATAATTAGATGACATCTGTTGTATTTAGGCACCTGTATAAATATAATTAGAGGACATCTGTTGTATTTAGGCACATCTGTTGTATTTAGGCACGTGTATACATATAAATCGAGGACATCTGCTGTATTTAGGCACCTATATAAATATAAATCGAGGACATATGTTGTATTTAGGCACCTATATAAATCGAGGACATCTGTTGTATTTAGGCACCTATATATATATAAATCGAGGACATCTGCTGTATTTAGGCACCTATATAAATATAAATCGAGGACATCTGTTGTATATAGGCACCTATATAAATATAAATCGAGGACATCTGCTGTATTTAGGCACCTATATATATATAAATCGAGGACATCTGTTGTATTTAGGCACCTATATAAATATAAATCGAGGACATCTGTTGTATATAGGCACCTATATAAATATAAATCGAGGACATCTGTTGTATTTAGGCACCTATATATATATAAATCGAGGACATCTGTTGTATTTAGGCACCTATATAAATATAAATCGAGGACATCTGTTGTATATAGGCACCTATATAAATATAAATCGAGGACATCTGCTGTATTTAGGCACCTATATAAATATAAATCGAGGACATCTGTTGTATATAGGCACCTATATAAATATAATTCGAGGACAAAAATAAATATATATATATAAACGTAATTAAAGGTAACATAATATTATTGAATTTCGGAACATTTAATCTAATTACATTAATTTAATATAATTCGAAGAAACATAAATGTATTGAGGCACCTATATAAATATAATTCGAGGCACAGACGAAGGCGACCGCGCTACCACTGCTATCACGACCTCCACTAATACTTGCACTTACTTTCGGTTACGTTGATGTATACGTTTGTCGGATGACGGATCGAGTGAAAACATTTCGAACGAGATGAGCAATTTTTCGTTTCTAGATTCTGGTCTGAATATGTACACACATTCTATATTAGGCGGATACTCGTCCGGGTAACGTGGTGAATTGAAACTACCGGAACGGTCATGCTTGCTTTCAAACAAAAAGTTGCATTCGCCTTCTTGGCCAATCGCCTTTCCTGGAATGGCATAATCTATAAATAGAAATAAAGAATCGCATATCAACCGACGTGGTTAACAATTATCAGAAGACATTAAATATATAAATTACATTATCGCCACAGAAACATTTAATTATGTTGAATTAAAATATAATATATGATTAATTACATATATGTTTGAATTAAAATATCATATACTTCTATGATTAATTACATATATGTTGAATGAATAAAATACCATATATGATTAATACATATATGTTGAATGACTAAATACCATATATGATTAATTACATGTATGTTGAATGACTAAAATACCATACATGATTAATTACATGTATGTTGAATGACTAAAATACGATACATGATTAATTACATGTATGTTGAATGACTAAAATACCATATATGAGTATAATCAGTATATTGACGTTATATTTGTATTTATGTTCGTGTATATATTGCAGTGTTCCACCTGAATAATTATATCATAATAACACTTACACTGGAAAACGACGAGTTAATAAAATCCTGTTAATAATAATAATAAAGTGAAGTTGAAATAATAGAGACAAGTACACTCCAGATGGTATTACATATGGGTATTATTAGATCTAATTGAACACATATTCCATGCTCATTGCAGGTGTTACACAGAATGCAATGTACATTACATTATTATGCTAGTAAATATTTACCCCACGTATATATACACAGAATGCAATGTACATTACATTATTATGCTAGTAAATATTTACCACACGTATATATACACAGAATACAATGTACATTACATTATTATGCTAGTAAATAGTTACCCCACGTATATATACACAGCATGCAATGTACATTACATTATTATGCTAATAAATATTTACCACACGTATATATACACATAATGCAATGTACATGACATTACATTAGTAATTAGTTAGTGTATATATTAGTTGTGGTAGATATATATATATCTAGATAGACAGTGTGTAATGTACATTACATATGTTTATTATCTATCTATCACACGTATATATAGGTAATGTGTAATGTACATTACATATGTTTATTATCTATCTACCACACGTATATATAGGTAATGTGTAATGTACATTACATATGTTTATTATCTATCTACCACACGTATATATAGGTAATGTGTAATGTACATTACATATGTTTATTATCTATCTACAACACGTATATATAGGTAATGTGTAATGTACATTACATATGTTTATTATCTATCTATCACACGTATATATAGGTAATGTGTAATGTACATTACATATGTTTATTATCTATCTACCACACGTATATATAGGTAATGTGTAATGTACATTACATATGTTTATTATCTATCTACAACACGTATATATAGGTAATGTGTAATGTACATTACATATGTTTATTATCTATCTACCACACGTATATATAGGTAATGTGTAATGTACATTACATATGTTTATTATCTATCTACAACACGTATATATAGGTAATGTGTAATGTACATTATATATGTTTATTATCTATCTACCACACGTATATATAGGTAATGTGTAATGTACATTACATATGTTTATTATCTATCTACCACACGTATATATAGGTAATGTGTAATGTACATTACATATGTTTAGTATCTATCTACCACATGTATATACAGAAATAAATAAATTGCATGCCTTTGACAATATAAATGCATACATTCTCAAACGGATCTCGGCGCTATAAAGTGACAATGTACTCGATGTAAACGTTTACTCTCGGCAATACCTACTGGAACATACAGCCGGTAATGCGGATTCTACGCTCGCTTTGGAAACATACATATTGCCCGTCAACGTTTCCACACATTTACTAAATGACGACATGCTACCATGGACGCTGTCCGATATGTATATGACGCAAGGATACATACCGTAAACCCGCTGCCCGATATGTATATGAAGCAAGGATACATACCGTAAACCCGCTGCCCGATATGTATATGAAGCAAGGATACATACCGTAAACCCGCTGCCCGATATGTATATGAAGCAATGATACATACCGTAAACCCGCTGCCCGATATTCTATATGAAGCAAGGATACATACCGTAAACCCGCTGCCCGATATGTATATGAAGCAAGGATACGTACCGTAATCCATCACAATTAGCATATACTTTATAGCATTCGCTTCTGATTGATATATGTGCAATTTAGTGACATAATAAAATTACGACCATTACATGCATTTCATCTTAACATGATTTTAAAGTGTACAGAACACTCTTGATAAACATGCTAACAATTCTTGCAACAAAAATAATTTGTGTTTAATTATTTACTAGAATATGCTTCACGTTTCCTTTCTGGTAAATCCGCATAACATATTTTTATGAAATTTATCATGATTATGCACTTAGAGCTCGAAGCAAACACATTTCCTTCGAATTGACATGCTTATATAAATAGCTGACGACTAAATCGTTAATTTGCGTTTAATTTGTGTATAGAACTACGAATGTTAGGCAATGGGATTAGTCTGGGAACAGGCGTCGATATATTTTGCCTGGTCAGTCAAATAAATATATTTCAACACTGAGACTATTAATTGGGCATTATTGAGTTTCTGATCATAGCAACGCCTGGGGAAATTGGCGGGGTTTCCTGTGAAATTATTAATCCTATTAATAGGCCTATTAGCACGTGACTTAATTAATGACGTACTTGAATCGAAAGCGAGGCACTGCAATGTTGATAAAACTTTTATAATTGGCCGCCGTTGTTTACGGGTCAACGGAATGATGTATATTTTTAAAAAGTACAATGTGCGCCTGATTTGACATATTTACTCAATATTTAAGTTGTCTTTAGTTCAATTACGTCGAATCGATCCATTACCATCTAAATGTAATATTTAAAATCCGCCATCTCGTCGATAAAACACAGAAACGGGACTTTATATGTTTGCAATGTAAACGAGGTTACGGGAGCATTCGTGTATATTCGGACATGATCGTGTATACTCGTGCCTGTTCGGTGATTTCCGATATAATTCCGTTTCTATATTTAGCGATATTATCTTGTAGAGAAGAGTTGTCGTTCTTCAAATATACACCCTCATAAACGAGGGTGTAAGTAGATGGCGCTACGATGGGAAATCCATGGTTTCCCCAGGCTGTCATTTTGCCAGAAGCTAAAAAGTGAAAAATCGACGACTGGCACCCAGGCTATGTGCGATTGTGAACATTAAACCTAAAGCTGTCCAATCCAATATGACCTTTGCAGTAAATAACTTGAATTCAATGCTTTATTTGTCGCTTCACATACACTCATGAAATCCATCCAATTTATTTTCAATTACTATCTTGTCGTGAAGAGCCGTAACTAATGTTGCTAGAACTTGTGGACATACATGTTTGCTTTTCTTTAAATTGCCATGATTTGTTTTCATATGTATATGTAAAATGAATCGAGTAATAAAATATGATTAAACTAAATTCATGACATTGAGGTGCTCGGTAGGGCTGGCCTGTTACTATTGAGGTGCACGGTAGGGCTGGCCTGTTACTATTGAGGTGCACGGTAGGGCTGGCCTGTTACTATTGAGGTACACGGTAGGGCTGGCCTGTTACTATTGAGGTGCACGGTAGGGCTGGCCTGTTACTATTGAGGTGCACGGTATGGCTGGCCTGTTACTATTGAGGTACACGGTAGGGCTGGCCTGTTACAATTGAGGTGCACGGTAGGGCTGGCCTGTTACTATTGAGGTGCACGGTAGGGCTGGCCTGTTACTATTGAGGTACACGGTAGTGCTGGCCTGTTACTATTGAGGTGCACGGTAGGGCTGGCCTGTTACTATTGAGGTGCACGGTAGGGCTGGCCTGTTACTATTGAGGTGCACGGTAGGGCTGGCCTGTTACTATTGAGGTGCACGGTAGGTAGTGCTGGCCTGTTACTATTGAGGTACACGGTATACAGTCTGTCGATCTTTCACTGTTTTACTTCGGGCGTATATGATCAGAAACTCAATTAAAAATTTGGGTGTTAACTAAATATATTTATATGACGGACAAGGCAACATTTATCAACGCCTGCTCCCAGGCTAGGATATCTGTCGAGATTTAATTAATATATAGTTTAATAAAGTGGATAAAATTGAAAATTGATAGCATTTGTGCAACCGAAACACCGATGAAATCAGAGGAAACTATAATTAAGAGGAATTAGATCTAATCTTAGAATTATTAAGGGGCAATAACCGACTAATCTCTCTCATTAACGAAACTTTATATGCATACCCAAGTGTTTATTACCCTTTAATATTATATTATTATTCGTTAATGGTGCTAAACAGGTGAAGCTGCAATTCACCATGAACGATAAGCATTTGTTGGCTATGTCAAATCAACACTTCGAGCGTGTTGTACCCAACGACTAGCTACGTTTTAGATTTGCACAGTGGTTAGCGCGCTCGCTTCTCACTAATGCAACCCGGGTTCGATCCTTGGACCGGGACATATGTGAGATGGTCCGGTGGTCGCCAGATCGGACAGGTGGATTTTCTCTGGGTACTCTGGTTTCCTCGCACACGAATGACCACATGTACGCTTTCATCCGCGCCACCGAGAGTGATTAATATTGTTGTTAGATCTGGCTTCGCAATCGTTGTAAAATAAATAAAGTTTAAACTTTAAATTAAAAATATGTATTCTATCTCTTAGAGAAGCCTTTCAATCTGCCAAAATAAATGTAAAGACTGTCTTGTATATTCTAAGAAATACTATTGTGCTTACTGTCACATGACACATACATTAAATACATCTAATTGCATATAGGAATACACTTTCTGAAAATCAATAACAATTTTCTTTAGATGCACTTTTCCTGATGTAAATGGTACCACAATGTCAAACTAGCTCATTTATGGTGTATTAACAATATGCATTGCGTAGAATTTAATGGGAAGAGTCAAAACGAGGTCACAATGCGATATCTTAGAAGAACAAAACACCAAAGCGACACATCATCAGAACTAGTAAAATGTTTTGCACGAGTATAAATAGTGATGTATCTTTATAAATATCAAGTTCACAGACGGATCTGTTGTCCAGTGGTAACATGCTGGACTGGTAATCCAGGGATCGCAGGTTCGATCTCCCGTCTGACTCTAATACAATTAACAGTCTTTCAGATGGGACGTTAAACCGAGGTCTCGTGTCGATGCTTTACATCGTGCACGTAAAAGAACCAGATGAGACTCTGGAATGGGTCTCTGTCTGTATCATGCACTGTCCTCCAAAAATCTTAAATTACTAATCTCTTCAAGAGGCGTCGCTCATATGGGCAACCGGTAGCGACGATAAATAAACGCATAACACACACACACATACATATTGACATTGCTATTGCATTTCCTTCGATGAACGTATGTGCCCTGATTGTATACACTTTCGTATGAGGATTCCCAACTAATTAGTATGGAGCTGACATGCGCACTCGACGTTACGTGCGTGTGCATTCGCAGTGTTAGGCAGCGTTCGTCGCGAGAAAGAAGGGGCGTGTCTCACAGTTTACGCTGTTCCGGCACACGGTAATTTGCAAATCTGGACTAAAACATTTTTAAATGCAAAGTGTGCTATAATTTCGTTGTGCCATTGAAAAGAATAATTAATGTAAATATAAGTAATCGTCGGCCATCCGTTAACCACGCCCAATGTAGTTCATACTCCGATGGAAACTATTAACCCATGATTCATTCCTTAAATAAATGACAATGCTATAGGTGTTTACTTTATGTGGGCTTATATTGGAAATTCTACACGTGTAATGAATGATATGGCGATATGTGAGATTGGTGTAATTCGCTTGCGGAGCTTGGATGATTGGGCACTTGTTTCTAGCCATTAACTGCTTCACTACAAGTGCACCATGAAACAAAAAACACAAACACACACAGAAACGTAAATCACATGATGCAGTGTACAATGATGTTATGATCATGCACGTATATCACAGGCGACAACACAGACATTCCGCTCAAACTGTACTCAATAATTATTATTATTTTAACATTTTAGCTAGCTTAGCTGGTTTAGTGTAAGGCGCCACCCGTTCCAGTGAGTTCGAGTAAGCCAAAGCAATGGCGTGTGCTTTATAATTATTGATTTTTGAAAAAGATTTCTATGAGCATGCCAATGCTAGAACAAAACGACTATGTGATAAAAAGACATTGAACGAAAATAGTGAAGCCTCTAAACATACATTGAAAGACAATAATATAGCATCTAAACACACATTGAAAGACAATAATATAGCCTCTAAACATACATTGAAAGACAATAATATAGTCTCTAAACATACATTGAAAGACAATAATATAGCCTCTAAACATACATTGAAAGACAATAATATAGCCTCTAAACATACATTGAAAGACAATAATATAGCCTCTAAACACACATTGAAAGACAATAATATAGCCTCTAAACATACATTGAAAGACAATAATATAGCCTCTAAACACACATTGAAAGACAATAATATAGCCTCTAAACACACATTGAAAGACAATAATATAGCCTCTAAACACACATTGAAAGACAATAATATAGCCTCTAAACATACACTGAAAGACAATAATATAGCCTCTAAACACACATTGAAAGACAATAATATAGCCTCTAAACACACATTGAAAGACAATAATATAGCCTCTAAACATACACTGAAAGACAATAATATAGCCTCTAAACATACACTGAAAGACAATAATATAGCCTCTAAACACACATTGAAAGACAATAATATAGCCTCTAAACATACACTGAAAGACAATAATATAGCCTCTAAACACACATTGAAAGACAATAATATAGCCTCTAAACATACATTGAAAGACAATAATATAGTCTCTAAACACAGAGAGAGAAAATCAAATAAACAAAACTTCCCTGTGTTAACAAAATCGTTGATAGAGTTGTCTGAAAGGAAGACGGCAGGATTTAGAAAATATAAAACTTCTATCAAACTGAGAATGTAATCGTAAAATCATTAGTTTAAATAACTGCTATGTAGGCTGACTGAAAATAGAATAATTGTGAATGCTATTATTTCATGGAATTAAAAGATCACGTTTTAAAGCTATCTATTAAAATAAGTACCGAGAAACAAACCCATTCATTTTGGTTAATAATCAAAATGTTTCTTAAACACATGATTTAATATAAATGTACACAATGCATTTAGCGACCGGAATCATGGTAACTATTAAGTGTTCAACTTTCGAGCTCCGTATGTGTATTGTCCTTGTGACAATACGAAGTGTGGTGAAAACGAGACAAACTGAATGTATTCCAAAGTATTGATTTCTTCCACTCCCCCCGTCTGACCCTAATAAAATTAACAGTCTTTCAGATGGGACTTTAAACCGAGGCCTCGTGTCAGTGCTTTACATCGTGCACATAAAAGAACCAGAGGAGATTCTGGAATGGGTCTCTCTCTGTATCATTGTACTATCCTCCAATAATCTAAAATGACTAATCTCTTCAGGAGGCGTCGCTCATATGGGCAACCGGTAGCGACGATAAATAAACGTAAAACACACACTCTCCCACCCAATTATTTACTAATAACGATCTCTTTATCGTACATTGAACATGCCATAACGGCGATATAGCATATTTCTATATATCACTAAACTTTGCTTGTATTCATTGTAACAACACCATTTCATAATATCTTATATGTACACACGTGTAATAACACCTGCAAGGATTCTGATTAGTTGAGAGAATACTAATTTTAATTTGTAAATTAAACTTTAAAGTATGCATATTTCTATTTGAATTGGTACATAACGTTAATGGCAATACACCTTACGATTTAAAAGAAGTCTTGACGCAAATATAACCCTGTTTAAAACATAAAATAACACTGTTTAAAACATAAAATAACACTGTTTAAAATATAAATATAACCCTGTTTAAACATAAAATAACACTGTTTAAAACATAAAATAACACTGTTTAAAACATAAATATAACCCTGTTTAAACATAAAATAACACTGTTTAAAACATAAATATAACCCTGTTTAAAACATAAAATAACACTGTTTAAAACATAAATATAACCCTGTTTAAAACATAAAATAACACTGTTTAAAACATAAATATAACCCTGTTTAAAACATAAAATAACACTGTTTAAAATATAAATATAACCCTGTTTAAAACATAAATATAACCCTGTTTAAAACATAAAATAACACTGTTTAAAACATAAATATAACCCTGTTTAAAACATAAAATAACACTGTTTAAAACATAAATATAACCCTGTTTAAAACATAAAATAACACTGTTTAAAACATAAATATAACCCTGTTTAAAACATAAAATAACACTGTTTAAAACATAAATATAACGCTGCTTTGCGTAGTAACGTCATGACAATTTGATGCCAAAATTAAAGTAACAGCGTTATTTTTAGCAAAAATATTATTAAATCCCATTATTGTAATAGGATAAAAAGGATCTTACACTCGTCGTGATTCAATACCATATTTTATGAAACTCGTTTTGGAATTTTGCTATTAAGCGAGTCAAAAGGCTCGCTTAATAGCAACATTCCAAATCTCGTTCATAACATATGGTATGAATTCACCACTCATATACGATCCTATATATGTATAACAATAAACGAATAAACAACCATGGTATGATATGTGCGTTCCATGAAAGTTCTTTAAATAAATGAATAAACAACCATGGTATGATATGTGTGTTCCATGAAAGTTCTTTAACGTAAATGAATAAACAACCATGATATGATATGTGTGTTCCATGAAAGTTCTTTAACGTAAATGAATAAACAACCATGGTATGATATGTGTGTTCCATGAAAGTTCTTTAACGTAAATGAATAAACAACCATGGTATGATATGTGTGTTCCATGAAAGTTCTTTAACGTAAATGAATAAACAACCATGATATGATATGTGTGTTCCATGAACGTTCTTTAAAGAAAATGAATAAACAACCTTAGTATGATATGTGTGTTCCATGAACGTTCTTTAAAGTAAATGAATAAACAACCATGATATGATATGTGTGTTCCATGAAAGTTCTTTAAAGTAAATGAATAAACAACAATAGTATGACCTGTGTGTTCCATGAACGTTCTTTAAAGTAAATGAATAAACAACAATACTATGTGTGTTCCATGAACGTTCTTTAAAGTAAATGAATAAACAACAATAGTATGATATGTGTGTTCCATGAACGTTCTTTAAAGTAAATGAATAAACAACAATAATATGTGTGTTCCATGAACGTTCTTTAAAGTAAATGAATAAACAACCATAGTATGATATGTGTGTTCCATGAACGTTCTTTAACATAAAGGAATAAACAACAATAGTATGATATGTGTGTTCCATGAACGTTCTTTAAAATAAAGGAATACACAACAATAGTATGATATGTGTGTTCCATGAACGTTCTTTAAAGTAAATGAATAAACAACAATAGTATGATATGTGTGTTCCATGAACGTTCTTTAAAGTAAATGAATAAACAACAATAATATGTGTGTTCCATGAACGTTCTTTAAAGTAAATGAATAAACAACCATAGTATGATATGTGTGTTCCATGAACGTTCTTTAAAATAAATGAATAAACAACAATATAATATGTGTGTTCCATGAACGTTCTTTAAAATAAATGAATAAACAACAATAGTATGATATGTGTGTTCCATGAACGTTTTTTAAAGTAAATGAATAAACAACAATAGTATGATATGTGTGTTCCATGAACGTTCTTTAAAGTAAATGAATAAACAACAATAGTATGTGTGTTCCATGAACGTTCTTTAAAGTAAATGAATAAACAACAATAGTATGATATGTGTGTTTCATGAACGTTCTTTAAAATAAAGGAATAAACAACAATAGTATGATATGTGTGTTCCATGAACGTTCTTTAAAGTAAATGAATAAACAACAATAATATGTGTGTTCCATGAACGTTCTTTAAAGTAAATGAATAAACAACCATAGTATGATATGTGTGTTCCATGAACGTTCTTTAACATAAAGGAATAAACAACAATAGTATGATATGTGTGTTCCATGAACGTTCTTTAAAGTAAATGAATAAACAACCATAGTATGATATGTGTGTTCCATGAACGTTCTTTAAAATAAATGAATAAACAACCATAGTATGATATGTGTGTTCCATGAACGTTCTTTAAAGTAAATGAATAAACAACAATAGTATGTGTGTTCCATGAACGTTCTTTAAAGTAAATGAATAAACAACAATAGTATGATATGTGTGTTCCATGAACGTTCTTTAAAATAAAGGAATAAACAACAATAGTATGATATGTGTGTTCCATGAACGTTCTTTAAAGTAAATGAATAAACAACAATAGTATGATATGAGTGTTCCATGAACGTTCTTTAAAGTAAATGAATAAACAACAATAATATGTGTGTTCCATGAACGTTCTTTAAAGTAAATGAATAAACAACAATAGTATGATATGTGTGTTCCATGAACGTTCTTTACAGTAAATGAATAAACAACCATAGTATGATATGTGCGTTCCATGAACGTCCTTTAACGTAAATGAATAAACAACCATGGTATGATATGTGCGTTCCATGCACGTTCTTAACAGTAAATGAATAAACAACCATGGTATGATATGTGCCTTCCATGCACGTTCTTTAAAGTAAATGAATAAACAACCATGGTATGATATGTGCGTTCCATGAACGTCCTTTAAAGCAATGTACTGGGTAATAGAGGAAGAGATGTATATACACATATCTGGAATCACAAAGGATAAACATCCAACTAGGTTTGAAAAACGTAAAGGGCAAAATGGAAACAGGAAAGATTAGGAATAAGGTAAAATGTTATAAAAAGGGCATAAATCAAAACAAATATTACTATATTCGGTTACCCTTGGATTAAAGAAACACAACATTTGGGGAATTTATCAGCGAATTCAAAATAAGATAAATAATCATCAAATTATGGACAAGAGATATCACAGTAACAGTGTTACATTGTGTGACTACCGAACGATGACACACGGCAGATTGCGGACATACAACAGTCGACGACATACGACAGATTATTACATACGACAGTGGACGACGACGACGACATACGACACATGGCGATATACGACATCATGATCTCTATGTGTTAGCCACACCATACAGGGCTATAGAAATACATGCGTCGAATACATGCAGACTTCAAGGAAATCTAAGCTTAAATTCACAGAAATATATGTCATACATACGCTAATAACAAAGCACATGGCTTATATGCATATATCAAACCCACAAGCCGATTCTGAAGTGTACTGACATTCTATAACATTCTATAACATTCTATAACATTCTACAACGTTTCATTTGTTATATTGCTTTCACTTTGACTTGTTTACAAAATGCTTACATTTTGTTCAATAGGAATATATGCATTCCACCTACTGTCGCCGTGCATTCAATGAGAGTAGCCTAGCAGTTGTTTCCTATTACCTCCCTTGCCAGATAAAGTCCGATTTATCCCGAAATGTATATTGGTACTGTTAGTTGGAATCCTTTTGTGTGTACTGTTGTTTTCTAACAATATGTTGTGGTAGGATGATTGTAGTTTTATCAAAATCATGTTAATTAATTAATAACCACGTTTTACAGTAAAGTATTCATTGGATGTATTATATGCTATATGTCGAGATTTAATAATCAATATCTAATGATTACAACATTAAAAGTCAGATGAAAATGGATAGTATGTGGTACACAAGAAATAACGATAAAAACAGAGGAAACCAATTAAGAGGACCAATCTTCTTTTTACGAGTATTCAGGGGCAATAACTGACTATTGTTTCTTATTGGCATGGAAGAGAGGCCATGCTAGACTTGCACGTTGATCAAAAATAGAGAGCCAATAATAATGCCATTCCATTAGAGAGGTGAGATACAGTGGCCCCAGAGACTACACGTTATCGAACACCACATGGAAAACATTACATCCCCATTACACCGGTCGTGCATGCCACATATCAGGACTGCATTGCCAATTCAATGCATGGCGACAACACATCACATCACATGTAGAAACAGAATGTCAGTATGACTACAGTATATATATGTAAATAAACCTAGTAACGGCTCACACAGTGTATACAGTCAAACCTGTGTTAGTGGTCACCTCTATTAAGCAGCCAACCTGCATTAAGCAGCCAGTTTCCAGATTCCCAATAGGTTGTTTTGCTATACATTTGACCTCTATTAAGCAGCCACCTGTGCTAAGCAGCCACCTTGTGTGCTTCCCTTGGCTGGCTGCTTATGGCAGGTTTGGCTGTAGTTATATTATGTTAGATAATAAATAAAAGGAAACACAATTCGCAAACCGTTCAAATGTAAAATAAGCAGGTATTAGTACAACTTGTAATCTCTTACCAGACAGGAACTGGTATTCTGCAATGAAGCGTGCCTTTGAAGCACCATGTGTATCAAATGAAAGGATCATTCGGGGGTCTCTGCTAGTTAATTCTGGAGGCCATAAATGTCCACAAAATTTTTCATCAATTTCATTGGATCGCCGATGACCTTCATACGTCACTCCAAGGAAGCCCTCTAAACAACTGAGGTAGAAAGCGATATTAAAGTGTATTCAAAATGTATGTATGTAGGCAAAATGGCTGACGAGTTTTATGTCGTAACATAACTCGAGATGTGTCGTGCCATATAGCATACAGGGTACGAGTTCGGTCAACATCTACAAATAGTAACTACTATAATGAACCGGTATTCTATCAACGTACGTCACACTGTGTATGGTTAATACAGGAACACCATTTGATGAACGTTCAATGCTGCTATTCATTTTGAGGTAGAACGCGACATTAAAATGTATTCAAAAGTTATTAGCCAATAACACGTATACATATACACGTACATATTGTGCAAAATATATGAAAAACAAACAATATTTGCACGAAATGTTATTATTGCCATATATAAATAGTAATGTATTATATAAATACATTAATCTATTTAATATACGACATCATTGATTTACCATGTACTATATATATTTGTCTTATGCATATCGTCTGCTATCATTTTCGAACCTAAAATATCAAATCTATTTTCGCGCGGGAATGACTAATTATCGGGACTGATTGCACAAGTGGCCAGTTGTGTAATTTTAAAAGGCCGAATCTTTTGATGTGCGAAAAATCTTAATACTATTAGGTAGCGTAACAGATGTTACGGCGTCTGTAAGTCTACATGACCATCGCTGGTCTGTATATAAGACACGGAATTTATTAACCAAATTAGATACACAAAGGTGACATCCAAGGAACGGATCGTTGCGTGACCTCGAAATTAAGATACAGAATTAACTGTTTCTATGATACTTAGAAGAGTATAGTCATTAAGAGAAAGATAACATATGAAAGTTAATTGCGTATTTAAAAATAAATACGAGTTATAAGATTATTCAGCCGAGATAAGGAACGTATTTAGTTCCGGTGAATATAATCTATTATTGTGAGACGAAAGTTATTAAAGCGGAAACATTGATGAGACTGTATGAAGAGAGTAATTACGGATTAAAGAGATTAGAGCTTATCAGGACAATTAGAGACTAAATTCTGACTTAAATAAATAAAATAAAAGTTGAATTAAGCAGAGATATAACACAGAAATAAAGAAAATACGGAAGAATAATATTATATATAAGAAAGACAAAACCACTGTGTTGTGTTATTATTGTGATACACATACCATTAGACAACTCCAGCGAATCTATGATAGGTTAGACCCTGGCAGGAGCTCAACTGAGACATTGAGATATAAATAGAAGTGTGGGTCACGACACCCAGTGGGGGCTCGTCAGCCACGAACATTTGGGGCAACGCGTCCGCCACAATATTAATATGTTGAATTTTCAAGGTTGAATATCTGTATAGTTGTGTATAATTATTATGTACATTGTTGTTGATAAATAACTTATATCAGTGAACATGTTCACCAATCGTGACTGTAACAATGTGTAAATGTTTTGTAATTATGTTGTCTCATGGACCAAACTGGTCTATTGACGACGTTGTGAAATCAAACTTACCAGAAAAAAATAACAATGTATGTATGTATGTAGGCAAATTGACTGACGCGGTAGAGATACTTTGAAATACGAAGACAACATACTAGTTTTCACAGCAGTACAGCTATTTATTAAACAAACACATCGTTTTAACTGATTACTTTTATATTTATTTATGCTTACACTACTTGAGTTAGTAACTCTCCCATAAGTTCTCGTTTTCAATCAGGTTTGGGCTTTGTATTCGATAATAATGTACATTACATATATATTGTACACAAAACGAAAATGGATTAAATCGGAAGCTTAAAGCTTATTGAGATTTTCTCCATTTAATTTATTTATGGGGAGGGTCAATCACTAGTGCCTAACCCATTTGCTACATTTCTATTTGTACATCGAGTGTGATTGTTATATACATGTATATAGAGCAATACAATTTTATCAAATCAAACTGACGCGTTTTATTTCGTAACCTAACTGGACATGTGTCATGCCATATATCATGAACTATGATGTACGAGTTAGGTCAACATCTAACAATAGTAACTACCGCCTCCGTGGTTGTATACCACTGTAACCTATCATCACTGATGGTCACGGGTTCGAGCCCCGCTCAGGCCGTGTCTCATTTATATGAAAAAGTTGGCAGATTCTTACGGAGGTTGGTGCACCCAAGTACTGGTTAACCGCTGGAGCCTGCCCAGGAAAGGTGTTGTTAGGTAAACTGCCCGCCGGCGATATAGCCCGAAATGGTGCTGATGCAGGCGTAAAACCCGAAACATAACAAATATAATATAACCATAATGCACCGATATTCTATCAAAGTACGCCGTCACGGTCAAACTGTAACCAAAATATATACTAGCGCTACAGGGTGTACTGAACAGACGGATCTGTAGTCCAGTGGTAACACGCTGGACTGGTAATCCAGGGATCGTAGGTTCGATCCCCCGTCTGACCCTAATACAATTAACAGTCTTTCAGATGGGACGTAAAATCGAGGTCTCGTGTCGGTGCTGTACACCGTGCACGTAAAAGAACCAGCGGAGACTCTGGAATGGGTCTCTGTCCATATCATTGCACTATCCTCCAAAATATAAAATGACTAATCTCTTCAGGAGGCGTCGCTCATATGGGCAACCGGTAGCAACGATAAAAAAACGTAAAACACACAGGGTGTACTGAAATATCAATGTTTATAAAACATAACCATGAATTAAACTAATCCCCCATATAGACTTACTTTTGGATTGATCCTGATATTAGAAAATCTCGAAAATTCACGTTGACTTTTTCTAAACGTCCTTGATGCATTTGACCATCTAAGAAGAATCTACATGTCGTGTTTTTCGGGAAATCGCTAGGGTATCCCGGGGATTCGAATATACCACTGGATCCACCGGTACTTGTTATTCGGACATCGCACTCTGGAAGTATAGTAATAGTACAATAACATAGGAACTCATTTTTATTCGCCATAGCTATACTATATGTCTTCGTTTAATCCTTTGCATGCTGGGAAAATAAAGGCTAAATAATTCAAATAAATGTAGCAGACGACATATCATTAATGTGATTTTTTTTATTTGTAGCTAAATTTCTGGAAACAATTTATTGAATTTCATTAGAATGAGGGACATCGCTGACTTTTTCTATTAACTCCCTTGGCAGATGAAGTCTGATTATCTCAACATGCATAGCGGTCCTTTGTGTCGGAATCCTTTGTTTGTACCGTTGTTCCCTAACAAGATATTGCGTTATGATACATGTGTTTTTTATCCAAATCATGTTAATTAATTGATAACACAAATTAGTTTATACAAATTTATTTTAGCTCGATTGCGAAACAAGTTCTTATAACTTATATTAATCACTCTCGAGACCTCATTCCTGATGGAATCCATCGCCACGAGGGAGAGAGAAGAGGCAACGTGGACTTTAAATGCCTTGCCTAAGGGCACAATCGTAACGGCTCCAGTGGGGCTCGAACTCCAGACCTTTCGCACCTGAAGCGAACGCGCATCCACTGCACTATCACGACTTCCACAGATTTACAGATAAATACCATTGGATGTACTGTAAGATATCTGTTGAGATATAGTAACATACTAATTATAGGATAAGAAAGTGGAAGAAAATTGATAGCATGGTGTGCAAAGGAAACAACGATAAAACAGAGGAAACAACTTAAGAGACCCTACATACTGTTAGGGAGTATCCAGGGGCAGTAACTTACAAATACTGTTAGGGAGTATTCAGGGGCAGTAACTGACAAATACTGTTAGGGAGTATTCAGGGGCAGTAACTGACCAGTGTCTCGCAGTGTGCCATTATAACACAATTCTAAGGAAATGCCATGACATATCAGACTCTTATTTACACCGCATAACGTGCAACGAGTTAATTCACCGTGTGCTATGTTGCGAAGCTTGAACTATATTATGTCTGTGATACATGCCGTGTGTTGTAAAAAGAGCGGAAAGCCAAAATTAATACAGAATGGTAATTTGCATATAATCTAGCTGCCAGACCTGCCAACGCCGATGTCATGAATAGAAGCCATGATCAGCTTTACCAATATATCCAAACTAAGATAGCTTGCCGCTGAGAAATAAAGGTGTGCGATATTCGATGCCCATTCTAAGAACCAACAATAACGCTCGATACACCAGGCTTACGGTATGTGTTAACCGTAGCAGCTTCCAAACATCCGGCCGGGCCGAATATGATATTCACATAACCTACATGTATTGTCCACTGAAAATAACTTTGATTTCAAATTGAATGTGGTTGATCATGGCGGCAATATATAGCGCTACTGAGTTCTATTCAGTTATCAGACTAGGTGATTTCACAATGGTCTGTTCAGTAAATAAATATGACATGTTTTGTCCGGAGTTGTTGATTGGGGGTAATACTGAAACCCCTATTGCACATAATACGAGGACACAAATGGTTACTATCCAAATGGATATCAAATTGAGAAGGGGTCACCAGCAGTACACGGTGGTGAAACGTGGTATGTACTGAGTATATTAATAACGATTATAAGTGTGTTTTATGTTCATTTATCGTCGCTACCGGTTGCCCATATGAGTGACGCCTCCTGAAGATATTAGTCATTTTAGATTTTCGGCGGATAGTGCAATGATACAGACAGAGACCCATTTCAGAGTCTCCTCTGGTTCTTTTACGTGCATGATGTAAAGCACCGACACAAGACCTCAGTGTAACGTCCCATCTGAAAGACTGTTAATTTTAGTAGGGGCAGACGGGGGATCGTACCTGCGATCCCTGGATTACCAGTCCAACGTGTTAACCACTGGACTACAGATTCGCCTGATAACGATTATATGTATATAACTATAATATATGATAATTAAGTAAGTAATTAAATGATATGTGAGAGCAGGTTATTATGGCATCGTTTTATTATGTGCAGTCAACATTTTATTAGTGGTCACCTCCATTAAACAGCCAACCTGTATTACGAAGCCTGTTTCCAGATTCCCAAAATGTTGTTTTATTATACATTTGACCTCTATTGAGCAGCCACATGTGCTAAGCAGCCACATTCGGTGATGCCCTTTGCTGGCTGCATAAGACAGGTATGACTGTATAATGGACACGTTATGTCGGGTCTAACAGTTCTCTGAAGTCTGTTATCTTGATAGCGATACCTACTTTATGCATGTTCCTACAGTTGAATTGAACAACAAATAATTCACGTAGGGTCAAACCTGTTCTAAACAACCAGCCAAGGGAATCACATAAAGTGGCTGCTTAGCACACATGTGGCTACTTAATAGAGGTTACATGTATAATAAAACAACATTTTGGAAATCTGGAAACTGGCTGCTTAATACATGTTGGCTGCTTAGTAGAGGTCAAATGCATAAAAAAACATTTTGGGAATCTGGAAACTGGCTGCTTAATATATGTTGGCTGCTTAATAGAGGTCAAATGTATAAAAAAAAACATTTTGGAAATCTGGAAATTGGCTGCTTAATACATGTTGGCTGGTTAATGGAGGTCAAATGTATAAAAAACAACATTTTGGAAATCTAGAAATTGGCTGCTTAATACATGTTGGCTGCTTAATAGAGGTCAGATGTATAAAAAACAACATTTTGGGAATCTGGAAACTGGATGCTTAATACATGTTGGCTGCTTAATAGAGGTGACCACTAACACAGGTTTTGACTATAATTATAATTTCACTGCAATACGTCACATGTAATTCTCATTATTGTATTGCCATTTCTGTGATTAAAATAAGTAACAATAACGAACTGTAAGCCGACACTATTTTACAAGAATATACAGAGAGAGTGTGCTCAGATAATAGACTGTCATAAAACAGTGCTCAACCTGAGGACATTTCAATCATTCTTAGAAGTACGACTGTCCATTATATCGATTGGGAGAGGCACTATATGTTTATATTATTTGGAGAGCTGAACCATCAATCTGTACATTCTGAATTTGGAATTCAGACCCGTCAGTCTGTACATTCTGCATTTGGAATTCAGACCCGCCAGCCTGTACATTCTGCATTTGGAATTCAGACCCGTCAATCTGTGCATTCTGCATTTGGAATTCAGACCCGTCAGCCTGTACATTCTGCATTTGGAGTTCTGAACCATCAGTCTGTACATTCTGCATTTGGAATTCAGACCCGTCAGTCTGTGCATTCTGCATTTGGAATTCAGACCCGTCAGTCTGTACATTCTGCATTTGGAGTTCTGAACCATCAGTCTGTACATTCTGCATTTGGAGTTCTGAACCATCAGTCTGTGCATTCTGCATTTGGAGTTCTGACCCAGCAGCCTATACATTCTGCTTTTGGAGATCTGAACCATCAGTCTGTACATTCTGCATTTGGAGTTCTGAACCATCAGCCTGTATATTCTGCATTTGGAGTTCTGAACCATCAACCTGTACATTCTGCATTTGGAGTTCTGAACCATCAGTCTGTGCATTCTGCATTTGGAGTTCTGAACCATCAGTCTGTACATTCTGCATTTGGAGTTCTGAACCATCAACCTGTACATTCTGCATTTGGAGTTCTGAACCATCAGTCTATGCATTCTGCATTTGGAATTCTGAACCATCAGTCTGTACATTCTGCATTTGGAATTCTGAACCATCAGCCTGTATATTCTGCATTTGGAATTCTGAACCATCAGCCTGTATATTCTGCATTTGGAATTCTGAAGCATCAGCCTGTACATTCTGCATTTGGAATTCTGAACCATCAGCCTGTATATTCTGCATTTGGAATTCTGAACCATCAGCCTAAACATTCTTTATATCAGAAGGAGATTCGGATTCAACCCCATATACAGTAACTTCCAGAAGACTTCGTACGGAAGGAATGTACGGACATTCTTTTCGGTAATTTCCTGCTAGTAAGCCATCTGCGGAAACTTGTTTTAAATACAACAGCGAACTAAACCATATCCGGCATTACGACAGTATAAGATCTACACATCGTGCATGGATATGCCGGTACACATCGTGCATGGATATGCCGGTACACATCGTACACGGATATGCCGGTAAACATCGCACACGGATATGCCGGTACACATCGTGCACGGATATGCCGGTACACATCGTGCACGGATATGCCGGTACACATCGCACACGGATATGCCGGTACACATCGTGCATGTATATGCCGGTACACATCGTGCACGGATATGCCGGTACACATCGCACACGGATATGCCGGTACACATCGTGCATGGATATGCCGGTACACATCGTACACGGATATGCCGGTACACATCGCACACGGATATGCCAGTACACATCGTGCACGGATATGCCAGTACGCATCGTGCATGGATATGCCGGTACACATCGTGCATGGATATGCCGGTACACATCGTGCATGGATATGCCGGTACACATCGTGCATGGATATGCCGGTACACATCGTGCATGGATATGCCGGTACACATCGTACACGGATATGCCGGTACACATCGTGCATGGATATGCCGGTACACATCGTACACGGATATGCCGGTACACATCGTGCATGGATATGCCGGTACACATCGTGCATGGATATGCCGGTACACATCGTACACGGATATGCCGGTACACATCGTACACGGATATGCCGGTACACATCGTACACGGATATGCCGGTACACATCGTGCACGGATATGCCGGTACACATCGTACACGGATATGCCGGTACACATCGTGCATGGATATGCCGGTACACATCGTACACGGATATGCCGCTACACATCGTGCATGGATATGCCGGTACACATCGTGCATGGATATGCCGGTACACATCGTGCATGGATATGCCGGTACACATCGTGCATGCATATGCCGGTACACATCGTGCACGGATATGCCGGTACACATCGCACACGGATATGCCGGTACACATCGTACACGGATATGCCGGTACACATCGTGCACCGATATGCCGGTACACATCGTACACGGATATGCCGGTACACATCGTACACGGATATGCCGGTACACATCGTACACGGATATGCCGGTACACATCGTGCACGGATATGCCGGTACACATCGTACACGGATATGCCGGTACACATCGTGCATGGATATGCCGGTACACATCGTACACGGATATGCCGGTACACATCGTGCATGGATATGCCGGTACACATCGTGCATGGATATGCCGGTACACATCGTGCATGGATATGCCGGTACACATCGTACACGGATATGCCGGTACACATCGTGCATGGATATGCCGGTACACATCGTACACGAATATGCCGGTACACATCGTGCACGGATATGCCGGTACGCATCGTACACGGATATGCCGGTACACATCGTACATGGATATGCCGGTACACATCGTGCATGGATATGCCGGTACACATCGTACACTGATATGCCGGTACAAATCGCACACGGATATGCCGGTACACATCGTGCATGGATATGCCGGTACACATCGTACACGGATATGCCGGTATACATCGTGCATGGATATGCCGGTACACATCGTGCATGGATATGCCGGTACACATCGCACACGGATATGCCGGTACACATCGTGCACGTATATGCCGGTACACATCGTACACGGATATGCCGGTACACATCGCACACGGATATGCCGGTACACATCGTGCATGGATATGCCGGTACACATCGTACACGGATATGCCGGTATACATCGTGCATGGATATGCCGGTACACATCGTGCATGGATATGCCGGTACACATCGCACACGGATATGCCGGTACACATCGTGCACGTATATGCCGGTACACATCGTACACGGATATGTCGGTACACATCGTGCACGTATATGCCGGTACACATCGTACACGGATATGCCGGTACACATCGTGCACGGATATGCCGGTACACATCGTGCATGGATATGCCGGTACACATCGCACACGGATATGCCGGTACACATCGTGCACGTATATGCCGGTACACATCGTGCACGGATATGCCGGCACACATCGTGCATGGATATGCCGGTACACATCGCACACGGATATGCCGGTACACATCGTGCACGGATATGCCAGTACACATCGAGCACGGATATGCCGGTACACATCGTGCATGGATATGCCGGTACACATCGTGCATGGATATGCCGGTACACATCGTGCATGGATATGCCGGTACACATCGTGCCGGTACACATCGTGCACGGATATGCCGGTACACATCGTGCATGGATATGCCGGTACACATCGTGCATGGATATGCCGGTACACATCGTGCATGGATATGCCGGTACACATCGTGCACGGATATGCCGGTACACATCGTGCACGGATATGCCGGTACACATCGTGCACGGATATGCCGGTACACATCGTGCACGTATATGCCAGTATTTCCGTAGTGGATTCCCTCTTCAGTCACAAACACACAAAGGTCATATTGGTGCGGAGGAACGTGCAGTAATACTGCATATCACAGAAGCCTTTCACACTCTGGAGCATAGAGAACATATCAGCAGTATATACATGTGTGGTGAAATGCAGTAGTCTACCGATTTAAAGCGACATTACATCGCAAAAAACCCCAAATATATGCACTTTTTCACGTATAAATGCATTTTTACTACAAATTCTTCTGAATACATTCGAACACTATCATTGAATCAATAAACAGTGTGTTTGTGGTATACAAACTTTCAAAAGTGAAAGTAGAAATTCATATAGCGGTCATCCACAAATCCTGAATTGACGTTTGTTGTCATTGAAGTCAATACTAAACACACGATACTTTCGCTTAGAGATAATTTAACTAAGATTAGTGTACAAATAAATATGCATAGGCACACATATGAGATATCGCGATAAACTTGTACAATAACTCAGTATTATTCACGATACACAATTTTGTTATGTCAACAAACCGCGTATACGACGTTTGTTTATTTGTTGAATTACTCAGTATTTGAGGCAAATATTTGGAAAACATTTATACCATATAATAGGAAACTACATTCTGTAGAAATTTGTGTTTTCACTGATGTAGTGTCGCTTTAATGTATAAGTATTTGGCTGAATTTCTGTTTCTTTTGCCACTATGTGTTTAAGACAAAATCGGAAAAACGAAATATAAAATAATTTTGCCCTTAAGTTCGGATGATAGATGTCTAAGATAAATCATATACAGCGACCTACTCAATCTACTATCCAATCTACTTTATCGGACTCATTCCGGAGCGCACAAATAGCTTTAAATGTGAGAGACGAGATTCAGTCTAAATTTGTCAGAATATTATATCTCCATTCAATGGAGTATGGGATACAAACGATTTCCCTTAAATTTAAGCCTTTATTTCTATAGATAGATATATTCTTCATTATCCTCCAGTATAGGAGAGCTATCACATACATGTATAATACAGATATATTCTTTATTATCCTCCAGTATAGGAGAGCTATCACATACATGTATAATACAGATAGATTCTTTATTATCCTCCAGTATAGGAGAGCTATCACATACATGTATAATACAGATACATTTATAATACTACAACTAGTATTACGAACAAACATTACCAGTTAACCAGTACTTGGTGCACCAACCTTCGTAAGAAACTGTTAACTTGTTCATATAAATATACACGGTCTGAGCTGGGCTCGAACCCGACCATCAGTGATGATAGGTTACAGTGGTATACATTAACCACTCGACCACGGAGACGGTCAATTTAAACCTTAGGGTTATATCATTGTATGAATATTAATATTATGTTATTTGTTTATTACTACCGGATAAGGGAATGCGTTATGTTTTAGACACATACATGCATTGTCCAGAGAAGTTGACAATGAAACAAACATCAAGAACAATATTTAATTTTGCAAATAAAACTATGTATGACGTTTACCGGAAATGTTTATGATGCTTAGCGGGTTTTTTGTTATGTTACGCATAACGTTTTTATGACGCTTAGCGGTTGCGAGTGTAAGACGTTTAGCATAATATTTTATTACGCTTAGTGGTCTTTTGACGTATAACGGAAATATTTATAACGTTTAGCGGTCTTTTGACGTATAGCGGAAATATTTATAACGTTTAGCGGTCTTTTGACGTATAGCGGAAATATTTATAACGTTTAGCGGTCTTTTGACGTATAGCGGAAATATTTATAACGTTTAGCGGTCTTTTGACGTATATCGGACATATTTATAACGTTTAGCGGTCTTTTGACGTATAGCGGAAATATTTATAACGTTTAGCGGTCTTTTGATGTATAGCGGAAATATTTATAACGTTTAGCGGTCTTTTGACGTATAGCGGAAATATTTATAACGTTTAGCGGTCTTTTGATGTATAGCGGAAATATTTATAACGTTTAGCGGTCTTTTGGCGTATAGCGGAACTATTTATAACGCTTAGCGGTCTTTTGACGTATAGCGGAAATATTTATAACGTTTAGCGGTCTTTTGGCGTATAGCGGAAATATTTATAACGTTTAGCGGTCTTTTGACGTATAGCGGACATATTTATAACGTTTAGCGGTCTTTTGACGTATAGCGGAAATATTTATAACGTTTAGCGGTCTTTTGATGTATAGCGGAAATATCGCTGGAGCCGTTACGATTGTGCCCTTAGGGCAAGGCATTTAAATTCCATGTTGCCTCTTCTCTCTCCCTCGTGGCGATGGATTCCATCAGGAATGAGGTCTCGAGAGTGATTAATATAAGTTGGCATAACTTGTTTCGCAATCTTGGGTAAAAATAAATTTGTATAAAGCGGAAATATTTATGACGTTTAGCGGTCTTTTCACGTATAGCGTAAATATGTATGACGTTTAGCGGTCTTTTCACGTATAGCGGAAATATGTTTGACGTTTAGCGGTCTTTTCACGTATAGCGGAAATATGTATGACGTTTAGCGGTCTTTTCACGTATAGCGGAAATATTTATGACGTTTAGCGGTCTTTTCACGTATAGCGGAAATATGTATGACGTTTAGCGGTCTTTTCACGTATAGCGGAAATATGTTTGACGTTTAGCGGTCTTTTCACGTATAGCGGAAATATGTATGACGTTTAGCGGTCTTTTCACGTATAGCGGAAATATTTATGACGTTTAGCGGTCTTTTCACGTATAGCGGAAATATGTATGACGTTTAGCGGTCTTTTCACGTATAGCGGAAATATTTATGACGTTTAGCGGTCTTTTCACGTATAGCGGAAATATGTATGACGTTTAGCGGTCTTTTGGCGCTTAGAGGAGTTTTGACATTTAACGGTGCTACACATGTAAGACATTGCAGACAAATTGATCATTGTTTCAATTCCGAACGGTGTATATCGTGACATTTTATTAAACATAAGCTGTGTTCCTCTGTCTGCCATTAATATTTATCACATTCATCCCCTCCCGGTGGCCTCATATATATATATATATATATATATATATATATATATCTGAGAAATGTGCCTGTTCGCAATATTTTCCAATCATTCTGAAAAGTCTTTCTGGCCTTTTGAATAGAATAAATTCTCATGAGATATTTGTGTTTTACATCTATAATATGTAGCATATGTAAATAAAACACCTGCAGACGATTTGGTCATATTTAAGAAAGCTGGACTGCGAATTCAGGGATCACAGGTTCGATCCCCCATCTGACCCTAATAATATTAAGTGTTTCGGATGGACATAAAACCGAGGTCTTGTGTACCAGTGCACGTAAAAGAACCAGAGGAGACCCTGGAATGGGTCTCTTTATGTATCATTGCTCTATCATCCCACACATCTAAAATGACTAATCTCTTCAGGAGGCGTTGCTCATATGGGCAATCGGTAGCGACGATAAATAAACGTGCCGCACGCACGCACCCACCCACCAACACACGCAGCCACAACCTTACGCTCAATACTTTATATGTATCTATTTAGGATTGTTTTTGTAACACGTGCATCTGTTTAACTTTGAGTTCGATTAAGGGAAAACGTAGTTTGCTATCACTTCAAGTTAATTACACTTGTTTGTGATGTCATTCAATTACCCAGCATATTTGATCAGAACAGATTAAGTGTATTCTGGAACACTATGTGTACAGTACAAATATACATAAATGCCATCCTTCCTTAAGCATGCTATATCAATGCTATATCATGATAGCCAGTTAATATATATCTAGCTGTAGTCTGGAAACAGATGTATTGATATAGTGCGCCTTGTCAGTCATATACACATATACAGTCAAACCTGTCTTAAGCAGCCAGCCAAGGGAGTCAGAGAAAGTGGCTGCTTATCACAGGTGGCTGCTTAATAGAGTTCAAATATATAATAAAACAACCGATTGGGAATCTGGAAACTGGCTGCTTAATACAGGTTGGCTGCTTAATGGAGGTGACCACTAACACAGGTTTGACTGTAGTTTTAACACCGAGACCATTAATTGGGCGTATTGAGTCTCTGATATCATTTTGCCAGAAGTAAATTTAGTGAAAAATCGACTGGAGCCCAGGCTAATCTAGCTGATCTCTTCAATATCTTCCATTTATTTCATTTTGAGACAAAAATCTCGATTTTGTAATATTCCTAATTGGCCTATACGTGACGTCACGCATGTGTTAGAATAGGCGGCGTTTAGCGCGTGTTGCTTGTAATTTCGTGTCTATGGCACTGCATGTTTGGGGCATATCTAAGTACACAAGGGAAATATATTTCTCATTTATAGTGCATGTCCTTAGATGAACTGAAGTGCATGTTGTATTAAAACAGCGTGCTATATGTAAATGATAAACAGTCCATGACGCCATGTTGGCGTATCGACGTTGCGTTATTCAGCTTACCAAATCTGAACCAACAACGCTCTGCAGCGATTCTTCAAACATATACAGTGTACATCCGCTATGTCGAATTCCGTAGGACAAACCAAAAATACATCGACATAACCGAAGTTTGACTTAACGAAATTCGATATAATCGGAGCCAGTTATATGTAAAATGATAGTGTCTGAAACGGGGCGATGATCCGATTTCGAGATAACCGGAGAATTCGACATAACCGATTTTGACATAACGGATGTAGACTGTACAATGAAAATATCCTATTAAAGTAATAGTCCTGCTCTAAAATGTGAATATCCCGTTTCTCATGGAAGTGATATTAGTGAAAGTCGTGATAGCGCAGTGGTAGCGCGTTCGCTTCATATGCGAACGGCCCAGAGTTCGAGCCCCACTGTAGCTGGAGCCGTTACGATTGTGCCCTTAGGCAAGGCATTTATATTCCACATTGCCTCTTCCTCTCCTTCATGGCGATGGATGCCATCAGGAATGAGGTCTCGAGAGTGATTAATATAAGTTGAAAGAACTTGTTTCGCAATCGAGCTAAACTAAATGTGTATAAACTAGCGATATTAATAAAGCAAGCTGAAAGTAATGTACGACATTAATTTCATGGCTAGTATATGTTATGTGTTGCTAAGAAATGGAGATACGGCTAGCCGAATACTTTGGCTGTCCGATTAGAGCAGTGGTTAGCGCGCTCACTTCTCACCAATGCAACACGGGTTCGATCCTCGGTCCGGGAAGTATGTGAGATGGTACGGTGGACGCCAGATCGGACAGGTGGGTTTTCTCCGGGTACCTCGGTTTCCTCGCATATGAATGACCACAAATACGCTTTCATCCGCGCCAACGAGAGTGATTAATATAAGTTGTTAGAACTTGATTCGCAATCGTTGTAAAATAGATAAAGTTAAACTTTAATAGAACTTTTTAATTAGAACGTAACATGCGAACGTGACAGCCAGTTTGAACAGATTATGTTTTTAACATATTATATAAATATAAATAGTTTACCTGTTCCCGTGACGTGGGTAGCTTCTGGTGTTTTACGCAAATCTATAAAACAATAAACATGACAGTGCTGAGTTTACATACGGATCTGTAGTACAGTAGTAACACGCTGGACTGGTAATCCAGGGATCGCGGGTTCGATCCCCCGTTTGACCATAATACAATTAACACTCTTTCAAATGGGACTTTAAACCGAGGTCTCGTGTCGGTGCTTTACACCGTGCACGTAAAAGAACCAGAGGAGAGTCTGGAATGGGTGTCTGTCTGTATCATTACACTATCCTCCAACAATCTAAAATGACTAATCTCTTCAGGAGGCGTCGCTCATATGGGCAACCGGTAGCGACGATAAATAAACGTAAACACACATGCTGAGTTTAAACTTGGCTTGTTAGTGTTGTAGATCACACGAATGTTCGTATGCAAGAAATCAAATGTGTGCTTAGTACCAATGCATAGACACGTGCATTATAAATTGGGCATACTGTTGACATTGTATTGCATGCAGATGGTTTATTATATAGAATTGAATGCAAATACTAACTGGCTATGACCTGCCAAACCGTACATGTAAGCAATATCTGCTAACAGCGATTTTAACATTTGATTTTAAAGCAAATTGTAAATACACTCGGCAAAATTCCTAATAGGCCACCTGGTGTTTTATATTTGGAGCCAACTAATAATCATGCACTATAAATATACATGTATGTATTCCCAGGTATATTGTAATTTAATGAACTGAGTACTTATTATACAGCAAATCAGCATAATGCATAAATAATAATAATAATAATAATAAAATAATAAAGACTTTATTTAACGAGAGAACTCATTTGAACAATTAAGTCAATATACCATGAGCCCTCAACAAATTAAAACATGAAATAGCATAATGAAACATGTAAACAGTAACCAGTAAAACATGAAATAGCATAATGAAACATGTAAACAGTAACCAGTAAAACATGAAATAGCATAATGAAACATGTAAACAGTAACCAGTAAAACATGAAATAGCATAATGAAACATGTAAACAGTAACCAGTAAAACTTGAAATAGCATAATGAAACATGTAAACAGTAACCAGTAAAACATGAAATAGCATGATGAAACATGTAAACAGTAACCAGTAAAACATGAAATAGCATAATGAAACATGTAAACAGTAACCAGTAAAACTTGCATAGGAAATAAGATGTAAAAGTGTGACACTGAATATAAGAACGATTTTCTAAAAAATAAAAAAAATGTAATAAATGCATCAAATAAGATTATACGAATATTGATATTATTTGATTATTAGTTTGCTCCAAATACTGTAAAACACCAGGTGACCGATCAGGAATATTGCTGATTGTACATACAAACGTTACATCTGTATGAGCATAACATTTACAGCGCCGTGACGTAGATGACATAGATATAAACCAGGGTTCTAACTCGCACATCTACTGCGACGTGCTTAGCAATGATAAATCCGACAACAACACCACTGCGCCATCACACCCACACAACATGTCACACAAATAACGCTAATACGATGACAGTCAACGGAATCATACGAACGGCAGGCTTAAATGTGCTAATATCTGTGACTATTAGCATGGGGCGACGTTTGCTAGACCTTTATAAGAGAGTGGTTATGGATTTCGATGATAACACTGTGTTTTCGTATAATTACGAGGAGCAATCAGCGCCACCGTAACATTATACTCTATCTAGCAGGCTCAATAAATATTCGTGTCCAACTATAAACTCGTTGCTTTTTTACATAATTTCTTTTCCGAATTTTGTAGCAGACGGGGGCAACCCATAAATAAACCATAATGACATTCCCCTTTCGCCTCGAGACACAAAACAAATCTTCATTTGCCTTCGTCCATTTTCTAATTTGTATTGCAGATGCCCTTTCGTGACTTATTCGACTGTCACTGTCCAATTTTCGAAAAACAAATTAGATCAGTTTCTCATGTCGCAGTTTCTGTCTGTTGCAGCTAAATAAACGTCCTCAGTCTCATTAATATGGTCAAACCACTTACTGCCGCATGAATGACCGGTTCATTTGATTATTGTGAATGCGTTTAATTATTCATTAATCAATGCATGTATTTATAACAGTTTGCGAACAGTCCAAAAGACCGACAGCAAAACAACCACACATACAACGAGAATGGACTTATAATTCATTAAAAATAAATATTGCTGTTTACCAAATAACACCATGTTAGTATTTATCTTAAGGGAAATCAGATAAAGACTTTCAGTCATATAAAAGTTATTTCCCTTTCATTAAAACGACATTTGTTTTTTGTTTTTTAATAATATTGTATTGCATTTTCCCCATACATACATTACAATTATACACACAATGAAATACGTAGAAAAAATATGAAATTATATTAGGATTTATTATTATTGCTGTATACTATTTAATCTGGGGGGAAAAAGCAAATGGGTTGGGCTACAAGTTATGACAACATTATTTGTTTATAGATTATAGAGGAGAGAATTAATAATTTCGATTGATTGTTGCTATAATGTAAACGCATGCTAGTGTATAGGTTGGTATGGCAGTAGCACGTGCAGTTCAAAATGTAAAACAATTAATATAACACAATTGTATATCTGTCTTTTTAGCAATTGAAACTATTTTTATTTTCTGTTATATATTGTTGATGTTGTCAAAGGTTATACATAGCGTATGTTAGTTTAGTTGTATGTACCATGTCGACAGTAAAATTAGTCTTCCAGGCGGGACTTTAAACCGAGGTCTCGTGTCGGTGCTTTACATCGTGCATGTAAAGAACCCGATGAGACTCTGGACTGGGTCTCTGTGTGTAACATTGCACTATCCTCCCAAAAATCTAAAATGAATAATCTCTTCAGGAGGCGTCGTTCATATGGGTAACCGGTAGCGACGATAAATAAACGTAAAACACACACAGTTGCAATCCAATATGGTTCAACTGTATTCTGGTTCTGTGTGTAACCCTTTCAACACTACAGGTCTCTAAATAACCATTCAACAGATACATTAATAGTGGAATATTATATGTTATAATACGTGTGTTTCATAGTTTGAACCAGAATAACATTTATCTGCACTGTTTTACATATTTGAATCCCAGCCGCTATTGTTTATAGTATCGTTGCCGTGAATGCATTCTAAATCAATCCAAGTTCATCGATGTTACCAAAATATGCCGATTGACACTATTTTTATTTTCTGTTATATATTGTTGATGTTGTCAAAGATTATACATAGCGTATGTTAGTTTAGTTGTATGTACCATGTCGACAGTAAAATTAGTCTTCCAGGTGGGACATTATACCGAGGTCTCGTGTCGGTGCTTTACACCGTGCATGTAAAGAACCCGATGAGACTCTGGACTGGGTCTCTGTGTGTAACATTGCACTATCCTCCCAAAAATCTAAAATGACTAATCTCTTCAGGAGGCGTCGTTCATATGGGTAACCGGTAGCGACGATAAATAAACGTAAAACACACACAGTTGCAATCCAATATGGTTCAACTGTATTCTGGTTCTGTGTGTAACCCTTTCAATACTACAGGTCTCTAAATAACCATTCAACAGATACATTAATAGTGGAATATTATATGTTATAACTTATAATACGTGTGTTTCATAGTTTGAACCAGAATAACATTTATTTGCACTGTTTTACATATTTGAATCCCAGCCGCTATTGTTTATAGTATCGTTGCCGTGAATGCATTCTAAATCAAACCAAGTTCATCGATGTTACCAAAATATGCCGATTGGCACTATTTAAAGCGACATTACATCGCAAAAAGCAAATAAAATGCATTTTTCACGTACAAATACATTGCTGCTACAAATTCTTCTGAGTACATCGAACACTAACATTGAATCAATTTAATCGTGTTTTTGTAGTATACAAACTTTCACCGCACTCCTGAATTTACGTTTGTTGTCATTGAAGTTAATACTAAGCACACGACACTTTCGCTTAGAGATAATTTAATTAAGATTAGTCTACACATAAATATGCATAGGCATACCTGTGAGATATCACGGTACATGTGTAGCATATCTCGTGTTATTCAGGATAAACGCTTTGTATTACGCATGAATATCGACCATATTTTCATTATTTTGTTATGTCAACAAACCGCGTATACGACGCTTGTTTATGTGTTGAGGTTCAGTTTTTGAGGAAAATAGTTGGAAATAGTTCTACAATATAATAGCAAATTACATTCTGCAGACATTTGCGTTTTCACCGATGTAGTGTCGCTTTGAATGGTGGATTCCTTGATTTCTAATACAAATTGATTTCTTTCACAAATTGATTTCTTTCACAAATTGATTTCTTTCCCAACATAAAAACAGAATTTGATCCGTTACGCATACGATGTAATTATAGTATTGTTTTCAATGTTCAATATGTTACAGGCGGATCTGTAGTCCAGTGGTAACACGTTGGACTGGTAATCCAGGGATCGCAGGTTCGACCCAATAAAATTAACAGTATTTTAGATGGGACATTAAACCGAGGTTTCGTGTCGGTACTGTACACCGTGCACGTAAAAGAACCAGAGGAGACTCTGGAATAGGTCTGTCACTATCCTTCCAAAAATCTAAAATGACTAATCTCTTCAGGAGGCGTCGCTCATATGGGCAACCGGTAGCGACGATAAATTGACGTAAAACACACACTCAATCTGTTAAATAGTATTAGATCGAACATATATGGAACATACATACATGTACATACACACTTCTGACTAATAGTATATAAGGGCTGCAATCCATACTTACCAAAGCGAATAAAATTTGTACTAAATTCATATGATATGTTAAACCCTCTCCTGTCGAACTTATAGTCAGCTATATCATCCAATGAATGCTCATCAAAACTAACTCGTCCACTCCTAGTCACAAATTCTATGAATAAAAACTCTCTGGATGAAAATACTGTGACGTCATTGTATTTTCCACAAAACACACCGATATCTTCAGCATAGCTTTGGTATCGCCCGTCCTTGATTAACACATAGTCAAACGGACAACTGAAATGAAAAATTAAACATATCAAAAGTACAAGATCACTCTTAGTAATTGAAAACACCCCCACTGGAGCTTATATGAACAAACAAGACGAGTTAATTAAAATTATTTAATTAATTAATACACTGTACTACATATGCTACGTTACAAGATAATCGAAGGTGTTGCAACGTTTTTAACTCACTGGTTCAAAAGGGAAACTAACAAGCGAATATATGTGTTCACAGAGTATTGCATTTATTATATGCGTTCACAGGGTATTGTATTATTATATGCGTTCACAGAGTATTGCATTTATTATATGTGTTCACAGAGTATTGCATTTATTATATGTGTTCACAGAGTATTGCATTTATTATATGCGTTCACAGAGTATTGCATTTATTATATGTGTTCACAGAGTATTGCATTTATTATATGTGTTCACAGAGTATTGCATTTATTATATGTGTTCACAGAGTATTGCATTTATTATATGTGTTCACAGAGTATTGCATTTATTATATGCGTTCACAGAGTATTGCATTTATTAACAATAATTGCATCCTATAACATATGCACACAATCAGAAACATATTGACATATTCTGTTGATAGAAATATTGGAAAGAACGGCAGAGATAGCAAATGAACCCGCCAGTTGAACGACAACACACCAAAGACGTTAACAATACGTTCTTTAAGTTTATGAACAGAACAGAACAGACTTTTATTTATATAACGTATACAATTACGCGTATCTTGTTATTCTAACTAAATATACATTTTGAATTACACATGATACGCAATGACAAATCAACTTTCAAAGTTGAATGAACTTAATTTCTATTTGTACCATGTGACATGATAATATTTCAACAATACAATGAGACACATGTTTTTCTACTGATAATTAAACATATAATATATACATGGATATAAACTCTTCTATATGCACTAACCACAGATGATGCATGACATGGACATACAACATATAATATATACATGGATATAAACTCTTCTATATGCAGTAACCACAGACGATGCATGACAACACCTTCAACATGTAATATATACATGGATATAAACTCTTCTATATGCAGTAACCACAGACGATGCATGACAACACCTTCAACATGTAATATATACATGGATATAAACTCTTCTATATGCAGTAACCACAAGTGATGCATGACATCACCTTCAACAATGTGCATTGTAAGCAATATCATGACATCCATTATGAATATTTGAAGATAGTGTCGATGTAAATGACCCTTCTATGCTTAGCACAGCACATCCCGTGGTCTGATAATCGTGGGTAATAAAGTATTTGATTTGTTTCTGGAAATTAATTTAAAGTATGTATGTATGTTCCATTAATGTCAAACCCCTTGCGGGGACGTAGACATATTTTCCTGGGCAGGCTTAGCCGATCTAAGTGGTTAACCAGTACTAAGCAATGTGTGTGAGGTGCTTTGCTCAATGACACTACATACGTGGCCTGACCGAGTCTCGAACCCGGGACCGATCGATTCCAAATCCGACGCTCTACCACTGGACCACGGATGCCACGAAAGTTAACACTAGATTAAGGTAACTTTTAACAAATGCAAATACAGTAAAACCTGTGTTAAGCAGCCAGACAAGGGAGTCAGAGAAAGTGACTGCTTAGCGCAGGTGGCTGCTTAATAGAGGTCAAATATATAATAAAACAGCCAATTGGGAATCTGGAAACTGGCTGCTTAATACAGGTTGGCTGCTTAATAGAGGTGACCACTAACACAGGTTTGACTGTATGCACTTAACATTAGATCATGTTCACAGTGTCCATAACAATGTTAATTGACTGCCGGACTGGATTAGTTTATTTCTCAGACATAGAATAAACTGAAGATGAGATTGTACTTGTTCTTATTGTAGAGCTATATCAGTCTGCAACTGAACATGTTTAAGTCTTTCAATTGAAGATGTGGAAGTCGTGATAGCGCAGTGGATGCGCGTTCGCTTCAGGTGCGAACGATCCGGAGTTCGAGCCCCGCTGGAGTCGTTACGAGTGTGCCCTTAGGCAAGGCATTTAAATTCCACGTTGCCTCTTCTCTCTCCCTCGTGGCGATTGATTCCACCAGGAATGAGGTCTCGTGAAGTGATTAATATAAGTGAAATAACTTGTTTCGCAATCGAGCTAAAATAAATTTGTATAAACTAAAAACTAATTGAAGACAGATTGAAACAATTTCAATTCCAAGGAAGACAAAACAGGCTCTAAGAATCAAAATATAGGCTTTAAAATAAATAGAGCAACAACAAATTAAAAAGAAATATAAACAGACACAAGAGAAGATGTTTTTACAGGCCATGTCTGTAACAATGTGATTGAGGACGAGCCAACATATCTTGATAACTCTAGCACGGGCCGCGACACATGCAACAGCTAGTATCATTAGTCGTGATTGAGGACCAGCCAACATATCTTGATAACTCTAGCACGGGTCGCGACACATGCAACAGCTAGTATCATTAGTCGCCCTGCAGAAAGTTGGCTACTATATTTGATACGCTATAGGAAATGTCATAATCGTAGGAACATCATGAAAACTGGCAAATGTCCATAATTTGCAACCTGGTTTTAGAGAATAATGTTTAACTCGAAAAAAAAAGAAGAGTGAAACCACTTACTAATCATCTCCGTGAAATATGGAGAAATCGTTGAAAGTAAGTTTAATCCGTTCTCCAGGAGTTCCATGAAATTCATATGTGCAATGTAGGTTGTTTGGATATGTTCCGGGGTATGTTGGCGACACAATGTAGCCGCTGTGTCGTTCCTTACTATTAATACTGTAACTGCATCCGTCCGGCGTAATCAGGGCCCCTACATTATAAATGGCTGCAAATAATGTTACACATTAAATTTTGTAAAGTGAGTATGTCGATAAAATAGTATGACAATATAAACGAGAAATAGTTCAGTTGAATTGTGAATTGTGAATTGGAAACACATTTATTGTGGTACTATATTCCAGGTTAACATAATCATAACATATAATACGCTCTTGCCTTCGAATTAGCGAGGGATATGTGGTCCAGTGGTTAACACATTGTACTGCGATTCCAGGGGTCGTAGGTTCGACCTTCCCCGTCTGACACTAATAATATTAACATTCTTTAGGGATCGCAGGTTGGACCTTCCCCGTCTGACACTAATAATATTAACATTCTTTAGGGATCGCAGGTTGGACGTTCCCCGTCTGACACTAATAATATTAACATTCTTTAGGGATCGCAGGTTGGACCTTCCCCGTCTGACACTAATAATATTAACATTCTTTAGGGATCGCAGGTTGGACGTTCCCCGTCTGACACTAATAATATTAACATTCTTTAGGGATCGCAGGTTGGACCTTCCCCGTCTGACACTAATAATATTAACATTCTTTAGGGATCGCAGGTTGGACGTTCCCCGTCTGACACTAATAATATTAACATTCTTTAGGGATCGCAGGTTGGACCTTCCCCGTCTGACACTAATAATATTAACATTCTTTAGGGATCGCAGGTTGGACGTTCCCCGTCTGACACTAATAATATTAACATTCTTTAGGGATCGCAGGTTGGACCTCCCCCGTCTGACACTAATAATATTAACATTCTATAGGGATCGCATGTTGGACCTCCCCCGTCTGACACTAATAATATTAACATTCTATAGGGATCGCAGGTTACACCCCCCGTCCGACACTAATAACATTAGCATTCTATAGGGATCGCATGTTGGACGTCCCCCGTCTGACACTAATAATATTAACATTCTATAGGGATCGCATGTTGGACGTTCCCCGTCTGACACTAATAATATTAACATTCTATAGGGATCGCAGCTTGGACGTTCCCCGTCTGACACTAATAATATTAACATTCTTTAGGGATCGCAGGTTGGACCTTCCCCGTCTGACACTAATAATATTAACATTCTATAGGGATCGCAGGTTGGACCTTCCCCGTCTGACACTAATAATATTAACATTCTATAGGGATCGCATGTTCGACCTCCCCCGTCTGACACTAATAATATTAACATTCTATAGGGATCGCATGTTCGACCTCCCCCGTCTGACACTAACAATATTAACATTCTATAGGGATCGCATGTTCGACCTCCCCCGTCTGACACTAATAATATTAACATTCTATAGGGATCGCATGTTCGACCTCCCCCGTCTGACACTAATAATATTAACATTCTATAGGGATCGCATGTTCGACCTCCCCCGTCTGACACTAATAATATTAACATTCTTTAGGGATCGCAAGTTCGACCTCCCCCGTCTGACACTAATAATATTAACATTCTTTAGGGATCGCATGTTCGACCTCCCCCGTCTGACACTAATAATATTAACATTCTTTAGGGATCGCAGGTTGGACGTTCCCCGTCTGACACTAATAATATTAACATTCTATAGGGATCGCAGGTTGGACGTTCCCCGTCTGACACTAATAATATTAACATTCTTTAGGGATCGCAGGTTGAACCTTCCCCGTCTGACACTAATAACATTAACATTCTTTAGGGATCGCAGGTTGGACGTTCCCCGTCTGACACTAATAATATTAACATTCTATAGGGATCGCAGGTTGGACGTTCCCCGTCTGACACTAATAATATTAACATTCTTTAGGGATCGCAGGTTGGACCTTCCCCGTCTGACACTAATAACATTAACATTCTTTAGGGATCGCAGGTTGGACGTTCCCCGTCTGACACTAATAATATTAACATTCTATAGGGATCGCAGGTTGGACGTTCCCCGTCTGACACTAATAATATTAACATTCTTTAGGGATCGCAGGTTGGACCTTCCCCGTCTGACACTAATAACATTAACATTCTTTAGGGATCGCAGGTTGGACGTTCCCCGTCTGACACTAATAATATTAACATTCTATAGGGATCGCAGGTTGGACGTTCCCCGTCTGACACTAATAATATTAACATTCTTTAGGGATCGCAGGTTGGACCTTCCCCGTCGGACACTAATAACATTAACATTCTTTAGGGATCGCAGGTTGGACGTTCCCCGTCTGACACTAATAATATTAACATTCTATAGGGATCGCAGGTTGGACGTTCCCCGTCTGACACTAATAATATTAACATTCTTTAGGGATCGCAGGTTGGACGTTCCCCGTCTGACACTAATAATATTAACATTCTATAGGGATCGCAGGTTGGACGTTCCCCGTCTGACACTAATAATATTAACATTCTTTAGGGATCGCAGGTTGGACGTTCCCCGTCTGACACTAATAATATTAACATTCTATAGGGATCGCAGGTTGGACGTTCCCCGTCTGACACTAATAATATTAACATTCTATAGGGATCGCAGGTTGGACGTTCCCCGTCTGACACTAATAATATTAACATTCTATAGGGATCGCAGGTTGGACATTCCCCCGTCTGACACTAATAATATTAACATTCTATAGGGATCGCATGTTCGACCTCCCCCGTCTGACACTAATAATATTAACATTCTATAGGGATCGCATGTTCGACCTCCCCCGTCTGACACTAATAATATTAACATTCTATAGGGATCGCATGTTCGACCTCCCCCGTCTGACACTAATAATATTAACATTCTATAGGGATCGCATGTTCGACCTCCCCCGTCTGACACTAATAATATTAACATTCTTTAGGGATCGCAGGTTGGACGTTCCCCGTCTGACACTAATAATATTAACATTCTATAGGGATCGCAGGTTGGACGTTCCCCGTCTGACACTAATAATATTAACATTCTTTAGGGATCGCAGGTTGGACCTTCCCCGTCTGACACTAATAACATTAACATTCTTTAGGGATCGCAGGTTGGACGTTCCCCGTCTGACACTAATAATATTAACATTCTATAGGGATCGCAGGTTGGACGTTCCCCGTCTGACACTAATAATATTAACATTCTTTAGGGATCGCAGGTTGGACCTTCCCCGTCTGACACTAATAACATTAACATTCTTTAGGGATCGCAGGTTGGACGTTCCCCGTCTGACACTAATAATATTAACATTCTATAGGGATCGCAGGTTGGACCTTCCCCGTCTGACACTAATAATATTAACATTCTTTAGGGATCGCAGGTTGGACGTTCCCCGTCTGACACTAATAATATTAACATTCTATAGGGATCGCAGGTTGGACGTTCCCCGTCTGACACTAATAATATTAACATTCTTTAGGGATCGCAGGTTGGACGTTCCCCGTCTGACACTAATAATATTAACATTCTATAGGGATCGCAGGTTGGACGTTCCCCGTCTGACACTAATAATATTAACATTCTTTAGGGATCGCAGGTTGGACGTTCCCCGTCTGACACTAATAATATTAACATTCTATAGGGATCGCAGGTTGGACATTCCCCCGTCTGACACTAATAATATTAACATTCTATAGGGATCGCAGGTTGGACGTTCCCCGTCTGACACTAATAATATTAACATTCTTTAGGGATCGCAGGTTGGACGTTCCCCGTCTGACACTAATAATATTAACATTCTTTAGGGATCGCAGGTTGGACATTCCCCCGTCTGACACTAATAATATTAACATTCTTTAGGGATCGCAGGTTGGACGTTCCCCGTCTGACACTAATAATTTTAACATTCTTTAGGGATCGCAGGTTGGACCTTCCCCGTCTGACACTAATAATATTAACATTCTTTAGGGATCGCAGGTTGGACCTTCCCCGTCTGACACTAATAATATTAACATTCTTTAGGGATCGCAGGTTGGACCTCCCCCGTCTGACACTAATAATATTAACATTCTTTAGGGATCGCAGGTTGGACATCCCCCGTCTGACACTAATAATATTAACATTCTTTAGGGATCGCAGGTTGGACCTCCCCCGTCTGACACTAATAATATTAACATTCTTTAGGGATCGCATGTTGGACCTCCCCCGTCTGACATTAATAATATTAACATTCTTTAGGGATCGCAGGTTGGACCTCCCCCGTCTGACACTAATAATATTAACATTCTATGGGGATCGCATGTTGGACCTCCCCCGTCTGACACTAATAATATTAACATTCTATAGGGATCGCAGGTTACACCCCCCGTCTGACACTAATAACATTATCATTCTATAGGGATCGCATGTTGGACGTCCCCCGTCTGACACTAATAATATTAACATTCTATAGGGATCGCATGTTGGACGTTCCCCGTCTGACACTAATAATATTAACATTCTATAGGGATCGCAGCTTGGACGTTCCCCGTCTGACACTAATAATATTAACATTCTTTAGGGATCGCAGGTTGGACCTTCCCCGTCTGACACTAATAATATTAACATTCTATAGGGATCGCAGGTTGGACGTTCCCCGTCTGACACTAATAATATTAACATTCTATAGGGATCGCATGTTCGACCTCCCCCGTCTGACACTAATAATATTAACATTCTATAGGGATCGCATGTTCGACCTCCCCCGTCTGACACTAATAATATTAACATTCTATAGGGATCGCATGTTCGACCTCCCCCGTCTGACACTAATAATATTAACATTCTATAGGGATCGCATGTTCGACCTCCCCCGTCTGACACTAATAATATTAACATTCTATAGGGATCGCATGTTCGACCTCCCCCGTCTGACACTAATAATATTAACATTCTTTAGGGATCGCATGTTCGACCTCCCCCGTCTGACACTAATAATATTAACATTCTTTAGGGATCGCATGTTCGACCTCCCCCGTCTGACACTAATACTATTAACATTCTTTAGGGATCGCAGGTTGGACGTTCCCCGTCTGACACTAATAATATTAACATTCTATAGGGATCGCAGGTTGGACGTTCCCCGTCTGACACTAATAATATTAACAT
>CM026387.1:76460305-76502047 GCA_014843695.1 Archivesica marissinica | reverse complement strand
ATCAAACCAAGTTCATCGATGTTACCAAAATATGCCGATTGGCACTATTTAAAGCGACATTACATCGCAAAAAGCAAATAAAATGCATTTTTCACGTACAAATACATTGCTGCTACAAATTCTTCTGAGTACATCGAACACTAACATTGAATCAATTTAATCGTGTTTTTGTAGTATACAAACTTTCACCGCACTCCTGAATTTACGTTTGTTGTCATTGAAGTTAATACTAAGCACACGACACTTTCGCTTAGAGATAATTTAATTAAGATTAGTCTACACATAAATATGCATAGGCATACCTGTGAGATATCACGGTACATGTGTAGCATATCTCGTGTTATTCAGGATAAACGCTTTGTATTACGCATGAATATCGACCATATTTTCATTATTTTGTTATGTCAACAAACCGCGTATACGACGCTTGTTTATGTGTTGAGGTTCAGTTTTTGAGGAAAATAGTTGGAAATAGTTCTACAATATAATAGCAAATTACATTCTGCAGACATTTGCGTTTTCACCGATGTAGTGTCGCTTTGAATGGTGGATTCCTTGATTTCTAATACAAATTGATTTCTTTCACAAATTGATTTCTTTCACAAATTGATTTCTTTCCCAACATAAAAACAGAATTTGATCCGTTACGCATACGATGTAATTATAGTATTGTTTTCAATGTTCAATATGTTACAGGCGGATCTGTAGTCCAGTGGTAACACGTTGGACTGGTAATCCAGGGATCGCAGGTTCGACCCAATAAAATTAACAGTATTTTAGATGGGACATTAAACCGAGGTTTCGTGTCGGTACTGTACACCGTGCACGTAAAAGAACCAGAGGAGACTCTGGAATAGGTCTGTCACTATCCTTCCAAAAATCTAAAATGACTAATCTCTTCAGGAGGCGTCGCTCATATGGGCAACCGGTAGCGACGATAAATTGACGTAAAACACACACTCAATCTGTTAAATAGTATTAGATCGAACATATATGGAACATACATACATGTACATACACACTTCTGACTAATAGTATATAAGGGCTGCAATCCATACTTACCAAAGCGAATAAAATTTGTACTAAATTCATATGATATGTTAAACCCTCTCCTGTCGAACTTATAGTCAGCTATATCATCCAATGAATGCTCATCAAAACTAACTCGTCCACTCCTAGTCACAAATTCTATGAATAAAAACTCTCTGGATGAAAATACTGTGACGTCATTGTATTTTCCACAAAACACACCGATATCTTCAGCATAGCTTTGGTATCGCCCGTCCTTGATTAACACATAGTCAAACGGACAACTGAAATGAAAAATTAAACATATCAAAAGTACAAGATCACTCTTAGTAATTGAAAACACCCCCACTGGAGCTTATATGAACAAACAAGACGAGTTAATTAAAATTATTTAATTAATTAATACACTGTACTACATATGCTACGTTACAAGATAATCGAAGGTGTTGCAACGTTTTTAACTCACTGGTTCAAAAGGGAAACTAACAAGCGAATATATGTGTTCACAGAGTATTGCATTTATTATATGCGTTCACAGGGTATTGTATTATTATATGCGTTCACAGAGTATTGCATTTATTATATGTGTTCACAGAGTATTGCATTTATTATATGTGTTCACAGAGTATTGCATTTATTATATGCGTTCACAGAGTATTGCATTTATTATATGTGTTCACAGAGTATTGCATTTATTATATGTGTTCACAGAGTATTGCATTTATTATATGTGTTCACAGAGTATTGCATTTATTATATGTGTTCACAGAGTATTGCATTTATTATATGCGTTCACAGAGTATTGCATTTATTAACAATAATTGCATCCTATAACATATGCACACAATCAGAAACATATTGACATATTCTGTTGATAGAAATATTGGAAAGAACGGCAGAGATAGCAAATGAACCCGCCAGTTGAACGACAACACACCAAAGACGTTAACAATACGTTCTTTAAGTTTATGAACAGAACAGAACAGACTTTTATTTATATAACGTATACAATTACGCGTATCTTGTTATTCTAACTAAATATACATTTTGAATTACACATGATACGCAATGACAAATCAACTTTCAAAGTTGAATGAACTTAATTTCTATTTGTACCATGTGACATGATAATATTTCAACAATACAATGAGACACATGTTTTTCTACTGATAATTAAACATATAATATATACATGGATATAAACTCTTCTATATGCACTAACCACAGATGATGCATGACATGGACATACAACATATAATATATACATGGATATAAACTCTTCTATATGCAGTAACCACAGACGATGCATGACAACACCTTCAACATGTAATATATACATGGATATAAACTCTTCTATATGCAGTAACCACAGACGATGCATGACAACACCTTCAACATGTAATATATACATGGATATAAACTCTTCTATATGCAGTAACCACAAGTGATGCATGACATCACCTTCAACAATGTGCATTGTAAGCAATATCATGACATCCATTATGAATATTTGAAGATAGTGTCGATGTAAATGACCCTTCTATGCTTAGCACAGCACATCCCGTGGTCTGATAATCGTGGGTAATAAAGTATTTGATTTGTTTCTGGAAATTAATTTAAAGTATGTATGTATGTTCCATTAATGTCAAACCCCTTGCGGGGACGTAGACATATTTTCCTGGGCAGGCTTAGCCGATCTAAGTGGTTAACCAGTACTAAGCAATGTGTGTGAGGTGCTTTGCTCAATGACACTACATACGTGGCCTGACCGAGTCTCGAACCCGGGACCGATCGATTCCAAATCCGACGCTCTACCACTGGACCACGGATGCCACGAAAGTTAACACTAGATTAAGGTAACTTTTAACAAATGCAAATACAGTAAAACCTGTGTTAAGCAGCCAGACAAGGGAGTCAGAGAAAGTGACTGCTTAGCGCAGGTGGCTGCTTAATAGAGGTCAAATATATAATAAAACAGCCAATTGGGAATCTGGAAACTGGCTGCTTAATACAGGTTGGCTGCTTAATAGAGGTGACCACTAACACAGGTTTGACTGTATGCACTTAACATTAGATCATGTTCACAGTGTCCATAACAATGTTAATTGACTGCCGGACTGGATTAGTTTATTTCTCAGACATAGAATAAACTGAAGATGAGATTGTACTTGTTCTTATTGTAGAGCTATATCAGTCTGCAACTGAACATGTTTAAGTCTTTCAATTGAAGATGTGGAAGTCGTGATAGCGCAGTGGATGCGCGTTCGCTTCAGGTGCGAACGATCCGGAGTTCGAGCCCCGCTGGAGTCGTTACGAGTGTGCCCTTAGGCAAGGCATTTAAATTCCACGTTGCCTCTTCTCTCTCCCTCGTGGCGATTGATTCCACCAGGAATGAGGTCTCGTGAAGTGATTAATATAAGTGAAATAACTTGTTTCGCAATCGAGCTAAAATAAATTTGTATAAACTAAAAACTAATTGAAGACAGATTGAAACAATTTCAATTCCAAGGAAGACAAAACAGGCTCTAAGAATCAAAATATAGGCTTTAAAATAAATAGAGCAACAACAAATTAAAAAGAAATATAAACAGACACAAGAGAAGATGTTTTTACAGGCCATGTCTGTAACAATGTGATTGAGGACGAGCCAACATATCTTGATAACTCTAGCACGGGCCGCGACACATGCAACAGCTAGTATCATTAGTCGTGATTGAGGACCAGCCAACATATCTTGATAACTCTAGCACGGGTCGCGACACATGCAACAGCTAGTATCATTAGTCGCCCTGCAGAAAGTTGGCTACTATATTTGATACGCTATAGGAAATGTCATAATCGTAGGAACATCATGAAAACTGGCAAATGTCCATAATTTGCAACCTGGTTTTAGAGAATAATGTTTAACTCGAAAAAAAAAGAAGAGTGAAACCACTTACTAATCATCTCCGTGAAATATGGAGAAATCGTTGAAAGTAAGTTTAATCCGTTCTCCAGGAGTTCCATGAAATTCATATGTGCAATGTAGGTTGTTTGGATATGTTCCGGGGTATGTTGGCGACACAATGTAGCCGCTGTGTCGTTCCTTACTATTAATACTGTAACTGCATCCGTCCGGCGTAATCAGGGCCCCTACATTATAAATGGCTGCAAATAATGTTACACATTAAATTTTGTAAAGTGAGTATGTCGATAAAATAGTATGACAATATAAACGAGAAATAGTTCAGTTGAATTGTGAATTGTGAATTGGAAACACATTTATTGTGGTACTATATTCCAGGTTAACATAATCATAACATATAATACGCTCTTGCCTTCGAATTAGCGAGGGATATGTGGTCCAGTGGTTAACACATTGTACTGCGATTCCAGGGGTCGTAGGTTCGACCTTCCCCGTCTGACACTAATAATATTAACATTCTTTAGGGATCGCAGGTTGGACCTTCCCCGTCTGACACTAATAATATTAACATTCTTTAGGGATCGCAGGTTGGACGTTCCCCGTCTGACACTAATAATATTAACATTCTTTAGGGATCGCAGGTTGGACCTTCCCCGTCTGACACTAATAATATTAACATTCTTTAGGGATCGCAGGTTGGACGTTCCCCGTCTGACACTAATAATATTAACATTCTTTAGGGATCGCAGGTTGGACCTTCCCCGTCTGACACTAATAATATTAACATTCTTTAGGGATCGCAGGTTGGACGTTCCCCGTCTGACACTAATAATATTAACATTCTTTAGGGATCGCAGGTTGGACCTTCCCCGTCTGACACTAATAATATTAACATTCTTTAGGGATCGCAGGTTGGACGTTCCCCGTCTGACACTAATAATATTAACATTCTTTAGGGATCGCAGGTTGGACCTTCCCCGTCTGACACTAATAATATTAACATTCTTTAGGGATCGCAGGTTGGACGTTCCCCGTCTGACACTAATAATATTAACATTCTTTAGGGATCGCAGGTTGGACCTCCCCCCGTCTGACACTAATAACATAACATTCTTTAGGGATCGCAGGTTGGACATCCCCGTCTGACACTAATAATATTAACATTCTTTAGGGATCGCAGGTTGGACCTCCCCGTCTGACACTAATAATATTAACATTCTTTAGGGATCGCATGTTGGACCTCCCCCGTCTGACATTAATAATATTAACATTCTTTAGGGATCGCAGGTTGGACCTCCCCCGTCTGACACTAATAATATTAACATTCTATGGGGATCGCATGTTGGACCTCCCCCGTCTGACACTAATAATATTAACATTCTATAGGGATCGCAGGTTACACCCCCCGTCTGACACTAATAACATTATCATTCTATAGGGATCGCATGTTGGACGTCCCCCGTCTGACACTAATAATATTAACATTCTATAGGGATCGCATGTTGGACGTTCCCCGTCTGACACTAATAATATTAACATTCTATAGGGATCGCAGCTTGGACGTTCCCCGTCTGACACTAATAATATTAACATTCTTTAGGGATCGCAGGTTGGACCTTCCCCGTCTGACACTAATAATATTAACATTCTATAGGGATCGCAGGTTGGACGTTCCCCGTCTGACACTAATAATATTAACATTCTATAGGGATCGCATGTTCGACCTCCCCCGTCTGACACTAATAATATTAACATTCTATAGGGATCGCATGTTCGACCTCCCCCGTCTGACACTAATAATATTAACATTCTATAGGGATCGCATGTTCGACCTCCCCCGTCTGACACTAATAATATTAACATTCTATAGGGATCGCATGTTCGACCTCCCCCGTCTGACACTAATAATATTAACATTCTATAGGGATCGCATGTTCGACCTCCCCCGTCTGACACTAATAATATTAACATTCTATAGGGATCGCATGTTCGACCTCCCCCGTCTGACACTAATAATATTAACATTCTATAGGGATCGCATGTTCGACCTCCCCCGTCTGACACTAATAATATTAACATTCTATAGGGATCGCATGTTCGACCTCCCCCGTCTGACACTAATAATATTAACATTCTATAGGGATCGCATGTTCGACCTCCCCCGTCTGACACTAATAATATTAACATTCTATAGGGATCGCATGTTCGACCTCCCCCGTCTGACACTAATAATATTAACATTCTTTAGGGATCGCAGGTTGGACGTTCCCCGTCTGACACTAATAATATTAACATTCTATAGGGATCGCAGGTTGGACGTTCCCCGTCTGACACTAATAATATTAACATTCTTTAGGGATCGCAGGTTGGACCTTCCCCGTCTGACACTAATAACATTAACATTCTTTAGGGATCGCAGGTTGGACGTTCCCCGTCTGACACTAATAATATTAACATTCTATAGGGATCGCAGGTTGGACGTTCCCCGTCTGACACTAATAATATTAACATTCTTTAGGGATCGCAGGTTGGACGTTCCCCGTCTGACACTAATAATATTAACATTCTATAGGGATCGCAGGTTGGACGTTCCCCGTCTGACACTAATAATATTAACATTCTTTAGGGATCGCAGGTTGGACGTTCCCCGTCTGACACTAATAATATTAACATTCTATAGGGATCGCAGGTTGGACGTTCCCCGTCTGACACTAATAATATTAACATTCTATAGGGATCGCAGGTTGGACGTTCCCCGTCTGACACTAATAATATTAACATTCTATAGGGATCGCAGGTTGGACATTCCCCCGTCTGACACTAATAATATTAACATTCTATAGGGATCGCATGTTCGACCTCCCCCGTCTGACACTAATAATATTAACATTCTATAGGGATCGCATGTTCGACCTCCCCCGTCTGACACTAATAATATTAACATTCTATAGGGATCGCATGTTCGACCTCCCCCGTCTGACACTAATAATATTAACATTCTATAGGGATCGCATGTTCGACCTCCCCCGTCTGACACTAATAATATTAACATTCTTTAGGGATCGCAGGTTGGACGTTCCCCGTCTGACACTAATAATATTAACATTCTATAGGGATCGCAGGTTGGACGTTCCCCGTCTGACACTAATAATATTAACATTCTTTAGGGATCGCAGGTTGGACCTTCCCCGTCTGACACTAATAACATTAACATTCTTTAGGGATCGCAGGTTGGACGTTCCCCGTCTGACACTAATAATATTAACATTCTATAGGGATCGCAGGTTGGACGTTCCCCGTCTGACACTAATAATATTAACATTCTTTAGGGATCGCAGGTTGGACGTTCCCCGTCTGACACTAATAATATTAACATTCTTTAGGGATCGCAGGTTGGACATTCCCCCGTCTGACACTAATAATATTAACATTCTTTAGGGATCGCAGGTTGGACGTTCCCCGTCTGACACTAATAATATTAACATTCTTTAGGGATCGCAGGTTGGACGTTCCCCGTCTGACACTAATAATATTAACATTCTTTCAGATGGGAATATAAACCGAGGTCTCATGTAACGGTGCTATACACCGGGCATATAAAAGCTGTTTCTGGAATTGGATCAACTTCTGCATCCTACCCTATTCTCCAAAAATGCCTAATGCATTGCTAGAGGCGTCGGCACGATTAACTAACGGGCGACACATAATAAATGTATCAGAAACAATTGTAATAAGTCTTAGTACGCCTATTCCTTATTGCAAATAATTACTTATAAGTTGCCCGTTAGAAACAACAGCATATAGCTGACAAGTACAGACAGCAGGATCTACAGCCGACAACAAACATAATAAAGAGGTTGCTCCCATGTCTGAAACACGGCTTGCACATGACAGTACACCGTCAAACACAAGTGTATGTAATAGGCAGTTTGACAGTCCAATTACATGGTCTATCCGTTAACATGTAACAAAATACAAAAGTACTTAAGCAGAAGTTATCAAGTACACAATGACACAGACTCAGATAAATCAATACATAGTTCCCATGGCCTGTGAAAACACTGTGAAAATAGTCAAAACACCAGATCGGACAGATGGGTTTTCTCCGGGTACTGCAGTTTCCGCCCACACGAATGACCACATTTACGCTTTCATCCGCGCCAACGAGAGTGATTAATACAAGTTGTTAGAACTTGCTTCGCAATCGATGTAAAATAAATAAAGTTTAAACTTTAAGATCTTATCTTGGTCGCCATTTTGTTTGGAAAGTTTTATAAATGGCATTTCACGAATTTCCTAGTAATTCTTTAATTGCAATAACATAAATAATGTTTATTTATTAATATAAAATTTGGTATCATGTTAAAGGTATTGAAATGCACTTTTTAAATATTAATCTATATTTTGATAATGATGTATGGATTATAATTTATAAGAACTTAACTTTATTCATTAGTGATACGAAATTTGTGAAATGATACAAAATATGTCCATTGAGAGCTTTCCAATAATGTATGAATCATGGCGATGGGATGGAATATAAATATTTTTTGAAGAAAACAAAAGTATGCTACTATACAATATATATAATATCTGGTCAACTTTGCCAAACAAAATGGCAGCCGCAGTAGGAATGATGGCGTCACATGAGAACTATGTATGGCGTCCGTGGTCCAGTGGTAGAACGTCGGATTTGGAATCGAACGGTCCCGGGTTCGATACTCGGTCAGGCCACGTATGTAGTGCCATTGAGCAAGGCACCTCACACACATGGCGTAGTACTGGTTAATCGCTTAGGTCGGCTAAGCCTGCCCAGGAAAACATGTCTACGTCCCCGCAAGGGGTTTGACATTAAAGGAACATACATACATAAGAAAACACACAAGGAACAATACTTAACTCACAAGCATCGATGAATTCGAAGTATCCTTCAAAGCCTTCATCTGACTTAGTTTCGTCCGAGAAGAAGATGATAACAACAACGTTGCTGGTGGATATCATGAGTTGGGGAAGGTCTTCTTGCATATCGTCACCACAGAAACGCCCTAGTATCTGAGCGTCGAACAGTTCGTCATTCGCACTTGTTAACTGGACGTATACGTCGATATAGTCGTAGCGGCAACTGAAAACAATTATGATAGCGCTGTGGTAGTGCGTTCACTTCAAGTGCGAAAGGTCCGGAGTTCGAACCCCGTTGGAGCCGTTACGATTATACCCTTAGACAAGGCATTTAAATTCCACATGGGCTCTTTTCTCTCCCTCGTGGCAATGGATTCCATCAGGAATGAGGTCTCGAGAGTGATTAATATAAGTTGAAAGAACTTGTTTCGCAATCGAGCTAAAATAAATTTGTACAAACTAACCGAAAACAACATTATGTCAGTGATAGAGTGTGGCACACAGGTGTGTAATCGGGGAGGGTTAATAAATACCGTATCCGAAACTTTATTAGAATGTCCGAATTTAATTGATAACAGGAAAAAGTATATAAAGCCATATTATTACCGTCGTCCAATCACATTTAAGATGGAACAGCTCATAAATACTACGAACATCTCAGAATTTCTGAAACTGTGCAAATTCATGAAAACAATTTTGCTTGGGATATGATATTGGGATAATTCCTTTGTACTTATATTTGCATTACATGTAATATGCTACTGTAAATCAGTGTGTTTTATATATTGTTTGTACTGTCGTTCAAAGAGCCTCTTGTAACATATTTACATGTATAACCTCATGTGTTCATGCTAACATGAATTGAGAGAAATAAAGGATTTTGAAACTATTTGACATATCGTTATATGTATTATACCCAAACTTACTATAGAATCTAAACTCAAACATGTAAATACTCACTCTGGTGTCATTCCCTGCAGATTGAATTTATTAAAGCGAATTTTGACTCTTTCGGTCGACAGCCCAACAAACTTATATACACAACGTTTATTGTTTGGGTAATTTTGTGGCCAGTTGGGTGAGTAGAATTTTGCGCCTTTTGTCGTTCGGCTGCTATAAGTGACGTCACAATCTGAAACGAAACAAGTACATCAGCCTCTGATTCCTCTTGCAGGTACAATAATACTCTACCATCAAATGTACAATAATACTCGACCATCAAATGTACAATAATACTCGACCATCATATGTACAATAATACTCGACCATCAAATGTACAATAATACTCTACCATCAAATGTACAATAATACTCGACCATCATATGTACAATAATACTCGACCATCAAATGTACAATAATACTCTACCACCAAATGTACAATAATACTCGACCACCAAATGTACAATAATACTCTACCATCAAATGTATAATAATACTCTACCACCAAATGTACAATAATACTCTACCACCAAATGTACAATAATACTCTACCATCAAATGTACAATCATTATAATACTCTACCATCAAATGTACAATAATACTCTACCACCAAATGTACAATCATTATAATACTCTACCATCAAATGTACAATCATTATAATACTCTATACCACCAAATGTACACTAATACTCTACCACCAAATGTATAATAATACTCTACCATCAAATGTATAATAATACTCTACCATCATATGTACAATAATACTCGACCACCAAATGTACAATAATACTCGACCACCAAATGTACAATAATACTCGACCATCAAATGTACAATAATACTCTACCACTAAATGTACAATAATACTCTACCATCAAATGTACAATAATACTCGACCATCATATGTACAATAATACTCGACCATCAAATGTACAATAATACTCTACCACCAAATGTACAATAATACTCGACCACCAAATGTACAATAATACTCTACCATCAAATGTATAATAATACTCTACCACCAAATGTACAATAATACTCTACCACCAAATGTACAATAATACTCTACCATCAAATGTACAATCATTATAATACTCTACCATCAAATGTACAATAATACTCTACCACCAAATGTACAATCATTATAATACTCTACCATCAAATGTACAATCATTATAATACTCTATACCACCAAATGTACACTAATACTCTACCACCAAATGTATAATAATACTCTACCATCAAATGTATAATAATACTCTACCATCATATGTACAATAATACTCGACCACCAAATGTACAATAATACTCGACCACCAAATGTACAATAATACTCGACCATCAAATGTACAATAATACTCTACCACTAAATGTACAATAATACTCTACCACCAAATGTACAATCATTATAATACTCTACCACCAAATGTACAATCATTATAATACTCGACCATCAAATGTATAATAATACTCGACCATCAAATGTATAATAATACTCTACCATCAAATGTATAATAATACTCTACCACCAAATGTATAATAATACTCTACCATCAAATGTACAATAATACTCTACCACCAAATGTATAATAATACTCTACCATCAAATGTACAATAATATATGTTTCTGTTTTAAATAGATTTTAAATTGATTTATGTTTCCCGGTAAAGACCGTAATTTTGTTTTGGTTCATATATACTCAAATCTATGCTAACTACCACATTGAAATAAAGGCAATATTTATAGCATACACTTATGTATACATGCAAGCCTCATGTCCTTCCATAAAGGCCGTATGTGCGCAGTTTAGCCTGTTTAGAGAGACAACTTGACAACATAAACCACTCTTTGCCTTTCTCGCCGATGCTATGTATATCTTCTATTCTTTATTTAAGAAATATTATTTGTCTTTCAGTGTTTTATTGGCGAATAAAACATAATTTGGAGTTCTGACGCGTACACAAATGCTAGTAAACTTATGTCATGTTTGAAAACATGCGCTAAACCATGTTTTATTGCAGAATTAATTCCTTATTTGCGTATACAGACATAATGTCGTGTCATGTTAGAATAAAGGTTCAATCAATACATAGATACACATAGCACTACATAATGCACATAGGCCGATGTCCTCTCGGTTAGAATGTATAGTCGTTTCTGAACATACCGCTGGTTTTGACATACCGCTTTTTCAGAACGATATAAAATAGCGCCACCCTACCCTCCTATGACCCAGAAGTATAACAATGTGCAGGAAATTGTCACATGTCAACGTAAATAGTAAGCAATCTAATTGAGCTTTCTGCAAACGCTACTTAGGCACGCCCCCCATAGTTACCGGTGCTCGCTGTAACCACGCGAGACAAGCTATCTAACAAAATGGCGTCTAACGTAGTTTTGCATCAAGTTAATCTAGATAAAATTCCGTCGAATTTCTCGGTTTTATTTCACCCAGATAAGAATATCTCGTTGAAAGCAAGACAGCAATGGTTTAAGTTTTTCAGTGAATGTTATTTCTCTAAAGTACAGATATATTTAACGGATGAGGTAGTGTTAAGTGTTCGTGGAAAATGCTTTCGCAGTCAACGGAAGAGTGAACAACCATATCGTGTCAACTTTGACATCAAAAGAAATGAAATATGCCACCGTCTTGAGAGACTCGACCCTATGCCTCCTAGAAGACTCGAACATTAGGCCCAATAACTGAACACCAGTACGTTCACTGAGCTAATATGGGAATCCCACAGCTCTGCACATGCATGGGTACTATTACTACTATCTGATCCCTAGTCCACCATCCACGACAATATGTATGAACCACATGTATAATTTTAATCACCATTATACTCACATATCTCTTGTGAACAGTAAATCTATAAATGCAGAATATATTTTTTCGAAATATTTTATTATGCATAAATAAATTAATTTCAACTTACTTTTGTGCAAATATATCTGTTTGCATTAATTGTGGATGTATTGAGCTGGTCGTTTGGTCATCCACACAACTTAATTCACCTTAGACATGTTTCAAGATTTGTCTGGATATCTACTATCACTGTCACACAGACCGTAACTACATCTTTTCACCATTGTCAATTGTTAATTAATTTGTAATTATTTTTCAAAACATAATATCAGATCACGATCACTCGTTATCAGATTTGATTAAAACTTTACTAAATAACTCGTTTGTCTGACAGAACGATAAAACAATGACTCGGTGTGGTAATCAATTCTATAATTAATTGCACACATTTTATAATTGATCAATTAGCACAATCAGTGCTAAATTCCGATGTGCAATACTTTTATCTTGATAATAGCAGTAGGCCCCTATCGGGCTATTATAAAGTCGGCGGTCTCTGTGATGTACCGGATAAGTTGTTGATTACTCCCAATAAACAGTGTGACACGCTTAAATTTGATTGCTGTATTCGCTAGAAAAGAATGACTATATGGGGTCAGTCGGTGTTTTTATAGATGCATTGTTTTTAAAGCAGCTGTCTGGTAGTTTGTGGTTCATATACACACTTTTAGATTTGTCCAAGGATTTTGAAATGGGTTGAATTTAACGTCGATCACCAGGATATCGACTAATTTTGTACTATAACTAACCCACACACCAAAGCTACACATTTTCAACATCATTAAAACAATTTTAAACCCGTATTTTCGATCAAATTCACGCCTTTTCAAATTTGTCTACTCGTTACTAGTTTGTCTAATATGCATTGTTTGTCTAACAAGATGGCGGCGATAAGCCGTTGCCGGGGGTGTGCGCGAATGGTGCGATGCGATTGGCTAACGCCAGATGTCAATCAAAATCGGCAGAAAGGTCAATTATGAAAGATGTTAACCTCAATATCAAGTTCCGTGTAAAAATACCCCACCCCTTTATCTGAAAGCATGCGCCTAATGTCCATCAGATATATATATATGTATTTCATTGCACATTGGTAAACTGCCCGTATGCTATCCAATATGTATGAATGGAGCCATATTTATCACGTTTTCATCTTTGATTACGTAATGACGTAACTTTAACACATTTGTAATCCACACCAACTCAAGTACCATGGCCACAAATGGTGACTAGATCCAATGGTTACCGAGGAGTTCAGAAGAGAATATATTTACGGACGACGCGACGGACGTCGGACAGACATACATATTGTCGTAGCAATACCTCACATGAGCTTTGCTCAGGTGCGCTAACAAATGATTATACAAACAATATATGTACGTGGATTGCATCGGACGTGTGTAGTTTATGTAGCTCCCAACATTGGCTTTGTAAGTAAGGTCATGTGTCGACTGGACGAAGAAGCAAGATCGGCCACAGTGATCGTTCCCCGGTTCCCTTCTCCATTTAAATGAATGTATGTTACACATACGGTTGGTTCGTACATATCATGCGGATATGTTACACATGAGAGCACATTGTGACGTATTCGTAGTTGTGACATGTACACATTACACAGCACCAATCCATATCATAATAACAATTTACAGACATGCTTAACTGTATCCGTGTGGTATATGCCCATGTATGTATCCGTGTGGTATATGCCCATGTATGTATCCGTGTGGTATATGCCCATGTATGTATCCGTGTGGTATATGCCCATGTATGTATCCGTGTGGTATATGCCCATGTATGTATCCGTGTGGTATATGCCCATGTATGTATCCGTGTGGTATATGCCCATGTATGTATCCGTGTGGTATATGCCCATGTATGTATCCGTGTGGTATATGCCCATGTATGTATCCGTGTGGTATATGCCCATGTATGTATCCGTGTGGTATATGCCCATGTATGTATCCGTGTGGTATATGCCCATGTATGTATCCGTGTGGTATATGCCCATGTATGTATCCGTGTGGTATATGCCCATGTATGTATCCGTGTGGTATATGCCCATGTATGTATCCGTGTGGTATATGCCCATGTATGTATCCGTGTGGTATATGCCCATGTATGTATCCGTGTGGTATATGCCCATGTATGTATCCGTGTGGTATATGCCCATGTATGTATCCGTGTGGTATATGCCCATGTCGTGTACGTATACAGAGCTATAACACTGTGTACAGGGTGGTTGTAATTACGAGCACAGAGCTCTAATAATGTGTACAGGGTGGTTGTAATTACGAGTACAGAGCTCTAACAATGTGTACAGGGTGGTTGTAATTACGAGTACAGAGTTATAGCACTGTGTACAGGGTGGTTGTAATTACGAGTACAGAGCTATAACACTGTGTACAAGGTGGTTGTAATTACTACGAGTATAGAGCTATAATACTGTGTACAGGGTGGTTGTAATTACGAGTACAGAGCTATAACACTGTGTACAGGGTGGTTGTAATTACGAGTACAGAGCTATCACACTGTGTACAGGGTGGTTGTAATTACGAGTACAGAGCTATCACACTGTGTACAGGGTGGTTGTAATTACGAGTACAGAGCTCTATCACTGTGTACAGGGTGATTGTAATTACTACGAGTATAGAGCTATAACACTGTGTACAGGGTGGTTGTAATTACGAGTACAGAGCTATCACACTGTGTACAGGGTGGTTGTAATTACGAGTACAGAGCTCTATCACTGTGTACAGGGTGGTTGTAATTACGCGTACTGAGCTATATCACTGTGTACAGGGTGGTTGTAATTACGCGTACTGAGCTATATCACTGTGTACAGGGTGGTTGTAATTACGAGTACAGAGCTCTATCACTGTGTACAGGGTGGTTGTAATTACGAGTACAGAGCTATATCACTGTGTACAGGGTGGTTGTAATTACGAGTACAGAGCTATAACACTGTGTACAGGGTGGTTGTAATTACGAGCACAGAGCTCTAATAATGTGTACAGGGTGGTTGTAATTACGAGTACAGAGCTCTAACAATGTGTACAGGGTGGTTGTAATTACGAGTACAGAGTTATAGCACTGTGTACAGGGTGGTTGTAATTACGAGTACAGAGCTATAACACTGTGTACAGGGTGGTTGTAATTACGAGTACAGAGCTATCACACTGTGTACAGGGTGGTTGTAATTACGAGTACAGAGCTCTATCACTGTGTACAGGGTGATTGTAATTACTACGAGTATAGAGCTATAACACTGTGTACAGGGTGGTTGTAATTACGAGTACAGAGCTATCACACTGTGTACAGGGTGGTTGTAATTACGAGTACAGAGCTCTATCACTGTGTACAGGGTGGTTGTAATTACGCGTACTGAGCTATATCACTGTGTACAGGGTGGTTGTAATTACGCGTACTGAGCTATATCACTGTGTACAGGGTGGTTGTAATTACGAGTACAGAGCTCTATCACTGTGTACAGGGTGGTTGTAATTACGAGTACAGAGCTATATCACTGTGTACAGGGTGGTTGTAATTACGAGTACAGAGCTATACTACTGTGTACAGGGTGGTTGTAATTACGAGCACAGAGCTCTAATAATGTGTACAGGGTGGTTGTAATTATGAGTACAGAGCTATAACACTGTGTACAGGGTGGTTGTAATTACGAGTACAGAGTTATAGCACTGTGTACAGGGTGGTTGTAATTACGAGTACAGAGCTATAACACTGTGTACAGGGTGGTTGTAATTACTACGAGTATAGAGCTATAATACTGTGTACAGGGTGGTTGTAATTACGAGTACAGAGCTATAACACTGTGTACAGGGTGGTTGTAATTACGAGTACAGAGCTATCACACTGTGTACAGGGTGGTTGTAATTACGAGTACAGAGCTCTATCACTGTGTACAGGGTGATTGTAATTACTACGAGTATAGAGCTATAACACTGTGTACAGGGTGGTTGTAATTACGAGTACAGAGCTATCACACTGTGTACAGGGTGGTTGTAATTACGAGTACAGAGCTCTATCACTGTGTACAGGGTGGTTGTAATTACGCGTACTGAGCTATATCACTGTGTACAGGGTGGTTGTAATTACGCGTACTGAGCTATATCACTGTGTACAGGGTGGTTGTAATTACGAGTACAGAGCTCTATCACTGTGTACAGGGTGGTTGTAATTACGAGTACAGAGCTATAGCACTGTGTACAGGGTGGTTGTAATTACGAGTACAGAGCTATACTACTGTGTACAGGGTGGTTGTAATTACGAGCACAGAGCTCTAATAATGTGTACAGGGTGGTTGTAATTATGAGTACAGAGCTATAACAATGTGTACAGGGTGGTTGTAATTACGAGTACAGAGCAATAGCACTGTGCACAGGGTGGTTGTAATTACGAGTACAGAGCTATAACACTGTGTACAGGGTGATTGTAATTACTACGAGTATAGAGCTATAATACTGTGTACAGGGTGGTTGTAATTACGAGTACAGAGCTATAGCACTGTGTACAGGGTGGTTGTAATTACGAGTACAGAGCTATAACACTGTGTACAGGGTGGTTGTAATTACGAGTACAGAGCTATAACACTGTGTACAGGGTGGTTGTAATTACGAGTACAGAGCTCTATCACTGTGTACAGGGTGATTGTAATTACTACGAGTATAGAGCTATAACACTGTGTACAGGGTGGTTGTAATTACGAGTACAGAGCTATCACACTGTGTACAGGGTGGTTGTAATTACGAGTACAGAGCTCTATCACTGTGTACAGGGTGGTTGTAATTACTACGAGTATAGAGCTATAACACTGTGTACAGGGTGGTTGTAATTACGAGTACAGAGCTATCACACTGTGTACAGGGTGGTTGTAATTACGAGTACAGAGCTCTATCACTGTGTACAGGGTGATTGTAATTACTACGAGTATAGAGCTATAACACTGTGTACAGGGTGGTTGTAATTACGAGTACAGAGCTATCACACTGTGTACAGGGTGGTTGTAATTACGAGTACAGAGCTCTATCACTGTGTACAGGGTGATTGTAATTACTACGAGCATAGAGCTATAACACTGTGTACAGGGTGGTTGTAATTACGAATACAGAGCTATAACACTGTGTACAGGGTGGTTGTAATTACGAGTACAGAGCTATCACACTGTGTACAGGGTGGTTGTAATTACGAGTACAGAGCTCTAACACTGTGTACAGGGTGGTTGTAATTACGAGTACAGAGCTATAACACTGTGTACAGGGTGGTTGTAATTACGAGTACAGAGCTATAGCACTGTGTACAGGGTGGTTGTAATTACGAGTACAGAGCTATAGCACTGTGTACAGGGTGGTTGTAATTACGAGTACAGAGCTATACTACTGTGTACAGGGTGGTTGTAATTACGAGCACAGAGCTCTAATAATGTGTACAGGGTGGTTGTAATTATGAGTACAGAGCTATAACACTGTGTACAGGGTGGTTGTAATTACGAGTACAGAGTTATAGCACTGTGTACAGGGTGGTTGTAATTACGAGTACAGAGCTATAACACTGTGTACAGGGTGGTTGTAATTACTACGAGTATAGAGCTATAATACTGTGTACAGGGTGGTTGTAATTACGAGTACAGAGCTATAACACTGTGTACAGGGTGGTTGTAATTACGAGTACAGAGCTATCATACTGTGTACAGGGTGGTTGTAATTACGAGTACAGAGCTCTATCACTGTGTACAGGGTGATTGTAATTACTACGAGTATAGAGCTATAACACTGTGTACAGGGTGGTTGTAATTACGAGTACAGAGCTATCACACTGTGTACAGGGTGGTTGTAATTACGAGTACAGAGCTCTATCACTGTGTACAGGGTGGTTGTAATTACGCGTACTGAGCTATATCACTGTGTACAGGGTGGTTGTAATTACGCGTACTGAGCTATATCACTGTGTACAGGGTGGTTGTAATTACGAGTACAGAGCTCTATCACTGTGTACAGGGTGGTTGTAATTACGAGTACAGAGCTATAGCACTGTGTACAGGGTGGTTGTAATTACGAGTACAGAGCTATACTACTGTGTACAGGGTGGTTGTAATTACGAGCACAGAGCTCTAATAATGTGTACAGGGTGGTTGTAATTATGAGTACAGAGCTATAACAATGTGTACAGGGTGGTTGTAATTACGAGTACAGAGCAATAGCACTGTGCACAGGGTGGTTGTAATTACGAGTACAGAGCTATAACACTGTGTACAGGGTGATTGTAATTACTACGAGTATAGAGCTATAATACTGTGTACAGGGTGGTTGTAATTACGAGTACAGAGCTATAGCACTGTGTACAGGGTGGTTGTAATTACGAGTACAGAGCTATAATACTGTGTACAGGGTGGTTGTAATTACGAGCACATAGCTCTAATAATGTGTACAGGGTGGTTGTAATTACGAGTACAGAGCTCTAACAATGTGTACAGGGTGGTTGTAATTACAAGTACAGAGTTATAGCACTGTGTACAGGGTGGTTGTAATTACGAGTACAGAGCTATAACACTGTGTACATGGTGGTTGTAATTACTACGAGTATAGAGCTATACTACTGTGTACAGGGTGGTTGTAATTACGAGTACAGAGCTATAACACTGTGTACAGGGTGGTTGTAATTACGAGTACAGAGCTATCACACTGTGTACAGGGTGGTTGTAATTACGAGTACAGAGCTCTATCACTGTGTACAGGGTGATTGTAATTACTACGAGTATAGAGCTATAACACTGTGTACAGGGTGGTTGTAATTACGAGTACAGAGCTATCACACTGTGTACAGGGTGGTTGTAATTACGAGTACAGAGCTCTATCACTGTGTACAGGGTGATTGTAATTACTACGAGCATAGAGCTATAACACTGTGTACAGGGTGGTTGTAATTACGAATACAGAGCTATAACACTGTGTACAGGGTGGTTGTAATTACGAGTACAGAGCTATCACACTGTGTACAGGGTGGTTGTAATTACGAGTACAGAGCTCTAACACTGTGTACAGGGTGGTTGTAATTACGAGTACAGAGCTATAACACTGTGTACAGGGTGGTTGTAATTACGAGTACAGAGCTATAGCACTGTGTACAGGGTGGTTGTAATTACGAATACAGAGCTATAACACTGTGTACAGGGTGGTTGTAATTACGAGTACAGAGCTATAACACTGTGCACATGGCGGTTGTAGTTAATAAAAAATATCCGCTGGCATTTGATAACAGGCTTTTGGAAAACACATTCACCGAGGTATAATTACCTTACAGGATCCATTTGTAATGATTACAGAGACATAAAGTTAACTATTAGAGCTAATGAAATGTCATGCTGTGCTTCAATTAAAATATATTAGCCTTGCATCAAGTGAAATAAATGAGTTGGCTTACTGTGAATGCACATAAATACACCAGACTGGGAATAAATCGATACAAGAGAAAAATGGACATCTTTACATATAATAATTAATATGGAATTTAATACAGTATAATTATCACCGTTTGATCAAAGATTATGTCATAATATATTGCTTTTAATATAAGCATAACATGTATCCCTTAATTATGAACAAACTGGTAAAGGGATTTTCCTGGAAATGTATGCCAGACGAAATCAACAGTCTTTTAAGTCATGGACTGTTATATGGAATGTAAGAAAAGGCATTGATAAGCATGTGTCTACACAGTCTGCAATGTTTTAAAGAGCACAATAAGCCGACTCACTTAACCCTTTCAACACCACATACCTCTAAATAGGCTTACAAAAAGTGTAGATCCAGATGAGCCGGCTCGTGACGAGCCGTCTCATCAGGATCTGCACTTTTTGCCAGTGATATGACTATTTTTAGACATAATTACCCATTTTGATAAATGAACTTGTCCAAATGTGATTTTCTGATTCATTTATTGGTTTATGAATAACATGGACCAGTCCATGTGAGTTACTTGGTGTTGAATGGGTTAAGCGTACAACGGCATGGCTGGGAAGTAAGCTTCGTTACAAACTGATATATTCCAATAACATATTGTCTGCGATCTGTATGCATAACATTGTAGTTAGTCGTTTCTATTTTTTACGTTTCATTTAAGCTACTGGTTGTCCATTTGAGCGACGGGAAGTTTACCTACCCAACAACACTATTCCTGCGCAGGCTCCAGCGGTTAACCAGTACTTGGTGCATCAACCGCCGTAAGTGTGGCGTCCGTGGTCCAGTGGTAGAGCGTCGGATTTGGAATCGAACGGTCTCGGGTTCGATACTCGGCCAGGCCACGTATGTAGTCCCATTGAGCAAGGCACCTCACACACATTGCTTAGTACTGGTTAATCGCTTAGGTCGGCTAAGCCTGCCCAGGAAAACAAGGGGTTTGACATTAAAGGAACATACATACAAGAAACGGCCAACTTTTTCATATAGAGAGACACGGTCTGAGTGGGACTCGAATCCGTGACAATCAGCGATGTGCATGCATATGTCAATTTGCTTTATTTTTCAGAGCATCCATATGCATATTAGTGTTTTTTCCTAACCACTTTTTTTCATGTAATGTGAAATGAGTATAATATAAAAATGTTGCCAATGAAAGACTTAAATGATTCCAAAAGTCAAACACCATTATTATTTATTATTATTATTATACCATATTTATATAGCGCCTTTATCATATAAAAATTATACGTTCAAAAGCGCTTTACATGTTCATGTAACAATTAACACATATAGAATAAAAAGTACAAAAATAGAAGTCAAGTGGTAAAAGTACAGATAAACCTTATACTTAAAATAATGATTGCAATTTACAGATAAAGTTTAAGAACAAATACAAAAGGACATAATAATAAAACAAAAAGTATTTCAACATTACAATATGAAGTAAAATAAATCTATTTTACATAGATAAACAAGTCATTTTAGCAGTGATAAAAAACATGTATATCCGAAATTAAATAAGTGTAGTTACAAATCCAAAATAATTAATAATATGTTATATACACACAGTCACTTTATGCACGTCCAGAGTATTGTCGAACATTAATCTCCATGTGCTTGCACAAAAAAGTGAGTTTTCAATGATCTTTTGAATAAACACAATGTCTCAGAGTCTCTTATTCCTGGTGGTAACGCATTCCATAATTTCGGCGCAGCTGTTCCGAAACTCCTGTCTCCGTATGTTACTGTTCGATTTGTTGGTGTCCCGAGTCGAAGTGAGCTATTCTTTGATCTTAAGTTTCGTGTTGGTTGATATACACTCATGAGGTTAGTGATATACTTCGGTGCCTGATGATGTAGTGCTTTGTAGGTCAGAGTAAGGATCTTGTACTGGACCCTGTATTGTATTGGCAGCCAATGGAGCTCCTTCAGGATTGGAGACACGTGATCGTATCGGGACGTTTTTGTAATTAGGCGCGCTGCTGTATTCTGGACGTTCTGTAATTTGTTCAGAATTGTATTTGGTACCCCAGTCAGCAGCATATTACAATAGTCTAACCGTGATGTAACTAATGAGTTGACTAGAGTTTTTGTTGCATCAGCTGTTAGGAATTTTCTAATATGACCGATGTGCCGTATTTGGCCATAGCAGGACCTGCAGACAGAGTTGACATGCTGCTCCATGTTCAGCCTTGAGTCGAGCATTGCCCCAAGGTTTCTAACACATGAAGATGGTTCAACTGTGGAGTTTCCAACAGTTACTGACATGTTTTCAATCATTTTGGCATTTTGGTTTGAAGCGAAAACGATAACTTCTGTTTTGTCAGAGTTCAATTTTAGCATATTATTATGCATCCAAGATACAATTTCCTGAAGACAGCTTTCAATGCGGTGTATTGTTTCTGTTTGACATAGATTGTCTGTTGGTTTGAAAGATAGGTATAGTTGTGAATCGTCAGCATAGAAATGATGGTGAAGTCCATGCCTTTTGCAAATAGAACCAACAGGTTTTGTATACATTGTATACAATTTTGGACCCAACACTGATCCTTGGGGCACACTGAAATGCATGTGAACTGGTTTTTGTCATCAATGCACACAGTTTGACTACGATCGGTCAAATATGATCGTATCCATGAGAGCGGTTGGTCAGTAATACCAAAATGGTGTTCCAGGCGGTGTAGCAGCGTGTCGTGATCAATTGTATCGAATGCAGCTGACAGATCGAGTAGAACTAATATTGTAACATTGTTCTGGTCCAGTGATTGAAGGATGTCATGTTGAACTTTCAGTAATGCGGTTTCTGTTGAATGTAATTTTCTGTATGCTGATTGATACTCTTCATGGAAATTGTTTTGTGTCAAATGTTCTTCAATGCGAGAGCTGACTACTTTTTCTAGAATCTTTGAGATATAAGGTAGATTTGATACAGGTCTGTAGTTTTTAAGTGTGTTTTCATCAAGACTTGGTTTTTTCAAAAGTGGTCGTACATGAGAGCTTTTGAAAGACTTTGGTACCTTGGAAGTTTCCATAGATATATTTACAATCTTTGTCAATATAGGTAAAAGTTCTGTCAAGCAAGATTTCAGGAGCCAAGTCGGGATTGGATCAAGCTCGCAGGATTTATTTGGTGAGCGAACTATAAGTTTTTTTTTTTTTACTTCCTCCTCTGATGCGGGACTGAGTTCTAGCAAACGGCTAATATCAGCTTGATGTTCAGTTTCTGTGTCTACAGCACTTGCATTGGAATGATTGTTTGATGTTATATCATTTCGAATGCCTTCTACCTTATTGATAAAGAAGTCACTGAAATCCTGTGCCAGTTCCTCAGATGTTTTGCCAGATGGTAGTGAAACTGCACTAGGACCTTCCAATAGGTGTTTAGTGATCTTAAATAGACTCTTTTGATCACGTCCGCAAGACGCAACTTTATCTGCGAAGTAGTCTACTCTCGTTTTGCGAAGCATTTTGTTTACATCGGCACATTGTCTCCTATAAATTTCGTGGTCAATTGTGAGTCTAGTTTTACGCCATTTGCGTTCAAGCTTACGCCTGGTGTGTTTAGCGTCATGAAGCTCGTCTGTGTACCAAGGGCAAGTAGGTCTTTGTGTTATTGTTTTTGTACGTAAGGGGGCATGCTTATCTATCAAAGCTGATAGTTCATTTGTATATGTACTCACAAGGTCTTCGGCATCAGTACATTGCATACTACTACACAGAGATTCAGATGTTAGAATATCGTTTTTGAACGAATCAACGTTGATGGACCGAAGTTTTCTAAATGATATGGTTTTCCTAACTGGCAATGGTTTTGCAGCGGTTGCATTAAATATCACTGCATAATGATCTTTTGCCACCTTCCCAGAACTGTCTGATAATCCCGGGTCCTTAACACCAATGTTCGAAACAGTTTTGTCCGTATCTCTGGTAATGACCACATCTAGTGTGTGTCCATGCACATGTGTTGGTTCATGCACATGCTGTAACATTCCACAGGACTGTAAAATATTTGTAAACTTGGTGGTATCGTAAACTGCTATATTATCTAGATGTAGGTTTAAATCTCCAGTTATGATAACATTTGTGTCGATTGTTGCGTATCTTGCCAGAAATTGAGGCCATTCATCATTTAGGAAAACACTGGTCTTTAAACCATTTTCTTTAGATGGAGGAGGTCTGTATATGACAACCAATCGGAGTGAGTAGTCTTTTATTTCAACACTGCAATCCATATATTCAATAGTAGAGAAATCTTTGTCGCGTGTTGAAGCTACTATGCGGATATTTATATTTGCCTTGTAGACGAGTGCAACACCACCCCCACCACCCTTTTTACCACGCCTTATACCAGGACGAGGGACATGTTTGATATTGTAACCGTTTGGTAAAAGTTCACCAAGACATGCTTTATCAATGGAGGTTCCCAGCCAAGTTTCCGTGACAGCAACAAGATCAAAATCATTAGATAGAATAAAGTCACAAAATGCTATAGTTTTGTTTTTGACTGATCTTGGGTTTATACAGCAAATGTCAATCTGTTTCTGGCCTTTAACTACAGTCGTTGATTCATATTTTATTGTTTCAAGTGTTCTGGTTTTATCTGTTTGTGTTTGTATATTTATTACTTTTGCCAATTTAATTGTAGGAATTGCCTCAGGTAAAGATTTTAGGTTGTTGGTATTCACTCCTTCATTTTAGTCCCATGTACGAATCTCTTGATCCCGACCACCTCGGGCACCTCTATATTTCAAAAGATTAAATTGCTTCAAAATTGTCAAAGCTTCTTTGTTTGGTAATATATGTTTTCGGTGTGCTTTAGATAAATCCAATAATTGGTCTCTTTTATATTTAATAACACACATTATATCCCTTGAGAATGTGTTCACCAAAGTATGGTAAAATATCCTATTTATATAGTTAAAGGTAATATATAGATCCAACTGTTTCAAGCTAATTATCCAGTTATAGAAATAAAATTTCCACAAAATAAACTAAAAGTCAGTTTCCTGTAACTTTAATATCGATCTGTAACAAAAATCAAGTTTCTAGTGTTCCTAGTTTTCACTTTATAATCCAATAATCACAGCACAAATTTTAGCAGCCTACACTTGGCGCAGACAGTAGATTGGGTTATGTATTATGTATTCTCGATTGATGATCAAGCGGGTGTGATTTCCGGCATTATCTCTATATAATAATAATAATAATAAAATAATAATAATAAAAATAATAAAATAAAAATAAAAATAAAAATAATAATAATAAAATAATAATAATTATAAAAAAAAGAGAGTAAAAAACGAACTTTATTTTACGAGAGAACTCATTTAACAAAAGTTAATCTACCATGAGACCTTCAACATATATATATATATACAAATCAAAAGGACTATTAGTGAAAACTGCACATTGCAATTATATAGTAATGTTAAAGCTGAAGAGTAGAGAAACTACATATAAAAATGTTACTCTGCAATATAAGAATTCTCTAAAATGTCATCTGTTCAATTAAACGTCTAGCAGTGTTCTAATCGATGCCTATATGCCACTTGTGCCCTTTCAAGGATATAGATTTCAGCTGGATAGTTCCACCTTCAGGATGGTTTGCTTTTTGTTTTCGATTGTATTAACCGTCTGGACAAAAGGAGGCCATTCAATGGTGAACATAGGCTGTTAGAAGGCTTAATTACTAATGCATCGATACATTATACATTGTCGTCTAGACACAGCCATACTATTCACAGAGAGATGCACATCATATGTACTGTCATGTCACCAATAATTCTTAGCTTAACACACACTACTGTGTGTGTGATTCGAGATTACTTAGGTCTGCAAGCCAGAAGTCGCTGTAAGTAAGAGACCGAACTCGCTCGCTGTAAGTGACAGACCGAAGTCGCTGTAAGTGAGAGACCGAAATCGCTGTAAGTGAGAGACCGAAGTCGTTGTAAGTGAGAGACCGAAGTCGCTGTAAGTAAGATACCGAAGTCACTGTAAGTGAGAGACCGAAGTCACTGTAAGTGAGAGACCGAAGTCACTGTAAGTGACAGACCGAGGTCGCTGTAAGTGACAGACCGAAGTCGCTGTAAGTGACAGACCGAAGTCGCTGTAAGTGAGAGACCATAGTCACTGTAAGTGAGTGACCGAATTCACTGTAAGTGAGAGACCGAAGTCGCTGTAAGTGAGAGATCGAAGTCGCTGTAAGTGAGAGACCGAAGTCACTGTAAGTGAGAGACCATAGTCACTGTAAGTGAGAGACCGAAGTCACTGTAAGTGAGAGATCGAAGTCGCTGTAAGTGAGAGACCATAGTCACTGTAAGTGATAGGCCATAGTCACTGTAAGTGAGAGACCATAGTCACTGTAAGTGAGAGACCATAGTCACTGTAAGTGAGAGACCGAAGTCACTGTAAGTGAGAGACCGAAGTCGCTGTAAGTGAGAGACCGAAGTCATTGTAAGTGAGAGACCGAAGTCGCTTAGTGAGAGTCCGAAGTCACTGTACGTGAGAGTCCGAAGTCGCTGTAAGTGATAGGCCACAGATGCTGTAAGTGAGAGACCGAAATCGCTCGCTGTAAGTAAGAGACTGATGAAGTCGCTGTAAATGAGAGACCGAAGTCGCTGTAAGTGAGAGACCGAAGTCGCTGTAAGTGAGAGACCGAAGTCGCTGTAAGTGAGAGACCGAAGTCGCTGTAAGTGAGAGATCGAAGTCACTGTACGTGAGAGTCCGAAGTCGCTGTAAGTGATAGGCCACAGATGCTGTAAGTGAGAGACCGAAATCGCTCGCTGTAAGTAAGAGACTGATGAAGTCGCTGTAAATGAGAGACCGAAGTCGCTGTAAGTGAGAGACCGAAGTCGCTGTAAGTGAGAGACCGAAGTCGCTGTAAGTGAGAGACCGAAGTCGCTGTAAGTGAGAGATCGAAGTCGATATAAGTGAGAGACCGAAGTCGCTGTAAGTGAGAGAACGAAGTCGCTGTAAGTGAAAGATCGAAGTTGCTGTAAGTGAGAGACCGAAGTCGCTTAAGTGAGAGTCCGACGTCGCTGTAAGTGATAGGCCACATATGCTGTAAGTGAGAGACCGAAATCGCTCGCTGTAAGTAAGAGACTGATGAAGTCGCTGTAAATGAGAGACCGAAGTCGCTGTAAGTGAGAGACCGAAGTCGCTGTAAGTGAGAGACCGAAGTCGCTGTAAGTGAGAGACCGAAGTCGCTGTAAGTGAGAGATCGAAGTCGCTGTAAGTGAGAGTCCAAAGTCGCTGTAAGTGATAGGCCACAGATGCTGTAAGTGAGAGACCGAAATCGCTCGCTGTAAGTGAGAGACTGATGAAGTAGCTGTATGTGAGAGACCGAAGTCGATATAAGTGAGAGACCGAAGTCGCTGTAAGTGAGAGACCGAAGTCGCTGTAAGTGAGAGATCGAAGTCGCTGTAAGTGAGAGACCGAAGTCGCTGTAAGTGAGAGACCGAAGTCGCTGTAAGTGAGAGATCGAAGTCGCTGTAAGTGAGAGACCGAAGTCGCTGTAAGTGAGAGACCGAAGTCGCGCTAAGTGAGAGACCGAAGGCACTATAAGTGAGAGACCGAAGTCACTGTAAGTGAGAGACCGAAGTCGCTCTAAGTGAGAGACCATAATCACTCTAAGTGAGAGACCGAAGGCACTGTAAGTGAGAGACCGAAGTCGCTGTAAGTGAGAGACCGAAGTCACTGTAAGTGAGAGACCGAAGTCGCTGTAAGTGAGAGACCGAAGTCGCTGTAAGTGAGATACCATAGTCACTGTAAGTGAGAGACCATAGTCACTGTAAGTGAGAGACCGAAGTCACTGTAAGTGAGAGACCGAAGTCACTGTAAGTGACAGACCGAGGTCGCTGTAAGTGACAGACCGAAGTCGCTGTAAGTGACAGACCGAAGTCGCTGTAAGTGAGAGACCATAGTCACTGTAAGTGAGTGACCGAATTCACTGTAAGTGAGAGACCGAAGTCGCTGTAAGTGAGAGATCGAAGTCGCTGTAAGTGAGAGACCGAAGTCACTGTATGTGAGAGACCATAGTTACTGTAAGTGAGATACCGAAGTCACTGTAAGTGAGAGATCGAAGTCGCTGTAAGTGAGAGACCATAGTCACTGTAAGTGATAGGCCATAGTCACTGTAAGTGAGAGACCATAGTCACTGTAAGTGAGAGACCATAGTCACTGTAAGTGAGAGACCGAAGTCGCTGTAAGTGAGAGACCGAAGTCATTGTAAGTGAGAGACCGAAGTCGCTTAGTGAGAGTCCGAAGTCACTGTACGTGAGAGTCCGAAGTCGCTGTAAGTGATAGGCCACATATGCTGTAAGTGAGAGACCGAAATCGCTCGCTGTAAGTGAGAGACTGATGAAGTCGCTGTATGTGAGAGACCGAAGTCGATATAAGTGAGAGACCGAAGTCGCTGTAAGTGAGAGAACGAAGTCGCTGTAAGTGAAAGATCGAAGTTGCTGTAAGTGAGAGACCGAAGTCGCTTAAGTGAGAGTCCGACGTCGCTGTAAGTGATAGGCCACAGATGCTGTAAGTGAGAGACCGAAAACGCTCGCTGTAAGTGAGAGACTGATGAAGTCGCTGTAAATGAGAGACCGAAGTCGCTGTAAGTGAGAGACCGAAATCGCTGTAAGTGAGAGACCGAAGTCGCTGTAAGTGAGAGACCGAAGTCGCTGTAAGTGAGAGATCGAAGTCGCTGTAATTGAGAGACCGAAGTCGCTGTAAGTGAGAGTCCGAAGTCGCTGTAAGTGATAGGCCACAGATACTGTAAGTGAGAGACCGAAATCGCTCGCTGTAAGTGAGAGACTGATGAAGTCGTTGTATGTGAGAGACCGAAGTCGATATAAGTGAGAGACCGAAGTCGCTGTAAGTGAGAGACCGAAGTCGCTGTAAGTGAGAGATCGAAGTCGCTGTAAGTGAGAGACCGAAGTCGCTGTAAGTGATAGGCCACATATGCTGTAAGTGAGAGACCGAAATCGCTCGCTGTAAGTGAGAGACTGATGAAGTCGCTGTAAATGAGAGACCGAAGTCGCTGTAAGTGAGAGACCGAAGTCGCTGTAAGTGAGAGACCGAAGTCGCTGTAAGTGAGAGACCGAAGTCGCTGTAAGTGAGAGACCGAAGTCGCTGTAAGTGAGAGATCGAAGTCGCTGTAAGTGAGAGTCCGAAGTCGCTGTAAGTGATAGGCCACAGATGCTGTAAGTGAGAGACCGAAATCGCTCGCTGTAAGTGAGAGACTGATGAAGTCGCTGTATGTGAGAGACCGAAGTCGATATAAGTGAGAGACCGAAGTCGCTGTAAGTGAGAGAACGAAGTCGCTGTAAGTGAGAGATCGAAGTCGCTGTAAGTGAGAGACCGAAGTCGCTGTAAGTGAGAGACCGAAGTCGCTGTAAGTGAGAGATCGAAGTCGCTGTAAGTGAGAGACCGAAGTCGCTGTAAGTGAGAGACCGAAGTCGCGCTAAGTGAGAGACCGAAGGCACTATAAGTGAGAGACCGAAGTCACTGTAAGTGAGAGACCAAAGTCGCTCTAAGTGAGAGACCATAATCACTCTAAGTGAGATACCGAAGGCACTGTAAGTGAGAGACCGAAGTCGCTGTAAGTGAGAGACCGAAGTCACTGTAAGTGAGAGACCGAAGTCGCTGTAAGTGAGAGACCGAAGTCGCTGTAAGTGAGATACCATAGTCACTGTAAGTGAGAGACCATAGTCACTGTAAGTGAGAGACCGAAGTCACTGTAAGTGAGAGACCGAAGTCGCTGTAAGTGAGAGTCCGAAGTCACTGTAAGTGAGAGTCCGAAGTCGCTGTAAGTGAGAGACCGAAGTCATTGTAAGTGAGAGACCGACGTCGCTTAGTGAGAGTCCGAAGTCACTGTGAGTGAGAGTCCGAAGTCGCTCGACCGTATAGTATTGACACAGTCTGAAGTTCAAGAGTGATCAATGTTCTAATGAATTAAATCTTGATGAAGGCAGCTGTATAATTTAATATTTAATTTGGTGAATTTTTATTTCACATTATAATGGTTGCACTATTGTGTAAAGAAACCAGTTTGATTGTACTTCCTTTCATACTCTGGTGGAGGAATCCGGGCAATATTGCATGCGCCGGCGGGCAACCGAGTAGAACCACCAACCTTCCGCAAGTCAGCTGGATAGCTTCCTCATATGAAATATTTTGACAGTGTAAGCGAGTTGAAGTCACCCTCCGTAACAAAAAAAAACTCAATGCCACTTTTGTTGGTATTAGCTGTTTTGTTTGATGTTAGTTGTTCAATGTTGAAGGTTTATATATACAATAACTGAGGTTTATGTGTTGTTTAAATTAACGAAGTCTGCCATGTGTTTTGATCAATTGGGGCTTTGTTTGATGTTGTTTGTCTATGTGTCGTTTTATATAATCACATCGTGTATGGATGTGTTGTAATTGGATTCGGCGGCTGTGTAACCTGCTCCCGTCTGTAGCTCCTGTGATTCTGCGCATTTGTTCTCATTTATATATATATATATACAGTCAAACCTGTCTTAAGCAGCCAACCATGGGAGTCAAAGAAAGTGGCTGCTTAGCACAGGTGGCTGCTTAATACAGGGCAACTGTATAATATAACAACCGATTGGGAAACTGGTTGTTTAATACAGGTTGGCTGCTTAATGGAGGTGACCACTAACACAGGTATGACTGTACATGCACACTTAGAAATAAGGGTCCATGGATAGAAAAGAAACACCGCATTATAGTTTGTTTAATGTATATTTAGGGATATACTTTCCACAGTGGAAACATCTTGCATCGCTAGATAGTCGCTATAGTATGTGACCAAGATTGCGAGTTATTCCACTTGTATGTCTTACGTTTATTTATCGTCGCTACCGGTTTCCCATATGAGCGACGCCTCCGGAAGAGATTAGTCACTTTAGATTTTGGAGGATAGAGCAATGATACAGATAGAGACCCATTCCAGGGTCTCCTCTGGATCGTTTACGTGTACGGTGTAAAGCACCGACACGAGACCTCGGTTTAAAGTCCCACTTGAAAGACTGTTCATTTTATTATGGTCAGACGGGTGATCGAACCTGCTATCCCTGGATTACCAGTCCAACGTGTTAACCACTGAACTACAGATCCATTATTTCACGTGGAATTATGTCTTATTTCATTAAGCGTGAATATACGTGGTTTCAGATCGTATCCTCCAATGATGCGTTCGGCAAATTCAATTGTTCAAGGGGTAAAATACGTAGAGAAACTTTCACACAAATTATCTTTCGGTGATGTGTCTTAAATACCACTGATACACTTTATGAGGGGGATTTATTTTCAGGAATGTTCGTTCCAAGATACCAGAAGTCCATTTTGTTTGATGGAATATGCAGACATGTAACAGCATGAAGGGTCGTACAGTCTGCCTGCAGATTGGCTCTGTCTTGCATGTGCATAGTTTTCACAAACCAACTTGCCAAAAACAATAACGCTTTCCTATGAATGTAATACATGAAATTGGATATAGACAAGCTAAGATATGCATGCTTGTAATTCGGAAAAACACGAAATAGATTAAAATAATGGCGGATACTGCATGGCTGTTGAACATGATAGAAGATGACAATATAAGACAAAAGCACGTCGCTTAGGACAACAGTGTTATATATGCTGTCTACAACACGGGGATGCGTCATCGAGGTTCTGGACAACAGTGTTATATATGCTGACTACAACACGGGCATGCGTCATCGAGGTTCTGGACAACAGTGTTATATATGCTGACTACAACACGGGAATGCGTCATCGAGGTTCTGGACAACAGTGTTATATATGCTGTCTACAACACGGGAATGCGTCATCGAGGTTCTGGACAACAGTGTTATATATGCTGTCTACAACACGGGCATGGGTCATCGAGGTTCTGGACAACAGTGTTATATATGCTGTCTACAACACGGGAATGCGTCATCGAGGTTTTGGATAGCAGTGTTATATATGCTGTCTACAACACGGGCATGCGTCATCGAGGTTTTGGATAGCAGTGTTATATATGCTGTCTACAACACGGGCATGCGTCATCAAGGTTCTGGACAACAGTATTATATATGCTGACAACAACACGGGAATGCGTCATCGAGGTTCAGGACAATAGTGTTATATATGCTGTCTACAACACGGGAATGCGTCATCGATGTTTTGGATAGCAGTGTTATATATGCTGACTACAACACGGGAATGCGTCATCGATTATTTGGATAGCAGTGTTATATATGACATCTACAACACGGGCATGCGTCATCGAGGTTCTGGACAACAGTGTTATATATGCTGACTACAACACGGGCATGCGTCATCGAGGTTCTGGATAACAGTGTTATATATGTTGACTACAACACGGGAATGCGTCATCGAGGTTCTGGACAACAGTGTTATATATGCTGACTACAACACGGGCATGCGTCATCGAGGTTCTGGACAACAGTGTTATATATGCTGTCTACAACACGGGAATGCGTCATCGAGGTTCTGGACGACAGTGTTATATATGCTGTCTACAACACGGGCATGCATCATCGAGGTTCTGGACAACAGTGTTATATATGCTGTCTACAACACGGGCATGCGTCATCGATTATTTGGATAGCAGTGTTATATATGATGTCTACAACACGGGCATGCGTCATCGAGGTTCTGGACAACAGTGTTATATATGCTGACTACAACACGGGAATGCGTCATCGATGTTTTGGATAGCAGTGTTATATATGCTGTCTACAACATGGGAATGCGTCATCGATGTTTTGGATAGCAGTGTTATATATGCTGTCTACAACACGGGCATGCGTCATCGATGTTCTGGATAACAGTGTTATATATGCTGACAACAACACGGGCATGCGTCATCGAGGTTCTGGACAACAGTGTTATATATGCTGACAACAACACGCGCATGCGTCATCGAGGTTCTGGACAACAGTGTTATATATGCTGACTACAACACGGGAATGCGTCATCGATGTTTTGGATAGCAGTGTTATATATGCTGTCTACAACATGGGAATGCGTCATCGATGTTTTGGATAGCAGTGTTATATATGCTGTCTACAACACGGGCATGCGTCATCGATGTTCTGGATAACAGTGTATATATGCTGACAACAACACGGGCATGCGTCATCGAGGTTCTGGACAACAGTGTTATATATGCTGACAACAACACGGGCATGCGTCATCGAGGTTCTGGACAACAGTGTTATATATGCTGTCTACAACACGGGCATGCGTCATCGAGGTTCTGGACAACAGTGTTATATATGCTGACTACAACACGGGCATGCGTCATCGAGGTTCTGGACAACAGTGTTATATATGCTGACTACAACACGGGAATGCGTCATCGAGGTTCTGGACAACAGTGTTATATATGCTGTCTACAACACGGGAATGCGTCATCGAGGTTCTGGACAACAGTGTTATATATGCTGTCTACAACACGGGCATGCGTCATCGAGGTTCTGGACAACAGTGTTATATATGCTGTCTACAACACGGGAATGCGTCATCGAGGTTTTGGATAGCAGTGTTATATATGCTGTCTACAACACGGGCATGCGTCATCGAGGTTTTGGATAGCAGTGTTATATATGCTGTCTACAACACGGGCATGCGTCATCGAGGTTCTGGACAACAGTATTATATATGCTGACAACAACACGGGAATGCGTCATCGAGGTTCAGGACAATAGTGTTATATATGCTGTCTACAACACGGGAATGCGTCATCGATGTTTTGGATAGCAGTGTTATATATGCTGACTACAACACGGGAATGCGTCATCGATTATTTGGATAGCAGTGTTATATATGATATCTACAACACGGGCATGCGTCATCGAGGTTCTGGACAACAGTGTTATATATGCTGACTACAACACGGGCATGCGTCATCGAGGTTCTGGACAACAGTGTTATATATGTTGACTACAACACGGGAATGCGTCATCGAGGTTCTGGACAACAGTGTTATATATGCTGTCTACAACACGGGAATGCGTCATCGAGGTTCTGGACGACAGTGTTATATATGCTGTCTACAACATGGGCATGCGTCATCGAGGTTCTGGACAACAGTGCTATATATGCTGTCTACAACACGGGCATGCGTCATCGATTATTTGGATAGCAGTGTTATATATGATGTCTACAACACGGGCATGCGTCATCGAGGTTCTGGACAACAGTGTTATATATGCTGACTACAACACGGGAATGCGTCATCGATGTTTTGGATAGCAGTGTTATATATGCTGTCTACAACATGGGAATGCGTCATCGATGTTTTGGATAGCAGTGTTATATATGCTGTCTACAACACGGGCATGCGTCATCGATGTTCTGGATAACAGTGTTATATATGCTGACAACAACACGGGCATGCGTCATCGAGGTTCTGGACAACAGTGTTATATATGCTGACAACAACACGGGCATGCGTCATCGAGGTTCTGGACAACAGTGTTATATATGCTGACTACAACACGGGAATGCGTCATCGATGTTTTGGATAGCAGTGTTATATATGCTGTCTACAACATGGGAATGCGTCATCGATGTTTTGGATAGCAGTGTTATATATGCTGTCTACAACACGAGCATGCGTCATCGATGTTCTGGATAACAGTGTTATATATGCTGACAACAACACGGGCATGCGTCATCGAGGTTCTGGACAACAGTGTTATATATGCTGACAACAACACGGGCATGCGTCATCGAGGTTCTGGACAACAGTGTTATATATGCTGTCTACAACACGGGCATGCGTCATCGAGGTTCTGGACGACAGTGTTATATATGCTGAGTACAACACGGGCATGCGTCATCGAGGTTCTGGACAACAGTGTTATATATGCTGTCTACAACACGGGCATGCGTCATCGAGGTTCTGGACAACAGTGTTATATATGCTGACTACAACACGGGCATGCGTCATCGAGGTTCTGGACAACAGTGTTATATATGCTGTCTACAACACGGGCATGCGTCATCGAGGTTCTGGACGACAGTGTTATATATGCTGAGTACAACACGGGCATGCGTCATCGAGGTTCTGGACAACAGTGTTATATATGCTGTCTACAACACGGGCATGCGTCATCGAGGTTCTGGACAACAGTGTTATATATGCTGACTACAACACGGGCATGCGTCATCGAGGTTCTGGACAACAGTGTTATATATGCTGTCTACAACACGGGCATGCGCCATCGAGGTTCTGGACAACAGTGTTATATATGCTGTCTACAACACGGGAATGCGTCATCGAGGTTCTGGACAACAGTGTTATATATGCTGTCTACAACACGGGCATGCGTCATCGAGGTTCTGGACAACAGTGTTATATATGCTGACAACAACACGGGAATGCGTCATCGAGGTTCTGGACAACAGTGTTATATATGCTGTCTACAACACGGGCATGCGTCATCGAGGTTCTGGACAACAGTGTTATATATGCTGACTACAACACGGGCATGCGTCATCGAGGTTCTGGACAACAGTGTTATATATGCTGACTACAACACGGGAATGCGTCATCGAGGTTCTGGACAACAGTGTTATATATGCTGTCTACAACACGGGAATGCGTCATCGAGGTTCTGGACAACAGTGTTATATATGCTGTCTACAACACGGGCATGCGTCATCGAGGTTCTGGACAACAGTGTTATATATGCTGTCTACAACACGGGAATGCGTCATCGAGGTTTTGGATAGCAGTGTTATATATGCTGTCTACAACACGGGCATGCGTCATCGAGGTTTTGGATAGCAGTGTTATATATGCTGTCTACAACACGGGCATGCGTCATCGAGGTTCTGGACAACAGTATTATATATGCTGACAACAACACGGGAATGCGTCATCGAGGTTCAGGACAATAGTGTTATATATGCTGTCTACAACACGGGAATGCGTCATCGATGTTTTGGATAGCAGTGTTATATATGCTGACTACAACACGGGAATGCGTCATCGATTATTTGGATAGCAGTGTTATATATGATATCTACAACACGGGCATGCGTCATCGAGGTTCTGGACAACAGTGTTATATATGCTGACTACAACACGGGCATGCGTCATCGAGGTTCTGGACAACAGTGTTATATATGTTGACTACAACACGGGAATGCGTCATCGAGGTTCTGGACAACAGTGTTATATATGCTGTCTACAACACGGGAATGCGTCATCGAGGTTCTGGACGACAGTGTTATATATGCTGTCTACAACATGGGCATGCGTCATCGAGGTTCTGGACAACAGTGCTATATATGCTGTCTACAACACGGGCATGCGTCATCGATTATTTGGATAGCAGTGTTATATATGATGTCTACAACACGGGCATGCGTCATCGAGGTTCTGGACAACAGTGTTATATATGCTGACTACAACACGGGAATGCGTCATCGATGTTTTGGATAGCAGTGTTATATATGCTGTCTACAACATGGGAATGCGTCATCGATGTTTTGGATAGCAGTGTTATATATGCTGTCTACAACACGGGCATGCGTCATCGATGTTCTGGATAACAGTGTTATATATGCTGACAACAACACGGGCATGCGTCATCGAGGTTCTGGACAACAGTGTTATATATGCTGACAACAACACGGGCATGCGTCATCGAGGTTCTGGACAACAGTGTTATATATGCTGACTACAACACGGGAATGCGTCATCGATGTTTTGGATAGCAGTGTTATATATGCTGTCTACAACATGGGAATGCGTCATCGATGTTTTGGATAGCAGTGTTATATATGCTGTCTACAACACGAGCATGCGTCATCGATGTTCTGGATAACAGTGTTATATATGCTGACAACAACACGGGCATGCGTCATCGAGGTTCTGGACAACAGTGTTATATATGCTGACAACAACACGGGCATGCGTCATCGAGGTTCTGGACAACAGTGTTATATATGCTGTCTACAACACGGGCATGCGTCATCGAGGTTCTGGACGACAGTGTTATATATGCTGAGTACAACACGGGCATGCGTCATCGAGGTTCTGGACAACAGTGTTATATATGCTGTCTACAACACGGGCATGCGTCATCGAGGTTCTGGACAACAGTGTTATATATGCTGACTACAACACGGGCATGCGTCATCGAGGTTCTGGACAACAGTGTTATATATGCTGTCTACAACACGGGCATGCGTCATCGAGGTTCTGGACGACAGTGTTATATATGCTGAGTACAACACGGGCATGCGTCATCGAGGTTCTGGACAACAGTGTTATATATGCTGTCTACAACACGGGCATGCGTCATCGAGGTTCTGGACAACAGTGTTGTATATGCTGACTACAACACGGGAATGCGTCATCGAGGTTTTGGACAACAGTGTTATATATGCTGTCTACAACACGGGCATGCGCCATCGAGGTTCTGGACAACAGTGTTATATATGCTGTCTACAACACGGGCATGCGTCATCGAGGTTCTGGACAACAGTGTTATATATGCTGTCTACAACACGGGCATGCGTCATCGAGGTTCTGGACAACAGTGTTATATATGCTGACAACAACACGGGAATGCGTCATCGAGGTTCTGGACAACAGTGTTATATATGCTGTCTACAACACGGGCATGCGTCATCGAGGTTCTGGACAACAGTGTTATATATGCTGACTACAACACGGGCATGCGTCATCGAGGTTCTGGACAACAGTGTTATATATGCTGACTACAACACGGGAATGCGTCATCGAGGTTCTGGACAACAGTGTTATATATGCTGTCTACAACACGGGAATGCGTCATCGAGGTTCTGGACAACAGTGTTATATATGCTGTCTACAACACGGGCATGCGTCATCGAGGTTCTGGACAACAGTGTTATATATGCTGTCTACAACACGGGAATGCGTCATCGAGGTTTTGGATAGCAGTGTTATATATGCTGTCTACAACACGGGCATGCGTCATCGAGGTTTTGGATAGCAGTGTTATATATGCTGTCTACAACACGGGCATGCGTCATCGAGGTTCTGGACAACAGTATTATATATGCTGACAACAACACGGGAATGCGTCATCGAGGTTCAGGACAATAGTGTTATATATGCTGTCTACAACACGGGAATGCGTCATCGATGTTTTGGATAGCAGTGTTATATATGCTGACTACAACACGGGAATGCGTCATCGATTATTTGGATAGCAGTGTTATATATGATATCTACAACACGGGCATGCGTCATCGAGGTTCTGGACAACAGTGTTATATATGCTGACTACAACACGGGCATGCGTCATCGAGGTTCTGGACAACAGTGTTATATATGTTGACTACAACACGGGAATGCGTCATCGAGGTTCTGGACAACAGTGTTATATATGCTGTCTACAACACGGGAATGCGTCATCGAGGTTCTGGACGACAGTGTTATATATGCTGTCTACAACATGGGCATGCGTCATCGAGGTTCTGGAGAACAGTGCTATATATGCTGTCTACAACACGGGCATGCGTCATCGATTATTTGGATAGCAGTGTTATATATGATGTCTACAACACGGGCATGCGTCATCGAGGTTCTGGACAACAGTGTTATATATGCTGACTACAACACGGGAATGCGTCATCGATGTTTTGGATAGCAGTGTTATATATGCTGTCTACAACATGGGAATGCGTCATCGATGTTTTGGATAGCAGTGTTATATATGCTGTCTACAACACGGGCATGCGTCATCGATGTTCTGGATAACAGTGTTATATATGCTGACAACAACACGGGCATGCGTCATCGAGGTTCTGGACAACAGTGTTATATATGCTGACAACAACACGGGCATGCGTCATCGAGGTTCTGGACAACAGTGTTATATATGCTGACTACAACACGGGAATGCGTCATCGATGTTTTGGATAGCAGTGTTATATATGCTGTCTACAACATGGGAATGCGTCATCGATGTTTTGGATAGCAGTGTTATATATGCTGTCTACAACACGAGCATGCGTCATCGATGTTCTGGATAACAGTGTTATATATGCTGACAACAACACGGGCATGCGTCATCGAGGTTCTGGACAACAGTGTTATATATGCTGACAACAACACGGGCATGCGTCATCGAGGTTCTGGACAACAGTGTTATATATGCTGTCTACAACACGGGCATGCGTCATCGAGGTTCTGGACGACAGTGTTATATATGCTGAGTACAACACGGGCATGCGTCATCGAGGTTCTGGACAACAGTGTTATATATGCTGTCTACAACACGGGCATGCGTCATCGAGGTTCTGGACAACAGTGTTGTATATGCTGACTACAACACGGGAATGCGTCATCGAGGTTTTGGACAACAGTGTTATATATGCTGTCTACAACACGGGCATGCGCCATCGAGGTTCTGGACAACAGTGTTATATATGCTGTCTACAACACGGGCATGCGTCATCGAGGTTCTGGACAACAGTGTTATATATGCTGTCTACAACACGGGCATGCGTCATCGAGGTTCTGGACAACAGTGTTATATATGCTGACAACAACACGGGAATGCGTCATCGAGGTTCTGGACAACAGTGTTATATATGCTGTCTACAACACGGGCATGCGTCATCGAGGTTCTGGACAACAGTGTTATATATGCTGACTACAACACGGGCATGCGTCATCGAGGTTCTGGACAACAGTGTTATATATGCTGACTACAACACGGGAATGCGTCATCGAGGTTCTGGACAACAGTGTTATATATGCTGTCTACAACACGGGAATGCGTCATCGAGGTTCTGGACAACAGTGTTATATATGCTGTCTACAACACGGGCATGCGTCATCGAGGTTCTGGACAACAGTGTTATATATGCTGTCTACAACACGGGAATGCGTCATCGAGGTTCTGGACAACAGTGTTATATATGCTGACAACAACACTGGAATGCGTCATCGAGGTTCTGGACAACAGTGTTATATATGCTGTCTACAACACGGGAATGCGTCATCGAGGTTCTGGACAACAGTGTTATATATGCTGTCTACAACACGGGCATGAAGTGCCAGTTACCGTGAGGATCCACGAATTCAGAACAGAACCATGATCACGTGGAATATTATCAACTCATTGAATATCTGGCCACAAGCCATTAAAACCCAATTTCCAAATTGAGAATAATAACAGTAAACCCATTAACTAGCCTCTTCCGACGAATTCTGTCTCGTGCAACGACTTTACTGAAGCGATCAACGTCTTTATATTGACACTAATGTTGGGTTTAGTGCTCTGAATTAGCGTTACCATGGCAACGGGACAGTTTTCTTTTATAAACTTTCTTAAAATAAAGATATATCTGAAGTGTCGCTGTATCATATTCTTTACCCACAAATCACTGCGAAATGTGTGCCCATGTATGCGATATTTTCAACCTGTAAACATTTTCAAAAGTTATTTCAATATTCGTAAACTATATTTAGCGTTCATCAAGGTGTTTGCGTCCATCTTGACCGCAGCATATAACGGACTGCATTTTCGGAATTATTGTCTAGACGCTATTTGAGAGATAGTACCAAACAGAGGACGTGTTCGTTTCATTCTACAATGTTCAACTCTAGTTATTTTGTATAGATCATCCATCGCTAAGTTCAGTTTTACGTAGGCCTATAAAAGAAATTATGCGATTACATATCACACATACAGACGGATCTGTAGTCCAGTTGTAACACACGCTGGACTGGTATTCCAGTGATCATAGGTTCGATCCTCCGTCTGACATTAATAAAATTACAGTCTTTCCGATTTTTTATAAACCGAGGTCTATTGTCGGTGCTTTACACCGTGCACGTAAAAGAACCAGAGGAGACTCTGGAATGGGTCTCTGTCTGTATCATTGCACTATCCTCCAAAAATCTAAAATGACCAATCTCTTCAGGAGGCGCCGCTCATATGGGAAACCGGTAGCGACGATAAATAAACGTAAAACACACAAACCAAAACAAGAGTGCCGAAGATCACAACAAGTCCGTCGAACGGTTTCTATGTTGAAGTGTTAAACATGCATACCAAATTAGGCTTAGATCTGTTGTATATCTTCCGCACTCGCATGAACAGCGATACCGTATATCTGTTGTAATTGCCATGTGGAGATAACTCAATGGAACTTTGAAAAGCAATATGAGTGTTTTTCTTGGTGTGGTAAACATGCATTCCAACTTGTTCATATGTGTGTAGAACATTGGGTATTATACGGAGGAAACGAACCGGCATTGCAAAACCTTAAACGCAACTCAAGGGCCATAACTCCTGAGTAACTGGGGCAATGTAACTGGTTATCGAACTTGAGAGTACGAATTTGGACAATTCAATGGTCATTACTCTGGAGTGACCTGGTGGAGTACTCTGGTGGAGTGCTCTGGTGGAGTGCTCTGGTGGAGTGCTCTGGTGGAGTGCTCTGGTGGAGTGACCTAGTGGAGTGACCTAGTGGAGTGCTCTGGTGGAGTGCTCTGGTGGAGTGACCTAGTGGAGTGTCCTGGTGGAGTGCTCTGGTGGAGTGCTCTGGTGGAGTGCTCTGGTGGAGTGCTCTAGTGGAGTGCTCTGGTGGAGTGACCTAG
>CM026387.1:76417352-76459305 GCA_014843695.1 Archivesica marissinica | reverse complement strand
TAGAAAACGCACACCTTCATTATATACTAGAGGACATAGAAAACGCACACCTACATTGTATACTAGAGGACATAGAAAACGCACACCAACATAATATACTAGAGGACATAGAAAACGCACACCTTCATTATATACTAGAGGACATAGAAAACGCACACCTACATTGTATACTAGAGGACATAGAAAACGCACACCTACATTATATACTAGAGGACATAGAAAACGCACACATACATTGTATACTAGAGGACATAGAAAACGCACACCAACATTATATACTAGAGGACATAGAAAACGCACACCTACATTATATACTAGAGGACATAGAAAACGCACACCTACATTGTATACTAGAGGACATAGAAAACGCACACCAACATTATATACTAGAGGACATAGAAAACGCACACATACATTATATACTAGAGGACATAGAAAACGCACACCTACATTGTATACTAGAGGACATAGAAAACGCACACCTACATTATATACTAGAGGACATAGAACACGCACACCAACATTATATAATAGAGGACAAAGAAAACGCACACCTTCATTATATACTAGAGGACACAGAAAACGCACACCTTCATTATATACTAGAGGTCATAGAACACGCACACTTACATTATATACTAGAGGACATAGCAAACGCACACCTACATTATATACTAGAGGACATAGAAAACGTACACCTACATTGTATACTAGAGGACATAGAAAACGCACACCAACATTATATACTAGAGGACATAGAAAACGCACACATACATTATATACTAGAGGACATAGAAAACGCACACCTACATTGTATACTAGAGGACATAGAAAACGCACACCTACATTATATACTAGAGGACATAGAACACGCACACCAACATTATATACTAGAGGACAAAGAAAACGCACACCTTCATTATATACTAGAGGACATAGAAAACGCACACCTTCATTATATATACTAGAGGTCATAGAACACGCACACTTACATTATATACTAGAGGACATAGAAAACGCACACCTACATTATATACTAGAGGACATAGAAAGCGCACACCTACATTATATACTAGAGGACATAGCAAACGCACACCTACATTATATACTAGAGGACATAGAAAGCGCACTCCTACATTATATGATTATCATTACATGAAAACGAAATACGAAGGATTCCATCAAAGATATATCACAGCTTTATTATAAAACACAAACTGAACAACTAAAAATATTCCAAAATGTATAAAACTATGCATTTATATAGTATATAGCATGTAGTATTTCATGTAAACCGAAGTGTGCGTTTTCTATGTCCTCTAGTATATATATCCATGGCCGACATATCTCACAGTGTGGAATAACATATCGTTACATACACCAGTAACACAAACATAGATACTTAATATAAATCTAATGTGCATATGATAAGAAATAGATATAGATGATATGTCATGGCATGCTAGATCAAATAAGATTAAGTTATTTGCCACCACTTTGTTACCTTTATTTATTTTACAACGATTGCGAAGCAAGTTTTAACAACTTATATTAATCACTCTTGTTGGCGCGGGTGAAAGCGTAAATGTGGTCATTCGTGTGGGAGGACACTGGAGTACCCAGAGAAAACCACCTGTCTGATCTGGCGATCATCGTACCATCTCACATACTTCCATGTCCGAGGATCGAACCCGGGTTGCGTTGGTGAGAAGCGCGCGCGCTAACCACTGCGCTACTCGGACAGCCACTCTTTGAATCGTATTGAGTCTTCATGAACCTATACTTGCTACAACATTGAATTACGATGTCCACTTAACCATAATATGCATAGGATATAAGCCGAAAACGATCCAATGTGTAACATTATAGGACTGTGTGATCCGCGTACATAATACGTACACTTTCAAGAAACGTAAAATCATGTAAAACTGGTATTGCCGTTTCCTTGAAAAGATGTGATTTTATAACCATATTCTGAGTCGCCATTGATATTATGCTGATATTATGTAATGTGTGCTATATGATATGATCCGTTCGCAGTTCACTATGTGTATGAACCTATATATGTTTGAAAGTCGCGTAGCGCCGACACCGTGTCAATATTCTACATATTGTATCCGTCTGAGGCATATATAGCATATACAAATAATGAACTGCACGTACAAGGAATGACGTTACGACAGTGTTTTAAGTATACTAAAGCAACGAGGTTATCAACCTAATAAATTATACAATATGTGAGTTATAGAATGTGATAATAATATAAAATTGAACAAGTGTCTGATCCGAGACCTTTGGTATGGGCTCTCTTCTCTCGTCCAACGACAAACATGCTGATTTCTGTTATTTCCATTTGCCGTTTTGTCAGGTTGAACGTACGATAGATCGACTATAAATCTGATATAAATGCCCTAACATGACTAAAACTGCGACACAGAAGAGTATTAGAGAATTGAGTACGAGTTATTACCCGGGAAATGTGTGTGGTATCCACGTCAACAGACTGATAGTGTAAGCTAATGATTCGACGTGTGTCTTGTACAAATCAGAGGAAGAATGAGAATAGTCATGTGCTAGATAATTAAAGCGACATTACATCGGGTTTTACGGGAGTTATTTACATCGAATGTCATAAGAATTGTTAAAGCGACATTACATCTCAAAAAAGCAAACATGCATTTTTTCACGTATATATGCATTACTACTACAAATTCTTCCGAATATATTCGAACACTAACATTGAATCAATAAACAGTGTTTTTGTGGTCTACAAACTTTCAAAAATTGAAAGTAGGATTTCATATAATGGTCATCCATGCTCCTGAATTGACGTTTAGAGATAATTTAACTAAGATTAGTCTACAAATAAATATTCATAGGCACAAATGTGAAATATAACGGTAAATATGTACCATTAATCGTGTTATTCAGGATACACGAGTTGTATTCCGCATGCATGTCGACCCTGTTTACATTATTTTGTTATGTCAACAAATCGCGTATACGACGCTTGTTTACTTAGTTAAAATACTCAGTTTTTGAGGCAAATATTTGGGGGGAAATTATACCATATAATAGGAAATTACATTCTGTATAAATTTGCGTTTTCACTGATGTAATGTCGCTTTAAGCACAACACTGTACAACATTATGCACAATCTTGTACCGAATTATTTGAATGAACAGTTTCAATTAAGACATCGCAATACACTGCCAGTTACTTCAGATATTACATTGAGATATGCTTCAAATATTGATCTCTATATTCGAAGACCTAGATGTGAAATGTACCAGAAATCTTTAGAATACGCTGGTGCAAAGATATGGAATTGTCTACCATTGGAAATTAAGACGTCCAGATCTATAAATATGTTCAAGACAAAATGTAAATTATGGATACAACAACCTTTTAATCGGTAGACACTAGCAAGTTATATATATATATATATATATATATATATATATATATATAAATTGTCATTCAATATGCTTATGTCGTTATGTATTTCGGTAACATTACCTGATTTGTTTAAGTTACATTGTACAGCATTATACATGTATATTGCATGGCGTAACTGTGTACTTTGGTTATACGTATTGTGTATGTGCATTAATGCTATTGTGTTAAGAAATTTAAGAGGGCCCTAAGGAAGATTAGTTCAAAACTAATTAGGTCACCCTCTATACATAAAGAAATATATATATCAATCTACCCTTACAGGACACGTGATATAGAAAGGAATTATATATATGTATAATTAAATATACTTGATAGAAAACTATAACATGAACATATCTGGACAATTTCAACCTTAAAACGAGATAGATATAAAAGTTAAAATTAATTGCTGTTCGGCATGGGTAATTGCTGCAAACGATAAGTTAACATTAATTGCTGTTCGGCACGGGTAATTGCTGCAAACGATAAGTTAAAATTAATTGCTGTTTGGCACGGGTAATTGCTGCAAACGATAAGTTAAAATTAATTGCTGTTCGGCACGGGTAATTGCTGCAAACGATAAGTTAAAATTAATTGCTGTTCGGCACGGGTAATTGCTGCAAACGACACCATGGTAACGACACTGTACAAGAATGTCAGATATTTATTGCAAAACAATTTGAACCGGGTGTATATACGTGTTGTCTGGTGAGGAGATTAGTTTGCTTTCCTTGAACCGGGTGTATATTGTGCAAAACCCCAATTTGCACGAAATATTTTACGTGTTGTCTGGTGAGGAGATTAGTTTGCTTTCCTTGAACCGGGTGTATATACGTGTTGTCTGGTGAGGAGATTAATTTGCTTTCCTTGAACCGGGTGTATATACGTGTTGTCTGGTGAGGAGATTAATTTGTTTCCTTGAACCGGGTATATATACGTGTTGTCTGGTGAGGAGATTAGTTTGCTTTCGTTGAACCGGGTGTATATACGTGTTGTCTGGTGAGAAGATTAATGTGCTTTCGTTGAACCGGGTGTATATACGTGTTGTCTGGTGAGAAGATTAATGTGCTTTCGTTGAACCGGGTGTATATACGTGTTGTCTGGTGAGGAGATTAATGTGCTTTCCTTGAACCGGGTGTATATACGTGTTATCTGGTGCAGAGATTAATTTGCTTTCCTTGAACCGGGTGTATATACGTGTTGTCTGGTGAGAAGATTAGTTTGCTTTCCTTGAACCGGATGTGTATACGTGTTGTCTGGTGAGGAGTTTAATTTGCTTTCCTTGAACCGGGTATATATACGTGTTGTCTGGTGAGGAGATGAATGTGCTTTCGTTGAACCGGGTGTATATACGTGTTGTCTGGTGAGAAGATTAATGTGCTTTCGTTGAACCGGGTGTATATACGTGTTGTCTGGTGAGGATATTAATTTGCTTTCCTTGAACCGGGTGTATATACGTGTTGTCTGGTGAGGAGATTAATGTGCTTTCGTTGAACTGGGTGTATACGTGTTGTCTGGTGAGAAGATTAATGTGCTTTCGTTGAACCGGGTGTATATATACGTGTTGTCTGGTGAGGAGATTAATGTGCTTTCGTTGAACCGGGTGTATATACGTGTTGTCTGGTGACGAGATTAGTTTGCATTCCTTGAAGCGGTGTATAAGTGTTGTCTGGTGACGAGTTTATGTTCGTTTCTTTGAACCGAGTGTAAAGCTGTTGTCTGGTGGCGAGTTTATGTTCGTTTCTTTGAACCGGATGTAAAGTTCTTGTCTGGTGGCGAGTTAAGTTCGCTTCAGGTTCGGAGTTCGAGCCGCGCTGGAGACATTACGAGTGTGCCCTTAGGCAAGGCATTTAAATTATTCCACGTTGCCTTTTCTCTCTCCTTCGTGGCGATGGATCCATCAGGAATGAGGCCTCGAGAGTTATTAATATAAGTTGTAAGAACTTGTTTCCGAGCTAAAATAAATTTGTATAAACTAAAGGTGTTGTCTGGTGTAGAGCTTAAGATTGTTTCAAATCTTCTATCCGTTTGAATATGACATATATAATTCTACGCATTTAATCCTCCTCATTCTCATGATCACCCTCAACCACATTATCATCACCCTCCTCAAATATCCTCATTCTCATGATCACCCTCAACCACATTATCATCACCCTCCTCAAATATCCTCATTCTCATGATCACCCTCAACCACATTATCATCACCCTCCTCAAATATCCTCATTCTCATGATCACCCTCAACCACATTATCATCACCCTCCTCAAATATCCTCATTCTCATGATCACCCTCAACCACATTATCATCACCCTCCTCAAATATCCTCATTCTCATGATCACCCTCAACCACATTATCATCACCCTCCTCAAATATCCTCATTCTCATGATCACCCTCAACCACATTATCATCACCCTCCTCAAATATCCTCATTCTCATGATCACCCTCAACCACATTATCATCACCCTCCTCAAATATCCTCATTCTCATGATCACCCTCAACCACATTATCATCACCCTCCTCAAATATCCTCATTCTCATGATCACCCTCAACCACATTATCATCACCCTCCTCAAATATCCTCATTCTCATGATCACCCTCAACCACATTATCATCACCCTCCTCAAATATCCTCATTCTCATGATCACCCTCAACCACATTATCATCACCCTCCTCAAATATCATCATCCTCATCGTCCTCAACCACATTATCCTCCTCCCCCTCCTCAAATAACATCATCCTCATCGTCGTCCTCAACCACATTATCCTCCCCCCTCCTCAAATAGCATCATCCTCATCGTCGTCCTCAACCACATTATCCTCACCCTCCTCAAATATCATCCTCCTCATCGTCCTCAACCACATTATCCTCCTCCCCCTCCTCAAATAGCATCATCCTCATCGTCGTCCTCAACCACATTATCCTCCTCCCCCTCCTCAAATAGCATCATCCTCATCATCGTCCTCAACCACATTATCCTCCTCCCCCTCCTCAAATAGCATCATCCTCATCGTCGTCCTCAACCACATTATCCTCCTCCCCCTCCTCAAATAGCATCATCCTCATCATCGTCCTCAACCACAGTATCCTCATCATCCTCATAATCATCATCATCATCATCTTCTTCTTATTATTATTCTTCAGCTGCTTCTTCTATTATTATTATTATTATTATATTTATCATTATTATTATTATTATTATATTTATCATTATTATTATTATTAATTTAACAATAATAATTCGTGTTTCACTGGAGCCTATATATATATCAATGACATGATCGCATCTGTGACATGCCAACATCACATGTTTTGCAAGATTATGCCATGCCAGTAGTCTGTAGTGCCAGGATATTCACAAACCTATCATTCACAATCAGTAAAAACAAGTAGTTCATAAAGTGTGCTATTTTGTTGCAGATTGTGACATCTTTTCTGCAGGGAATATTCATCTTTTTAGAGAGGAATTCAATATCAATTGCTTAACAATGTTTTTGCACTAACAAGAGATATCTCTAACCATAGAGCAATATCTCCTATAAATAAAGATATATATATAGATATCTCTAACCATAGAGCAATATCTCCTATAAATAAAGATATATATATATAGATATCTCTAACCATAGAGCAATATCTCCTATAAATAAAGATATATATATATATAGATATCTCTAACCATAGAGCAATATCTCCTATAAATAAAGATATATATATAGATATCTCTAACCATAGAGCGATATCTCCTATAAATAAATATATATATATATAGATATCTCTAACCATAGAGCAATATCTCCTATAAATAAAGATATATATATATATATATATATATAGATATCTCTAACCATAGAGCGATATCTCCTATAAATAAATATATATATATATAGATATCTCTAACCATAGAGCGATATCTCCTATAAATAAATATATATATATATAGATATCTCTAACCATAGAGCAATATCTCCTATAAATAAAGATATATATATAGATATCTCTAACCATAGAGCAATATCTCCTATAAATAAAGATATATATATATAGATATCTCTAACCATAGAGCAATATCTCCTATAAATAAAGATATATATATATATAGATATCTCTAACCATAGAGCAATATCTCAAATAAATAAAGATATATATATAGATATCTCTAACCATAGAGCGATATCTCCTATAAATAAATATATATATATATAGATATCTCTAACCATAAAGCAATATCTCCTATAAATAAAGATATATATATATATCTAACCATAGAGCGATATCTCCTATAAATAAAGATATATATTATATTTATTTATAGGAGATATCGCTCTATTGTTCTATGGTTAGATATATCTATTGTTAGTGCAAATATATATATATATATATATATATATATATATATATATATTTATTAATATATCTAAATCGAAAGATATCTCTCCTCTTAAATAGATAACATTCAAGTGAGGAGATATCATTCTAACTGTACGAAGAGGTTGGAGACATTAATGGCTAGTTGTCCTGGAGAAATATTGTGCAGCATAGTTTGATTGACTATAATATCGCGGTACTTTGTCTGCATCATTAAAGCGAGCCATACTTTCATTTCCAGTATTTAAAGCGACATTACATCGCAAAAAGCAAATAAAATGCATTTTCCCCGTATAAATGCAGTGCTACCACAAATTCTGCCGAATACATTCGAACACTAACATTCAACCAATAAACAGTTTCCAAATTGAAAGTAGGATTTCATATAGCGATCATCCAAACGTTTGTTTGTCATCGGAGTCAATATGCATGATAATTTCATATCAACATTATCAGCGAAACATGCATGATAATTGCATATCAACATTATCAGTGAAACATATATGGTTAGTTGCATATCAACATTATCAGTGAAACATGCATGCTAATTTCATATCAACATTATCAGTGAAGCATATATGGTTAGTTGCATATCAACATTATCAGTGAAACAGATATGGATAGTTTCATATCAACATTATCAGTGAAACATGCATGATCATTTAATATCAACATTATCAGTGAAACATGCATGATAATTTAATATCAACATTATCAGTGAAACATGGTGGTGTATCTATTATATCGGTATCAGGCTGTGTACACTGTTTTACAGGAACAACATGATGTCAGTGGACACATTACTTTAGCTTGGGTTCCAGTCTGTCGATGATTTTTCCCATATTTCCTTCTGGCAAAATGAAATGTTGATATTATCAGAAACTCAATACAGCTCAATTAATGGTATCTGTGTTAAAATATATTTATATGACTGACCAGGCAAACTATATCGACGCCTGTTCCCAGACTAACATTACTTATATGTATTGACAAAAATATATTAAGGGTAACCAACTGTTTTCTAACACGATGCAAATAGTATCTCTTTCGTTGGCAAATAAACTTACTTCTGGTACAACGGTCTTTGAGGGCCGTATCATCGATAGGACAGTAACTAATCGTGCTAGTATTTGCAGCTGACTGCATAATGATATGTAAAAAATGCTATTTAATGACGAAACATGTTGATCAATGATTGTGGTCAAATTAACTGATCAACGTGTCTATGAAAGTTGTCTTTATCGAATTTACAAAATGTTCAACGGATGTTACTTTAGCAATTCTACAATCCATTTGCATGAATTACAGAGAGATACTACACATCTAAATGCTAGTACTCGTGATGTGTTTTTAATTGAGATACATTACGTTTGATAAGCAGTGAAGGAAACATGATCGTTCCCATGTTTTACGTTTATTTATCGTCGCTACCGGTTGCCCATACGAGCAACGCCTCCTGAAGAGATTAGTCATTTTTAGATTGTTGGAGGATAGTGCAATGATACATACAGAGATCCATTCCAGAGTTTACTCTGGTTCTTTTACGTGCACAGCGTACAACACCGACACGAGCCCTCGGTTTAAAGTCCCATCTGAAAGACTGTTAATTTTATTAGTGTCAGACGGGGATCGAACCGGCGATCCCTGGATTACCAATCCAGCTTGTTACCACTGGACTACAGATCCGTCTGTAATCGTTCCCGTTACACGCCTGTATTTATACAGGAGCTTCCAAAACATTGTAGCTACAGACGAATACGTATTCCAGTTGTTAGCACGATGTACTGGGAATCTAAGGGTCGCAGGTTCGATCCCCAGTTTGACCCTAATAAAATTAACAGTATCTCAGATGAAAGAGAATCTGGAATGAGTCTCTGTCTGTATCATTGCACTATCCTCCAAACTCTAAAATACTTAATCTCTTCAGGAGGCGTTGCTCATATGGTCAACCGGTAGCGACGATAAATAAACGTAAAAATACACATTGTAGTTAAGTCATTTGTATTGAAACTGGGTATGTATGTGCTTGAAACAAACCCTGCATGAACAAGCGGTCATTGGCAGATTTGTATGCGAAGGAGCATGCAGCTATTGTTATATTATCTAGCCGTGGGCCATTAAAAAGCAATTTCCCAATTTGAATACATTAACGGAAACCGTATTACAGGATGTTCCCGACAAATTATGTCTGATAACAAACACCACAAGAGTGACAGTCATTTTTAATTTCAATTGGGTGTTACTATGGTAACTCATGTGAAATTCCTTACAAAGATTGCTGACTTGGTATATTACGCAGGAAAACTGTTTTACAGAACGTCGGCATTGTACAGAGCGAGAGCGAGAGAGAGAGAGAGAGAGAGAGAGAGAGAGAGAGAGAGAGAGAGAGAGAGAGAGAGAGAGCCCATCACATAAAAAGCACCTTCTTTATATTATATATGGACACTGTAACTAGCAATGGTTCGGTGGCTATGTGCGAACATCCACGGAAATCATAATATGTGTTCTGATTTTAATATATTTGACTTAAATGATTGTTTTGAAGGTTGTTCTTTGGCTAAAAATGAAAGTTTACACTTATTTCATGCTAAAACTTTATTTATTTTACAACGATTGCGAAGCAAGTGCTAACAACTTATATTAATCACTCTCGTTGGCGCGGATGAAAGCGTATATGTGGTCATTCGTGTGAGAGGAAACCGGAGTACCCGGAGAAAACCCACCTGTCCGATCTGGCGACCATCGTACCATCTCACATACATCCCGATCCGAGGATCGAACCCGGGTTGCATTGGTGAGAAGCGAGCGCGCTAACCACTGCGCTAATCGGACAGCCATGCTTCTGCTATCTTCCCTCAGAAAACTCTTCTGGTTGTATATACGTAAATAGGCAGAAGTGTATCCGCGGTCGAATATAGTCCGAATAACTAATATAGTACATTTTTCTTTTTGTCAAAATGCATTTTCAAGACAGGCAGTGTATAGTTTTTGTGTTTTTGTTGGAGAAATTATGTGACTTGAGAAGACTTCAGACTAGTTGATGTGTAGAAAAGATGTGGTATAAGAATTCAGGTCATTGCAAACTGAAGGTTGGTATACTGTATTGTTTGGCGGAGGAATACAGTGACGTAAGTTCACACGCACTGGCTATGTGAAAAGTTATATTTTGAATATTCTTGCTGTGTTCCAGGTTGATTTGAATACCTCTTCACAGTGGATGTGGTATCAGAAGAAATGAAATATTGGAAATATAAACGAACATACTGTATTTGTTGTTTTACAACCTTCCTGTTCGTTTGATGACCATGCATTATTTGACAATTCTTAGCAAGCGAGTATGAGTTACGAGTATCAGATTATAGGCCTTATGAATATTTCGAAGACTTTAACAGCAGTTGTGGAGAAATTGATGACTTCATTGTTAATGTTGATGGTTTATGCCACTGAAATGCTAAAGATATCAAACACAGTTGGTGAATTACTTAATGTATGCAAATATGTATAATTTTTTTTTATTATGTTGATCGGAAGATGCGAGCAGGCTTTTAACGAGTTCACATCTGCATCTACTAAAGGCTTACCCATTGCAGTTGTTTCGTTTGTTTGGGGGGGGGGGGGTAAAGTTGCACCAACGCTTAGGTCATAATGGCGACTCTCAATCTTTATTACTGATGGAGAACGACTCGCTGTGTCTCTCTGGTGGAGGACAAATCGTTGTGTCTCTCTGATGGAGGACGACTCATTTTGTCTCTCTGATGGAGGACGACTCGTTGTGTCTCTCTGATGGAGGACGACTCGTTGTGTCTCTCTGATGGAGGACGACTCGTTGTGTCTCTCTGATGGAGGACGACTCATTTTGTCTCTCTGATGGAGGACGACTCGTTGTGTCTCTCTGATGGAGGACGACTCGTTGTGTCTCTCTGATGGAGGACGACTCGTTGTGTCTCTCTGATGGAGGACGACTCGTTGTGTCTATCTGATGGAGGACGACTCGTTGTGTCTCTCTGATGGAGGACGACTCGTTGTGTCTCTCTGATGGAGGACGACTCGTTGTGTCTCTCTGATGGCGGATGACTCGTTGTGTCTCTCTGATGGAGGACGACTCGTTGCGTCTATCTGATGGAGGACGACTCGTTGTGTCTCTCTGATGGAGGACGACTCGTTGTGTCTCTCTGATGGAGGACGACTCGTTGTGTCTCTCTGATGGAGGACGACTCGTTGTGTCTCTCTGATGGAGGACGACTCGTTGTGTCTCTCTGATGGAGGACGACTCGTTGTGTCTCTCTGATGGAGGACGACTCGTTGTGTCTCTCTGATGGAGGACGACTCGTTGTGTCTCTCTGATGGAAGTCTACTCGTTGTGTCTCTCTGATGGAGGACGACTCGTTGTGTCTCTCTGATGGAGGACGACTCGTTGTGTCTCTCTCTGATGGAGGACGACTCGTAGTGTCTCTCTGAGCATTTCAGGCACGGATGCCCACCCGGGTAGAACAAACAACACCCCACAAGCCAACTGGACAGCTTCCTCATATATAACAAATTCGATACCCAGCAGCGGGATTCGAACGTACAGCGGTGAAATCAACTATTTTAACCGAGCCGTTCGACCACTGAGGATATTGACCAGTGGTAGATTGCAGTATTGTGTTTCGTGACAGTCTATCATAGATCAATGCGGTTATGGTACCACGTACGTCACAGCTAATAAACAGTAGACCAGGTATTACTGACCACTCAATATAAACAGTAGATCAGGTATTACTGACCACTCAATATAAACAGTAGATCATGTATTACTGACCACTCAATATAAACAGTAGATCAGGTATTACTGACCACTCAATATAAACAGTAGATCATGTATTACTGACCACTCAATATAAACAGTAGATCAGGTATTACTGACCACTCATCTATTTCTATTTCTATTTTATTTGGTTTAACGGTGCATCAGCACAGTTCAGGTATATCGCGCCGGGTTAAGTACATTGTATACAAACTGACCACTCAATATAAACAGTAGATCAGGTATTACTGACCACTCAATATAAACAGTAGATCAGGTATTACTGACCACTCAATATAAACAGTAGATCATGTATTACTGACCACTCAATATAAACAGTAGATCAGGTATTACTGACCACTCAATATAAACAGTAGATCAGGTATTACTGACCACTCATCTATTTTTGTTTGTTTAAGTAGATTGTATTACTGACCACTCAATATAAACAGTAGATCATGTATTACTGACCACTCAATATAAACAGTAGATCAGGTATTACTGACCACTCAATATAAACAGTAGATCATGTATTACTGACCACTCAATATAAACAGTAGATCAGGTATTACTGACCACTCAATATAAACAGTAGATCAGGTATTACTGACCACTCAATATAAACAGTAGATCAGGTATTACTGACCACTCAATATAAACAGTAGATCAGGTATTACTGATCACTCAATATTCACTTTGATCATGTAACTGTGTGATGTACCGTGTGAAGATAATTACAACAACTGTGGAAGTCGTGATAGCGCAGTGGATGCGCGTTCGCTTCAGGTGCAAAAGGTCCGGAGTTCGAGCCCTGCTGGAGCCGTTACGATTGTGCCCTTAGGCAAGGCATATAATTTCCACGTTGCCTCTTCTCTCTCCCTCGTGGCGATGGATTCCATCAGGAATGAGGTCTCGAGAGTGATTGATATAAGTTATAAGAACTTGTTTCGCAATCGAGCTAAAATAAATTTGTATAAACTAATTACAACAACAATAATAATGATAATAATAATAATACTACTAATAATAATAAAGAATTTATTTTACGAGAGACCTCATTTAACAAAAGTTAATTGGAGCAATTTGAATTGGGTGAGCCAATAAATTTCCAAAATGGTGATCCTGAAAATGTAAATGCAAATTCTGGAGCAGCTCCATGTAATGTTTTATACATTTGTATAGCCTTCTGATATATATATATAACTCGTTATGGAAAGGTCATCCATTTTAGTTGGGAGAATAATAATTGCGATGGCGTGTTGAACTCCTGATCTAGAATTAGTCTAGCTGCTCTCTTTTGGAACCGAACTAGTTTATCTTCTAAAGATGAGTTGCAGTTACCGCAAATTACACAACAAAAGTCTAAGTGAGGCAATATATAAGCATTGTAGAAGAGTTTGCGATTGACAATAAAGAGATATATTTTATACGAGAGAGTAAATATAAATAAGAATTACACTTTTTGAGAACATTGTCAGTATGTGTATCCTAGGGTAGTGTGTTGTCGATCGTGACTCCAAGTAGCCGTTCAGCAGAACTCGGATGTATGATGGTGTTGTTCAATATTACTCCAGGAGCACACTCAGTAACACTCAGTAACACTCAGTAGCACTCAGTAACACTCAATAACACTCAGTAACACCCAGTAACACTCAGTAACGCTCAGTAACACTCAGTAACACTCAGTAACACTCAGTAACACTCAGTAGCGCTCAGTAACACCCAGTAACACCCAGTAACACTCAGTAGCACTCAGTAATACTCAGTAACACCCAGTAACACTCAGTAACACTCAGTAACGCTCAGTAACACCCAGTAACACCCAGTAACACTCAGTAACACTCAGTAGCGCTCAGTAGCGCTCAGTAACACCCAGTAACACCCAGTAACACTCAGTAACACTCAGTAACGCTCAGTAACACCCAGTAACACTCAGTAACGCTCAGTAACACCCAGTAACACTCAGTAACACCCAGTAACACCCAGTAACACTCAGTAACACCCAGTAACACCCAGTAACACTCAGTAACACCCAGTAACACCCAGTAACACTCAGTAACACTCAGTAACACCCAGTAACACTCAGTAGCACTCAGTAATACTCAGTAACACCCAGTAACACTCAGTAACACTCAGTAACGCTCAGTAACACCCAGTAACACCCAGTAACACTCAGTAACACTCAGTAACACTCAGTAACACTCAGTAGCGCTCAGTAACACCCAGTAACACCCAATAACACCCAGTAACACTCAGTAACACCCAGTAACACTCAGTAACACTCAGTAACGCTCAGTAACACCCAGTAGCACTCAGTAACACTCAGTAGCGCTCAGTAACACCCAGTAACACCCAATAACACCCAGTAACACTCAGTAACACCCAGTAACACTCAGTAACACTCAGTAACGCTCAGTAACACCCAGTAACACTCAGTAACACTCAGTAGCGCTCAGTAACACCCAGTAACACCCAGTAACACACAGTAACACTCAGTAACACCCAGTAACACCTCAGTAACACCCAGTAACACCCAGTAACACCCAGTAACACTCAGTAACACCCAGTAACACCCAGTAACACTCAGTAATACTCAGTAACACACTCAGTAACACACTCAGTAACACCCAGTAACACCCAGTAACACCCAGTAACACTCAGTAACACTCAGTAACACCCAGTAACACACTCAGTAACACCCAGTAACACCCAGTAACACTCAGTAACACCCAGTAACACTCAGCAACACCCAGTAACACTCAGTAACACTCAGTAGCACCCAGTAGCACTCAGTAACACCCAGTAACACTATGAGCTTTCAATTTAGAAGAGATAAATTGTATAAGTATTGAGAATCATACGATTGTCTAGACACGAATGATAAACATTTATCAAATCAGTAGATAAAGAAGTAGTAAGAGTGTCAAGAGATTGGTCGGAGGCAGATATAATTGTATCGACAGCAAACATGTCTGCAACTGTACTGGTAAGAACCATAGGTAAATCATTGATATAGATTATAAAGAAAATGGGTCCTAAGACAGACCCCTGAGGAACACCAGAAACAACCGGTCCAGCATTAGAACGAGCACCAGAAACAATCGTCAGCTAAGTAAAAGGAGAACCAATTGTGTGATGATTCAGCAAGCCCATAATAAGCTAATTTACGTATTAAGATAAAATGATCAACCAGAGCAAAGGCTTTTGAAAGATCCAGGAATATTGAGCCCACTACTTCATTCTTACCAATTGTGTGGTGATTCAGCAAGCCCATAATAAGCTAATTTACGTATTAAAATATACACTCACTTCCCTTGTATGGCCAATAACAAGTTACGGTTTCAGAGTATGGTGGTGTATACTATTATTCCGGTATGGTGGTGTCTCAGATTAGAGCCATGCGGTTATTCCTTGGTGTGGGTAAATCTAATATGGCTGATTCGTTTTGATTTGTTTATTTGAGGCTTAGAGTCGCTCCAACGTCGTAGGTAAATAGCGACTCTTCAGCTAGTATTGGCGGAGGAAGACCCAACTCTTCAGCTAGTATTGGCGGAGGAAGACCCAACTCTTCAGCTAGTATTGGCGGAGGAAGACCCAGCTCTTCAGCTAGTATTGGCGGAGGAAGACCCAGCTCTTCAGCTAGTATTGGCGGAGGAAGACCCAGCTCTTCAGCTAGTATTGGCGGAGGAAGACCCAGCTCTTCAGCTAGTATTGGCGGAGGAAGACCCAACTCTTCAGCTAGTATTGGCGGATGAAGACCCAACTCTTCAGCTAGTATTGGCGGAGGAAGACCCAGCTCTTCAGCTAGTATTGGCGGAGGAAGACCCAACTCTTCAGCTAGTATTGGCGGATGAAGACCCAACTCTTCAGCTAGTATTGCGGAGGAAGACCCAGCTCTTCAGTTAGTATTGGCGGAGGAAGACCCAACTCTTCAGCTAGTATTGGCGGAGGAAGACCCAGCTCTTCAGCTAGTATTGGCGGAGGAAGACCCAGCTCTTCAGCTAGTATTGGCGGAGGAAGACCCAGCTCTTCAGCTAGTATTGGCGGAGGAAGACCCAGCTCTTCAGCTAGTATTGGCGGAGGAAGACCCAACTCTTCAGCTAGTATTGGCGGATGAAGACCCAACTCTTCAGCTAGTATTGGCGGAGGAAGACCCAGCTCTTCAGCTAGTATTGGCGGAGGAAGACCCAACTCTTCAGCTAGTATTGGCGGAGGAAGACCCAACTCTTCAGCTAGGATTGGCGGAGGAAGACCCAGCTCTTCAGCTAGTATTGGCGGAGGAAGACCCAACTCTTCAGCTAGTATTGGCGGAGGAAGACCCAACTCTTCAGCTAGTATTGGCGGAGGAAGACCCAGCTCTTCAGCTAGTATTGGCGGAGGAAGACCCAGCTCTTCAGCTAGTATTGGCGGAGGAAGACCCAGCGTGACACTCTGTAATGGATTACTCAAACTGTCTTATTATTAACGTCTTTATCAGTAGTTGCTTCATTGTATGACACACATCTGATCCGTGTCTATCATGTTATATTCTGATCAGCAAGAGAGCTATAAGTACGTATGTTCTTACCATATGCTCCAAATCTCGTCTTACCCTAATAAAACAGTCATTCAGATGTGACTTAAAATCGAGGTATCGTGTCGGTGCTTTACACCGTGCACGTAAAATAACCAGAGGAGACTCTGGAATGGGTCTCTGTCTGTATCATTGCACTATCTTCTAAATCTAAAATAACTATTCTCTTCAGGAGACGTCGCTCATATGGGCAACCGGTAGCGACGATACATAAACGTAAAACACTATGCTCAATACACAGATATAGCTGGCATTAGAGAGTTAGTATCACCATGGCAGCGGTGTTGTCAATATCCTGTGGTCATATATACCCTTCAATTAATCACTTATATACTATTACCATGTCTCAGCAGAAACCATACCACATATTACTGCGTGCAAACATATACTCGCACGAAAAAGAAAGTGTGCACTTGGTTAGAGGGAACATTTTATACTTATATATAGAAGCAATAAATAGGCAAATTTAGTATCAAAATGTGCAAACATGTATTGGCTACATGATGTTTTACTTTTAATTAAAATTTGATAATTACCAGAACACTGTTTTACGTGTGAATATAAGTATATAATGGTCCCTCTAACCAAATGCACACTTTCTATTTCCTGTGAGCATATTACGGCACATTATAGTAACTACTGACGTGCAATGTTCTTCGGGGTAGATAACTCATTATTTGAGAATGTTCCAGGATAGATTATACTAATATAAACCCAATGAATAATCACGTTTAGCATATGGACCAATTATATAATACATAAAATGCTGCTAAAGTGACCCCCTTAATTTACGAACGTATTGCTATTAATGTAAAACAGCGTGGGACGTGTCTCCGTATTGCGTTGCCCTCCGTGATCGTCGAGTGATAAAAATCTAATTATTGCAGAATATATAACTTTTAATTAGTTATTAATTTCAAAATGTGTCGGTTTGCATACATCAAACAATCAGTCAACGAAACATGGTGTCTCGTTAGATAATAACCAGCTAAGTGTAAGTCGTGATAGCTCAGTGGATGCGCGTTCGCTTCAGGTGCGAAAGGTCCGGAGTTCGAGCCCCACTGGAGCCGTTACGATTGTGCCCTTAGGCAAGGCATTTAAATTCCACATTGCCTCTTCTCTCTCCCTCGTGGCGATGGATTCCATCAGGAATGAGGTCTCGAGAGTGATTTATATAAGTTGAAATAACTTGTTTCGCAATCGAGCTAAAATAAATTTGTATAAGCTAAGCCTCTGTTTCACTACATAATGGTAGGCGCACTGTTTTATATTACAACGTGCCATTCAAATTCTAGTCACCCCAATATGTCCCTGATAAGCAATCGGCAGACACTAGTTAAACTGATGCCATATACCTCTTAGGCAAATGTCAATTCAATCCTGTAACCAATCGCCCCATCGACTGGTGTGCAGAACCTTGCGAGTATGCCACGGCATGTACACGGAAGTGTGCCACGGCATGTACACGGAAGTATACCACCACATGTACTCGGAAGTATGCCACTACATGTACTCGGAAGTATGCCACCACATGTACACGGAAGTATACCACCACATGTACACGGAAGTATACCACCACATGTACACGGAAGTATACCACCACATGTACACGGAAGTATACCACCACATGTACACGGAAGTATACCACCACATGTACACGGAAGTATACCACCACATGTACTCGGAAGTATACCACCACATGTACTCGGAAGTATGCCACCACATGTACCGGAAGTATACCACCACATGTACACGGAAGTATACCACCACATGTACACGGAAGTATACCACCACATGTACACGGAAGTATACCACCACATGTACACGGAAGTATACCACCACATGTACACGGAAGTATACCACCACATGTACACGGAAGTATACCACCACATGTACACGGAAGTATACCACCACATGTACACGGAAGTATACCACCACATGTACACGGAAGTATACCACCACATGTAACGGAAGTATACCACCACAACGGAAGTATACCACCACATGTACTCGGAAGTATGCCCACATGTACGGAGTATGCCACCACATGTACACGGAAGTATACCACCACATGTACACGGAAGTATCCACCACATGTACACGGAAGTATACCACCACATATACACGGAAGTATACCACCACATGTACCCGGAAGTATGCCACCACATGTACACGGAAGTATACCACCACATGTACCCGGAAGTATACAACCGCATGTACCCGGAAGTATACCACCACAACGGAAGTATACCACCACAACGGAAGTATACCACCACATTCACCCGGAAGTATGCCATGGCATGTACACGGAAGTATACCACCACATGTACCCGGAAGTATACTACCACAACGGAAGTATACCACCACAACGGAAGTATACCACCACAACGGAAGCATACCACCACATGTACACGGAAGTATACCATCACATGTACACGGAAGTATACCACCACATATACCCGGAAGTATACCATCACATGTACACGGAAGTATACCATCACATGCACACGGAAGTATACCACCACATGTACCCGGAAGTATACTACCACAACGGAAGTATACCACCACAACGGAAGTATACCACCACAACGGAAGCATACCACCACATGTACACGGAAGTATACCATCACATGTACACGGAAGTATACCACCACATGTACACGGAAGTATACCACCGCAACGGAAGAATACCACCACATGTACACGGAAGTATACCACCACATGTACACGGAAGTATACCATCACATGTACACGGAAGTATACCATCACATGTACACGGAAGTATACCACCATATGTACACGGAAGTATACCATCACATGTACCCGGAAGTATACCATCACATGTACACGGAAGTATACCACCACAACGGAAGAATACCACCGCATGTACACGGAAGTATACCACCACATGTACACGGAAGTATACCATCACATGTACACGGAAGTATACCACCACATGTACACGGAAGTACGGAAGAAGTACCCAGATAGTACCACTATTTTACATATTGGATCGGTTTGAGGCTTATATCTTACTTAAAACACACACTTATATAACATGTTCCTACTAATTAAAATTGTTAATTTCCTGCATGTAAGCTTAGTATTTAGTATAATACTCTGGCCTTTTGACAGACGGATCTGTAGTCCAGTGGTAACACGCAGGTTCGATTCCCCGTCTGACCCTAATAAAATTAACAGTCTTTCAGATGGGACTTTAAACTGAGGTCTTGTGTCGATGCTTTACACCGTGCACGTAAAAGAACCAGAGGAGACTCTGGAATGGGTCTCTGTCTGTATCATTGCACTATCCTCCAAAATCTAAAATGACAGCTCTTCAGGAGGCGTCGCTCATATCGTCGCTCATATCGTCGCAACCGGTAGCGACGATAAATAAACGTAGAGCACAATTTTGACACCAGTCCAATATTAATAATAATGGACTGTAATTACGAAGGTATGACTTGGATACATTGTTTTAAGAAGATATAATTATATTGTACGTTACTCTATGATCTCGTGCACTACTAAGGCAGTTTATCTAGCATTCTATAAACAAACTTTAGCCCCGATTCAAACCCAATTTGTAGAGTACAGTACATATTTATTTTCCAAATGGTCTCTATTTATCTGAGAGAAACACGTATCTTAGTTTGTCAATTTTAATTCAAATTGACACACACTGAGTTCTAATAACTCTCATTTGTATCATATTGGTCAGGAGATATTGAACATGTCTTGTTGATGACACACACACCCTGTATCGGCTATCTACCGACTCGAGTTTTACTGTTCCCAAGCCGTTTACTATTTTCTAATGATATTTGTAATGACAGCACTTGCGGGCTACGAGTGTTTCTGAAGTGTCTTCGAGTGGTTCCAGAAAGAACATTAAATGTTGCGGACGTGTGTGCTTGTTACGTAACACGATACTTTGAATCCATATGATTGCCATCGAGAAATGCGATACATGGTTTGGATATATCTTTACGAACTAATAGTTTCCTAGCTCGTGTAGGCTATTGAAGTATTCAACCAAAACGAGCATTGTTCGTGGAAGTCGTGATAGCGCAGTTGCAGCACACCCGCTTCAGGTGCGAAAGCTCCGAGTTCGAGCCTCGCTGGAGCCGTTACGATTGTGCCATTAGGCAAAGCATTTGAATTCCAGATGTCTCTTCTCTCTCCCTCGTGGCGATGGATTCCATCAGGAATGAGGTCTCTATAGAGTGATTAATATAAGTTGTAAGAACTTGTTTCGCAATTGAGCTAGAATAAATTTGTATAAACGAAAATGATAATTTGACAGAAAATGGCGGTTATCGTTTCTTCCATTGAATCTTCTAAGAAATATAAATGCTACTAAACTGGTACCTTATACAGACACAACTATTGATTATCCCTGCTTTTTATGGATTACGGAATTTTGCTGACTAAAATTAGATTATTCTCAAACGACGACCGTTATATTTTCCAAAAATCGTTATTGTTTACACAAAGTAGTCGGCGTTATCACACACAGTCACGTGCCTCCAACTGCCGTTGATCACCCGCGTTAGTAGTATCCATGTATATTTTATCGTTTTCTGTTACAAACCCTGTGCTAATTTTTAAATCTTGTGTTTAATTAATTTATTACAGTCTCTGACATATAAATAAATATCTGTCTTGGAAATAACTTGGCGAAGTAGGTTTCCCTGTTACGAGTACTCTATGCTATATAACCACATTGTACGTGAGTGAACGTGAAACCTAGGGCAATGAGAGACATCGGTCAGTTACTGCCCCTGAATACTCTCTAAAAGTAGATATCGTGTGACCCCACTGGGGAATTGGTTCCGGGTCGTTGTAGGTTGTAGCCTAGAAAGTAGTTTTTGCAATCAAGCAGACCATACTTTGATAATGTTTTACTGTAGAAGCAGAGACTGTTTGCATTTCTTACTGTGATTGTGGTGCATCTGTGGCATTTGTGCTCATTTGAAGAAGACATTTTGTGCATTTATTACAGTATTACTTGCTCCAGCGCATTGATGAGTAAACAGCCCTACATGGCAGCTATGATCCCTACGCGCTCCATTTTAAACCGGTGTTTGTTTACATTTGAAAATTGTGCAAAACTTTGATGGTGATGCCATGACTTACTTGTGTCTAACAGCAAGCAGCAGCCCTGGAGTTTACAGAACTGCATGCGGTAAATGTCGATTCTTGTTGGAACTGAGAATTTGTTGTGACAGTTGATCGATTTTACTATAGCGCGAAGAAGGAGAACATTCAGTGGTGTGCATCCATATGTCCTATTACGTGTTTTCCTCTGTTTTTATCGTTGTTTCCGTTGAACAACATGCTAGCAATTTTATTCATCTATCGCTTCTTATGAGTTTTAAATTACTATATCTCGGACAAATCCCATACAGTATATGCAATGGGTACTTATTTCTAAAGGAATGTTTTCAGTTAAATTAACACGATTTGGATATAATCACATTTATCATACCGCAACATCTGGTTAGGGAACAACAGTAAAAACAAAAGATTCTAACTAGGACCTATTCACATTTTGGAATAAATCAAACCCTCTCTGCCAAGGGAGGTAATAGAAGAATTAGAGATGTCTCTAATTAGACCGGATCTCTTCATAATAATTTCCCACAATGCACAACAAACTCAACCTTGGAGACGTTGTAATATGAGTGGGAATATTCGTTTTTGTTTCAAGCCTATAATTATGTGATTGCCTCCGACATTCCAGCAACGAGAATTACGTGACGATAATTAAGATTTATGTACTAAGAATAAATAGTTTTGATAGAAGGGAAGAAAAGATGAATTGGATTGAGGTACAGCATGATATATGATCGTCTGTCGGACGTAAAATTTTAATATTTGTAATGCTGATCGATACAATTTCTCCCTGAAGGATTGTCTATTAACAGCTAAAATTTAATTTATTTCCTGGAAACACACTGTTAGTTCCAGAGCACACTAATGAACTTTGTATTGTCGCATACAAGATTATGTACCAAAGTTTTTGCATGCAACTGAACATGAGTTTTTTTATTCTTCTTCAAAATCACGACTGCTGTTCAGCTTGATATACAGATGTATACGATTACACGTGGATCCCGGCACCAACTTACACGTGCATCCCGGTACCAAATTACACGTGTGTCCGGGAATCCGATTACACGTGTGTCCGGACAACCAATTACACATGCATCTGGGCACCCAATTACACGTGTGTCCGGGCACCCAATTACACGTGTGTCCGGACAACCAATTACACGTGCATTCCGGTACCAAATTACACGTGTGTCCGGACAACCAATTACACGTGCATCCCGGTACCAAATTACACGTGTGTCCGGGAATCCGATTACACGTGTGTCCGGCCACCCAATTACACGTGTGTCCGGACAACCAATTACACATGCATCTGGGCATCCAATTACACGTGTGTCCGGACAACCAATTACACGTGCATTCCGGCACCAAATTACACGTGTGTCCGGACAACCAATTACACGTGTGTCCGGCTATCCAATTACAAGTGTGTCCGGACAACCAATTACACATGCATCTGGGCATCCAATTACAAGTGTGTCCGGACAACCAATTACACATGCATCTGGGCATCCAATTACAAGTGTGTCCGGACAACCAATTACACGTGCATTCCGGCACCAAATTACACGTGTGTCCGGACAACCAATTACACATGCATCTGGGCATCCAATTACACGTGTGTCCGGACAACCAATTACACGTGCATTCCGACACCAAATTACACGTGTGTCCGGACAACCAATTACACATGCATCTGGGCACCCAATTACACGTGTGTCCGGGCACCCAATTACACGTGTGTCCGGACAACCAATTACACGTGTGTCCGGGCACCCAATTACACGTGTGTCCGGGCACCCAATTACACGTGTGTCCGGACACCCAATTACACGTGCATCTGGGTATCCAATTACACGTGTGTCCGGACAACCAATTACACGTGCATCTGGGCATCCAATTACACGTCTGTCCGGACAACCAATTACACGTGTGTCCGGCTATCCAATTACAAGTGCATCCGGGCATCCAATTACTTGCATATCCAATTACACGTGCATCCAATAACACGTGTATGAATGCATCCAATTACATCTATATCCAATTACAAGTGCATCAAATTTGGCGTATATCCAATTACACACGCATCAAATTACACGTGCATCCAAATACACGCTTATCCGTACATCCAATGACACGTTCTGGACAAATGAATCATTTGCAAGAGGAAATTTAATAACAACAATACATTGGGTATGAGTTGGAATACCAACAGTATTTGAGTATAACATTGCAACCGTTCACACAACAATGACTTAGTTTGGCATAGATAAAGTCTAACCCTATTCGAAGACTGGCAAGATTGTCCGCCTCCGTGGTCGAGTGGTTTAGGTCGCTGACTTGTATACCACTATAACCTATCATCACTGATGGTCACGGGTTCGAACCCCACTCAGACAGTATCTCTTTATATGAACAAGGTTGCAGTTTCTTACGGAGGTTGGTGCAACAAGTACTGCTTAACCACTGGAGCCTGCCCGGGAAAGGTGTAAACTGCCCGTCGCTCTAATGGGCAATCGATAGCGACGTTAAATAAACTTAAATAATAAAAAAACTGGCAAGACACTTTAGTAAAATAGTTGAATGGCAATGCTATACCACTCCTAGTGTATTAAAGTAGCGTATCATTATGCTATATGCTTTACGGTATTTCTGTATAGGATATAAACCGAAATTTACGATCCAATATGTAAAATATTGGACTGTGTGATGCGCATAGCGTCGAATACAGTACAACTATTTTACATATTGAATTTGTTTGCGTCTTATATCTGCTTGAAACACACACACTTATATACCAATAACTTACTAATTAAAATTGCAGCAACAAAACGTTTCGATACCTAGGTGAACGTGGGGGTTCTCTCCGTTTTGGTTCCGGCCCGTCGTGTGACAATACCAGATTCTTTTTTGATAGTTTACATATTTGGAGCTAACGTTTCCTTATTGCTACATTAAAATTACAATAACGCGATGCTGTAAATATATGCGGACGTTTAGCAAAATCAAGTCCAAACATTTGCCACTGTTGTTAAGTATTCAATAGTTTCTCTACAATTTATATATACTGAACACATAAACTCGCCATTACTATTCGCCAAGCAATTTGTACCATTTAAACGTACTCCAACATGTGAAGGGATTCATATAAGCTTTAAGCTTGTTTCTCGACCCATATCTGTTCGAATGTATAAAAATTGTGTTTATATATGTATATATGTATTTGATCCGAATAAAATATGTTTAAACTAAAATTGTTAAGTTCGTACAGTAACGTATTTGATATAATACTCTGAGCTTTTGAAAGCAGTCCAATGTTAATAATAATGGACTGCGAGTATAAAGACAGTGCTTTAGGTTACACTACTAGAGTACACTATACATATTATTCTATCTAATTGGTAGACAGCCTGAGCCACGTCTAAGTTGCTGTATTAAAAGTAAAGTAAAGTGTTTGTTTATTATAGTGTCACCCAAAGGGCCAGCCATTTCTGACTTATGAGACACCTCATTTTATGAACATCCGTACTTCCTGAATCCTATGCTTGTATGCAATCGGTAACCATTATTTAACTAGCTGGCGGCTCACCGACCGGCTATATCAGAACGAACCCCTGACGAGGTTCGAACCTTCGAACTCCCGCTCCATAGGGGGACGCCTTAACCACTAGGCCACGGAGTATGTTGCATTATTCCTGCACTATATGATGTGAAACATGGCCATATATACATGACGACATTAAAAACGCAACATTTTAGAATTTTATTTTCTATGTATATACTCTATATTGCAAATATTTTTCTAGCGATACACTTTAACTGCGAATTATTGCATGAAACTGTGAGAAATGGATTATTTTAGGTGACTGTCTAGTGGATAGACTGGCTTAATGAAATTAATAATTATATGCGTTGAAATTCGACGTTAATTATTAAATATTCTTAGGTTGCGTTTAAGTATATATAAACAATACAGGCTATGAACTCATATACAGTCAAACCTGTGCTAAAGGCCACCTCCGAATAAAGGCCGCATATGAAAAACCTGTCTCACCATTTTTCTCTCCCGTCGAGCCATTTTCAATGCATTTTAATCCTCTATTGAGAGGCCACCTGCCAACAAAGGCCACTTTTTGACTTTCTCGAGGGTGGCCTTTATAGACAGGTTTGACTGTACATCCGTTTCAGGACATGCCTAAATGCATATCCAGTATAGCCTAGTACATGTATGATAATGCATGCCATCGATTCCTGAAATAAACTAAACTCAACGTGTTGTCTTCTAAAAACTAGCCACAAAGTACTCACGACTTCACACAGCAGAATAATTTATATTAAGACTGTATATCTAACTATAAAATCCCAACACCAGTTGTAACTTCTAGCTACAAACTGTTTAGAGGACGTGTTTTTTTCTTTAGTAAGAAACGAACACATTGCAGTCAACTTGTAGATGAAACATACGCAAGTATATAACCGACATTAAAATAAATACGCTTCTATTTCTCAAACTGGGAGAAACACTCCACAAACAAGATTTGTAGATACATGGAATGCAATATTTAGTGTTTTTATCTCGTATCAATATAGCAGATTCTACCTATCTCGTATATCTTGTATCAATATAGCAGATTCTACCTATCTCGTATCAATATAGCAGATTCTACCTATCTCGTATATCTCGTATCAATATAGCAGATTCTACCTATCTCGTATCAATATAGCAGATTATACCTAACTATATCACATCAATATAGCAGATTCTACCTAACTATATCGCATCAATATAGTGGATTATACATGTCAGAACGTAGAGGGTCTGTCTGAACGTAGATGGTCTGTCAGAACGTAGAGGGTATGTCAGAACGTATATGGTCTGTCAGAACATAGAGGGTCTGTCTGAACGTAGAGTCTGTCAGAACGTAGAGTGTCTGTCTGAACGTAGAGTCTGTCAGAACATAGAGGGTCTGTCTGAACGTATAGTCTGTCAGAACATAGAGGGTCTGTCAGAACGTAGATGGTCTGTCAGAACGTAGATGGTCTGTCTGAACGTAGATTGTCTGTCAGAACGTAGATTGTCTGTCAGAACGTAGAGGGTCTGTCACAACGTAGATGGTCTGTCATAACGTAGAGGGTCTGTCAGAACGTAGAGGGTTGGTCAGAACGTAGAGGGTCTGTCAGAACGTAGATGGTCTGTCAGAACGTAGATTGTCTGTCTGAACGTAGATTGTCTGTCAGAACGTAGAGTCTGTCTGAACGTAGATGGTCTGTCTGAACGTAGATTGTCTGTCAGAACGTAGAGTCTGTCTGAACGTAGATGGTCTGTCTGAACGTAGATGGTCTGTCAGAACGTAGATGGTCTGTCAGAACGTAGAGTCTGTCTGAACGTAGAGGGTATGTCTGAACGTAGAGTCTGTCTGAACGTAGATGGTCTGTCAGAACGTAGATGGTCTGTCTGAACGTAGAGGGTATGTCAGAACGTAGAGTCTGTCTGAACGTAGAGGGTATGTCTGAATGTAGAGTCTGTCTGAACGTAGATAATCTGTCAGAACGTAGATGGTCTGTCAGAACGTAGAGGGTCTGTCAGAACGTAGATGGTCTGTCAGAACGTAGAGGGTCTGTCTGAACGTAGATTGTCTGTCAGAACGTAGATGGTCTATCAGAACGTAGAGGGTCTGTCAGAACGTAGATGGTCTGTCTGAACGTAGAGGGTATGTCAGAACGTAGAGTCTGTCTGAACGTAGATGGTCTGTCTGAACGTAGAGGGTCTGTCAGAACGTATATGGTATGTTTGAACGTAGATGGTCTGTCTGAACGTAAATGGTCTGTCAGAACGTAGAGTCTGTCAGAACGTAGATGGTCTGTCAGAACGTAGATGGTCTGTCTGAACGTAGATGGCCTGTCTGAACGTAGATTGTCTGTCAGAACGTAGATTGTCTGTCTGAACGTAGAGGGTCTGTCTGAACGTAGATTGTCTGTCTGAACGTAGAGGGTCTGTCTGAACGTAGATTGTCTGTCTGAACGTAGAGGGTCTGTCTGAACGTAGATTGTCTGTCTGAACGTAGATTGTCAGTCTGAACGTAGAGGGTCTGTCTGAACGTAGATGGTCTGTCTGAACGTAGATGGTCTGTCTGAACGTAGAGGGTCTGTCTGAACGTAGAGGGTCTGTCAGAACGTAGAGGGTATGTCTGAACGTAGAGGGTCTGTTTGAACGTAGAGGGTCTGTCAGAACGTAGATGGTCTGTCTGAACGTAGATGGCCTGTCTGAACGTAGAGGGTCTGTCAGAACGTAGATGATCTGTCAGAACGTAGAGAGTCTGTCAGAACGTAGAGGATCTGTCAGAACGTAGAGGGTATGTCAGAACGTAAAGGGTCTGTCAGAACGTAGTCTGTCAGAACGTAGAGGGTCTGTCTGAATGTAGATGGTCTGTCAGAACGTAGATGGTCTGTCTGAACGTAGAGGGTCTGTCTGAACGTAGAGGGTCTGTCAGAACGTAGAGGGTATGTCTGAACGTAGAGGGTCTGTTTGAACGTAGAGGGTCTGTCAGAACGTAGATGGTCTGTCTGAACGTAGATGGCCTGTCTGAACGTAGATGGTCTGTCAGAACGTAGATGATCTGTCAGAACGTAGAGAGTCTGTCAGAACGTAGAGGATCTGTCAGAACGTAGAGGGTATGTCAGAACGTAAAGGGTCTGTCAGAACGTAGTCTGTCAGAACATAGAGGGTCTGTCAGAACGTAGATTGTCTGTCAGAACGTAGATGGTCTGTCAGAACGTAGATGGTCTGTCTGAACGTAGATTGTCTGTCAGAACGTAGATTGTCTGTCAGAAGGTAGAGGGTCTGTCAGATCGTAGATGGTCTGTCAGAACGTAGAGTGTCTGTCAGAACGTAGAGGGTCTGTCAGAACGTAGAGGGTCTGTCAGAACGTAGAGGGTCTGTCAGCACGTAGATGGTCTGTCAGAACGTAGAGTGTCTGTCAGAACGTAGATGGTCTGTCTGAACGTAGATGGTCTGTCTGAACGTAGAGGGTATGTCAGAACGTAGAGTCTGTCTGAACGTAGAGGGTCTGTCTGAACGTAGAGTCTGTCTGAATGTAGAGGGTATGTCTGAACGTAGAGTCTGTCTGAACGTAGATGGTCTGTCAGAACGTAGATGGTCTGTCTGAACGTAGAGGGTATGTCAGAACGTAGAGTCTGTCTGAACGTAGAGGGTATGTCTGAACGTAGAGTCTGTCTGAACGTAGATGGTCTGTCAGAACGTAGATGGTCTGTCAGAACGTAGAGGGTCTGTCAGAACGTAGATGGTCTGTCAGAACGTAGATTGTCTGTCAGAACGTAGAGGGTCTGTCTGAACGTAGATGGTCTGTCAGAACGTAGATGGTCTGTCTGAACGTAGATGGTCTGTCAGAACGTAGATGGTCTGTCAGAACGTAGAGGGTCTGTCAGAACGTAGATGGTCTGTCTGAACGTAGAGGGTATGTCAGAACGTAGAGTCTGTCTGAACGTAGAGGGTATGTCTGAACGTAGAGTCTGTCTGAACGTAGATGGTCTGTCAGAACGTAGATGGTCTGTCTGAACGTAGATGGTCTGTCAGAACGTAGAGGGTCTGTCAGAACGTAGATGGTCTGTCTGAACGTAGAGGGTCTGTCAGAACGCAGATGGTCTGTTTGAACGTAGATGGTCTGTCAGAACGTAGATGGTCTGTCTGAACGTAGATGGACTGTCTGAACGTAGATTGTCTGTCAGAACGTAGATTGTCTGTCTGAACGTAGAGGGTCTGTCTGAACGTAGATTGTCTGTCTGAACGTAGATGGTCTGTCTGAACGTAGATTGTCTGTCTGAACGTAGATTGTCTGTCTGAACGTAGAGGGTCTGTCTGAACGTAGATGGTCTGTCTGAACGTAGATGGTCTGTCTGAACGTAGAGGGTATGTCTGAACGTAGAGGGTCTGTCTGAACGTAGAGGGTCTGTCTGAACGTAGAGGGTCTGTCAGAACGTAGAGGGTATGTCTGAACGTAGAGGGTCTGTTTGAACGTAGAGGGTCTGTCAGAACCTAGATGGTCTGTCTGAACGTAGATGGCCTGTCTGAACGTAGAGGGTCTGTCAGAACGTAGATGATCTGTCAGAACGTAGAGAGTCTGTCAGAACGTAGAGGATCTGTCAGAACGTAGAGGGTATGTCAGAACGTAAAGGGTCTGTCAGAACGTAGTCTGTCAGAACGTAGAGGGTCTGTCAGAACGTAGATTGTCTGTCAGAACGTAGAGTCTGTCAGAACGTAGAGGGTCTGTCAGAACGTAGAGTCTGTCAGAACGTAGAGGGTCTGTCAGAACGTAGATTGTCTGTCAGAACGTAGAGTCTGTCAGAACGTAGAGGGTCTGTCAGAACGTAGAGGGTCAGTCAGAACGTAGAGTGTCTGTCAGAACGTAGAGGGTATGTCTGAACGTAGAGGGTATGTCAGAACGTAAAGGGTATGTCAGAACGTAGAGGGTATATCTGAACGTAGAGGGTATGTCAGAACGTATAGGTTATGTCAGAACGTAGAGGGTATGTCTGAACGTAGAGGGTATGTCAGAACGTAGAGGGTATGTCAGAACGTAGAGGGTATGTCAGAACGTAGAGGGTATGTCAGAACGTAGAGGGTATGTCAGAACGTAGAGGGTATGTCAGAACGTAGATGGTCTGTCAGAACGTAGATGGTCTGTCAGAATGTAGAGGGTATGTTTGAACGTAGAGGGTATGTCAGAACGTAGATGGTATGTCAGAATGTAGAGAGTTTGTCGGGACGTATAGATTTTGTCGAGACGTAGATTGTCTGTCGGGACGTAGAGTGTCTGTCAGAAAGTATATATTCTGTCTGAACGAAGAGCATACTTAAGGACGGAATGAAACAGCTACAATAAGTGGCTCAGTATAAATTTGAAAGAGTATGTACACAATTATGTTACTTGTTCATGTATATTCGTCTCTGCTGTTCAACCATTGTACACCTTTCGAAGAAAACATGATATAGTCATAATAAACGGACCAAATAGCTAGGCTATTCTGCCCAATAATGTGTTCAATTAAAGTGTGGAAAATTACTTACCTCGGTCTGCCGTGCAACCGAGGACGAAGGAACAGATCGTCGTTATCCATATCAGCAGCCGACATGCACGCGGGGGCATCTTCTGGAAATAGTTGTAAATATGCATTAATATCTTCGCTATCAGCACCATCAAATGGTGTGAACATAACGATATGGAGTCTACTGATTTATTAATACGTACGAAATAAACTATAACCATAACTTGCAGAAGGCTGTGCATACGAGAGTGTGTGTGTGTTGTGTGATCATACTTGTGTAGCCGCGGTGAGTCACAATGACCATACTACTTGTGTAGCCGCGGTGAGTCACACTGACCATACTACTTGTGTAGCCGCTGTGAGTCACAATGACGATAATACTTGTGTAGCCGCTGTGAGTCACAATGACCATAATACTTGTGTAGCCGCTGTGAGTCACAATGACCATAATACTTGTGTAGCCGCTGTGAGTCACAATGACCATACTACTTGTGTAGCCGCTGTGAGTCACAATGACCATAATACTTGTGTAGCCGCTGTGAGTCACAATGACCATAATACTTGTGTAGCCGCTGTCAGTCACAATGACCATAATACTTGTGTAGCCGCTGTGAGTCACAATGACCATAATACTTGTGTAGCCGCGGTGAGTCACACTGACCATAATACTTGTGTAGCCGCGGTGAGTCACACTGACCATAATACTTGTGTAGCCGCGGTGAGTCACACTGACCATAATACTTGTGTAGCCGCGGTGAGTCACAATGACCATAATACTTGTGTAGCCGCAGTGAGTGACAATGACCATAATGCTTGTGTAGCCGCGGTGAGTCACAATGACCATAATACTTGGGTAGCCGCGGTGAGTCACAATGACCATAATACTTGTGTAGCCGCTGTGAGTCACAATGACCATAATACTTGTGTAGCCGCAGTGAGTCACACTGACCATAATACTTGTGTAGCCGCGGTGAGTCACACTGACCATAATACTTGTGTAGCCGCGGTGAGTCACAATGACCATGTGTAGCCGCTGTGAGTCACAATGACCATAATACTTGTGTAGCCGCGGTGAGTCACACTGACCATAATACGTGTGTAGCCGCGGTGAGTCACAATGACCATAATACGTGTGTAGCCGCAGTGAGTCACAATGACCATAATACTTGTGTAGCCGCGGTGAGTCACAATGACCATGTGTAGCCGCGGTGAGTCACAATGACCATAATACGTGTGTAGCCGCAGTGATTCACAATGACCATAATACGTGTGTAGCCGCTGTGCGTCACAATGACCATAATACTTGTGCAGCCGCGGTGAGTCACAATGACCATAATACTTGTGTAGCCGCAGTGAGTCACAATGACCATAATACGTGTGTAGCCGCGGTGAGTCACAATGACCATAATACGTGTGTAGCCGCTGTGCGTCACAATGACCATACTACTTGTGTAGCCGCTGTGCGTCACAATGACCATAATACGTGTGTAGCCGCTGTGAGTCACAATGACCATAATACGTGTGTAGTCTCAGTGTAAATCGTAAGACATACGTATATACCTCTAATTCGAGCGTGCATGTAATAAATTAAATAAGTGTTGTATGTTGGCAGTTGAAATAAATTGACACACATGCGCACACTATAGATCTAGTAGTATCTACCTCGAGTTATAAACAGCTGATTGCCTACCTCATGTAGAATACCACAGTAGTTGCGTGTGGAATGCGTACATTCAGCTGTCGATTATGTAACATTCTACGTTAAAATGACGTCTTTGGAAGTCGAATGTTGCATTTGAAAAATGGTCTTTTTTGCAAGTTTGGCTAATATTCTTACACCTCATCCTAAGAACTACCATTGGTTAATCTGCTACCACCTGGTGTGAACCATCCCACAAGGTATCCCTCAACACAACTGAGATATACGTATAGAGTGGTGGAACCTATGCTCGGCGTATTCCTATGCTCGGCGTATTTGTTTATTTACATCCATATTTAAAATATTTATATAGTGTTAGGATTAAGCGTTGTTCAATAGCATTCCGTTGCGTGTATCGGTAGCCTGATGCAACTGTCACGTGACTGGTCCAGCAGACGAATATAAACACACAAATCATTGGGAGAATATTTCCACCGAAACTGATACGGTGTGTGCAATTCAGGTAGCTATCTGAATTTAAAAAATCTATACTAAACCCGAAAACTAGTTTCTATACCATTTCTGATTAAGACCAATGCGTGTTATTATTCAATGATAAGATATTCAACAAGTTATGGGAAATAAATAGAAAAAAAATAAAATAACGAGTACGCCGTGCATGGGTGCCCTGAAGTCTTGAGTTCCTCATATAAACGAGTGCCGACCCCGACACCGTAGCTGAATTGAGTAGCAAGGTCACGTGATGAAGCTAAAACTGTCAACAAGAGTTGTTTTGAAAGTTGTTTTCACGACTTAAGAAAATAATAATATACGGCAAGTGCAATTAACATTTTATACTGGCCATACTATGTGGGATTTACGCCGAGCATAGGTTCCACCACTCTCCAACACACCGGATGTTGCGAGTATGGTTCGACTGTGCTCAACGAATTTGTACGATACGCCGGTGTAACGCTAAATAGTGCACCCCTGCCATATTTTACACCCCTTCTTTGATCTTCTATGGGGGTGCATTATTTGATTGCCATATTTTGCATCCCCTGCACTATAGAAGGCGAGGGTGCACAATTTGGCAGCGAAATAATGTATCCCTGCGAAATGTTGTACCCTATCGTGTTCATGTGATATATATATAGTTATATATAATTTAGTACGGTTATAATATTCGTATGAACCGTCTACAAATAAACCTTTCTAATTGTCATTGATAAATCAAATATATCACTTAATTAATAATACAGTCATAGTCGGCATTTAGTTATAATAGTTTCTATATTATCTCTCCATTGTTTGTGAGCGATGGTCAACGCCTGCGAGACGGAGCTGATACCATACCTAATGGTCAGTTCAACACATGGATTTATGACACAGGGGGTGCACAATATCGCAATGCAGTTGCCAAATACTACATCCCCGGGCATTTTTTCGCAACACCCTTGCCATATATTACACCCCTAATACATTATATAGGGGATGCAGAATTTCGCGCTACACCGGAATAAATATTGAGGTAATGTTTCAACATTTTACACACATCATTTATTTTACACCATTTATTGATGTGGACGTTCTTAGCACGCGATAAGACTAAGCAATTTAACATGTATGGGATTACATATCCGGACGTGCCGGTGTTAGGGTAAAATCAGTTGAAACAGTTGAATGTATGACATATGGCATCATGTAGTTGTATTCGGCATAATAAAATAAATAATGCCCTTGGTTGCGGGGGATATAGTGGCATATCAACCCAATGGAACATTATCTCCAGAGGCGAATACTCAATATTCACCTCAACAAAGGGCATTATTTATGTGGGCGAAGTTAGCAGTGAGCAGTGTACTGCTGTACTGCTGGCAGTGAGCAGTGTACTGCTGTACTGCTGGCAGTGAGCAGTGTACTGCTGTACTGCTAGCAGTGAGCAGTGAGTAGTGTAACAGCAGTGAGTTATGTATTCTAGTAGTGAATGATGTGTATATGCCAAATTTCGAAAAATAAATAAATAAAAATAATAAATATTTATTTTTTATTTTTTTACTGCCAGTGTACTGCTGGCAGTGAGCAGTGTACTGCTGTACTGCTAGCAGTGAGTAGTGTAATCCAGCAGTGGGTAGTGTAATCCAGCAGTGAGTGGTGTATTCTAGTAGTGTATGATGTGCAAATGCAAATTTTCGAAAAAAATAAATAAATAAATAAATAAATTCTATCATTTTCCGTACTTGCTTTTCTGGCAGTGAGCAGTGGGGAATGTACGAGTAGTGTATTCCAGCAATGGGTAGTGTAATCCAGCAGTGAGTGGTGTATTCTAGTAGTGTATGATGTGCAAATGTAAATTTTTGAATAAAATAATAAAAATAATAAAAATATTTTTTATATCTTTTTCTGCTTTTCTGGCAGTGAGCAGTGGGGAATGTACGAGTAGTGTATTCCAGCAGTGGGTAGTGTAATCCAGCAGTGAGTGGTGTATTATAGTAGTGTATGATGTGCAAACGTAAATTTTTGAATAAAATAATAAAAATATTTTTTATCTTTTTCCGTACTTGCTGCGTTTCTAGCAGTGAACAGTGGGGAATGTACGAGTAGTGTATTCCAGCAGTGGGTAGTGTAATCCAGCAGTGAGTGGCGTATTGTAGTAGTGTATGATGTGCAAATGTAAATTTTTGAATAAAATAATAAAAATATTTTTTATATCTTTTTCTGCTTTTCTGGCAGTGAGCAGTGGAGAATCTACGAGTAGTGTATTCCAGCAGTGGGTAGTGTAATCCAGCAGTGAGTGGTGTATTCTAGTAGTATATGATGTGCAAATGTAAATTTTTGAATAAAATAATAAAAATAATAAAAATATTTTTTATCTTTTTCCGTACTTGCTGTTTCTAGCAGTGAGCAGTGGGGAATGTACGAGTAGTGTATTCCAGCAGTGGGTAGTGTAATCCAGCAGTGAGTGGTGTATTCTAGCAGTGTATGATGTGCAAATGTAAATTTTTGAATAAAATAATAAAAATAATAAAATATTTTATTATATCTTTTTCTGCTTTTCTGGCAGTGAGCAGTGGGGAATGTACGAGTAGTGTATTCCAGCAGTGGGTAGTGTAATCCAGCAGTGAGTGGTGTATTCTAGTAGTGTATGATGTGCAAATGAAAATTTTCGGGAAAAAAAAAAAATAAACAAAAATTCTATCTTTTTCCGTACTTGCCTTTCTGGCAGTGAGCAGTGGGGAATGTACGAGTAGTGTATTCCAGCAGTGTTACGCCGCATAGAGCTCCTAACCCATAGAGCTCTATGCGTCGTTAACGAACCGCATAAGAGCTCCTGTCCGATAGAGCTTCAATGCGTCAATATGCCCTATCGTCCCGCATTGAGCTCCTCTGTTGTCAACTACTAAAACATATTAAACTACTGACTATTTTTATGCTCCCCAAAGGGAGAGCATATAGTTGCCACTTTGTCTGTCTGTCCGTCCGTCCGTCCGTTTGTTCGTCCGTCCGTTCGTTCGTCCGGGTACTTCTTGTCCGGAGCATAACTCGAAAAGCATAGAAGGAAATCAAATGAAACTTGAATCTGTGATGGATGGCAATGAGATGGAGAGCATAGCGCAAGAACCATAACTCTCTGTGTTGTCATTGATGAATTATCTCCCTTTTCACTTTATTAAATGCTTGCTGTAGCATAACTCGTAAAGTATTGAATGAAATCTAATGAAACTTGAAACGGTGATAGAGGGAAATGAGGCGGTGTATAGAGCGCGAGAACAATAAATCGCTGTGATGTACCTACTGAATTATCTCCCCTTTTCACCTACCTTAGTATGTGCTTGTCCGGAGCATAACTCGAAAAGTATTGAAGGTAATAAAAAGAAACTTGAAGCAGTGAGAGAGGGCAATGAGGCGGAGTGCTGAGCGCAAGAACCATAACTCTCTGTTTTGTACTTACTGAATTATGTCCCATTTTCACCTTGTTAAAGGCTTGTTAGGCCCCTACTGGTCGAAGACCCGGTAATGGGGACAATAGGATTGGTCGATGTCCATCCGTCATTCCGTCCGCCCATCCCATCGTGCCCGGTCCATATCTCCTAAACCTCTTGAAGGATTTTCACGAACCTTAGGTCAAATGTTCACCCCATCGAGATGACGTGCAGAACCCATGTTCCAGCCATGTACTCGAACGGCCTTGCCGTACAGACAACTCGGAGGCAGACGCAGTAATGGGAGACGAGCAATCCTCATGCATTCACGTTCTTGCAGTTGTTACTACGTGAAGGTATTTCCAGTAAAGTTCGTGCGGAGTTCAGAACTAGTTCTTATCCCGTTCTGGTCAGAACGCGGAAGCGCGACGTTTGGTTTGAATAGTCCAAGACAAACGTGGCGGCTTGGCGTTCAAGGAAGTTCGTTTGCGTCCGTATCAAGTACTCGGCGTTACCACCACGTTTTATTCACTTTTCTCGGTCGTGATACTAACGCCATGCGAGGGCATGTAGGTGTGAATATGTGTTAGGTGTTAATTCCTACAACGCGTACGTGCATTTGTATCTACAAGTGCATGTACAAGTCATCTCAACATCTTAATTATCGGAAGTGGGGAGCTCTATGCGTCAGGTTGAAAGACACATTTTAAAGTTGATGTGTACCTTAGACCGATAGGGCTCTCGGGAGCTATGCGTGTTTGCCGAACGCACAGCGCTTCTTAGGAGCTCTATGCGTTGTGGCCTACATGTACTAGAGACCCAAATCAGCCTGTATTATAAACTTGTATCATACTATTGTTGTACCACAAACAGGACAAGAGTTACCCTTATCCTTGTATAATATATACACACACGTCTATCTTTCCATATGACGTCGGTACACATGGTGGTCTTCATGGTCTAAATATACAACGACTCAGTATCAATCATGACCTCATATGGTCTAACTATGCCACGACTCAATACCAATCATGACCTCGTATGGTTAACTATACACAGACTTAGAACCACTCATGACCTCATATGGTCTAACTATACACAGACTGAGAACCACTCATGACCTCATATGGTCCAACTATACACAGACTGAGAACCACTCATGACCTCATATGGTCTAACCATACACAGACTGAGAACCACTCATGGCCTTCACGGTCTAAACATATACAGACTGAAAACCACACATGACCTTCACGGTCTAAACATATACAGACTCGATCGAAAGTGTTCCTATTACACCGCTCCTGCATTTTGAGCGTACATGACACCCATTTCAGACAACAGCATATAACAACTATGTTAGTAATCGCATCACTCTGGCTAGAGTATACTCGCGATAGAAATTAAAAGCATGCGCAGCTGAGGTGGATTTGTACATTTAAAAGTCTGTCTATGTATAATTTTTAAAAACAGGTTAAAAACGAGTGTGCCATTTACAGGTTATGTATGCCAGCCATGGTGGTCTTGAAGCCCTCTGGGGTGGACTGGTTCACGGCATGTTGAGGCAATCGGTTCCAGATGGTGACGGTGGCAGGAAAGAAGCTGTGGTGATAAGTAGACTTAGCACATGAGGTACATGTATGTGTGTACTGTTGATTGTGATACCTGGAATATCTAGGTTGTCGGAGTGGTGGTTCAGGGTTGATGTCGATGAGCTCATGCTTGATTTTATATAGCATAGTGGCCCTGGCTACGTTTCGTCTGTGCTGTAGAGTGTTCCACTGGAGGTCTTTGAGCATGGTAGTGACGGAGCTTGTTCGCTGATAGTCATGTTTGACGAATCTGGTTGCTCTACGTTGTATCATCTCCAGCTTGTAGATTTGGGTCTCGGTGTAGGGGGACCAAACAGTTGAGGCGTACTATACGATGGGTCGGATATATGTCTTGTAAGCTGTCGCTTTGGCATTAGGTGGGCTTGAACACCGATGTTTCTGCGGATAAAGGACATGGTGGCATTTGATTTCTTAGTGATATTGTCAATGTGCGATTTCCAGGAGAGATCGGGTGTGATGGAGGTATATGGCTGCGTCAGTAGGTTTTAATGGTGTGTTGTGGATGTTGTAAGTAGAGATGACTGGTTTCCGTTTGTTAGTTACATGGATTACTTCGCATTTGTCAGGGTTAAATGCCATTTGCCACTCCCATCCCATTCTTGAAGGTGGCCACGGTCATCGTGTAGCTGCCTGGCGTCTTCCTGGCATGTAATTTTTTTGTACATCAGAAAGTCGTCGGCGAAGAGGCGAACACAGTTGACTTGACTCTAGATGGTAGGTCGTTGATGTACGTAAGAAAGAGGAGGGGCACAAGGACGCTGCCCTGCGGGACACCAGACGTGACGGGGGAGATGTCGGAGTTGGCACCATCGAGAACTACTGTCTTGTTGTGTGCGACATTGTAGGAAATCTGTTATCCAGGAGTGGATACTGCACTAACTCCGTAGTGGTCGAGCTTCTGTAGCAGACGGCTGTGGCTAACTTTATCAAAGGCTTTACTGAAGTTCAGAAGGATGTCGTCAATCTGCTGGTTACTGTTTAGGCCTTTAGCTAAATCATTGATGGTGAGTATAAGTTGAGTGTCACATGGTCGTTTTTATCGAAATCCATGCTGGTAGTCATTGAGGATGTTGAAGGAGTCGAAGTGGGACATGATGCGGCTGAAGATGACATGTTCTAGAAGTTTGCAGGTAACTGAGGTTAAGGAGATAGGACGGTAGTTAGAGGGTGTAGATCTGTTGCCCTTCTTAAAGATAGGAGAGACGAAGGCAGTTTCCAGTCGGATGGTATTTGGCCCTTGTCAACGGATAGTTGGAAACACTTTGTGAGTCCTGGCGTAGGTTCAGCAGCCGCAAGATTCAGGAGTCTTGTAGAGATGTTGTCCGGACCGGCGGCCTTGTGTGGCTTGAGACCCTGTCCCAGCAATATATTCAACTATTGAGTCAATAGTAGTTAACTATTATGTATGTATCTCTTTAGACGAGTATGCACTTTAGATACTCATGAGTGTAAGTCACTAGAACCACCTTGGATACTAATTTAATGCAGCAATGTTCTGGTAATAGTGGAATAGTTGCCTTTAGATCAGTTATGTACACATTTAGTTATGTAAACATATTTTAAATTGAATAGTCTTAACTAAACGTATTTTAGTATATACCTTTGTAATGTTAATGTCTACAGTCGGATGCTGGAGGTATATGGGTACACAATACTTTATTGTATTGTGGTATGTCGATCACAGTAATATAGTGTAATGCGACATTGCACGTGTATCAAGGTATTCTCGTCACATAACCGTAGTAGAAATGGTAAACATAGAGTTCTTGTGTGAGCGACAGTCGGAGATATGAAAACCCAACACACATTGAGATTACAGCAGCCCACATAGCCCCATAAACATCTAGTTATGATAATTACAGTCGGTTTACGATTCCCCACTGCTGGAATACACTGGTGCCACAATGGTACTGAGATCGTTATACTTTAGGTATGCAATGATACTGAGATAGTTATACTTTAGGTATGCAATGGTAGTGAGATAGTTATACTTTAGGTCTGCAATGGTAGTGAGATAGTTATACTTTAGGTATGCAATGGTAGTGAGATAGTTATACTTTAGGTCTGCACTGGTACTGAGATAGTTATACTTTAGGTATGCAATGGTAGTGAGATAGTTATACTTTAGGTCTGCAATGGTAGTGAGATAGTTATACTTTAGGTATGCAATGGTAGTGAGATAGTTATACTTTAGGTCTGCACTGGTACTGAGATAGTTATACTTTAGGTATGCAATGGTAGTGAGATAGTTATACTTTAGGTATGCAATGGTAGTGAGATAGTTATACTTTAGGTCTGCAATGGTACTGAGATAGTTATACTTTAGGTCTGCACTAGTACTGAGATATTTATACTTTAGGTATGCAATGGTAGTGAGATAGTTATACTTTAGGTATGCAATGGTAGTGAGATAGTTATACTTTAGGTCTGCAATGGTACTGAGATAGTTATACTTTAGGTATGCAATGGTAGTGAATAGTTATACTTTAGGTATGCAATGGTACTGAGATAGTTATACTTTAGGTATGCAATGGTAGTGAGATAGTTATACTTTAGGTATGCAATGGTAGTGAGATAGTTATACTTTAGGTCTGCAATGGTACTGAGATAGTTATACTTTAGGTCTGCACTGGTACTGAGATATTTATACTTTAGGTATGCAATGGTAGTGAGATAGTTATACTTTAGGTATGCAATGGTAGTGAGATAGTTATACTTTAGGTCTGCAATGGTAGTGAGATAGTTATACTTTAGGTATGCAATGGTACTGAGATAGTTATACTTTAGGTCTGCACTGGTACTGAGATAGTTATCTTTAGGTAGCAAGGGAGTGAGATAGTTTATCCTTTAGTATGCAATGGTTTGATAGTATACTTTAGGTATGCACTGGTACTGAGATAGTTATACTTTAAGTCTGCACTGGTAGGTGCGATATTATACTTTTTTCCATCATACACTACTAGAATACTACACCACTCACTGCTGGATACACTACCCACTGCTGGAATGACTACTCGTACATTCCCAATCTCACTGCCAGAAAAGCAGAAAAGATATAAAAAATATTTTTATTATTTTTATTATTTTTATCAAAAATTTACATTTGCACATCATACACTACTACAATACGCCACTCACTGCTGGATTCACTACCTGCTGGAATACACTACCGTCAGTCCCCCACTGCTTCACGTGCTAGAAACGCAGCAAGTACGGAAAAAGATAAAAAATATTTTTATTATTTTTATTATTTTATTCAAAAATTTACATTTGCACATCATACACTACTACAATACGCCACTCACTGCTGGATTACACTACCCACTGCTGGAATACACTACTCGTACATTCACTGCTCACTGCTAGAAACGCAGCAAGTACGGAAAAAGATAAAAAATATTTTTATTATTTTTATTATTTTA